>CM072872.1:13180000-13780000 GCA_036937835.1 Pampus argenteus | reverse complement strand
TGTGCCAAGATTGTCAGTACTTCTGAAAAAAGTTCACCCTTTCCCTCTCTTGCTGGAATGAAACGACAAGTGCAGCTGGCAGCCTCCGCCGCCCCCACCCCCCACCCCCCCTCTATAATGAAGCATAATCAGTATTCAGCTGATTAAAGCCGTATGCAAATCTGCCCCTGCCTCGTTAGCAATGCAAGGCTTTGAAGTCCTGCGAGCAACGCATTTCACACCGGTCTCTGAAAGCTTTCTGCATAATTTAAACCCCTATAAATATTTATCAGCTCATTAGCATATTAATTGGATGGCTTTTGGAGGACGATAAAAAACAGGGGAATAAGGACGACACAGAGAGGGGGGAAAAAAAGTGCTCAAACCAGCACTCGGTGCAGCAGAGGGAGGGGAAGCAGGAGCACAAGACCAATTATCGTGCAAGTGCACAGCTAAAAAGTAATTAGCTAAGAGCAGGTAAAGGGCTGAAGATATCCCAGAATGCAGTGCGAGGCCTGTTGGGCGGAGGTCTGGGCATGTTAGCAAGACGGACTGCATGAATAAAAATAAAAAAAGTCAAACACTGCTCGTTCGGAGCATCTCCAGGAGTCATGAGGACTGGGCCGAACTGCTAAAAAGAGAGGAGTGGGGGGTCTGGGCTATGAGTGGGAGGGGGACTCACTCAATCGGAAATAAATAACTCCACATTAATCCACCACAAGCCTGTCATTACTGCTAGACCCCCTGTGGCTAAAGCATTCCACAGCGAGCAACTACAGAGAGCGGGTGGCGGGCTGTTGCCGTCTATGTTTATGAAGTGTTAGGGGATTAGCATATTTAGATTAGCTTTACATTCCATTAGTATTTCATTTTGAAATTCTTTTTAATTCATTTCCACCAGGCTCTGAGAGTTAAAACAGCCCTGCCATGGAGCGGCACAGGTGTCCAGTGAATCAGAAACACTGGACAGGAATGTAGAGCTGCACTGTCGTCCACAGAGGGGAAAAAAAAAGAGGGCTTACCAACTAACTTACAGACTGCCTAAAGCTCCAATCAACTTATCCCACTGCCTGAAGAAAGGCATTTACATATTTGTTGTCCAACTCAAACAATGCCAAGAGGACATGGTGGCGTTAACATAGTGAGTGCTGAAAAACAAACAGACCTTTATCAGACACGGCAGTGTGAGGAAATAAGAGACGAGTCTTCACCGTCTTCGTTGGCTGCTGTTTGTAAACAGAAGTGTCAAGATATGACGGACAACCAAAAGGTTCTCATCCTTTTGTAATCTTTCCCTCCTACAAATACAAATATGCGGGTATACTTTGTTTTAATACATCATAATCTTCTCAGGCACCTGCGTAAGTAGCCCTGTATGGAAATCGCCCTGGACAATAAATAAACACTGCGTTTTGGTTTAACTGCAGCCTATTGTTTACCAGGGTGGCTACTGCAGGGAATATACAGAAATCAGACTGGTGTAAGAAATCTCAAAGTCCTTCCAACAAGGTGTGGCGGACGGGTCAAGAAATGAGTCTGACCTCTTTCCCATCACATCACACAACCAAATGAGAAAACAAAAGAGAAGTAAATGCAAAGGCAGTTATCAGGCGCGTACTTCAACACATGTACAGTTACTTGGTTGAATGGTTTGCAAAACCCTGCTCTGGAACAATGCATTATACCATTATCTTGCATGGAGAATTTTAAATAGGTATCTCATTAGTGCAGTTATAAGGAAGGCTGGCTGAATACTGGGGAGCTGTTAATGTGAGGGGAGAGATTCAACGTGAGACAGAGTAAAACTTAATTAGCAGATCCACATTCTCCTCGACTACTTTCTCCATCTTACACAGAATACATCAAGACAACTTTCCCACATCTGGACAAGTCTGAGCAGATCCAAGCACTGAGTAGATATTGGAAAGGTCAGGATTTATAGTCACAACAGATTACCTTCCAGTTTGAGGAAATTAATAACCAAAAAATTAAAAAAACATGCAGGATCATCACAAATTTTATTATTTTGAAATTTTGAAATAGCATTTAATACTTGTGGCTGTATTAAATCTACTCAGCAGCAAAATCTAACAACAGAGAAGAAACAGCAGCATTATACTGAGCCCACAAACAAACAAAATCCAGGATGCAGGGTAATTTGATGAACAGTGAGCTACTGAAGAATCTCCTGGGCAGTCATTAGCCCACTGTCTACAGGGCAGGTGGAAAGTTTAATCTGATGAAATGAAAGTGAAGTTTCTAGGGAGTGGCGAGCAGAAACGTTCAACTCCATCCAATAAGCACATGCAGAGGTCAGCTACCTAACCAACAGTTTGTTGGTGCAAATTCACAAATACATTCATTGCCTAGCAAGCTGATATTTGCATTAACTGGATATTCATTTACCAAGGATCATGACTGCTTACTTCATCTTTCTAAAAAAAATTAAAAAAAATTAAAAAAAAATCTGCACATTATTGCAAAGGCAGAACAATAAACAAATAGACTGAATATGTTCTCTTTTAACCTGCACAGGGTTTTAAAACCTGCTCTGTAGCTTAAAAACCTTTCGTCAAAATATGTTGCTATTAATAATGGCAGACACATGAGAGTCATCAGCAGACAACATGGCAATAGTTGCTTAGTAATGCACCGACCTGTAGGTCATCCATACAGCTACTTTGTGGCTGTGTCAGAAATCACTCCCTCATTCACTACTCCCTTTATAATAGACACTAAATGGTATATTGAGATTTTGGATGCTCAATAATTATTATCATCATCACCTTTTTGTGTCTGCTGTGGAGACACAAAACTGTCATTTTTGCATCTGTAAGATACAGTGCATTAAAATCAAGATTTTTTTTTTTAATTGAACGCTACTACTTTTTGTCCAATGTGGAATTTTTGAAGGCACCGTACACTGGATACGTTAATACACTTCAGACACGTGAATAAAATGGCAAACAAAAAATATACATTATTTTTACACAGTAAATACAGAGTGATTTTGGACACGGCCTGTGTCTCCATTTCTTGAAGGCCTTCATTCATGTAAATAAATTCCCCATCCTACATGGCACACAACCTTTGATCCTTACGTCTATCCATGGGTATTTCCCAAAATATACTCGTTGCTCTTCCAAATACTTAAGATTAGGGGTTCAAGAAAATATGGGTATAAATGTTGATGCAATAAAATTGATCATATCACGATACGTACACAATACACGTTATTGAGACATGTTGAGGTATTTATGTATTGACAAACATGTAAATAAATATGCTGCAATATTGTGAGGACATACTGCCTGTTATCACGTAAGATAAATACAAATCATAATAACAATTTAGTATGGATGAATGAAAAACAGAAAGACAAAAATCCTTTGCATACAGACCAATCTTTCAGCCAAATGTCCGCTTCACCTTTGGTATATTCAGAATAAGGAAACCTAGCTTTGCATTGTTCAGTCATGAATGACTCGCTTTACTGCAGTTTACCAGAAACAAGTACTTAACTGTTGTGAGCACACAACACTGCTTTTATTAGTTATGATTTTTTTCTTCTTCCACTGTGAAAAACCTTGTCAAACTTGAGCCTTCATGAAGGCCTTCTCAGTACTCTGAGATGGCATGTCTTGAATTTATTACTGCGAATGATGCATTATTCATAACAGCTGTGTTTACATCAATGAATATTCATGATGGAAGTACAAGGCTGGAATGAGGGTGGAACTGTAAAACTGATTAAATGAGAAAAGTAGCCTAAGTGTGAGGATGCAAGATTTATTTCTCATCTGTTCTTTATGTAGAACAGCTTAATAAAGTCATCTTTTTAAGAAAGTGGAGGTATTTTCAGACAGTCGCTGTCATTTCACACAAACAGAAATCTTGAGAAAGAACGTGCTAATTTACATTTATGTAAAGTTGATAAAGAAATTCAATATTTAGCCTAAACCCCTTTCTTGCTTTGGCTTAAAATAAAGATAACAAATTATCTGTAATGTGATTCTATTATTGTGGGCTAGTTACCCTGTGATTTTCATCCTTATTAACAAAATAGGTGGGGTATGATTTCACTATATTTGAATCACAAATAATAATATCTAAATCACCAGAGGGGCCCCAATACATGAAGCCGAATTTCATCATCTAAACAAGTCAAGCACAGAAACACAAGAAACTGCAGTTGCATTCAATATCCTGTTTTGACTTGCAAAGATAGGCATGCATTTCCTCAGCATTCACCCCTACAACTGCATAAACCCCTCAACTGAATACATCACGGCCACAGCCTGGTATATTCATACATTTATGAAAATTGTTAGACATTTTTTGTCATCTTGTTTTCCATGTTGTATTTCTGTAATTTGTGTTTCTTGATCTATTTGTTTACACACACACACACCACATCTATTGCATAGACAGAGGAGCTGCTTGAGGTTTCTCCCATTATATTTCACTGGGGGGTTTTTTTTAAGGTTTTTTCCTTCTTTGAATCGAGGGTCTAAAGGTAGAGGGTGTTGTGTTACTGTACAGATTGTCCCCCACCAGGCAAATCTGTTATTATTGGGCTGCACAACTAAAATTGGCTTGAACTTCAACTTTGAAACCAAAGAGTAGATATTCCTGTATAACATAAAATAAAGCCCCGTCCCCTGCAGTGTTACCACTAAAGTCTTCAAACTAGTTCCTCTAAAACAAACTAAATGGCAAGTGCCATCAAGCTGTGTCTTGCCTGGTCATGAAACCGGCAGAGTGAATAGTGAGACTGCCCTGCCTGTTATTATTGTGGCCTTCCGGAAGTGGGCCTCACTGCCCTCCCTGTGCCCGGGGGGCGGCAGGATACACAGGTACAACCTTTGTATTCAGCGCAGACTCGATCACGGACTGCTGCAACAACGGAGGACGTGATGGGAAAAAAGTTGCACAAATAAATTATATATTCTAATGAGATGGATGAAACAGCCACCCACTTTTAAGTATTAAAAGTGCCCAACTTCAATCAAACTGTTTTTAACTGCACACGATCACTGGTAGCTTAACTTAAAAAAAACAAACGCAAAGTTAGCCTCTAAACGACTGGATCAAGTTAAGAGGCGGCAGCCAGCTCGGAGAGCACCAGTTCTGATTTGAGTTAAACATGTCTCCATTTATGAAACGCTGTTTGCTCATTATCGCCGCAAACTGTTGACATACGCTGATTGCGCGGCGCTCCAGCTCCTCATCGGGTGGGGGAACATGCCGAAGCCCGCAATCTGGTTGAGGCAGGCCCGCATGAATAACACAACAGGCTGCTGTGGCCGAGCACAAAAGACTGAAGAGGAGGAAAAACGCTTTGCTATGAAAAAAACACGTCGAGCCGAGTTGACACTGTATGTAAAAAATAAAAACTAAACACGTTTGGTGTATTTCGGGTTATTTCTCCCTCACAAGTAGCACCTGAAAAGAAAAACAAGCCACTGCCCGGCTCGCTCAAATGAATATGCAAACCTCTTTCAAAAGCCGCTGTGTGCATCAACACAAAGCCAAGGCGGTGCTAGCAGGCGAGCTAACGCTGCTAGCATCCCCATTTCAATCAAACTGTGTTACTGAAATATCCAAATATGTCACATATGAACTTGAGTCACGTCGGCGATTACTAATAAAATATGCTAAACCGTATTTGTCGACAGAGGTATGAATATGTAGCGGCGTACGGCCGTGTAATCACACAAAGGGGGGAGGCATGTTTCCATGTAATTCACCGTCGCACTGCTCGTTTCCTCCTCTGTCAAATTACAGTTGGCTCGCTGTGTGAACTAAAACAGGGCTAAATATCATCCTAATCTGTCCGTCCATCCGCGTCTCGTCTGTATTCCGTTTATCATAAATTGTAACACAGTTTGAATATGAGTATGAATATGTAAAATGCTGTAATCATTACCTGGTCCTGAACTCTCATCTTGACTCGCTGCTCCTCCGTCCGCCATTTTGAATATTTAACCCGAAATCCCAGCCCTGAGCCTACCACACTGCTGCGTTCACGTATACACACACACACACACACACATGCACGCACACACACACGCGCGCACACATACACACAGTAAAGTTTACCTTCGATAATGCCCATCAATAACGTGTTTTATTTAATTACATTATACATTTACATTTAGTTAGACAGAAAAAGATTACAAAGCATGTGCTTGTAAAAAAAAAGGCAATAATAAAGAATCCCTTTTCACATGGCTTGGTTCAGTTTAAAACCCATTTGGGTTTCGTGTTTCTGAGGTTTAACTATCTAATTTAGTCAAGTCTACATTAAGAGCAGAAGCTTAATTTACATTTATAGGCACCAAACCAAATCAAAACTGTACCAGCACATGTTCTGGTTCAGTCTCTGATAAATCAGAAGTGCTGTGTGTGTGTGTGCGTTTTGCCACTATAGTTCAATATTTTTTAATTCATATATATTAATACATTGAAACCATAGAAAGGTGTCGGTTATGTAATGTTGCTGGTGTGATGTAAATATGACAAACAAGGCATCGATGAGAGGTTACGCAGCACACACTGCTCAGGTAGGCAGCGTGGCCGCTCATAACGCCTTCACAACTAAACATTTAAACCCAACCCATACCCTAAACCTTAACTTTAAAACCAAGTCTATAACCCTAAAACTCCCCTTTGAAGTAGCAAGGACCTGCCAAAAATGTCCTCACAATACAGACATGTCTTCACAACTCAGAAATGTCCTCATTATAATATATTATCTTATATATTTTAACATCCAACCTAAAAACACAGTTGTAATACGTATTGCTGAACTTGCCTTGACCTTAAAAAATTTCACTTCTTTAATATATATAGACACTTATTCCTTTCAATCCTAGCCACTTCCTGCATTTTGCCCACTAATCTGCATTTTATATACCAAGATAACTTGATTACATCACCTTCCTTGATTCACCCAGTGTTCAGATTAACAGGTGAAATGCATACATTTTAAAATCTTAAAGAACCATACGAATAATTTTGCATGTTTTAGAACATTTATTATCACAAATTACCTCAAATTGATTATGGCCACCAAAAAAAGGAATGGATGCAAAGACACAAAGGCTAAACACATATTCAACATAGAATACTGAACCTGATATAGTAATAACAATAATAGGTAGAATAAATAAATAAATACATAGGAGTCAAATGGCTATTTATAGTCAAGAATGAACCCTCAAAATCAACTTGTCTTAATACATGTTTAAATGTATCTAAGAACAAGCTTTACACAGTTAATATATATGTTTATAACACACAGTAAGGATTTGTTAATGTAAGTAGTAATCTGATTACAGCTTTGTTGTACTGTCTTGTCAATCAGTTAAGGATGCTACAAAAGAGATGATATAATTGTTCACAAATACATGAAAAATAAATGTAGTAAATAATTCATATATCTGCTTACCACATTCACAACTGTTTATTGAGTGTTTATATACTGTGATATAATGAGTTCAGTACAAGTCACAATGAACATCAACATAGAACATACTCATAGAAATGGAGTTGCATCCAGGTAACTACTATTTCTATTTCCAGCCAATCAAATAACAGCAGCAACAACAACAATGTGGACAATTAGCCTGAGATATGAATGCACAAAGGTCAAAGTGGAAGACCAGGAGGAAGCCACGCAGATGTCAAGGAGATGATGGCCCCACCAACCCTCTATCATCACTGATAGACATACAAGAGGGATGCATTGACGCAAGAGGAGTGTCGTCTTAAGTGACAATATATCCAAGTCCGTCTAATGTAGTGGCTCAAAAGATGAACCCACTAGACCAACCAGAACCTTTTGAAGCACCCACTGCGGAATGAGGCATCAAATAGGGGGCCTCAGCTTACGGGACCCACATAGGAAGTTAGTGGCTCCTGGCTGTGAGGTGGTCTAAACCATCGTGGCCTGCCATAATCGCTTGTGTAAACACCCCCAAAGTGTATGCAGTACGACCACCCTTGAATAGGCGCTACAGGAAATCTAGGATACCCTACAGGGGGCATGAGTGTGGATTGAGGTCCCTGGCCTCTCTCTCACCAGTCTGCAAACACCTGCCGATGTGCTGTGTAAGCCCTAGAAGTGGAAAGGGCATGTGCATTCTGAATCGTACAGACAATCATGGCTGAGAGACCCAAGCCTCCCCTCTCAACCTCCAGACCAAATGCTGACTTGCCATCGTGGGCAATAGGAGCAGTCCCAACAGGCGGGAATGGCTGGACAGGGCTGTGATGGCTCGTGCTCTCCCTGGATGGCATGGCCGCCCACGTCTGCACCTCCATTATCTCTGCGGCCACAGCTCGGTCCTGGGGTGCATGAGCCAGTCTAGGAATACCACCAGGAAGGTTATATTGCTGGCCATTGCCACCGCCTGGGTGACACCCACACAGCAGTCGTCAAAAAGGTTGACCATTACTCTGTTGCTCTTGGATGGGAACAACGGCTGACTACCAGACCACAGGGAGGAGGAAGGGTAGAGGCAGACACTGACTGCGTGTAATTGGTTATATCTGCACCTGTATGTGATGCGGCTAATTTGGTTTGTCGTAGGTTTTCTTACAATTTCCAATCACTTAAAGTGACATACACCTCAGTTTTTTCCTTCCAGTTGTCTTTATGTTTACTGAATAAAAAAACAGGGTCATAGGTCATTAACTGATTCATTTGCATTTATGATCATAAGTAGTATTCTGGTCTTTATTGACCACATACAACTACATTGTCAGTGTGATACTGCAGCCTGCAGGTCAAACCGAGCACAACACCAGCTGTGGATACACAATACAAGGCACAAATACAACTTTCTACGCAGGTCAAAATCTATTAATCTTCAAGCAAAACAATGAAAAAACTGACTGGGATCAGTAAAATGATTTCATGGGAAGAATGAATTGTTTGTGTGGGGTTTTTTTTTTATCATTATCTACATTCTAGAACTGCTATGCTGCAATTATTTAACTTTATTAAATAGATAATAAAATATATATGTATCTGTGTTACCTTGTATATACCGTATAAGTCCTGCTGGTTGTACAGCCCCTTATTATCAGATTTAAGTTTGAACAAGGGGATGATGGAGCAATGATTGGCTGTCTGGTGACATGTGACCTGTAACCGTCGATTTATCATCGGGAAGTGCCAACCTTCTCCATAACTGCGAATACACCTTGAAGGTTCGGCAGGCTCTTGGTCTGAGACACAGAGACGGAGATCAATCTTTTTTAATTTTTTTAAATTCTGATTTGTATCTTCTTTTAACAATGGCAACAAAGACGCAACTTGGATGGCAAAAACTGTTTCTGATACTTACAGGTAGGCTTTATGCTGTTATGCTTCTTTCTCTTAAATGCCATAAACTACCACACCTTCATGGCAGTATCACCAGTGTTAATCATTAATCCAACTCTTTGCTACTAAAACGGAAGCAAGAATACTGAAAAGAGGCCTAGCAAGAAATATACTGAATCTTTATTTAAGTATTGTATAAACATAATGAGTTGGTCAAATTAAATTATATCTACTATGCTCTGTCTTCCAATAACACATTATATATATATATATATATATATATAAGTAGATGTTATAAATACATTACTGGGAAACAGGTTGATTATCAATTATGTATTTCATTTTATTTCAGTGCTGCCCTGCTGCAGGAGTTTGCAAGTTTCTATTTCACAGGCAGAATATGAGGTCGCAAGTGGAGGCGAAATTACTATGACCTGCTCCTTCATCCCAGCTACGACAACCTTCAACTTGCTCATCCTCACATGGGAATATCATCCAATGCTAGACGGTGATATATGGGTGAGAAGTTAAACTGGCTTCCTGCATAATTTGCGGTCATAATCACCTCAGTAACCCATTGTGATAAACTGCTTAAAGGAGAATATATATACATGTGTGTATGTGTGTGTGTGTGTGTGTGTGTGTGTGTGTATAATGTCTTCTGTAATATATATGTTATATTTTTCATTAGGTGGGACTATACAATGCATATTTTTGTATATTATTTTTTTAATTTGATATATTATTATGACAATTTGTACAGAAAATAAATCATCCAAGAGGAGATATTGTGGAAATATTTAACATTATCGATTAATATTTTCTCGATTATTCTATTAATGGTTTAGTCTATAAAATGTCAGATAATAGTGAAAAATGCATGTTATAATTTCCCAAAATCTGAAGTGTCTTCAAATAAATGTCTTCAGATAAATGTTCAGTCCAACCGACAATACAAAAGATAAAGATAATATCTATCCAAAGATATTTAGTTCACAACTGTATGAAACAGAAAACCCCCCCCAGAAAATTCTCATATTTGAGCACATGTTGTGTAATTTTGCTTTGTTGGAAACTACTGGAAACTAAAAATGTATTAATCAATAAAATCATGTATCTTAATTAGCATAAATAACATCCATAGTCAATTTTATGCAAAATATATAAGTGAATGTAATATCATGGTGACTTATGGCATTGTATTGATTATACTGACATATTATTATGATATTGCCTAACATTATATTATTATATGACAAATATCAATATCACTATTATGATACTGTAGTATTATATTACTGTATATGGTGCAGGTGTCTTTGAAAAACATCTTGTTTATGTATATTTCTCTAGGAAACCCTGGGCACCTACTATTACACTGCAAACCCCACAACTAACATCGCACCTGCTTATGAAGGCAGAGCCTTTTTGGAAGTTGACATCGCCAAACAAGTAAGCACACTGCGCTTAACAAAGGTGACCATGCAAGACAACGGTAATTTCGGATGCAATGTCAAGATCCCCGATGACGATGAAGGAACGACATCTGCCACTACTTCTCTTTTGGTCTTGGGTGAGAATTAACGTTTTTTTTAATCTGTCTGTTGGATTTACTGTATGTGTATTCATATGTTGTCCTACACTAACACTGCATTTCTTTTTATAATTTACTTGCCATAAAGTGACTCTAACTGTATTCTTTGTAATATTGCAGTACCTCCCTCTGTGCCCCTCTGCAATATTCAGGGAAAAGCAGAGTATTGGCAAAACATCAGCCTCACCTGCATGTCTGAGCAAGGATCCCCAACACCCATCTATGACTGGAAGAGCTACAGCGTTGAAAACATAGCCAGAGAATTTCCACCAAAGACAACTGAAAGCATGTGTTTCAACCATCCATATGTTTCTTTCAAGCACATATCTTTATCGGAGTGGGTTTTATTGTTGCCTGTATGTATGTAAAGGATGACTAAATGTTTTTCTTCATTATGTTACAGAGGATGGAGTTCTATCATTATTCAATATCTCAAAAGAGATGTCTGGATTCTACATTTGCACCTCAACAAATCGAATTGGTTCTGCCAGCTGCAACTTTACATTAGCTGTGGTGCCTGGTGAGTGTTTTAACATGATTTACCTGCTCATCTCTTACTGAACTTTTGAGCCTCATTTAATTCACTTTTCTCTGGTAGTTCAATCTCTTCCATCTTGTTTCAGCAGCAGCAGCAGCTGGCAGCTGTTTTTAGCGTAAAATCTTGTTACACTGCGAAGTGTTACACTATCGCAATTAAATGACAGACAGGGTCAGCAAGTAACTGGTGAACATAGAGGAGCATTTAGCTGCTAAAAAGCCAGATATTTTTCTCAAGAATTGGTGCAGACCAAAACGGAGCTAAAAGTAGTGCGAATATTAGACTTACCTCCATCGGTCGGTAAGAAACATGACACGAATGCTAATGCTGTTTCTGTCTGCTTTTAATAGCCAATTAACCGCTTGCTAATCTCTCCCGCTTAGACATTTCAGATACAAATGTACAATGTCTTTTCTCCTCCCTATCCAGGCAGCATGAACTTAGGGGCTACTGCAGGTATAATTGGAGGCGTCCTCGCAGGTGTACTGTGTCTAGGTATTCTAATCTTCTGTTGCTGTCGGAGAAAGGGCAAAAAGTATGATGAAGGGTACGTGTTCTTTGTCCTGTATGTTTCTGCCACTATAAACACAATAATTATACGCATATTAATTGTTAATATCTGAGCTGTGTTTACAGTGCCAACCTCTCTTACTTTCTTTTGTGTATTTTATCCCTGGTTTTCTGTTAGTTCCCCTGGAGATGTAGAGTTTTATGACAGAGACACTCCTGAAGCTGGAGAGCAGTTTGTTGACCAGTATGAAGACAAAGCCGTTGCTCAGAACAGTTACAGTGCAGGAACAGCTGGACATAAGCTTGAGGATGACCAACACAGTTATGGCAGTGGTAAAGAAAGACATGATGGTAAGGGCAGTGATACTGACACTCCACGCTACCAGGACGACCAGCATGATCACTATCGTGGCAGTCGCGATCGCCTTGACGATAAATACGATCGCTCCAGTGGCAGTCGTGATCGCCTTGATGATCAGCGTGACCGTTACGGGGGAAGTCGTGATCGTCTTGATGATCATCGTGACCGTTACAGGGGAAGTCGTGATCGCCTTGATGATCATCGTGACCGTTATGGGGGAAGTCGTGATCGCCTTGATGATCATCGTGACCGTTACGGGGGAAGTCGTGATCGCCTTGATGATCATCAGGAACGTTACGCGGGAAGTCGTGATCGCCTTGATGATCAGCGTGAACGTTACGCGGGAAGTCGTGATCGCCTTGACGATCAGCGTGAACGTTATGGGGGAAGTCGTGATCGCCTTGATGATCAGCGTGACCATAACGGTGGAAGGTACAATGAATACTGAGACTAATATGAATAACGTTGTGTTGCTAAATGCTCTCTTATTACTAAAAAATAAAACTAAAAATTACTTTCCCCGTATATTTTCCCCGTACACTTAACTAAATTTATGGCTTAGTGCCTCGTCCCACCAGAAGTGACGCATCACAAAATAGGTGGTGCTAAAACCTTAATTACATGGTGACTATATGTAGGGCTAGTTGCCAGCAAATCCACTAATAATAGTGATTCAGTTGAAGTGAATAGATCTTGGTCCAAATATACGTATGCTTCGTCCAAACCAAATCAACTTCTGACCCTGCCACCCATCCACTCTGATATTTAATTTAACAAAAGGCCTGACCTGAATAAAAAAGTACTAGTACTAGTAGTAGTATGAGGTGGTAAAGGATACCGTGATGACACGAAGCTCAGGGATGTGTCTATTGACTGTTTTTTTCTATACTGGAACGCCTCTGAGTGTATTGATCCTTTGTTCATTGTCAAGTAGTTTAACAAATGGCCTTTATTTAAAAATGTACTATATGCTAATATCACCAGTTGCTTATTACCCACTGATCCTTGAAGGAAGTTGACAACATAACCTACTGTATATAATATGTGTGTACTTCCCAACGATTTAATGATTTCTCCTAATAAATTCTACAGCTATTTTGGTCTAATGTTAGCTCAGATGTCATACATGGTTTGATTATTTGCATCAGTGATGGAAAACAATGAATGAATCGATGATTGAATAACAATTGTGCTTCAATATAAATAAATGTAAGATAATCAAAGAGTCAGTAAGCCATTTATAATCTACTGTAGATCCAGGCCACCTGTCTACTTCAGTAATTTTTGTTTGTTTAGTGTAATGTGTATTTTCTGTGGTAAATCATTTTCTACAGCTTATGCCATTTTTGTTTTGATTTGTTATTTCTTGATTTTGGTGTCAGTTAAAGGTGCTACATGTAAGAATTGTGAATCAATTTACATGTGTAAATCACTTCTATTGCCAATGAGTGAACGGATAGTAACATAACTTAAAAAATGAGTGACTTTTCAGATTCTCTGGTTGCCTATAAAGGCCTCTGGACTGTATTTCTATGTAAAAGACTGCTTGGAAAAACGTTTTATGCTTGTTACCGAAATTCTTGCCTCTCTTCTGCTCATATACAGCAGGATGCAACACTAGCTAGAGTTAGCTTAGAAATGGAGTCCACTAAACTCCAACTAACGACTGGCACCCACCACAATACAGAGTCCAACACAAGGTTAACCTAAGCAAAAAACAGAAAAGGTTTTATCGAGTGAAGGCTATCTTGCCAAACTGTAATATGAACGACGCTTGACAGTTGAGCAATATTAGCATAGCTAAATTTTCTGGACGTCAACGCAACCAATGATTAGTGAACTAACGTTGATAGTTACAACTCACATTTTGCACTAATGTTTCAGTATAATAGAACAGACTGTTAACTGTTAGACAGTTAAATTGCCACCTAATTACTGTAATGAATTATAATAACAGTGTTGACACATGCTGGCTGCAGTTCCCTTAATGACCACCGGTGTCAGTAATGAGAAAGATTATCAGAAACTTACATATATCTCACCTTTAAAGAAATTAAATTTGACTTAAATTGATCATTTGTATTACATTTTGATGTTTTTTTTTTTGGGGGGGGGGGTTGTTTCTTTCATATTTCTGTATGACAAAATGATTTTGATGTAATATTTGTTTTACTGTAGCGCAAATAAAATCAATCAGTAAAGAAAATGTATGTCGTTTATGTGAAGTCTGAAGTCTAAAGTGAACCCTGCTACATGTTGTGTTTAGTCTCCTGAGCAGTGCATGTGTCAGTGTTTCAGAGCAGTAGTGTGTTGCTGCTGGACTCACCTCTGCATGAAGTGGTACAGTCCAGTTAGTCTCAGTCTGGGTCCTGTTGGCAGCAGCAGCAGTCGGCAGACAACGAGAATGACAAACATGCGGATAAACTGCTCATTACTATAAAACGGACTATATAATGAACTTTAACCGGTGGGCTTTTTTAGTGGGAGCGCTGGGTGAGTCTGACTATCTTTCACTAATTAACAGCTAACATGTATTTGCTGCCTCAGCGCAACAGGTTGATCCAATGCAAAGTGAACTGCTTATCCTAGACAGCTATGTGGCTTCGTGCGTATTTGTATAGGCTACAGAAAACTCAGTTAGGTGCTATATTGTTGTTGTTGTTTTTTTTATGAATTAAATGAGAATGATGACTCATTACAGTAATGGTGTACCTCAGTTTTCATTAATTACTAACACATCAGGGGGTTTATGGGACAACCCTAATAATCCTTCCGGTATGTATTGTGTCCCTTTTGTAATATTGGATCATATTGTGTCGATATTACTTTATAGTGTATTTTATCTCCTCAAAGATGTTAATATTATACCCTATACTCTCTGTACAGTACATATAGTTAACTCTATGAAGGTATAATTATAGAGTATTAAAGTACAATGCTGTAGGCCCGTATTATAGGTACTATAGTCCTACACACTCAGAGCTACAAGGATTAACTATTAATCAATTTACCTGCAATATGTTTGATAAGCAATAGTCCTTTTTAGCAAAAAAATGCTTCCCTGAGTAAAGACTCTCAACATCATGTCATTTATAATACTAAAGTGAATATATTTGAGTTTTGAAACACTTTTTGGCAGTAGGAAATTATAACAGGCATTTTCCACCGTTGTCTAACATTATATAAACAAAACAATTACTCATTCAAGAAAGTAAGTGTCAGGTTTATCAATAACAAAACCAATAATCAACAAGTAGACCATCTCCAAGTTTCTGGTGCATCTGTTTGTAACGTACATCTATAACACAAAATTGTGATATTGTAGCAATATACTTTTATCACACAAAGAGGCTATATTCAGTTTATTATCAGTGTGGGGTTTTCTGCTGGACTAATGAGTCAATGTAAAGGAATGCACGACACAGTAAAGGCAGGAAATCTGACAGCTTTGGAGAGGAAAAGTCCGAGAGTGTTCAGGAAACCGGGAACAAAGTGTTGACCTGAAATATATTTGTGAACACACACACACACACACACACACACACATTGATTATAAGGTAATCTAATGCTGAAGTGAGGCCTTTAGTCTGCATGCAGATGAGAGGCAGTCTGCTGTGAGTCACACCTGACATGAACTGCATGTAAACAATAATTAACCATTCACGTTTACCCGAACTTCCTCTCACTTCAAAGTGGTGGCATTCACAGAGTAACGGTTTGATTTAAATCTCAGTTAATTGGTCAGTTCACATCCAGCTGAACCAGGCCTGATACGCCCATTGGTTGTGTGCCACCCCCCTCAATCCCTCGTCAGCTCCTCAAGTGGAGGAGAGGGGGGAGATTTGCAGCACAGCCCCAACAATGGACTGGTCCATGACAAAAAGAAACAAAGGGAAGACCAACATTATTTCGTGGGAGGAATTTAGGAGCTCGGTCACCCCTCCTCCTGTCCTGTTAAAATCATTTGGTTTAATCACCACCACCGCTCTCAGAAATGTGCAGTGCGGCGTGTAATTTTTCTTAGCTGCTGAACACCTGATGATACTCAAGTTTTAGTTGATAAATCATTAATACACTAGTTTGAATCTCAGAGTGTTGCAGTATGGAGGCTCATATCAGACAGAAACAAGTCAATTTTAGATAAATGCAGGGTGTGTCATCCTCTCATTTGTCTGAAGGAGATGCAGGCTGGTGAGCTTGCTTTGGTTTGACTTCCTGTCTTCTGGGAAATGTTTGGAGCGAGTTCCTGCCCCACCCGAACCTAATATGACAAACTGTACAACAGAAAGCAACCACAAATATCTGACTGCTCCATTCCCTCCCTTTTGTGATGACGACCCCCTGCCTCCTCACAGGCCTCCCCAGCCCCCCACACACACTGGAATTTAACCTCCTGACCCTGGTACCAAGCAAGAGATGAGACACACACACACACACACACCTAATCTCTGTTCCCATTTTAATATCTCCTAAGTGTAGTCCTCCACACTCATGAATCATCAACACACACAAACAAGAGAAGCAGCTGTTTCTGCAGGAGTGAAGTTGTCATCGGCCTCCTTTTCCTGTTTTTAAACTGTTTTTGTCTACACTCAGTCGCCAGTTTATTAGGTGCACCAAGATGAAACTGTTGCAGTCTAATACAACAACCCTGCAACAGAGGAGAAGCTGAAACCAACAAATATTTGGCATTTTTGGTTAATAAAATGACTAAAATGATGATTAAATTATCAAAATAGATCAACTAATCAATTAATTGACTAATCGTTGAAGCTCAAGTTGAACCAACTCTTTAAAATAGTTTCAGCAAAACCGAACATTTTAGCTAGGGGGTCCTAATGACCTGAGAACAGACAATTAATCACTATTTTGACTATCAATTATCAAGCAAATATACCAAACATTTGCTGGTTTTGGTTGTTTTTCTCTGTTCTATATTGGTGAAAATTAGATCAAAACAATAATAAACATATATATGACCCTACCTACAGTATATTTCCCCGGGAGAAAAACTTACATCTTTATTTCACAGTAACATTCTCATGACTCTGAAAAGTGTCATGTGTCATAAGTCAACCGCAGCCCTTATTCACACATTATGTCTCTATTTCTGTGTGTGTGTGTGTCAGTCTGTGTGTGTGATGGTGTGCATGTCACAGTGCGGGAGAAGCAGCGGTTTGCAATGCTCTTCCAGTCAGTGGTCCTCCCGTGTCAGTACCAGACGGCCTCCACCCAGCCTCCCGTGGTGCAGTGGTGGTACAAGTCCTACTGTCAAGACCGCACCCGAGAGTCCTTCACCCTGTCGGAGAGTCTGGGCATCCACGCCTCTGAACTGGGCGCCACATCCCACCTGGAGTGCTCCGACAACAGCCGCACAGTTCATATTGTGGCCTCAGCACAGGGAGCCTCCATGACGCTGGCTGAGCACTACAAAGGCAGAGACATTGCCATCATAAACAGTAATGTGATCATTTTTAATCCTTTTTGAAAAAGTGATGAATTGAGGGGAAAACGTTGCTGTAGCTGGAAACAGGAATCAGAGCTGACTTGTGCTTTGTATTTCCTGTTCTCTAAATAAACCTCTTTGTCTTTGCCTCACAATAGTATAGGCAATGTAGACACATGATCAGATCCTACCTGTCTCTCACTCCTATTTATCCATGTTCTGTTTTCAAACCTCAAGCCTTATCAAGACAAAACAGTCTTCGAGTGTCAACAATGGGCTCCTGCTGCCATTAAATACAGCAACAAGAAGGATTCACTGATATGATAACGGAATACTTATAGGATTGTCTTGTTATTCACATGTGTATTTAGTCAAGTCTCTGTTTTACTGAAGCTACTGTAAGTGACAAAACATAAACATAAAACAGGTCCAGATGAGGTATTTAAATATTTGGAGAATATGTGACTATTAAAATGGTATCAAGATAAACATTGAAACATCAGACCACAACTTACCAGATGGTGTTTTCTCATAAACTGGCTGCTGTTATATGAACCTGATCACCTGTAACGACATAAGATCTTTCACCTGCTACAGTACTTAACCTGGTTTCTTGTCGCTGTGCAGAAGCGGACCTGCGGATCGGGCAGCTGCAGTGGGGCGACAGCGGAGTGTACTTCTGTAAAGTCGTGGTCGCCGACGATCTGGAGGGGAAGAATGAGGCCCAGATGGAGTTACTGGTGCTCGGTATGGCTACACCTCAGTTCAGTCAAAGTAGTGACATAAAGACTCAAACAGCATGCTCGTGATTGGTTGGCTACAGTTTTCTTTATGTTTGTTTATTTGTATGTTAAAGCGCAGTGCCGTTTTCTTCCTTGGTTGTTTGTAAAGGTTTTCAGAAATACCCTTTTTTGTTCCCCTTTGCGTTCCAAAGTATCCTAACAAGTTTCCATGGTGACGACCAAATGGTGCTTGCCTCTTTACATTGTCCTGATCCTCCATGACAGACAGACTCCATTGTTTAGCCAACCGTACACTTTAGATTGCTGATGTGGCCGTCTGGTACATCTTAAGTCAGCTAGACACTATGTCAGAGATTTGTGGTGTAAGGGATCATACTTTAAGTTTGATTATGTTTGTGTGTGATCATGTTACATTTGTTCACTGGGAGAGTGTTTGTTGCTGATTCATGAATTCATGTGCTGAGCCAGTAATAATAAAGTGGTGACGGTCAGAGATTCGCTGTATATAACTGTCCATTTGCTGTGAGAAATTGCAGAGACTATTGCCAAAAACGTAAACCACTTCTTAAGCGGTTACTGTAACAATGTGCTTTTTCAATGGTGGACATGAAGAGAGAGTGACAGGAACCGGGCATTAGCCTATAGCCTATCGTCACATTAGAAAAAATGACTGATTTCACATGCATAATATATTTAAGTCTGCTCATACATGCATACATCTCTCCTCCACTGAGCCCTAATCTGATTATAATCAGCTCACAGGAGAAGAGTGGGGGGCTTTAACTTTTGTGTTTTTTTCTTTGTTGCAACTACAAAGTGTGCATCTGGCCCTGAAGTGGTTTTGACATACACTTAACTTCAAAATATAAAGGAATAGTTTGACATTTTGGCAAACACTCTCTCTTTCTTGCCAAGCATTAGATGAGAAAATAGATACTGCTCTTATCACCTAACGCTCAGCAAGAAAGAAACTACCCCTTTAAGCAACAAGTTGTTGTTTTATGTTTCTATCTATCTTCCAAATTTCTGGCTTCATTTTTTTCATTTGGATACATTTGTCTTCCTACGTTCACTCCCTTTTCTCTCTCTTTTGCCTTGCAAAATATTCTCCTTTATTTCTCCATTCCACTTCTTGCCCTGCCATGCTCTCCCTGCATCGTTCACTGCCTCCCTCCCTCTCAGAGCTGCATACCTCCTGGTCTTTCTCAGGTTACTCTTCGTTACAGAACTTCATGGTATGTAGATAACTAAGCCAGGCCAGGGGAGCAAGATTACTTTTTTGATCAGGAGGGAATGGTACACTGTTTTTTTTCTCCCTCCATAGGAACAGTCTTCTCAGACAGATCAGACAGAGACATTTCTTTACAGTAATCATAGTCTTTTGCCACCTCACAATCAATACAACATGAACAACTGCTCCAGCTCACCTTTGTTGCCTAAATTTGAGGCTGAACATATTTTTTCTGTATTTTACAGTTTGCCAACCATCTTATATTTGAGCTGTCTCTATTTTGACCAGTTTATCTCATATTTAAAGCACAAAGGAGGCATTGTTTGACTGTGAGACCTTGTTTTTTTTTAGTTTTGATGAACTCCCATGGTAAATTGTTGTCCTTAATTATTATGCCCCAGTTTCCAAAACTCCCTCTTTGTCCTCTCACACTGCCTCTCTTGGCACATCTCCACATGTTTGTGTGTCTGTATGCATGTATCATGTGTGGACTGGCATCAGCATTAATTGATTTGTGTATAGGTTTAGCACCATTAAAGAGACATATGTATATTGTGCAGCAGGAACAGAGCACGGCTAACCTCCTCGTGAAAATAGACTCAAAGTAACGCGAGTTAGGCTTTTGAACTCTGAACCTTTGCGTACGTGACTCATGTTTATGTTCATAGGTTGGTATTTCTGAAAGCGTTTCTAGGAAACTCTATGACATCATATTTTAGTACTGAAACATATGAGTTACTAACTAAACAAGAGTCTACAGCCATACTGAGGCTGCACTGACACAACACAGCTTTGAATCATGTCTACTAACATCTGCTAAGGATGCAATCATGCTCAAAAATTGACAATGCTAACATGCTCACCGTCTTTTTGTTAGCCGGCTAACATTTAGTTATTGTAATGAATCCTGGAGGGGAACATTAGTCTCTCTAGCAAGTTTCAAGACAATCTATCAGACAATTGTTTAAACAAAAAAAATAAAATAAAAAAAAGTCAACCTCATGATGGCGCTAGAGTTAAAGCCAAAGGTTCACCGAGATTGTTAGGGTTAATCCTCTACACACCACCTGTACTAAATCTCAGTCTGGTTCAAAGTGGTGGACCAACAATGTACCGACAATGCTAATTAGCCAGGTCGCTAACGTGGCTAAAAAAATGTGCTCATTCATCAGCACAACAGCATGTACGGCGCATAACATTCAAATTTATGCATCCAGGTATAATTAATATACATTAATTAAACAACTTTATTATTGTATGCTTGCACATGTTGATGGTGATTCCTTAATTAGTGCATGACCATTAATCAGCCACTCTGCTACCAAATTTTCTGATTTGCTTGACCTTTTTTTTTTCTCTTGCTTCCTGCTTCCTCTGCTGGCCTTCACCTGTGCTCTCCATCTCTCTGCAGGCAGGACAGGTCAGCTGGACGATATCCTACCTGAGTTTGATGTGGAGTTTATGCCAGGTACGGCACCTCACTTGCACTTTTTTAACTCATTGGCTGGCATCTTCTACCTTCTCTAATGTCTCCAAATGTTTTATTCTCGCTGACAAATGAAAACTCTCTTTGTCTAACAAATTCACACTGAAATTAACACCAGAATCAGAATAAAATAAAAAAATACAAAACCAGCTACCAGCCCAGTAAGAAGAGCATCTAACCTCATATGAACAAAACACACAGCCAGCTGGGTAATGAGCCTTCATAAAGTAAAAAAATCACAGACTCTCAGTTCTTATCCTTCACCGCTGGTTACGATTTAAATTCCACAGGGGATATGCGTTGCCTTAGTGAGGGACTTGAGTGGGATTTGCTTTTCAGCATCACCCTGAGGAAGTGTGTTGTTATGGTCTAGATGCTTCAGAGATGTGATGGGGGATAAGAGTCACTTTGAGTTGCCATGAAGTTTCCTATATTAGTGCTTTGTGTTCTTTGGATGCACCACTGGAAGGAGATGGAAACATCAGCATGCTTTTAAAGGAACATTGCAGTTTATAACACCTCTGGGTCTTACATAATATTTGATTGTTGTGCATTAAAATGTCTAAAAACGGCGGACCTATGTTAAATTTGTTATGAGGTATTCACTTACAATATCCCAAATGTTTCCAATAGTGTTAAAATTTTAATAATCTTAATCACGATAACGGTCCATTTCATTTAGTCACCCATCAAGTCAGATCACTTTTTATTGGCAATGATGGTTGTTTCACAATGACGATAACAACTCCCATGATCCTCCGCTGCTTCACGCTGCTTTCAAATCAAATTTGTTATTGTTTTGATTGAGAGAATCCTAGCAGCAGAAAATACATCATGTGCATTTAATTAAATTAAATTGCTGATATGAATGGTAGCCAAACCTATAAAATCAAGACTTGTCATGCAGAGTGTTTCCACTTTTATCTTACTGTTAACAGCATATTTGCTGATGTGAGGGGAGCTGGGACAGAGCTTTATCTTTATCTGTTCCTGTAAATCTTAAATTGTCTATATTGCAGAGTGGGCATTTGTGGGCTCTGTTGTCCTGGGCAGTATCTTGTTCCTGTTGCTGCTGGGCATCTGCTGGTGCCAGTGTTGCCCTCATTCCTGCTGCTGCTACGTCCGCTGCTGCTGCTGTCCCGATACCTGCTGCTGTCCACGACACTGTGAGTAACACAAACAACTACATGGTTTCTTTGAACATACCTTTTTTAGGATCTACTTGACAGCAATTACTCTGAATGTAAGGTTTGGAGTTTTGTTATTCTCCTATGCAGTATATGAGGCAGGGAAGATGGCAAAGAGTGCCCAGTCTGCTCAGGTGCCTGTGTATCCCTACTACATTTCTGGGGTCCCTACTGTGGCTCCTCTTGCTCCTTCATCACACGTTGAACCAAAGATTGCCTCCATCCCTTCAATGGAAACTAATCTGGCTGGAGGTGAGTGTGAACAACATAGAACATAAGTTTCAGAGGTATCAGAAAGCACTGTAAAAGCCTAATTTCCTTTCCAAAACACTGACTCGACTAACCCTCATTTCATCTATCATCTCTTACCTTCAAAAATGACATAAATGTGTGTCAGCTACACGCATGTTTGTTTTCATCTAGTGTTAATATGTTTGTTCGATATGTATGAATGTGCAGTCACACACTCAAATGTATATGTGCAAGCAACCTTTGCATGATTATGTCCCTGTGAGTGCATGTGTGTCCGTATCCACAGTGCGCAGTGGTTATCGACTGAAAGCCAGTGATCACCAGGACTCAATGAAAGTTCTGTACTACATAGAGAAGGAGCTGGCTCAGTTTCCCTCTGCCAAGATGGCTGCACTCCAACGTAAGACTGCGCAGATTAGGCCAGTTTCTGTAATCTGTGTGTGTGTGTGTGTGTGTGTGAGACAGTGTGAACGTGTCTATGTGTTTGTCTGGTCTAAGTGTTTCAGTTTTATGTGCATGGTTCATGTAGATTAAGTAGAGCATGTTTCCATCTAATCCTTACATTAATTTCATAACTGTCTGTGGCTCATTGACTCCAACTGAGGATATACATCTTATTGTATTATTGTGTGGGCTAATACACATGTTGTGCTGTTGTTAATGTATATGGCAGGAGGATGATGTATGGGTGATTGAGTTAAACTACAGTGCCCATGTTCATCATTATGAAGGAACATAACACGTGTTGGTGTGTTTTTAGTAGTGTTGTTTAGACGGAGCAATACATTGGTTTTGGTCTGTGTCGACCATTAGAAAAATATAGAATATCATTACCAGTCTTATTCTTTAAATTGGGTGGGGAGATTAGTGGAGGGTGGCGCATTAGGATACAATTTGCAGTCAGCTATAATAAGTATTCTAGTATTAGTATGATTATAAAGCCCTCATCTCCACAAACCACAGAGTAGGTGATGTACAGTATGCTCTCATCCCAAACACCTACAGTACTTTTAGCAATCTATGTTAAATTGTATCATTTTACAGTTTAAAAATGTGAAATTCATGAAACTTTTAGATTTTAAACATCTAAATTAAAACAAATAAAAAAAAATAAAATTAATATTTTCAGTGTATGGTCTCTACAGTGATGTGTCTGTCCCAACAGCCAGTAGCCTCTCAGAGCTGAGCTCTCTCCATGATGGAGGGAATACAGATTTCAGACACACCTATCAGACCGTCCAGATGAAAGCACTGCCACCCATCACAGACTTCGATGAGCAGTCTGTGCTCAGAGCGGCTCCACCCACCCAGAGTCGCAGATACAGACGGGACAGAGGCAACCATTCAGATGATGAACTAGACAGAAGGTAATTTGGGTAGTTGTATCAATTCATTTTCGGATTCTTTTCTCAAAAAAACAGTGTAAATTGTTTCTGTAAAATCAGTTTACCTTAATACATGCCAGAAAATATTTTTGATTTCACATTTGACATTTTACAAGCATATAAACTGTCACTGTGTGTTCTCCACACTGAAGGTGGAACCCTCGCTCAGAGCATCTGCAGAGAAAGACGCTGAGCAGGAGAGGGCGGACTGGCTCCCTGGATGAGCTGGAGGAGTTTGCTCAGTCTTATGGGTCCCGAAGGCGTCGGGCAGAGCCTCCAGACCGAGGCTATGACCGGGATGACAGCCCGCCCAGGCATTTCTATAGAAGCCGGAGCCCCTCACCTTTACCACAGAAGAGAAGGGACACATGGGACAGTGATCGTCCCTCTTACCTGCCCCAAAGCAGAGGCTATGATGATGCCTTCCTCAACAGTGTACTACAGAGTAAGGCGAGGGGGCGGGGAGGGGACAGAGGTGCTGGGAGGATGGATGAGGACAGTGACACTCCCTCCAAAGGCAGCTCCAGAGGCAAGGGCAGCGATAGTTACTACAGCCGGTCGCCAAGTAACCGTCCAGAAGAAGAGGACCCTTTGCCTCCGTACTCTGAGCGAGAAGCAGAGCGGTACCGCAGGGCTGACCTGAAAACAAACCGGTATCGCACTGTAGAACCTCCTAGAACAGAGCGATATAGGACCACTGAACCAGCCATGAGGCCTTACTCTTATACCCGCCCTCAGCAGGGCATGTCCCATACGCTACAGGGCGGCAGAGAGGAGAGAGATAGGAGCCGAAACCTGGTGAGTTACTTGTAGCTGGGAAAAGGACCTTCTTTCTCTTCAGCATGATAAAGCTGGTGATATTCTATATTTTCGCTTACTGTCAACAAATCCCATTGAAGGACCAAAACCAACTAACCCAAACCAATAACAGGTATTGTCTGTGTTTGCACGCCTGATGAGCGTATTCCTCTGTGGCAAAGATCTACATCATTGTCCCTTAATTATAAAAAATAAAAAATGTTTTAGTAACATTTGTTAACAACCACGGTGCCCAGCCGTTTCAGGAGTCTTTTTAAAAAATACAACTATGGAGTATCCTGGTGGTTATGGGTTTACAACACCCCTTCTTTACCTCTCCCTCACTTCCTGTCAACACTTTACTGAATTCTATTAATGCCCAAAAAACTGAAACTACATATTTACATCTTCAGTGGCTGAGTTTAGTAGTATTAAAGGACAGATTATCATGAGATTTGTTGACAGTCAATAAAGAATACAGAATAACAGCAGTCTGTCCTTTTATATTTGCATATGTTTTACAGTATTTGTAGATATGTACATGTC
This sequence comes from Pampus argenteus, assembly GCA_036937835.1. Taxonomy (NCBI): domain Eukaryota; kingdom Metazoa; phylum Chordata; class Actinopteri; order Scombriformes; family Stromateidae; genus Pampus; species Pampus argenteus. The sequence goes on along the minus strand of CM072872.1, from coordinate 13,754,610 downwards.
TATTGGACAATATACATCAGGATTTATGGTCTTACACTGAATCTGTATAATTTACATCTTAGATGATTTTATCTACTGTAACATTAGCGGTAACATCTTTACCTGTATATACTTACCTGTATGTGTGCATTTATGTGTGCACTGTTGCAACTGCTTACTTTCTGGCTTGTTAAAAAAATGTCATTTTCATTTTCTCTTATGAAATCAGTATAACAGTCACTACTACTAACACGCATGATTCCAGTGAGTCGTAATCAAGCTTTGATGCCTCAGGCACCACACTGAACTAACCTAGCATGGGCATGAATGCAAAGTCTCTAATGCATGGCTCTTGGTGTATTTCTTTAACAGAGCACAGCACTGAGCAGGGACACTCTCATAGTGTGACAAGACTTGCCGGCCTCGGCCTGCACAGCACAGCACAGCACAGCACTGCCAGTCTGTTTGTTCAAACCGCCCTGTTGCTATGCAGGAGAGGCTAACTGTTCATCAGCTACATGAAGTCTGGCTCATCTCACTGAAATAACTACACTGAAAAAACCCTGGGAAGTGAACATGTACAAATCAGCTGTTTCTGTTAATATGGCACGATTTATGGTTGAGTGGTTTTCTCTCGTGTGTATTACTCAAACTTGTGGAATGCATGTGTAGTCCATAAATAGTCTGTATGTGGTGTGTGTGCGCACCAGTTTTATTTGTTATTTGTTTATTGTGGACTTACTTTTATCAGTGCCAACATGTTTTTAGTCTATCTGCCAACTACAGAATTGTCTTATGTAAATCTGAGCAGAAGCCCTACAAACCCTACAAGCTTCTCACTCAGTACTCTGCAACTCAGGTTTACTTTGTATTTGTATTTGTCTGTTGTTGATATACTGTATATATGTACTGTAAATTTAATTTGTCCTGCAGGTTTTATTTGCACTTGTTAAGTACTCTTTGAATAAAGCAAATTTTGATTAGATTTTTTTTTTTTTTTGTATAGCAACATTTTCATCAGAGAATACTACGACATGAACTTGTATCCAAATTAAATTATGTACGATGTTAACAACATGAAACTATCAGTTAAAATTAAAATCAAAATTTAGGTACGATAAAAAAAATGGAAAAGGACTGACAAAAAATTATAGATAAATAAAACAATACACAAATAACATAGAGGTTTGGGCTCTATGTTATTTTTATTATTATTTTTATATTTGTCCCTTCACTCAAAAATGTATTTATTCTTCTTGTTACCTTATTGCCTCACTGTGCAAAATGATCAATGTGCAGAGTTTAACACCAGACGGCTGTTTTTTTACATTTGTTAATTCATTTGCTTTAACTTGCTTTGATAAGATAGATTTTAATATAAAATATCAAATTGTCTGTCAAAATCTGATAATGTTTGTGATAATGTGTGTGTACCTTGGACAAAGCCTGCTTTTTTATCATTACCTTATCAAAAATACACAACTAAATCAACACCACAGCTTTACCTTCATTTACAGAACTGCAAACAATCAGTAGTATCATGTAAATCACGTGTATGACTTTTATATATATATATAAAATATATAATAGGCCAAATGGTACATCAAGGTCTCACAGCATATGAAATATAAGCAGTGATAAATGTAATGTTACTACTGTTTACTTAGAGCCAAATGGTTTGATAGCACTCTACAACACAGCCTGCACATCACAGTGTACTAAGACAGTTAGAAAACGAAAGGTACCGCGTGTTCTTCACAACTACTGACAACAAAATACCAGGAAGGAATTTACAAACTGGCATGTCTCCAGGTGCAGAGAGGAGCCTATAGCACAGATGTGATGGCAAAGCTTTTCATCCGTGCAGCATTTTTCACAGGATTTTAAGCACACTTGTGTAAGCTGAGAGCAGCACTTGAGTTCAGCTTATGCAGGCTTGTTTTGTGTCAACTGTAAAGCTCGTTGGAGTCTATGAATGTCCTCAATAGGAGACGTAAACGTCCTCACACAAAGAGCTCCGACACTTGTTCTACATGACTCACCGTGAGAGTGAACTTTAAACCTGGGCTGTTTGCCACAAACGGACAAATGAAAAAAACGGCGTTGCCATCCAAGCAGAAGTACTTTCTTTCTTTGCTTGATTTACATTCTGATTATCTGGGCAGTCCTTTAAATATATAACTTTTTCTTTCATGCTGCCAAGGGCAACGCAACTGATGAACATTCATATTAAGAGTATTTATCTGACATGTAAATAGAATTTAAACTTAAACTATAAACACCCGCACAATATATGCCTTGTTGTTGATATCACTTCTACCAGTTCTGTCACTGCCATTGGGGTGGACCTATTTGTTCTAAAGCCACACTGATGTTCACTCAATAAATTGTATTTTTTTATGAAAGTATCAATCCTTTGCACAAATTGTCTTTCTATTAATATTTTTGAGAACTTGAAAAGCAGATAAATTGGTCTATAATTAGAGAATAGATACCTATCTCTACTTTTATGAATATGAATGAGTTGTGCAGGTTTCATGTTGGGAAACATACCTGTTTGGAAGGACTGACTGCAGATGTGTCAATGGTCACTAAATTAATTTTAGTTTTGTTATCTTTGTTGTCGGCCTCCATAGTCCAGTAGTCTTCCTCCTCTTTCTCCTCTTCTTCCTCTTCCTCCTGACTCTGGCGGACTCACCATCATCGTATGAGGCTTTCAGTGGGCCTCGATGGGAAGTGGAATTTCCTCTTCTTTAGGACTTTTGAAGGAAGCGGACATGTTTCTCCATTTACCTTGACTCGTCGCCATGGCTACTGTGATGGCCACCACACCACTACCCTTTGTGGGAATCTTCCAGTCAAGAGGACGTGTGTTACTTAAAACCATCTTTAGATCTGTTATTTTAACCTTTAAAAACTACCAGAAATGCTACATATAAACCAAAATAAACCAAGGTTAATTAAAGTAAAACTAAATTAAAGCTTAATACAAACATGTCTTGTTTGGTCCCTTTGTTCGGTGTTCAGTTGTACTAAAAGACCCTCATAAGAGTCAGTGTTTGCTCTACTCCACATTACTGACACATGTATGTAACCATGCAACATACATCTGACTTCTTGTTATTAATCACTAATCATTAATTTAAACAATTATAAATAACTATAGTCCTGCTCGTCTCTTCTTCCTGCAACGCCCTATACTGCTGCGCAGCGTTTCTGCGTCAGAACTGTGCGCTCTTCCTGCTCCTCTTCGCCCTGCTGCACCTGTCAGGAGGGGCGGGGTCAGTGATGTCACCTGAAGCTGGGTAGGGGGGGGTGATGATGATGATGATGATGATCCGCCTCCATCACGGAGTCAGACTGCTTTGTGAGAAAGTTGTTCGTCAATACGGCTGGAAATACTCGTCTTTCACCACAGAGAGTTAACACGGCCTGAACAACATGTCGTCCTAAGTGAAGAGTCGCGTTATTATTATGCACAGCAGCGCCTACATGACGCTTTCTTACAGCTGTTCAGGATTTTTAGCGGGTTTTGAATCGTCGACAGGACATAGCGAAGCTTCCGCGGAAGGATAAAGAGCAACGAGATGGGAAACACGATACTGATGGCGCTTCTGCTGGGTTACCTGCCAACAGGTGAGACTTTAAAGTCCATATAGTAAGCAAACCTTTTGCCTCAAGTTTACTCAATACAGCTATCAACTGTTTTATTAGTTTATTGTCAGGAATGCAGAGTTAGGCTACTTAAAGCAAACAACCGATACTGGAAAATAATGTCTTCAAGTTAATTATCGACAGGTGTAAACAGGACAAGGCCAACCATGGTCACGTGACTACACTACACGTTTTTTTTTTCTTGTTCTCTAAAATTTATAACAGTAGTCAAAATTTCTTCGTTATGATGTCTCAAGAATTCTGTCATCAAAGTGTAACTAATTATTATTATTATTATTATTATTATTATTATTTAATTTAGTGCGACTAATTTTATTATAGTATTTATTATTATTGATTAATCAGCAGAATTGTGATTAATTATTGATGAAAGAATCAGTCATCAAAATAGTTTAATAGATTAATTTTCTGTTGATTGATCAATAGTTTCAGACAAACAACTTTTTTAAGATTTCTGTAACACAAAAACAAACAACAAAAAACCCATCAAAAGCATATTTAATTTTTTAAAGAATATCAAATTATTTTTATTATTTTTGCACAATTTAGAAGTTGTTTGATGTCTTGCCACATTAAGTTTAGTGTTAGATTTTTACAGGTCTGTGTTCTTGGTCCATATGGCTCGTAGAATAAGGTCCTAGTTATTAATCCAGTTTATATTGTCGGTCATTATTTATGTCAATAATTGTGTTTTGTTTTCTTACCTACTTCATTGAGTGCCCATTGTTTTGTGATTTATGTGATTTGACTGTTAAAAAAAGAAAAAATTCCAACGTGTCTCAGACAATTACTGAAGAGCTTTATCAGGATTTCTTAACTGATCCTTTTCTCAATTAGCACAGGTCGCCTCTTAAAATCTGCACCACTGATTATGATTGACTGCTGTTATTTCTTGTAATGACATAGTACAATATGTACACAGTTAAAAGACTTCTGGATTAAACTGTTAACCTGTCTGGTCAGATTCTTATCAATCCAGTGTTCAGGAGGTGAGGAAGTTGTTTTGTTGTAAGTTACACATATTGTCTTTCATGTCATCTCATCATCCGTCCTGCCTGCATCAGAGCTGCTGTCCATCCAGGTGATCGTTCCAGAGACTGAGAGGAGAACGACTCTGTTCGCCTCTGTGATCCTGCGCTGCGACTACTCCACTTCAGCGAACCCTCAGGATGTCCTGGTCACCTGGAGATACAAATCCTTCTGTAAAGACCCAGTGCTGGAATACTACTCCACAGGTGAGAGCTGTAGATGGAGGGAGACCACGGCATACAGCAGTGTACATAGAAAATGGTAGTTTCACATAGACAGTGAGCTTTATCACAGTAGTTGTACTGAAGATTGGTTTGTTTGTCATGAATACTAGTATTAGTGTAATAATTTTACATCATCATGGATATAAATATTTCATTTTCATTTTGAAAAACAGAACAGCTGATCATTACAGTTATACGTCTGAGGGATCATTTAATCAAAATACTACAGATGTGATGTGAGGTTGTTAATCTTGTTAAAAATAAACATCCGTTCTTCCTCGTATCCCTCTGTTTCTGAAGCCTATCAGGCCGCTCTACAGCTGGGTCAAGACCCATCCAATGACTGCCCGGATCGTCAGCGCACAGTTCGCACGGTGGTGCAGAAGAGAGGCATTAATGAGCCCATGCTGGGTGCAGACTACAGAGAACGCAAAATAACCATTCAAAACAGTAAGCCTGAACCCATCATAATAACAATGTTATTATAAACTGTCAATAGACGTTTACTTTCACCACTGATTCATGATCTAAGAAGATTTTAGGACTCTATACAAGTTGCATATATTTACATACAAATCATTTGAGACTGTCTTTATTGTAGTATGTGAACATATATTTGTCTAGTGCACTGCTTTGCCAAATTACTAGTCTCATTAGGACAACTGCAGAAGCTTATATATTTATAATGTTTGAATATGAAATATAATTGTCTAAGTGACATAATTATGTTTTTTTTCTGTCAACAGAGGCTGACCTGGTCATCAATGAGGTCATGTGGTGGGATAATGGTGTGTACTTCTGTAGTATTGATGCAGCTGGTGACACAACGGGGGATTCGGATCGTGAAGTTAAACTCATCGTGTACCGTAAGTTACCCTCAGTTGTGACGCGTGAGGCTTGAATCCAATTTCTGAGGAAAAAAAATGTGTTTGTGTACTAAGAAAGAAATTGAATTATCGATAATTTTGTGACCTCTGACCTGTTCCAGACTGGTTGACCGTCTTGTTAATCATCATCGGTGCCCTCCTGCTCATGATGCTTTTCTGCATATGCTGCTGCCAATGCTGCCCGCAGAAGTGCTGCTGCTACGTCCGCTGCCCGTGTTGTCCACAGACGTGCTGCTGCCCGGAAAAAGGTACAGCAGATTATTTATTTATTGTTTTGCCCACAGCTGGTTATGAGGCAATTTACATGGGCCAGAAGGTTTAGTACCCTTTCAGATTTTCATGTGTAGTGAGCAGCAATGGTTTGTGTTTCTTTTGAACATGAACGTCAGCTGTCAGAAATCTTTCTGCATATGTGGTATCTTTGTGGGCCATTTCAATGGTACGACACAAACAAAGAAAATTCATTAGTTGCAGTGTCTGATTATAGAAGCATAAACACAAGTACATCAAAGACAAAATGGATTTTGGTACAGAATCTATACTTATGCAGGACCCATACACCAAAACCACCAATTCATCACCGATATCACTGAGTCACACAAATGACCTTCTAATTGTCTCTCTTCCCTGCTCTGTTGTCAGCTGTGATGCAGCATCGGATGATGCGAGAGGCTAAGAAGGCTATGGCTCCTTGGATGCACGGCCAACCCATTTACGCTCCCATTAGCTCCAATGCCTCCTCCCAGGGTGTTCCCATACTGTATTCAGGTGAGTGACACAAAAGCACAAAAGACTTCACTTTAATACTTTATTGAATGCTTTGTCACACAGTTCTTGTACAAACATATCCAGAGAATAACACACTCTAGACCAACAATACAAATCCATGTAAATTTCTATATTATGCTATTAATGAACCAACCCCATTTTTTGATAATGTTGTATTATTTAATCTTTACCACAGAAAGAGTGGTGGCCTTTCCTGCCTTTTCTTTGAGTGATGTTGAATTGTATTAATTTTAGTGACCCCTTTTCATTCAGCACTGGTCAAAAATTCTGGAAATTACACGTCCTTGTCTAGACTGACCAACATGTAATTCACTATGGTTTCAGGCTCGTACTCGGACCACCCTGTCAAACAGAACTTTGCAATGGCTCCCATGCAGCTGTCGCCCATGGCCCTGCAGCAGCAGCCCCCTCCTCCTCCTCCTCATCACCACCACCATCACCACCATATGAACAGCAGTATGCGTAGCAGCAGTCAAGGCACCAACCAGGTGTTGGACTACCTGGAGAACCAGGTCAGGGGGCTGGATGTAGGACCACTTCAAATGGCTCCACATGTTGTCCAAAATATGCACCCATTACAGTCTCATCCTCAGCCCCAGCCAGCTCATCCAGCAGTTCCCTACACTCCTGGGCCTCCGAGTATGTTGTCAGCCCTGGATGACATGGGAGTGAGAGGGATGGAGAGAAGGGTGATCACCCTGCCTCCTATTATTCAACGTGTACCCAGCTTTTCCTTCCCCAGGGGGCCTGGAGCTGCAGATGGAGCCAGGGGTTTACCCAGAATGTCTAGCCAGTCCAGTGGGAGCACAAACCCTTCAGGAAGGGGTGTCCACCATGACAGACGTGGATACAGAGACCTCTCTCCTCCCAGGCGGGGGATTTTGCGTGATAACAGCGACGACTCCGAGTGGGAGAACAGGCGAGGGAGAGCGCCACACAGGGGCTCAAGGAATGAGAGGGGAAGCTCGGCGGCGAGGAGAGGAGGTGGGTCCAGGTCACGAGCCCGCAGTCGTGACGACCTGATGGAGGATCTGCACAGCAGAGCAGCGAGGAGGGAGAGGAGCTACTCGCCTCCTCAGCGTCACAAAGGATCTTGGAGCTCAGATGAAGAGGACAACAGGAGAAGAAAGGGAGGTAAAGGGAAGGATTGGCCAGAGAAACCCCCCAGCTATTCCTCCATTGAGATCCAGCCTGGACACAGAAGCAGGAATAGAAACTACGGCCATCTTTCAGTAAGATCCACACACTAACACTGACACACTCTGATCTCTGATGCACACCGTGTACACTCTGTTCATCTCACTTCCTTTTCCTTTTCTAATCTTGACATCTTTCTTTCGTTATTTATTAGCCTCGCTAGTGGTGCAGGATGCCAATGTCAGTCGTGTGGTTGGTCTATAATATTGCATGATACACCTGATTAATTGTAATAACTGTTGTTTTAGTTTATGACCAAATACCTAAAAGCTAAACTAATGTCATACCCATCATCTTCATCCATACGTTTTTATTTAGTGCTAATTACCATGCTATCCTGCTAAACTACGATGGTGAACATGTTAAACTTTTAGGATGCTGTTTAGCACCACTGTGCCTTACAGACCACTAGCATGGTGCTGGATGAGTAGATCATATTTAATTCTGCATCTTTTTGATCTTCCCTTACTAAACCTTGCTTCTGTCTCGTTTCTCTCCTAGGATAGGAGTTCCCGTAGCAGCACCAGCGTAGTCATCTGAAGCATTTCTTTCTTTTTTTTTCTTTTTTTGAATATTTCCAGAACTGTGAAAATGAAGACAGACGGTAGCTTAAAGGACAGATTCACAATTTTTCTAAAGTCTTTTCTAAAACAATAGTCAGGTGCTCAAATGGAGTCTTTTTTTTAATTGCCAAATTGCTTTCTTTCCACAGCAGCTAAACAGGAACACTGTCTATCGAGACAGAAAGAAGGTAATTTTTTTTTTTTTTACTAAAAAGACAGTAACTGTTGCAGATATCTATTGATATATTGATATGATGCATTTTTGCTCAAACAACAGCTGTGTATTTTGGTCTCTATCACTTACATTGAAAGCACATTTGAGGAGATCTTTCAATAGTCAGTATGAACAGGAGGAATGATTACGATGAGGAAAATCTCTTTCAATATTCTTTTGTTTGTTTTAAGACTTGAAAAATTGTGAACCTGTCCCTTTAATCTATTTGCTCAGCATGCATGATATACTAGTTATATAGTTGTTGTGACATTTGATAGTGAGTCCTGAAAATATGTGGATGTAGTTTATTCTTTAAGCACTGTATGTCATTATTACAAAAAATGTTTTTTATATGAAGAAAAGTTATTTTAAATGTTGTAATGTGTCTGGTGTGTTTCTTACTGGTGATGGGTAAGTGTGTTCTGCTTTTGATGTTTTGTGAAGAAAATGTAAACAGTTAGTCTTTAAACGGACAATTTCAACAATATTTTATGTGTTTGTGCACAGATACAGTGTAGTGTAGTGTAGTGTATTTCTGAATTTTTTTTAAAAGTAATTTCCTATTTTTTATGTTTGCATTTTAAAGTTGTGCCTTTTTATGTCTTCAATCATAATAACATTATTATGCAGAAACAGCAATGAGATATTTGCTACATGAACATTTGTAGGAAGGAGTTGGTGGACATCATTGACTCTGTTTGAGAACGTTAAAGCTAAAACAGAATATATTGATTTTGCATAATTTTTAATTTTTTTTGCTTTTGGTATGAAAATAGATTTGTGCTGTCATGAATAAAATAAGTACTGTATGTTTTAAATAAAGCTTTTTAGATAAAATTACTGTAAACTGGATAATTTATCTACTTCCATGCAGATCATATGGAAAGTAGTCACAGTGCTTCACTTTTTCCTCGTTTTATGTTACAACTTTATTCCAAATTGAATTGAATTTATTTTTTATATTTATAATTCCCCATAATGACAACTTAAAAAACATACTATCACTGCAGCTCAACACACACTGCCTTAAGAAAACACAAAGAGGGAATTTGATGCTAAAAAAGACTGTGGGTTGTAGCTCCAATCACTTACACTGAAAGCACATTTGAAGAGTTAAATAACCGATATGAACAGCAGGAATGATTACAGTGATCATATGGACTTAAAAAACATTGTGAATCTGTCCTTTAAACTTGCCATGACTGTGCCAGTCTGCAGAGAGACATTGGCGTGTCCAGCAGAGGGAGCCACAGGCATTAATATGATCCGCAGTGTACAGCTGATTCTTTGGTCATGTTTCACTGGTGTTTATGCCAGTAAAACATGACTAAAAGATAAAAAATAAAATCAGTTTCACATCTTTATTTCTTCACTGTAGGTTTAATCAAACAGAATCAAGTCGTGAAACTTAAATGTATTATCAATATTATTGCAACAGTGAATGAATGACTAGAACAAGATCAATTTAAAAAGAGCTGAGGTGTGTTCATGGAGCAGATGTTGAAGACGGAGGCTGTGTTTACTGAGAGGAGAGAGGAGGAGGTGGGGGAGGGGGAGGAGGTGGGGGGAGGAGCTGGTGTCTGATTGGTGGCTTCACTGCTGCGGAGGCTTGCTGACTGGGAAGTAAAACTGTCAATGTCAGAGGATCCTGGATCAGCTGTTTGTTGTCTGCCAGCCTCACAGATCATAAACAACAAACAAGCGAGGCGACTCCGGTGCAGATTGAAGTCAGGAGCACAACAAGCTTCATCACGTCGTTTTCAGGTGAGGATGGCTGGATATTTAGCTGCTAACGTTAGCTTAGCATTTAGCAGCTGCGCATATTGTTCCTTAAAGGAAACATTAATTGAAATAAAAAGCTGCGGACAGCTAACAGCTGCTAGCTGGGCTAAACCAGCCGCGCAGCAGCTTTTAAACATGATGAGCACATCGGAGGTTTAGTCTCCACTAATAATTAATACTTTATCAGCGTATTTGTATTATTATTATTTTTTTACCTGCATTAAAATGAATGACGGCAGCACCTGTTTGTCTCTGACTCCTGACAGCTGGATCATGTCTGAGATATAACTTTAATGAGTGTGTTGTCTGCAGGCAGCATGAACTCTCTCCCGGGAAGAGCCGCGCTTTCTCTGTGCAGACGCTCGGCGGCGGCGGGCGGGATGAGGGTGTTCACCGCCTCCCCGGGTCACTCTGCAGGGGGCCTGCCGACGGACAGGGCCTCTCTCCCGGCTGTGCGGGTCTGCCACTCCGGGACGAACCACAAGCCGAGCGTCAACACAAAGAAACGGGGCTACGACATCACCAGAAACCCCCACCTCAACAAGGTGAGCTCACTCATGTGTCCTGGAGCACACAAAACATCCTGCCTAAGAAACTATTAATATTAAATATTCATTTTTAGAAACCAGTGAATTTTTGCTATTTTTCCTCCCTTAATGATTAAAACATTAATTGCTACCAATTACTTTCTTCTGACCAGTAACCATTGTTTTGTGAGTGTAACATATTCTATATAGATTACACCACACTACTATACATTATCCTTAATTATTACAATATCATAAGTAAACTACAATAATTCATGCATTCTTGAGCAAATGCAACACCCAACAATGTTATTTTTATGTAACACACGTGACTTTATGATGAAATGTGCCTTAAAGCATCAGTTGGTCACGAGCATTTGTAACTTTACGCTGCAAGGAGCTTTAAAATCTAACAGTTTCATATATTGAATGAGAACCACGGGGGGGACATTTGTTGTTACTGCATTCACATGACTCTGTCTACAGACAACACAATGTTCTGCATACCAGGTTGTATGCTGGTGGAACATTTATAAACAGAGAACACCATATAAGTACTTGGTACTATGGTACGGCATGAATACCATATCTCCTGTCTGAGTGAGATAGTTGAAGGGGTTAAACGCCCACCTCTGGACCTATGAATGGTCTCCATATAGATTCATCTTATTTCTGTCTCTGCTTTTTTTTCTGTCTTAATATACAATTGCAACCACCCTCACCTCAAAAGACATTATAGTGATGTGGATGAAAGATAATGACAACAAGTGACAAAAACAGCAAAAATAATATTCATATTTATTACACATTTATATGAGTTAATTTGACCACAGAAGTTGGCTTAACTTTGAAGTTCAAATGGAAAATGTAAACTCTTTTAACACATATTCAACCCCCAGCTTCAGTACTTTGTGGTGCATTTTTAGGTTTTATATCTCCTAATGAATGTTTTCGGTAATTGCTGACGAGCTTCTTAAACCTCTCGATCGGAATCGTTGTGCATTCTTCACGTGCAAAGCTCAGTGATGTTTAATTGACTGCCCACATAATGTTTGTATTTTTTCGTAAGAGTTGGATAGTAACTTGCTCGTCCTAAAGATGGTGCAAACAAACATCCGCTGTGTGACTCACTGGTGGTTTTTACTGCAGTTTTTTTTTCCCTAAATTTCCTTGGAAACACATTGTTTGTGCTTTGCCAGCACTGTGAGGACAGCAGGACAGACACAAACACGTTTCAGATGAGTTTATTGCTTTGATTTAAAGGCTGATATTAGGTCGGCCACATTTGCTTCCACTGCTGATTGCCCAGTCAGCAGTCACATGCTCACTCACAGGTCAGTCAGGAAACATTCAAGAAATGTGCTTCACTTAGATAAGAAGTCTTTAAATAAAGGGTCAATCTACACATTTTAAAACGTTATTATGAGGAACTGTATTTATTGAGGAAATAATATAAATGATTCTCCTTCTTCTCTTTACTATATTTGCTGATTACGATTATATTATGTTGTGTTACTTTACAGTAATCCATGATAAGGTTTGAATTGGAGTCGTTAAAAGGGTTAATCTTACCTCTCCGACCCCTATTTAGTTTCACTCTCACTCTTTGTCCTTGTGGGTTGACAGTTGGTGTGTGTGTGTGTGTGTAGGCCTGCATTAATGACAGCCACTGGTTAGAATAATAACTTTAATGGGTTTACTTTAGTCCCTCTTTACCTGCCTGCTCTGACAGGTTTACTTAACTCTGTTAATCTGTGATGTTCACAGTGATGTGGAAACACTTACATGTATTTTGTTATTTAAGGCATTGGGTGTATTAGCATGGGTGTCTCCTTTTAATGACCTCTGGTTGGCAGCTACAATGAATGAATGTCTCTTTACAGTACAGTACCGTGTTCAGCTGTTCAGCATCTATCATCAGGGTATTCTTTAATGGGAGAACATGTAGCTCATGAAACAATGATCATAACCTGACGGCACTATTACAGTAGTAACCAAATATCATATCCACTATCACGTTTCACGATCTTCTCCGCAAACATGAATAATTTACCGTGACAGGGGTGCGTTCAGAAAAAATGCATAGACCCAAAGTAAAACAAACTGACCCTTTTTACAGACAGTTTATTCTACATGTAGGTCAGCGATTTTTCCCTGTGCACAAGAGGAAGTGGAGAGAGTGATAAAGCAGAGACGAGGAAAGGGAAGTCGAGCTGACAGGGGAGTGAGTTCAGCCTCCCACACTATTGGACAGAATAAATAGATTAAACCTCACACACCCCTCCGATCACTCTTTGGTAAAGCCTGCCAATACAGAGACACTAAGCCTAACTAGAAGGTAGAGAGTCAGTTAGCAAAACATTTGTAGGGCTTCAATGGAACAATGTGTTCTATATAAAAGGGGCAGATAATTCATAATTTTGAGGAAAGGCTCTAAAAGGCTTAGACGTGGGTATGAGTGGGAGCTAACATCATACTGCGGTGACTAACACATGAGTCACTGTGGTCTGGATTGTCTGATTTCCTTTTTTAGTCTGTGGCTTAGTTAGTTTGTAGCATAGTGTAACCGCTCCTCTTTTCACACTGTAGGGAATGGCATTCACCCTGGAGGAGCGCTTACAACTGGGCATCCACGGCCTGCTGCCACCTTGCTTCCTCTCGCAGGACGTCCAAGTTCTGCGTGTCATGAAGAGCTATGAAACACGCAGCAACCCTCTGGACAAGTGAGAGCAGAGTCACAGATTTACAGTAAAACATGCTGCGTATGATTGTTATACTTACCTACTGAAGTGCAGGGACAATAAAAAACAACAACAACAACAACAACTATAATTACATTACAAAAAAACAAGTCATATACAACCATAGTCCAGTGCATATAAAATAAAAGCATTTAAAAGCAAGTTAATTTTTAAACTTGGGTCTCTCCAAGGACATTGATAGTTTTATTAAATGTTTAATTGCTGTCACATTAAGTAGTTAGTTTGTTGATAAGATGATATATGATTAAAAAATCTGTACCGAAGCAGCTCTGGGTGAACTTTGTTGACAATGTTGCGGATAGATGACATCGTAACACACACGTTAACGTGCAGAAATAATAACAGGAGATGTTTATAAAAAATATTGGATTTTGCTGTCTGTCTTTGTCTCAGGTACATCCTGCTGATGACGCTGCAGGACAGGAATGAAAAGCTGTTCTACCGTTTGCTGACCTCTTATATCGAGGAGTTCATGCCCATCGTGTACACTCCTACTGTCGGCCTGGCCTGTCAGCAGTACGGCCTGGCCTTCAGGAGACCGCGGTGAGACAGTCATCGTACACTTCTGAGCTGAAACAGGCCTGACACGTGATATCTTATATCTATGTTTGTGTCTAACCTTACCTTTTATTTACTTTTTTGCTTATATGTTGATATGTTGTATTTTTATATATAATATTTGTGCATTGTTAATAAACCTAAACTTAAAAATCATCCAGTGGATGAAACCTTGTCTTACTGACGCCTTATTATTTTTGCAACGTGCTTGTTTACAGAGGTCTCTTCATCACCATCCACGACAGAGGTCACATTGCCACCATGCTCAACTCCTGGCCTGAAGAAGACATCAAGGTGCCCCCCCCCCTCCCTCCACGCATCACAAAAAACATGCAGCTGCTTGTCTCTGAAAAATATTCATATGAGAAGTTAAATTTCTAAAATCGGGTTTTGTCTCCGTCTAGGCCATCGTGGTGACAGATGGCGAGCGTATCCTGGGACTGGGTGACCTGGGCAGCTATGGCATGGGTATTCCGGTTGGCAAGCTGGCGCTCTACACCGCATGCGGTGGCGTTCGCCCACAGCAGTGTCTTCCTGTGTTGCTGGACGTTGGCACTGACAACCAGGTGCGTTCGACCTCAGCTGCAGGAATAATACGTTTTATGAGCTGGTTCAGCAACTCGTATCTGTCTCTTATCAGCCTTTTATCACTTTCCATTTGATAAATTTAGGCCTCTCATGATATTTACGTGATTGACTTATTGTGGTCATGACCTCAATCGGTTTTTGCTGATCTTGATATTGTTGAGTATACGTGTTTGTTTGTATAAGAATGTCACAACCGATGTTAAAATAAACAGTGTAACGTATTGTGTGTGCTCTTGTGTGTGAAGGCTTTAGCTTTTTTTTTTTTATTGATTGACTGACTGAATGATTTTTTGGTTCAGGCCCTGCTCGATGACCCCTTGTACATCGGGCTGAAGCACAAGAGAATCAGAGGAAAGGAGTACGACGAGCTGATCGATGAGTTCATGCAGGCTGTGACGGACAAGTGAGTAGAAACACAAAAGGAGCAGAAGACACTGGATTGATCTCGCTCTAAATCCTGACCAATCGCCACGTTGTCTGCAGGTACGGGATGAACTGTCTGATTCAGTTTGAGGATTTTGCCAACAGCAACGCCTTCCGCATCCTTAACAAATACAGGAATCGCTACTGCACCTTCAACGATGACATCCAAGGTACCAAACGCTTATGTATTCGGCCACATTACTCCTTACCATCATCACGCAGCCTGTGTCATAACTGTGACTGTTTTTTACAGACTTTCAGTATAGAAAAAAAAGCACACACATCTTAACATATTAACATCCGCACAACCTTCATCGACTGTGCACTTGTCATTCATTTTCTTCCCCTTTAGGAACGGCCTCGGTAGCTGTTGCTGGCCTCTTAGCTGCTTTGAAGATCACCAAGAACAAACTGTTAGACCACACCTTTGTTTTCCAGGGGGCAGGCGAGGTGAGAGGTTCGCTCGCCAAGATTTTATTAAGTTGACGATGAAGTAAAAAAAAAAATCCTTGAGAGATAAAACTGTGTCTCAGTCCAAAATCCAAACTGATGATGCAGATGGAGTATTATCCTCTCTCTCTTTTTAATCATGCCAGGCTGCTCTGGGTATTGCTCACCTGCTCATAATGGCCATGGCCAAGGAGGGTCTAAGCAGTGAAGAAGCTGCCAAAAAGATCTGGATGGTGGACTCAAAAGGTCTCATTGTAAAGGTATGCTCTCTCACAGTCTACCCAGATATGACCAGATATGCTGTATATATAAAACACCATAAATGGACCATGTGGAATTATAATAAAAGACATCTTATACAAATGTAGGGAAGAAGTCATCTGAACCATGAGAAGGAGGAGTTTGCTCACGATCACCCGCACCTGAAGACCCTGGAGGAAGTGGTGCACGTCATCAAACCCACCGCCATCATAGGTGAGTGTACCTGCCTGGAGGGTGCTGCAGTAAATTTATTACAGGAGATAAATGCAAAGTTTCATCAAGCGTCTGTAGAGATGAACTTTCTGAAAGAACATTGTTGAAACTCCTTTATAACCCACATTGTTTCTTTCATCCATGTACGGTCGTTCCCGACCAGTTGTGGAAAAACAGAGAAACCTGTTAAAGGTGATTTTATTATTATTATTTTTTTTTTCCAACATTGCTCGGCACCATAACAGCTCGATAATCAACTCATTGACTCTATTTAATCCAATGCAATGAAGTTTTAGATTTTTAACGAATCTTCATAGGTCTAAATTTACAAGCTGCATGTATGATGAAGTTGAACTGTGACAACAATGTCTCAATTTAACATTTTCCTCTTCTGTTTATAAGGTCCAGATCCACGGTTAGCTAGGTAGATTGTAATTTGTAATTTTCAGATAATTAATCTTCTCCTGGTGCAGTAATTATGCTTCACAACAATTCAACTCATTTGGTCTGAATCCTACAAAAAAAAAAAAGCCTTACAAAACGGTGTTTCAAGGCAAAGTTGTTCACATTGTCTCATTGGAGTATTGTCAGTATTGTCTCTCCCTGCTCTGTGTCCTGAATATGAAGGTGTGGCTGCTATTGGAGGAGCATTCACCGAGAAGATTATAAAAGACATGGCATCCTTCAACGAGAGGCCGATCATCTTTGCCCTGAGTAATCCGACCAGCAAGGCGGAGTGCACAGCAGAGCAGTGCTACAAGCTCACAGAGGTGGAGTGTGGCATTGTGTTAAAGTTTCTACATTTCCATGAAAACTTCACATCGTCTGTATGCTTGAGGCATAACAAAAATGCCGACTGCATATCCTATCTCATACAATATTTGTTCTTTTTCTTTTTCATTGATACATTCCTGCCTTTTAATAACACATTACTGCCCCCTGTTGGTAATATGTGGAATTGCATAACATTGATCCATGACTACAGGTTTTGCAGTCCTTTTCATTTTGCGTTTTTCAGGGTTTTTTTAAGTTTCATTAAAATCTGAGACATGGTCAGGAGGGCAGCAAAACATTGTTAGAATAATTCCTTCTTTCTTTTTCTTTACAGAAATGACTCAAGGATTCTCTTTTGTGTTTTAACGTATTTCTTTTATTGTATCCTCCATTTTCCTCTTTTTAATCAGGGCCGGGGCATCTTTGCTAGCGGAAGTCCATTCGACAAGGTGACGCTGGCTGATGGACGCACCTTCTACCCCGGGCAGGGAAACAACGCCTACGTCTTCCCCGGGGTGGCTTTGGGTGTCATTGCCTGTGGAGTGCGCCACATATCTGATGACGTCTTCCTCACTACAGCAGAGGTACTTTCACCAGTTGCTAATTTATTCATGGAATTAGTGTTGCCTTATACTGTATATTAACTTATATTTATGAGGGAGTTATTTCAAAAACAAATGATTGAATAAATTGTTTATCATTTGTTTATAGACCACATCTGTTTTGTTCTGGAAAATGTCAGTGAACGAGCATTTCACTCCTCTTGTACACACTCAAATCAGCGTGATTTATTCTGTTTCAGGCGATAGCTGACATGGTAACAGAGGAGAACTTGGCCGAGGGAAGACTCTATCCTCCTCTCAGCACCATAAGAGAAGTGTCTTTCAAGATTGCAGTGAAGGTCGGTGATCTTTCTATGTGATCAGCCTTTATTTCTCAAGCATGTAACTTGACTTAGAAACTTGTTCCACTGTCCCCATGTGGCCAAAAAATAAATGCTGAAAACTGACTTATATTTTGGGTTCATAAGAGATTTTGTGATACACAAATATACATAATGATGCATCATAATGTGTATTGCAGAACTGAAAACTGCATTGCAATATCAAATAAATGAATTCTGTATGTATCATAAGAAAGTGTATTAATATGTTATAGATTCTACTGCATTTTGTACTGAATTTATGAAGAAAACTGAAGACAACTGTATCATTTCTAATGGATTGATTACTCTCAATATATATTTTACCACTTTTGTCTCTTTTGTCTTGTTTCCTTCTCTGCTAGATTGTCAACCACGCATACAAGCACAACATAGCTTCATTGTACCCCGAGCCGAAGGACAAGGAGGCGTTTGTGCTGTCTCACGTCTACAGTCCTGATTACGACTCCTTCACTCTGGATACATATAACTGGCCACTGGAGGCCATGAACGTTCAGGATGTGTGATCCTGGCCATCTGTCTCTCTCTCTCTCTCTTTCTCTGTCTCTCTCTCTCTCTCTCTCTCTCTCTCTCTCAACGTAATATGCTGCCTGTGGCGTCATGTACGATTTCTGCATTGCCTCCGTTCAGAAACTTCGCCAACGAGTCTTGCCTTTTTAGTTGTTTGTTTCTATATAAATGTGTTCTTAGATAAACTTAGCGATTCGACAAGCACCGCATTATGAGCTAGATGCCCAATTATAAGACAACCAAACAATACACAATATATTTGTATGTTGAGGATTTTCTATAACCGCTAAGTGTTGATATTTTATGTACAATTTTCTCTTTCAGCGCTGTACTTTGTTTTTTTTACACCCGAGTTGAACGTCTGACTGACAATGAAAGAATATTATCTGCTCAACAGCATATCGGATATTAAAAGCACCTTCTCTGTAACTTAACATAAACTACACTCCATTCAGCTGTTGTAGTATTATGTGCTCACAA
Source organism: Pampus argenteus (assembly GCA_036937835.1). Classification (NCBI taxonomy): domain Eukaryota; kingdom Metazoa; phylum Chordata; class Actinopteri; order Scombriformes; family Stromateidae; genus Pampus; species Pampus argenteus. Next base: position 13,735,782 of record CM072872.1, on the reverse strand, counting down.
CGTCTCAGATTCTGAAATGCATGGAAAACAAACGCACAATGCTTCCACTTGTCTGACACAAGTGAACAGACGTCTAACTTTAACACAAAGTACGGATTCACAGTGCCCTTTGTCTGTGTGATATCAGAATGTCATAATCTTCATATCCTGAATTTAACAACTCTTGTTTGTTCGTTTGCTGTTTGTGAGGCCGTGTGTTTAGTTTATAGGCAGCAACATGTGGATCTTCCCTTCAGCTCCTCCCTAATATTTTACACTCCCGTCAGTGTATTTTAACCTGCACACAGGACTGAAACGCTCCAGGATCAGCCTGCAAGGCAAAAAGGAAGTTTTCTGAGTGTGCGTGTGTGTGTGTGTTTTCATAGGAGGTGTTGCTAGGGATTGTGTGTCACCATCAGGGTGTTTGTTTGTTTTTTGTACCAGTGATGTGTTTTCCTTTAGTTTTGTACAGAGCTCTTTACCCGTAGTTGTGTTTTTTTGCCAAAGCTGCTGATGACTGAATCTTATGCTCTGCAAGCTTTAGTACAGAGAGATATGCTTGACGGTTTCAAAGGGAACATCAAACTTTTTAAATAAAATTTTTAACTAAATCCTGGAAACTTGTCCTTTTTTTTTTTTGTTTTTAGGATGTCTTTGACATGGTTTGCATCAACAGTTATTTGATGTTGTGTCTGAACACAGATCATGTTGTATAACTGAACCTTTTGTGTCCTATTATGAATCTCTCAATTCACCACATTTAAGCTTTTATCAGAGTTTCCTTTGTCTTATTCTAGGATTACTGATTATTTACTTGTTATTCCCACTATGAGACCCCTCTAGTACTTTACTTTTATTTTGTTTAGTTTCATGACCCTTTTGTTCCACTTTGGAATGACATGTTCAAAATTCATATATAATGTTTGAGTGTCCACATCTGTTTGGTCACATGGTGTGTTCAAAGACATTTTCAACTGAAGGAGCTGGTTGTTACTGAGTCCATGGATAGTGTTTTAAGTCACCGCGTTTTCAAACAAGAAAGAAAAATGCTCTGTGACACAGAAATAATGGGTAAGAACGTTTTCATTAATTAAAAACTTTATTTAAATAATTATTTAGGTGCTTCATTTGCATAATGTTCATGCCATTTTGACAAGTGTAACATCAGCAACTGCCACTTGAATAAAAGTACAGGTAGCAAATGGTGCAGGCTCTCTCGCTACACGTGTACATTGTAAGAATTCGTTCTGTTAAAAATGAATATTACAATATATACACAGTATGTATGAAGTAATGGCAATAATCACATATGTTTACCAGCTGCTCCATTCCTCACGTTGTAAAAATCAAACTTGTAAGGAAATGACACGCTTCACAGTAACTTAACTATTGTGCATGTACATCTTTTGCATGTGCTATAGGATTTGATTCTCATAGTGTCAGTATTTTTCCATTACATGTGAGAGTTTGTATTTATTGTTGTAACAGTGTTTTAATGCTGCCCTCTTATGAAAAGCAAATCTCAGATCTTGGTCCAACAACGTTTGTAATTTCCCAGTTTGGGAATAATAAAGTATATCTATCCATCTACCACAGGTTTTGAGATCAGAACAAAAAAAATGTCAAATGAAGCATCACTTACCACCTGACAGTATTTACCCCTATATGTATAATAGTATGTGGACATATCACCCAGTTCCAGCTCAAACCTTGTTTTTCCGCTTGAATAAAAGCATAATAATGGCTTACAAATACAGTCTTCAACTTTTAGGAAATCACACAATACCAAAAGCAAACACTGACGAACACGACAGCAACTCAGTTCTCATAATCAGGACAAAGTTTCTGAATCGTCAAGTGTGAACAACAAACAACTGTTAATGTCCTCACAAATCTTCACCATCTTCCCTTGATGAACAAAAAAAATACAAAATACAGTATTTGATTGTGTTAAATTAACCCTCAAATGCCTATATAAAACACCTATGGTTAAAATTGAATATAGAAAGAAAATTATTTCTTTGTGATAGAAACGTAGCTGTTACTAGAAAGAAGACGAAGCTCAGGCTTCAGGCAACCCGACTTCCAGCACCTTCCTGTATTACTCAAGAGATGCACTATCCTCTGTCATTGATGTGCTCTGTAAACTTGACATATCTGTTGTGCACTCTTATTAACTTCCTGTGTATAATTTTTTTTCCAATAAAAAAATATTCTTGAGGAAAAATTTGTTAAATGACAGCTGATTTGTCCAAATAAGCAAAAGTTGTTTGGCCAACAAAAAATTGTACACGTTACGCTGTGCAATTATTTATATCATAATTGTACTGTAACCCTTTTCTCTGTTATAATAATTAATGTTGATGTTTTTAACATGGCTCAGGGTGTAAACACTGAACTGCCTGAGAATAACCTTTGAAACAAGAACTCAGACAGTAAGTCTTTACCTTTGGCAAACAAACAAACAAAATACTTGAGTCAGAATACAGAGTACTCCACATGCAAATACTTTGGTAACATAAATGGACGGACAGTAAAAAATCACTGTGCCAATGTTTTTTTCAGAGTAAAACTAGCAATCTGGAACATCTCAGTAAAGATATATAAAGGGTATATAGCTTTTGAGAACCCTTTAGCTATCGTCACGACTCGTCTATTTCTGTTGGCTCTTTTTCTTCTCTGGGCAAATGTAAGACAAGAGCATGTCTATCATGTTCTTGACAATTGCTGGAGGTGGGTGAAGGGCGTGAGGGAGGTGGTGCGCTACGCTCATTTGCCAGGCGTCTACCTGCAGAACATTCAGTCCCTTGAACATGGCTCTGAGCACCCGATTGAGCTGCAGAGAGTACCAGTCGCTGTTAAACAGGCTCACCTCCTGGTCCAGGGCTTGAAGGTTGGCTGAGCGGATCACAACGAGCGTCCCTGGTGCTCGGTCCATAAGTTGCACCAGTGACCGTCGGATGTGACGAAGCCGTCGGATATACACCTCCACGGGAAAGGTGCTGAAGTGGGCCCAGATGCTGAGGACCACAACGGTGTTGGGGCCCCCAGATAAGCCGTCCAGCTCATTGGAAATGTACCTCATCTCACTGGACATGACTGTGGTAAAGCGAATGGGAGGGCCATGGCAGCGGTACTTCAAGAGAATATCGTGGGTACTGTCCACCGCCATGAAAGGCCCAACGTTTTTAGGACTGTGTAGGTTGAACTCCTTTATTTCTGGGGAAGGTGGAATAAACTGAAGTTACAGTGGAAAAGACACACAAGGAAAAATACAAAGTGTAAAACAAACCAAAAAAACAAAACTCACCTGGGACAAAAGCAACAAGGTACTCAAACCACTGCCTGATGGTAGAGTCTCCGTACATGTAGATCACCTTGTTCTTCAAACACTGAATGACGGCAGATGATTCATTGAACTGGCGCATTGTAACGCCACCTAACGGCCTCCATGAGTCCTTGTAGTAATATCCAGACGGTGCTAGTTTAATAGGTTCTGGTTTTATACTGCTGCTTTCTACGTCTATTTTATCTGATACAAAGCGAGAAACGTGGCAGACAAAATTAATTTAATAGAATAAATCAGAGTGTGCACAAACAATAAACAATATAAATACAATATAAGGTGTACCTGTCCTTGAAGGCAGCACGTCGATCCTGTCGGTTCCTGAAGCATGTATGCAAACTTTGATATTTACACCACTAAGTGTAAAGAAACAGAAGGGATCAGTGTTAAAACAGAATGTTGAAGGATAAAGCTAACAAATGTCTTTTGCAGGCTTTTGGCTACTCAGACAATACTTACATACAACTAGTAACAACATATCTCCTTCATCCTATAATATACAAACCTCTGGAAGAGCAATGCTTCCTTGTTGGTGATAAGGTGTTTCAGGTAGCCTCCCTTGGCGTGGTTGATTCTGGTGTCACAGCTGAGCATCTTAGGCTTGTAGCAGTACCAGGGCTCGCCTGTGCGAAGGTCTGTGTAGTTGCACAGGGGCTGCTGGTCGGGGGGCAGGCACATGTTACACACAGTCGTTTCAGAAAGGAAGCCTAAGCGAAACAGGCTTTTGAAAAACACCCGATCAGGTCGTTCCTCCCTCAGCCGTCGTAGCACAGCGATGGCCTCACTGGAGTGCACCATCGTGATCTCGACCTGTGCAGATCCCACCCAGAGGAGCGGGAACAGAGCTGAATAAAATCCATTCTTGTGGTCCAGCACCGTCCCCGCTACACCTGCTTTGTGCTCCGGGGAGTGCAGTCGAGCCAAAAGGAAATCCCCGCCGTAGTGCTTGGGATGACCCTGGAAGTCATGCATTTGGACGAGGACCTCCAGCTGGTCGCCCACATGCCACTCTCGCCCTGCTTTAGTGGGGAGGATGGCGAACAGGCTGTGCACAGGGTCACTCGTCTGACGAAGAGCAATTGGTGTGGCGCTAGACGGGGGCACAGGCCAGGCGATTGAGTCCAACAGGTAGCGCTCCTCCAGTTCATCTTCAGGGGAGGGTTTCTGGCCCAGATGTGGACAGAAGGTGTGGTTGTGATTAAAGGTAGGGACACCTACCGGGATGAAGGGTGATTGGATCCTGCTCTGGAGCTGGTACAGGGCTGAAATTGTGTGGCAGTTCCAGTTCTAAAGAGAACAAGAGAAACGTTAAAATGTGCTAAAGGAATAAGAACCATCAATTGAATAAAATACATTTCAAAAATTAATGTAATAAAGAGAGCCTTATGGAGTATTGCAACAATAATGGAAACATATACTTTGAGTAACTTTTGAGATTTAACCTTTTCTGTTACTACTTGGGCTACCCTATGACATCTAGATCTCATAGTTGATGATGTATCAGTGACAAGGACAAGTAAATATAATTTTTGCCATTTTCTTTAAAAAAAAAAGACCAAATCAATTATATCACTCCACACCCATCAACCTGCTTCTCTCCGCACCTCCACAGTGTGAATGTTGCGTAGCAGGAAGATGAGGCCAGTCAAGGCTAAGAAGAAGAAGATGAGGGCATATTTGGATAGATTTCGGCACATGGTGACCTCCTTCTGTCTCCCATGATCATCCCTGTTGCACGCTCTGTTGTCACCACAGCGATGCATCATTTTACTCTCAACACCTGAATTAGAGAAATGAAAGCTGTCAACAAGCAGAATGGACACTGGCATTTTTTTTTTTTATACCTTCAACAAGGGGATGCAAACAATTCATATTTAATGTATGAAACACCTGGTGAACACCGGATAATGCTATTGATATTTGAATTAATTGTTTGACTTTTCTGATGTGAGGAGATGAGTCCTTGACAGACAAAGAAAGTGAGGTACATCCATATAATAGGTGAAATCTTATATATAGTGTGTGTGTGTGTATTTATGTATTAGAGTGTAATAAATATCGTAAATTACAAACATAATGTCTCATAAAAAAACAACTATAGTGTCTCTGCCAGTTACAGGTAGTCAAGTACATTACCATGAGCTATAAAATGGGTTGAATTTAAAGAAGAAAATCAGTTTTCATGTGATTTAGGTGAAATCTGTAGAATACTGTTTCACCATTGCAACAGTATGTTGGTTCCTTTTGAATTTGCATGACACAAATCATATATATATATATATATATATATATATATATATATATATATATATATATATATTCAGTTTTGCAGGACATTGTACTTACTCTAATCTGTGATAATATCTATGACGCAATGATTTGGTTTTACTACTCAGTAGTATAAGGAGTGGCTAGACATGATCACACAAGTTATGCTGCTGGTGTTAAAATATGTGGAGACATTATTATCTTGTTAGATACCTCTGTCCAGAGTGCTACTAAATTATGTAACAACGTTTCATTCATGTCTGCAGTAACTTTGGACCGTATTGATTTTTACGGCCTCACGAGCAGATTCGTTAAAAATGTCACCGATGACCGTTTTCATCTCCGCGCTGCATATTAAAGCAAATCCTGCATCTGTAAGACATCAGTGACAGCCAGCTGTAACGACGCACGAGCCAACAACAAAGGGACGCAGGTATGATAATCAATATATAATAATAAATCATACCGTTTAAATAAACACACGCCGCTAGTTAACGTTAACGGTTTAGCCACGCACGTAATGCTCGCCTACTTACATTAACATGTCATGTTTTAGCATCATGCCAGACCGCTGGACGGTAAAGAGCAATGCGTCTGCACGGCGAGCAGGCCGGTCTCGAGCCACCAGCGGCTCCGTCACACGTGATCACTTCAGCTTCTGATTGGAGCTTTCTGGTCCACTTTAAAAGTAGCCTGTAGGTGGCGTTGTTCAGTTATGTTCAAGCTAAAATAGTCTTCAAACAAATGTTTTTCACCATTCATCAAAGCTAAAGAAAATATAATAACAGGGTATCATGATCCTACATTGAATTTATTTTTACTGTAGAATTTCTTTCATATATATATACCTTAAAACCTTTATTCTATTCGTGAAAATGCAAAAAAACAAAAAACAAAAACAACAACAACAACAACAACAACGCACATCTAGAGCACATTAGCGTTTAACCGAGGCTGAGCAAATTTGGACCTGGGGTCTGTTTCACAAAGCAGGTTCAAAAAACTCTGAGTCAAATCCTGAACTCTGAGTTGATCTACTCTGAGATAGGAAACTCTGAGTTTTCGGTTTCACAACAGCTGATTTGAGTTAGTTTAATCAACTCAGAGTAGTTTAACCTGGAGCTCCACAGACATATAAAGCCAGCATCAATGGAGCCCAGATTCGATGATTGAACATGGAAACTGACGACTGACTGAAGAGGGCAGCATTTTGCACCCCAATAGAATTGGAAATATTAATGACTGCATATGGAGAATATGAGCATGTCTTTAGAAAGAAGTGCAACACTGCTAAAGAGAGGGAGAGGGCATGGGAGAGCATTGCTGCTCGGGTCAATGCGTAAGTTTAAATGTAATATTTTGCAATCACAATAACTATTGAAGGGCAAATTGCATGAATGGAGCCTATTAATTTATTTCATGTAGGTGCAATCCGGCGGGGGAGAAGCGCACTTGGCAGCAACTTAAGATGAAATATAAAAACATTGTTCAAACAGGTCTGGGCAGCAGCAGGAGACTCCTCTGACCTCAACTGCAGAGATTGACACAGTGAGACAGCTGTTCATGAAACTCCAGAGATTTATTGTGTGGAATTCATGTGCAACAGGTTCATTTTATGTCCTCTTTATGTATTCCCAGTTACCAGTAAAAGAAATGTATAAAATTCACCTCCTAAAAAAAATCTAGAAGACCGATAAAGAAATGCTATACCTCGACCGCCAAATTAAAAAAGCAGATTTGGAAATCCAAATACTGGAACATAAATTAAAGGTGGGTGCATGGTCACATGTCAATTATGTCAATGTTAACTATTGGAACATTAACTTAACTAGCTTTGTATTTGTAGGAAATAAAGAAGACCAACTGAAATGTGCCTCATGTTTTTATTTGTGGTGGTGCTTTAAACTCAAAAGTGATTAGTACAAATCGTGTCTCTGACCGCTCTGCCATCCTGCATAGCTGGCAGGTGGACGGGGTCTTCATCGGGGTCATCAATCTGTAGGGCGGGGTGTTGCTCTCCTCTAATAGTGGCGATATTATGAAGAACAACACCTGCCACAATAATATCGCAGGCCCTCTCAGGGGTCACCCTGAGGTGACGTAGGCACTGGAAACGGGCTTTCAGCAGGCCTATGGTCATCTCCACCCGGGCTCTCGTCCTGCTGTGAGCACGGTTGAAGTTTTGTTGGGGGCCTGGCTCAGGGTCCGGGTAAGGGGTCAGCAGCCTTGGTTGGCAGGGGTAACCCCTGTCACCCAGCAGAAGGCCGTCAAACTCTCCTGTAATGTAGAGAGGATGCATGGGGTGTTGTAAAGGGGGGAGACAAGAGGATTTTACTGCAAATCTTCAGGTTTCTCACCGTGCTGCAGCCTGGCACTCAGGTTTGACTCGCGGTATATCCTTGAGTCATGAACAGACCCAGGCCACTTGGCCTCCACATTGGAGATTATGTGTGCAGCATCACATATGATCTTGACAGATATTAGTTAAATTATGAGGAAGTGCTTAACTTAGTCTACATGTACCTGCACATTAATGCTGTGAATGGACTTCCTATTCACATAATCAGCCTCATTATGTGAGGGAGCCTGATGGGAATGTGTGTACCACCTATGCAGCCAATCACACTGGGAAATCCTAAAACAAATAAAAATAATAAAACTTACTAATTCAAGTCTGAGGTGGCAGCACAATGTCATAATACAGCCTGATATTAAAGGAATTCAACAGACTCTTCTGATGGCCCTGCATACAGTTGTCTTACTCAAGTGCTCAGCATCTCCGATGTTATACAGTAAACTGCCATTGGCAAAAAAACGCAGCGCCACACACAAAATAGTGTACTGCAAAATCATGACTGCGACTTGTGATGTTTGAAATGTGCGGACGGATGAGGTTGTGTATGTAACTTATAGACTGTGAAGTAAAACGGTACCGCTTTTGTACCGGGAGGGCTGAAATATCTCTGCGTGGTCTGAGTACTCTCTGCCGACAGATATGTAATTCACTGCGCAGGATTGCTGCACCTTCGTCCACAGGATCGTGATCAAAAGGACACGCCATGTTCAAACAGTTGACACCAAACGTTTCCTTCTGGAACTAGAGGACGATCTGACAGCGCAGGAATGAGGAAATGAAAGTAAGTATGTGGCTCTGAAAGTGGGCGGAGACGGAGAGAAACTCAGAGTTTCTTCAGGAAAACCTGCTACCTACCAGGTTAGATTCACGGAGTCCGTTACTATGGCAACCGTGCTTGAGGTAAAGTTACCTCACTTTGTGAAACAGGTTAGAGTTACCCCTCTCTCTCGGGTTTGACTGACCCTCCTTTGTGAAACGGAAAACTCGGAGTTTCCGTGATTCCAGGGTTAACAGACTCTGAGTTTTCAATAAACCTGCTTTGTGAAACGGACCCCAGGAGACATCATAGACACGGAAACATTTATTCTGTTTGTGAAAATGGAAGAAAGGACAATTTACAGTCTTAAAAAAGAAGAAAGAGTCTTGTTGTGACACTTAACATATAGAGTAGGTGCTTTAATTTACAGAGACCCAGCAATTCCCTCATGAACAAGTACTTGGAGGAAGAAAAAAAAAATCCTCTTTAACAGGAAGAAACCTCGAACAGAAATGGGAAGACAGAAAAGACGATTGTTGATTCATCATAAGGATCTAGACCCGTGACATGGAGGGTGTGGAGGTCATCACTAGGCGGTCTAGACCTATGACAGCTGGTCCAAGGAAAGTCTAACACTATGTTAGTTTAATCTACTACTAAGTTTTATCCAAAAGAAAGGTTTTAAGCCTACTATTAAACGTAGAGAGGGTGTCTGCCTCCCATTGTACTTTCTAGGAAATACTCTATAAAAAAATAAAATAAAATAATAATAATATATATAAATGTTTTTGGTCATATTTCCAAAATTTAAATGTGTCCGTGTAGACATGTTATTTTAAGTGCTGGTGAGACAATAAAATACAATTGAACAAATACGGTTAGAGTAACAGATTCAGTTCGGTCCAGATAATTATATTCAATTTGGTATTCATATTGTTTTATGTTTGTGTTTAGCATTGTTTTTGTTTTTTGTTTTTACATCTGCATTTATGATGTAACCGAAACAGACACATATTTATTGCTGCAAGTCCTGAGTTTACTTAATTAGATTATCTTGAGTTGTCACTTACCATATATTAGTGATGGATCCGGCAACGCTGATGCGTCGAGCTCGTAAAACAAAAAACCCAGTGTTTGTGCGCGTGTCACTTTGCGCAAGTCACGTGACGGATACAGGAACCGTTGACACTGACGCGCCAAACTGTGTTTATAAGGAAGCGATATGTTGACGGGATCAATCTCCCAAGATATTAAAAAAAGAAAATATATATATACACACATGGTTCACATTCAGCAACAACTATGAAGCAGCTTCAGGCAAAAACAAAGGTTTCCACCGTGTGGGACCATGTCGATGTTGATGTATATGCTGTATTTGATGTGTGTGTGTGTGTGTGTGTGTGTGTGTGTGTAAACATTGTTAAACATGTTATCTGATGTTAGTGCGGTTGTGTTAACGTATGTTTGCATTGTCTTTTTATTTATTTGATCTTTAAGCCTGAGATTTATTCTTTAAGGTTATTTCTTGATGTTTTGGAGTTTTTGCTAATTTTTTTGGTTTTTTGTATTAACATGAATTAAGTTACTACACCATAGTCTTGCTGACTAGCTCCATCTACTGTTGCTAAAGTCTCTTGTTTCAGTGCCAACACAACATTTCAGAGATTGGAGCTGGATTTATGATGCTCCAAATTACATGGTGAGTTTCATTTTATTTTATTCTATATGATAATATGATGCCTCCCAACAACTTAATTTCATTTAGATAATGTTTCACTGCGTCATCTGTGTACCACTTTGTATCAGATGGATTTTTTTTTAATATTTCAAGTACTATAGTGGCCTTTAAGAAACACATCAGCATTATCTGTAACAATCAGTCTTGTTTAGTTTTGTCTGTTGAACACAACTCTAATCAGCCAAAACCATACCCTAAGAAAACAGGCTTTAGAGTTAGAAATGACTGTGCTCACCCACAAAGTGCTGTATATAACATCATAAAGACCAGGCTGTGCTTTTTCCAAGCTTTTCAAAGCAGAGTTGACTGTGTTGCTGAAACAGGTAAATGCTGGTAAAAGAGTATACTGTATGTCAAAAAGCGAGGAAGCTCTGCACCAGCAGGGACCGCTGTAATCACATTTTCCTTACTTCCTACTACTTCTCGCAGCAGAAATGCAGTAGTTCAACATACGCGAAGAGAGTGTGCGTGTGTGCATGTGTGTGTATATATATGTTTATGTGTATATAGTGGATAGTATGCTCACTGACTACGATGCGGGAGACCGAGGGTTCGAATTGGGGTCTCCAGTCACAACTAGAGATTAATGAAATACAACAACAATGCTACGGCAGCAGGGAGATGTCATGATCATCCTCACAACCAGAGATTGGGTACCATCTCCATGATTACTGTTGCTGTACTGTGTATCAGCTTGTTCAGTCTCAGTGATGGTTATTGTCTTCTTACTCAGCTTCGGTATTCATTGGCGCTAGTGTTGAGGCTGCATATGTATGTGTATATATATATAGATATATATATTCCCAGTCCTTAGGACCCACTGAGGTGTACACACACACGCACACATGGCCTGCCTATAAATCACATTAATTCCAGGATCAAAAAAGAACATTGTGCGTGTTTTATTATTTATTCTTTCCCCTGCAAACGTGTGTGTGTGTGATTTGCTGTGACTGTGGCTCTTCTCTGACCCTTTCAGACATTGATGGATGTTTGTGAATTTTTGAGATGCCTCTCAGAAAGCCACCGGCACAACACAAAGGGACGTTAGAGGATCTAATACTTCTGTTCTCTCGTGAATACTGCATGATTCACTGGTGTGCACAGTGCATGAATTTAAATTAGTGGTATAGCAGAACAGCGTTTTTTATGTTGGTTACTTGGTGGGGAACTCTGTATTGTTTGTTGGACATTGCAGCAAGAGAAAAGATTAAAAAGTTTTGTGTGATTAAGTATTCATCTCCTCCCAGCAGCTTGCAGAACATATAGTGAACGCAAATCTGCTGTAAAGGCATGTCCTTTCCTGAGTCGATGTTTAATATTTCACACATATCTATATATGTGTGACTGCACATATCTTTATATGGGGAGTGTGTGCATATGATTGTGCATTGGCAAATTATGGGAAAAAAAGCTGAACAGGTGCCAAGAACTCAATTTCAGTAACTGGCATTTATGAGAGCAGATAGCAAGATGAATAGAAAGATGAATGATCAGTTTTGAGTCACATCAAGCTGCTCTTAAAACCACTGTGTTTGTATATTTAAAAAAAAAAAATGTATAGAATGTGGACATGAATAAGGAAAAACAAATGAAATACATTGCAGTGAACGCTTTGCAAACTCATTACGTGTTAACATTTTGCAACTTGGCAAATACATTCATTAAAAACAATGATGTAAATTAGGTGCTACTATGTTTCTTCCAAAATGCTGTTGCAGATTATATAAATGCTAACATCTCATCATCTTACCAAATTATCTGCAGTTCCCATTGGGATGCTTTCCTCTCACAGTTTCCTGCTTGTAAAAACAGAAAGAAAGGCCACTGAAGAAGTGATGCAATATAGAAAAAACAGACAGAATGACATGCATTATGCAATCTGAGAGTAACGAAATTTGGCAAACAAAAATATGCTTTTGTTTTTGGACACTTGTTATTCAGTATCAAGGAAGGTAGAACGAGAAACACACACAAGCTCACTGATAAAAAAAAAAAGAAGCCATAGGGTGTAATCACAGCATCTATTTAAACAGGAAGGTTTCCTCACAGAGGAGTTATATACAAGTGATATACCATTGATGGTGTGCAGTGGGACAAATTCATTCATCCTCTCCTTTCTATTCAGTATTCAGTGAGGTGTGGCGTTCAATGCCTCATACTGTCCTTCTTAATCACTCTTTAATTACTCTTCACTGGAGCATGCAATGGTGAAATATGTAAATCACAATCTTTGAGCAATAATCTTTCATAAATGAGGGGGAAAAAAGCTATTCTATGGAGTAAGGATCTGATTAAAGGGCGAAGCTCGAGAGGGACTTACATTGTGATGTATCACACAGAAATGATATGAATAAGAAACAGAAAGGGTCTACAACCACACACCACATGCAAGTCTGATATTTCTTTTGTTGACATTATTTTATATTTGCACACTAAATGCATTTTGGGAAAGTAAAATCGAAGATGAATAACTATTTTGAAGCTCAACATACTTAACTTTTGCCAGCGTTTTAACTCACCCTCATTCCTACTATTTTACCATGAACCTGTTTCTGATTACATGTGACTGCAGACGTCTCTCTCTCTCTCTCTCTCTCTCTCTCTCTCTCTCCTTCATTTCCTGCCATCTCTTTACTGTAGGCACAGCAAAAAAGACAAAAGAAAACATACACCCAAAGTCCTTTTTAATAGATTAACAACAACAACAAAAATAAATCAACATTTCTTCCAACTGATGAAACAAAAACCAGCGAGATATTTGTAATTGAATGGCTGAGTTTTACTGCAAAAGAAGAAGAAGAAGAAGAAGAAGAAGAAGGAATGTCTCTTTCTGTTTTTGATGCTGGTGGAGGATTTTTCACACCCTGGCAACCCAAACGTTTTTTTCTTGTTAATGGCTTATTTAATGATCTATAAAGCACCAGTAACTCATTTATTGACCAATTACAATGCCATTAAACGGTGATTTTATCAGAAAGTAGTACCCAAACTTTTCAAAATGGCTGATGATGTAAAAAAAAAAAAAAAAACTATTTTTATTATCCTGATGTACGTGGACTATTAGTCAGGAAACATAATCCACGCAGCAGTCTACATTCCCTGCATGCAACATGAATGGCAGAATCATTTAGTATTAAACTCAATAGTTAATTTTTTTAATTGAGGGGGTTGCACATACAATACTCACAGCCCTGTTCCTCCTCCTCCTCCTTTTACTCCTCCTCCTCCTCCTTGGTGGAAACTACAGACGTTTTCATTGGCCACGTCGGTGAGGGAGGCGGGAGGAGAGACTGACTGACTGACTGACTGAATTCCTCAGCGCTCCTCATATTTCTTCAAATCACAGACCTCCTGCTCGCCTCCTCGTCCAGACCTCCGAGCGGAGCAGCTTTGATAAAAAATTTAAAGCGAAAGTATGATTCAAGTTTTGTAATTAAACTCTTATCTCCTTTCTTTTCCTTTTTTGTTTTAATCTTTTTTTCCCCTCTAATCCTTACTTTGTCTTTTTTCCATGTCCAGATGTTGCGAGGTGTCGCTGTGCTCCTTCTGCTGGCCGCAGCTCTCTGTGACGCTGAGGTAAGTTTAACTCAGACGCCTTATTTCTTTCTACTCTGAAAACTAAAATAATGACCTGAATAGTAAGACACCAAATGCTACCTGATGCTACCTGACATCTGCACCAAGCGGTTTTTATAAGTGGCCGTCTGAAGGAACGCACACAAGCAGCAGCAGCTTTGTTCACAAAGCTAAGCGAGCACATCTGGAAGACTGTTATCCACCATGTTGTAGTGAAATGAGCGTTTGCAGCGGGGCTTTCAACACTGCGCTGGGTCAACAGCTTGTTACGGTGTGTTTATCTTCTTAAAGGGAACCAATTATGCCATTATTGTTGCCAATTATGGGCTTCATTATGGAAACAATCAGTTTTACCTAAATTGCCAATCCTATAAACAGGGACTCTATTTTCATTTCTAAAGATGATTTCACCTCTGAGGCACTTTGATGGGCTTTTTATTTATTTATTTATTTTTTTGTCTGTGAGCTTCATATTTTGCATCCAATTGGGAACACACACACACACTTAAACACACACACATTTAAACACACCTATTTCTCAGTTTTAGTGGAGTTGGCCGTAACAGGGCAAGAGTGACACAGGGGTGACAGGCAGCTGTGAAAAGAAAAGAAGGAGAGGAGGGAGGGTGGTGTTTATCTCACAAGCCTCCCGCTCCCCTCGCCTTGGAGTTTGATGGCCCTCATTATCAATATTGTAGGGTGAAAACACTCCGCCAACTGGCAGCTGCTCTAATGGCATACTAAACACAGTGTTTGGGTGGTTGGTCAGGGAGCATGTGTCTGTGTATTCAGGGGAGGTGAGTGTGCTCAAGAGTTGTGAGAATGCTCACCTTATGGGTGTCACGCTGCGGCGCTAAGTAGTCTAACCATCGAGCAAACGCACTTAGTTAATGTGCTGTGAGAATAGCTGGTGCGATGGCACAATGGGATGACCAACAAAACTCGGCAATCTCAGCTCTCGTACAATGCTGGAGAGATGTCAGTGTTTTATATATATATATATGTGGTGTTTTCCCAACAAAAATACAAACACACACACACCACACACACACACGCCAGGTGGTGTTTGCTGGCCTTAACCTCACTGGACACAGCTGTTGAACACCTGGCTTTGTGTTGACTCCTCTGTTGACCTGCTAACAGTTACAGGCTGAGAAAATAAACAGGGGATTGACTTCCTAATTACAGGATAGATTTTCTTTTTGAAACACTGCACAGCAAATGTGAAACACAGGACACACAGATTGTCTCCTGCCTAGTCTCGTCTCCTAGTTTCTCACTCATTAGTGTGTCTCAACTGTACACAACATGCAGCCAGACAGATATGTCGTCCCTCTGCGGCTGACCTTCCCTTGCTGCCTCCACCTCCATGCCTGCTGGATTCCTGTGCCATTGTTTGCATCTTTGTTTGGTGGTATTGGTGTTATGGCTCGGAGGAGACAGAGCACACACAGCAGAGCCTGTTGAGTGTATCCATGAAGTTAATGGGGAGGCATTAGAGAGGCATTCTCCAGAGGTAATTACTCTGATAATATATGGCCTGTTGACTGGCCGTGGGAAGGGCCTGAACTGGCATACCAGTGTTGCCTGAAGGAGGTCAACAGGTTGGAGCAAGAGTGGATCTGATGTTTGTGTGTGTGTATGTGTGTGTTTAGATGATGGACACAAATTGCATTCAAGATATGGAGTGATTGATGAAAACAGGGTTCCCTGTGTGTGAATTGATGTTTTTTGGCGTGAGTGTAGGCTATTAAAATCTGGACATCAAATCCTGATTTATGATGAAGGTCGGGGACTTGGGTGAAAACTACACGTGTGCGCAGGCTGGAATGAGATATGCATCTTGTGAATAAATTGGTGATGTTTTACTTAAACATACCGGAAGCTTAATATGCAAATTAAGGTTGAGATGTTGGCATAGTGAAAGTCATAAGAGTTTGCAGCCTTGGGGGACATGAGCATACACACACTTGCATATAAACAGAGAGAGAAAGAGAGGGGTGTATATTTCTGTTTTTGGCATGAAGTGTTATTATATTATCCTGCATCATCTGCAGGGTGGAATGACACATGGTTAATTAAGTTATCGACACCAGTACTGGATCTTGGAAAAAACCAGAGATGTCAAGAGGAAGTCAGTCCAAGAAAGCAGCCAGACAAGCTCTCCTCTCTTCTTAGATAGCCCGAGAGTTGAGAGAAAGATTAAGAATAAGAAGAGGGGTGAAGAGATGAAGTACAAGTTGGCTCCCTTCTTGAGATCTGTAGCGAACTCTGATTGAGCCTCAGCATTTCAGGCACCATGTTGATGCCTGTTCTCTCTCATTCAAGGTGGGCTAAAAATATCTGCCCCGGTGGAGGGAACAAGAGCATGAGGGGGACGCTGTGTCCTCTGTCTGTATCAGCCTGCTCTAATTACTGTAGCTCAACATCCTGTCATGGATCCTGTGCAGGGACTGCATTGGGCTGTGATATAGAGAGTGATGTAAAACAGAAAGGAGATGGAGCCACATTCATACAATCATAGCAGCGGAGATTGGAGAGAGTGAGGCTTGGCTGTGTAGTGAGGGGAGAGAGAGAGAGAGAAAGAAAGAAAGAGTTGTTGGGCTGTGTTTCATGTCCCCACAGTGTGTTCTCTTCACTCCTGGCTTCACATAAAAGGAGTCCTCATTTAGCTTACCAGCTGTACTGGTGTTTTATCATTACGGGCACTCCGCACTCAAAGACGCTGTTCATAGAAATGAAGACACACACACACACACACACACACACACACACACACACACACACATATAATGACAAAGAGCAGCTCTAACGTCTACTCCGATGGTTTGTGAGTAAGAGATAATGAATATAATGAATAACATACACTAAAAGTGAGGGAGTTGGAAATATAGGCTTAAAGGAGTTCACACAGGATTTTTTTTTTTAAAACAGGACTCAGGGACGCCTCCTGAACGCATGTTATAAAGGGTACAACTTCCCATTGTTTTCTTCCTTGGTGCTCACAGGAAGCCAATAAATCATTAGTGTGTGTAATTATGCTGTTTTTTTTTCCAATTCAAAGTTACCCAAACATGCCAGATAAGATAAGAAATGATTTTCAAAAATCACACAGTGACTTTCACCAGAGATCGTTCTTTGTCCAGCAATGTGTGTGTAAAAGATGCACCTTGAATCTGAAATTCAGCTTGTCTGGTTGAAAAGGGGTCGCTGTGGAGCAATAGTATTCATTCTAAATTTCTTCCAGTGTTAACCCAAATGACTTTACAACAAATGCGGGATTTGAAACGGGGATATTGCATGTTACGAGGTCAGCTTCATGTTTGGAAAGCTTGTTGAACACAGGTCCTCTAAGGAACAAATATCTGTTTGTGACGAAATATCTAATAATCCTTGGCCCTACTTATTGCAGACTAATGCTGCAAAGTTGAGGTAATGTTTTTTTAAAAGCAAAAATACCAAAGATTTGATGGTTCCAAGTTCTTAAATGTAAAAACAAAAAAATGTTTTTTATGAGTAAATTAAATATATTTAATTGGACAAAACAATCCATTTCCTGCTTGCACATTGTGGCATTGTGCTCTAGGATATTATGGTGGACATTTGTGCATTCAAGTAGAGAGACAGACAATGAGTTTGTGGTCATGCACGGTCACAGTTTAACAGATTTCAAACGGCTGCACAAACCAAACACATCCTGCAGTCTGTAATCAGGACTTTTCTTGCTACAGTACTAACATGTTCAGCCCCAATACTGGCCTCAATGAGGGAGTAGAGGAGAGGGCAGGCAGTCTACTCATTCCTGGCCTGAGCTTCAGCCTGGGCCCCCTCCCTCCCTGGCAGTGGAAAAAATGCTCAGAACAGGGTTGGGTGGGACAGCAGAGAGAGAGAAATGTTTTGGGGGAAAAATTAGGCAATGTTGTTGTGTTTCAGTTTTAATAGATGACATAAGTGATACATCATACGGAAAGGGTTGTGGAGTAGAGGACTGCGTGGACAGACGTTGGACAGTGCCTCTCTAGGATTGCTGTGGGTCAGCTGGTGGGGACAGGGGGACACTGTTGTCTCAGCAGTGTGACAACAGGGCAGGCCGGAGGTGGTGCTGTGTTCATAGCATTTTATGTTCTCTGGTGACGTTTTAACTGCTAACAGATGTGGCTCTGCCCAGACCGTGACTTATTTCCTGCTTTTCTATAGTCTCTCTCTCTTTCTGTCTCGCTTTCTCTGTGTTTTGCACTTTTTCTTTCTCTTTATCTCTCTTCCTTAATTCTTTCCCTCCTTTGTTACTTTCTCCCCTCGTCTTTCTTCTGCTTCTTCTTTCTCTTCTTGTTTCTTTCAGGGTGCGTTTCAGGGTGGGTGTGGAGGTGTAAGCTAAGAGGCTGCAGACTGAAGTGACCTCATCCTATCCGTTGGTGCATTCCTTTCACACTGAATAAGGAACACAGGAAAGAATAGCAGGCAGATCGGAGTAAACTGGTCGTTACCCAGGGTCCTTTTGTTTCTGCAAGTTTAATCTCAGACCTGGCCCCTCCCGGGAGCGTTTGAGACCACCCGTAGAGCTCATATCTTTATAACACACTCAAATTGGCCTCATTATTTCAAGAACACACCCTGCCAATTCTGCACTATAAGCTAATTGTCATATAAATCCATAAAACACTCAGCATGCAAGGAAGCATGTCCCTAGATTCTGTCATTTTGGGAATCGAACGCGTGTTCAAATCGGCAGAATCCTAAATTTGCTTGTCAAGCACAGAAGAAATGAGACTGAAGCTGATTTGATATGTATGAAGATCCAGTTGAATAGTTTCATACAGAAGTAAAGGCTAGAGGTTTGAGAAAGGAGGCACTTGAATTATTGAGGGCAAATGCTACAGCTTTCTGAAATGTCTCAAACCCAGAGCTGATGATACATTCTTCTTCGCTCTCTGTGATGCTTTTCCCCTGTGCTTTTGTTTTAGCCACAAGCTCGCAGAAATGCTTTCAAAAAGAAGGAAACTGGTTCATAGTTAGTGTACAATATGTGGAGTATGTGTGTGGTTCTCATTCTTCTTTGGGTGCGCTCCACTTTTCTCTCGGTAAGGCCTGCTTAGCGTTTACACAGAGAGAGAGAGAAGTGAGAGGGAGGTCTTTATGGACGGCGTTCAGTCTGAGCCTGGGCACAAGCCCAACATCTCATGAGTGTGTTGGACAATCTAGAGCTGGAGAGACAACACAAGGAAAGGCAGAAAATGCTGGTGAGGGGGGAGAGCAGGGGCACCTCTGTGACCTAGATACTGTGGAGATTTTGGCTCAAGACAAACGCTGTTGGACCCCAGCTGAGGCACAACATAGCTCAGGAATGTACCCCCGCCATTCTCCTCAGTCTGTCTCTTCTCTACATACTTACCCCCCCCCCCCCCCCCCCCCCCCCTTTTTTTTTGCCTCCATTATTTCACCTCATTCTAATTAAAAGCATGTTTGTAAAACGCTGGGATACATTTTTAAGGTTTGTGCGTACATTTGTCTGTCCATCTGTCAGCCTGAGTGTCTCTGTTGTGGTTGTCGATGTATATGACATGGGGAACACTGTGGGTATAAGCTTTCTATTGCCCGACTGGTTCAGTTTTGAATTCTCCTCCCTTTCTGCTATCTGTCGCTGCATCCCGGGCTTAGTGCCTCCCAAAGATGACTGCGATTGTTTTAAAGAAATACAAACGAAGCAGAATGATATATGGGTGTAGCCAGACCATTCTCCAGCACTGGCGCAGCGGGTGGAGAATGACAATGAAAGACTTACCAATAAATAACGTGACAGAACAGTACAGAAATGCCAAACTAAGAGTGAGGTCATTTAGAAACAGTGTCACTATTAACTCGTTTGTCCACCAGAGAGCACTGACAAGTTGATTTTTAAACTGTCACATTTATCACTCAGTATCTTTTTTTTTTTTTTTATTGCCTTCAGGTTATATGCTAAGCTTAGCTAACTGGCTGCTGGTTGTAGCTTCATATTAACCTACAAACTATAACCCGACCGATACTGGAATTTTTGAGCCAGTACTGATATTGATACACCTCCCAAATGTCGATATCAGTATCCCAGTATTGGCTAGTTTGCTAAAATCTCAAAATAGAGACAGATTGATGCTTGCAGAGACTTGACTGCCTCATCTGTTTATTTCAGCATCATTGTTATAACTAACTAATGTTTTAAATCTTGTAATGATTTACCTTTTTTATTATTATTATTATCATTACTGCCGTTTATTTCTGTTTGTCACCTGAATCCAGGCATACACACTGTAATTTCATACCAGTAACCAGAATAAATAGGAACATCTTTACTTGTCCATCTTCTTGCACCCCCTGAGTCGATTTGTTTTAATATTTCAAGTTGTCACAGCACAAAATTTTAAAATACATACCAGACTTTGTGTACCGTAGAGGTAAAAGGAACAAATTTTATCAAAAATATTTGTATCTTTAAACTCAGGTGAATCTTATATTTAATTGTTGAAGGAGAAGGAGTGTTGATGCAAATCAAGCTGAACCACCTTTCACCTTTCTGTAATGTGGTAAACTTCAATAGCACTGGACAGTACAGCCAATGAGCATAGTGCTGAATCAACACCTCTTGGAAAAAAGCTCAATATGAAAAGGATATACTGCAGGGTTGTTGTATTGGATCGCATTAAATGAAACTCAGTAAACTGATTGAGCTCGTTAAAATGATTCCGAGAGCTACAGGAAGTTATATTGCTGTATGATCTGTAAAACGACCAATTAAATCCACTATTTGATGTAATGCTGTTTGTCGCTGCAGACATATCCGTAAATAGGCTGTTTACAATCCGTAAATCAATGTTTCCTATGCTAATGAGCGGCAGGGTGCATTGTGGGAATGAATTCACAGTGGCTGTAAAGTGACATCCTCAGAGGGGAAGCATTGATTGGCTTGCTCGATCAATATAGCATCACTGAGACACACACACATACACACACACACATACAAATGCTCATAGAGGCAGATAGGCTCTGCTGTGTGAATGTGTGTGAGTGTATGGACAGGGAGATACACAAACGCGTGCAGATGTGCTCATTTGTTTTTCCACATGGTACTGGGTATACTGCCTGCATCCTTATCATCAGAGGCATAAGAAAGAGCTTTTTACTATTTCTTGAAGCGAACACATTGTCCTTTAACTCCAGTCAGCATCAGCATGGAGTCATTCAACATGTGGCCGGGCAGAAATTTACTTCTGAATGAGCACACGACCCCGTCTCACTTTTTATCTTCACCATCTACCTGTCAGATTATCCTCACTGTTCCCTCCTTGTACGTTTCCTCTCTCAAGATGACAAGACACAGAGTTACAACAGAAGACATTACACCAGACTTGAACTGAGAGGCACTACTTAGAGAGGATGGGAGGATGAAAATGATGCAGTGAGGGTTGTGCAGGTCAGAGGTCAGTCCTCAACTCCAATTATGGTGCTAAAATGAAACTAACCTCCTAAAATAGGTCATCTTAAAGGAATAGCTTTTGTAAACACGCTTATTGGCTTTCTTACCAAGAGGTCGATGAGAAGATCAATACCACTCATATCTGTGCACGTAGACAAGTAGCTTAGTTTAGCATAAAGACAAAAGAGCCTGGGGAAACAAAGAGCTTGCCTCTGTCCAAAGGCAGAAAAATCCACCCAGCAGATTTTCTAAAGCTCCCTAATTAACATTAGATTATATCTTTTAAATGTCTTATCACTGTGAGGTTGTCAGGAACTATTCCAGCACATAACCCCTAACTTCATATTTAGTCTCATCTAAATCTCTGCAACAAAGAGAATAAGAGTAAAATGATTGTATCAATCTATTTCGTCCACATCTCCCTGAGTCCACACAGTCAGAAAACACACTCAACTGTGGAAGTGACATCAGCATGTGGAGGAGTCATAGACACTTTCACGCAGATGCAGAAACCTAGGCTAATGTTCGATTCGTGGATGCATGCGAGCAAGCAACCCAGCTTTCTCTATGTTCCATGAAAACATCCAAATATGATGAAAACCAGGGTAATATTTAAAATCAAGGCACAGGTATCCATGTATACATATGATGGTGGTGATTCATGTAACCGTGCATAGCAACAGTGAAGACTCCAGGACACATGCAGTGTATGATGTGTTTCCAAGACTTAATGGGCAGCAGCTCCAGTATTCAGACTCACTTCTCTGCTGGTTGCTTAGTGACGTTACAATACATTGTTTTCTACAGTATTGTGTCAGTCATACAGTCTGAACAACACGCTCTGCGCTCTCATTACAGAGAACGCTTCCATTTACCTTGTTTGATTGACACTTCTGTGAGCCACAGCAGGAGCCCGCACATGCTCTCACCATAGCAACAACCCACTTGAATCAGCTGGGGAAGAAAAAAAAAAAAAAAAAAACCCCTTGTACCTTTGTATTCATTAGCTAAATGTCAGGGATATCTGCTGGTTCTGCTCAGAGAGAGATGGATGGACAGGTTCTCTCTGTTTATACCAGATTCATCTGAGGAGATTCATCCAATATTCATGTGCTCATTGGAGTTTTCTGCAGGTTTCAACAGGCTTCTAGCACATCTGTGTCGAACAAACGGGATTGTCCAACATGCTCAAGGCCACAGGGATTGCTTTGAAGATTTTTTTCCATGACCTCAACTTTGGAGTGCAATGTGTGTGTGTGTGTGTGTGTGTGTGTGTGTGTGTTTTGTGTGTCTTTAAATCATGCATAGAAATAAGCCGAGACCCTGCAGTCTCTCTCCTCTCTCTCTCACTATATCTCACTCTCTGCTCTCACCACTTTGTTGGCATGTGTCTCTCACTTCCCTCTCTTTCATCCATCCATCCATCCTGTTATATTAAATCATTAGTGAGCTTATGAGAGTTTCAGTCACAAGAATCCAGCTCCATTTTAACCTACATACCAGACCCTGGACTTACAAACACATGCACAGCAGCTTGGACGCCAGCTCACATGCACTCACGCACAGAAGGCAAACTTTCTGCCTCACACTTACAGGAAATAGCAGCTCAGGGAGGAGGAGAGTCTAGAAAAGAGGGGAGGAGACCAGATTTCACAGGGCATGGGAATGGGCCCAAAGGAAAACACAGCTCAGACTCCAGATGTGGAAACACCCCGTAGACACACACACAGACATAAACACACATACGAAGACACGCAGATAGGGAAAGGAGGAGGTAATGAGGGTCATAAAGCAGCTCTTGGAGCTCCGCTTGGCGTCTTGTGATTGGTTGGTTTGTAGCTCCAGCAAACTCAATTTTTGGCAAGTCTGTCGTCCATGTTTAACAACAGAGAAACAAAGGATAACTACACAAAGGCGCCATTGTGACAACGAGAGAAAATTACAGCGTCCGACGAAAGAAGGCTGATACAGAAAGTCTAGAGACGTTTGAGTTAAAGAAAGGAGGATTTACGAGGCGACGGTTTAGTTGGAGTTTACACTGAAGACAAAAAGCTTCACTATTTCTATTATTTTCTGAGTATGGTAAGTTGTCATGTCTGGAGAAATGTCTGTCTTTTGTTGACATGACAAACACGAGTAAATAAAAAGTGCAGACATGACACATGGGTGACACTAGAGAGCACACTCCTCTAAATTTGCTATTAGACTAATAAAACATTTACATTGTTAAAACATGCATCTTGATCCAGATTTGAATAAAAATATGATATATAGAGAGTACCTCAATCCTTCATAGCTTTAGAGAGTGATTTCAGACACTTTCAGACTCATAATCACTGAGATGAGGCTATTTAAATGTATCATGTTTGTGATGTATTGCCACCTAGAGGGGACATGCCATCAAACTTTAATATGTGCATGAGTCCCCTAAATCTGGCCGCAGTGAAGCAATGTATTTGAGAGGTTTATTTCAAATAGTTCATATCTAAAGCCACATATATTATTGAAATATGTTAGAATTGATGTACCAAAGTTGGCAAGGATTAGATTAGAAGTATTGAAAAAGGGTGAACATTTGTATTTGTTTAGGGAGAATATTTATGCAACAATACAGATGAATAATGGAAACCAGGAAAATGTTCTTCTTTTCTTGTTTTTCTTTCAAGCTGCAACCAAAACCAAAACATTATTTACTTTGTCCTTTTGTCTTTTAATTTTCTATCAAATTTCAGTGAAATCTGTCAGTTTTCTTTTCAGATGTCCTGGTAACAAACAAATACGCAGACAGACAGACAAGTATAGCCAAAAATGTAATCTTCTCTGTGGAGTTAGAACAAAGTAATGGGGTGTTAGTTTACTTTGGATGTTACCAGTAGTGTCGATGCCACAAAGAGGCAACAGTCTCTCTGGGTCTATGCCCGACAGTCAAGTTTGATCAAATACATATGGTTTCTGAAAATATTTGCAATTTTCTTTATGTACGTCAGAGCATGATCAACACGAGCCTGTTAATAGTGCAATAGCGCCGCCCTGTGTGTGTAACCTGTAGTAAGCAATGGTATTTCAAATTGCCCACGAGGTATTTTCTGTTCTTTAAGGAGCTGCAGAGCAAGAGCAAAGTGTGTGCCAATGTGTTCTGTGGAGCCGGCAGAGAGTGTGCTGTCAACGAGAAGGGAGAGCCCAGCTGTCTGTGCATAGAGGTGAGTGATGGGCGCGCGGTCCTGCCGCTCAACATAACTTCCTTGGAAGAAATGAAAAGGAATGGAGATTAAAGCTTCCACTTATTTTCTCTTCGCTGTCACTCTCTGTCTCTTTCCAGAGCTGTAAGCCCCACAAAAGGTCAGTGTGTGGCAGTAATGGTAAGACCTACAGGAACCACTGTGAGCTCCACAGAGACGCATGTCTGACTGGCTTGAAGATCCAGGTGGCCCACGATGGACACTGCCAAGGTACGAGCTGAAGCATGAAAACAATTTCACCACAGGGTGTATTCAGTAGCTCTTCTTGAGCTTTCTATTGGATCACATGCCATTCTTCAGTAAGTGACGTTTGCCCAGTTACGGCAACTTACAGTGTTCACATTTTCATTTTTTGAGCAATTGAAGGATTAATAGTCCGTGTTTGTTTAAACGTTGAAACTGAAGGTTCATTTGTTGACCTTGGAAATAGTGTTGCCAGCTTCTGTTTTTAAGGAAGAATTAACTTCAATTTTCAAAATATAAAATATATAAAATATAAAAAAAACATAATAATAACAACTCACTGACTTTCGCTTTTGTGGTTAAAGGACAGGTTCACAATTTTCCAGGTCTGTTTTAAAATGGTGATGAGGTCCCTGTATGAATATTGCAACATATTTTGCTTTGTTATAATTATTCCCTTCTGTTCGTATTGGCCATTAAAAGTATTGACAGTATTGATGCCTTAATCTAAAAATCTCACTACATTTTTTATTTGTAAAATGTTTAGCAGAGAGGCTAAAGGCCGGTTTTGTTCCCTCTAAGTGGGATGACATTTGGCTTACCTGATAAATGGTGCAAGTGCTGATAATATTGTACTGGGTTAATAAGTGCGTGACCTCTGAACTAACCTATTTCATAGATGTGATACCCGGGGTGACTCGGTTCATAGTCAGTTTGTCATCACATTCACACTCCTTATCTTGTCTGATGATGCATCCAATTAGCATCTTATCTCCAGTGAACTTTTATTGCTCACATTTGGCCATCTCACACTCTCTGTGTCCCTGCTGGCCTGAACATTGATCAGAGCTGTGGCAGAAAAGGCTGTTGTGGACAATAGTTATGTCACGCTATCCTTGTTACTCTGTAACAGCCATGTTTAGCTCCAGTAATCTGAATTAAATCAATTGATGAATTCTTTATGTTTTTGCCTCACATGTTGTGTTCCTTCTCTCTTTTAAAAAAAAAAAAATCACCTTTAGAGAAGAAAACTGATCAGGCAGCTGCCAGCCCAGGTGAGTGTGCGCCCTTTTGCATGTGTGTTAAAAGTGTTCACACAGATTTTTGTTTTTAACTTTAACCATATTTAATCAGGGGTTTTTTTTTCGGGGAAGGTTAGTTTTGGGATTTAGGTTATGGGTTACAGTGGGTTAATTTAATGGACCTGTGCCCCCTCCCGTGCAGTGGTATGCTATGCTGCAGACCGCAACGAGTTGAGGGGCCGTGTGATCCAGTGGCTGCAGACAGAGGTTGTCCCAGATGGCTGGTTTGTCAAGGGATCCAACTTCTCTGACACCCTGCTCAAATACTTCAAGGTGGGCATCTCTTCATGGTCAATATGCAGACTGACAGAATCGACCCTAGTCTCTATTGCTATTCAGCGCTGCTCCTATGTGCGTCATCCTCTGTTTTCTTTTACAAAATGTCACAGTTGTGGGCCCCAACCTCACAAATCCCTAAAGCTGCTGCCAACTGTGTCTGATTATTCATGTGACAGACCTTTCAAGCATGTCAGCTGATAGTTATAATTCAGTTTAATGAGGATCTCTTTCCTGCAGAGTGTAGGGCTCCTACCCCTCTGATCTGACTTGAATGACATTAAAGCAGGAGAGCAGATGGTTCTTTGTTTATTTAGTATTTATTTGACAAGTCTTTCCCATTATAAAAAAAAAAATATGCTCTATATTCTGAATGTACTGTACCACAAACATTATACGGAATCTCCTAAATGTTTTCAGTTCATCCGTTTTCCACAGACACACCACATGTTCACACGATGAGGTCTTTAAATATCTGAAAGGCCTTTTGTTATAGAGCCTACAGGCATAAGAAGCAGCTCTGACGTTAATTCACTGTGAGTAATCAATAAACATTAATATAAAACATATCCAACACTCACCTCTGCTACAGCCCCATTTAAAAGGTGAATAGAGCCAGTACATGAGGTTCTCACCAGATTGAAATCACTTGACATATCACACAAAGGATGATTGTCATGGCAACTGATGTGCTCTTAGCTTATATCCTGGCATCCTGAACTGACCAAGCACACACACACACACACAGACTTGACAGGAATGAATTCATTAAACTATAGTGTGGCCCCTGAAACATGTGTAATATTTCATGGTAAAATATCTTTATCTTCTGTTCAAATTCTAATGCTTTATGTGGAAACAAAAAAAAAGAGTCTTAAGTGGTGTGTGTCTGTCCATGTTTCTGCAGTCATATGACAACGGTGATTCTCAGCTAGATTCCTCTGAGTTGCTCAAATTCATCCAGCACAACGAGTCTGTTGTAGAGTTGCAGTCCTATGCGGACCAGGAGAGCAACAAGCTGCTCAGGTCAGTGTCTGTGTGTTTGCATGCTGACATGATGGCTGGAGGGGAAAAAAACACAACTGTTTGCATTTTTTTTTTGTTTTGTCAGTATTTCACCTCCCTTCAGACTACAGTGTGATCTTCTGTGGTTAATGTTTGTACATACAGATTCACATTTATGTGCTGTGTTGCTATTTTCAGTCATTCATACAGTAAGTCATTGAACCCTATCTGGGCCAGTGTAAACTTTAGTGAAGGTCTCCTCTGGGAGCCTGCGCTAGCATAAACACCTGTGCTTTATGAAACAAAGTGCTCTAAACTAATTCTCATCTCTACAGCACGTCTCTGTTTCTGCAGTGTTCTGATGTAGTAGCTCATATTGATCCTGTTTTTGTTTTTTTTTCGTGTACATGTGCTTCCCAGGAGCCTGTGTGTAGATGCCCTCATTGAGCTCTCTGATGACAATGCAGACTGGAAACTGAGCTTTGATGAGTTCCTCAACTGCCTGAAGCCTGGATTTAATCCACCAGAGAAGAGTGAGTTTAGAGAGATTGTTTGTATTATTTGACACAATGTGAGATACAAGTTACATAGAGGTAGATACGGTCCACGTATGACTCCTGACGCCCAGCGAACAGTGAAAACAAGCCTCAAATTGTTGTCTTTTCTTTTATACACAGTCTCGGTTGTGTGGAGGTCACTTAAGTCTGCTCAGTTCGATATATCTGAGATAAAGTTTACAGGAAGTGGAGGCTATTGCTCCCTTACAGACAAAACTAATATTTACTGTGGAGTACTGAACTTTGGTGCTTCACCGGAGTCAAGGACACACACACACACACACACACACACACACACACACACACACACACACACACACACATATTTGGCTGGCCTTGTGTAGATATTTATATTTATACAGGATTCCTTTGATAGTGGACATAATTCTTTTCAAGGTAGAGTTTTTTAAGTGAATGATACACACACACACACACACATCACACTTAAATCTTCAAATTAATTCCTTACTAATCTTTTCTCAAATGCTTAAAGCTAAATGCTGACGTTCATTAGTAAATAATTTTGAATTGCTGAATTTATCTTGAAATGCTGACACGTCTTTAATCATGGAAATTGAAAACTGTTTCATGCGGTTTGTGAGAACTATTATCATGTCATGTTACAGCCTACCGTCTTGTGTTTTTGCTGAATAGTCAGTCATGTGCTTTTTTTTTTCTGCAGAATGTGCCTTAGAGGATGAGACATATGAGGACGGTGCAGAGACACAGGTGGAGTGTAACCGCTGTGTTTGTGCATGTGGCAACTGGGTCTGCACTGCTATGACCTGCACTGGTATGTTGAAATACTGAAGATGACCATCATTCTGTTTATTGATCATTTTTAATCGACTCACATATTTAAAAAAAAAAAAAAAAAGAAAATGTTGTGTTGTTATTTTATTTTACCTTTTATATTTCTCAGACAAAACAGCAGCTTTGGATGAGTCAGTAGATGCTGGTGCAGAGATGACAGAGGAGGAGTGGAACCTCCGTGTGGCTGAGCTCAACAAGCACCAGGTATGTATTAAGTTTGAGTTTCTTCGTATGCACAGGGTAAATGAAACAATCAATCAAACAAATACACACAAACAACAAGAAAAAAAATCCCAAATGCATGAAGAGGAAAAAAGCCTAGAACGATAATTACCTCTACCTGAATAATATACATACAGATGTATGAGAAAAACAGTTTAAAAAATTTAAAAAAATAGCGTATAAACAAATAGAATTATAAAACCAAATATTAAAATAGGCTCTCAAGGACTTTAGGGGGGGAGACGTTTTACCTCAGCTCCAAATAATTGTTAAAAATGTAATGTAATCAATCATGTTTATGCCAACACAAACCAGAATCAGAAGTGCTTCCTCTGTTGTTTCCTCAACCTGAAGACCTTTTCCAGAACTTCTCCCCCGTGAAACAAGACAGGCTCAGCAAAACCAGTTTACACACAAGTAACAATTATAAGTGTACTTCAAAGCTACATCACTGTTCGGTACTCACAGTACTACAGTTGGTTATAAAGTCTGTGAAAGACATAACCCAAGTGTCTGCTTTTATATTCATTCAGGAAATAACCTGGATTACTCATAATGTTGTTCTGGACAAAGAATCATATCATCAATAATCACTAATGTTTCCATTGTCATGGAAACAAACAAAAAAAAAACTATAGAGGGGTACCTCTAGGACATTGTGAATAATAAGTAATAATGAGTAGTTCATATAAATGAATACTTAAGAATTCAATTCAATTTACAATATTTTTTTAATTCAGCAATATGGCTGACCACAATCTATTTTAAATTATATAACAGACTGCAAATGTATTAGTAGACCTAGATCAGTACAGACTTTAAGACTCTCTTAAGGTGCTGGGGTCTAGAGATGATTCCTTGAGTTGCAGTAGTGCAAATAATTCCTTTTTATGAGGTAGATGATCTAATAATACAGTCAATACAGTCCAAGAACCTCTCCAGACTATCAGGATAGCACTGCAGTCTCTCCTATCAAAGCAGATGTAGAATTTCTCCGGGCAAACATTAACAATTGTCTGACAACTCAAACAGCACAATGAAAATCTTTCCTGACGTTCTAGAACCTTGCATGACAAACAATAAAGAAGTGCAACCACTCTGGATGCTCAGTAGCATTCTAGAACCTTAGTAAACTAAGAATGGGGTTCTAGAACCTCTGTAGAGTTAAATCCTGGAACCTAAAAAAAGTCCAGACTAGGCAAATCTGTTCTAGAACCTAAACTTCAGAGTGTGAGAAACTGGCAATAAATCATCTAATTGTCCTTATACTTCAAGAGTCATATACTATATCTGTGACATACTTGCTCTTGTGTGTGTGTGTGTATATGTGTGTATGAAGTTCACAAGGTAGCACTAGGACTGGCTGAGTCATGGCTGAGTCAGCAAGGTCACGTGTTCTGTACTCCAGATTGCAGCTTACAATGCCACTGTAAACAATGGTAGCTCGCTAGGTGCGAGTTTAGTGTAATTAGCAATATATTCCTATTCAGTGAGATTTGTCTGAAAATTCCTTCTTAAAATATGATGTGTTAAAATGTTATGTCATTATTTATTCAGTGTGTCAACTCTTTTGTTATTGTTTTTAATACAGGAAACAGTTGAAAAGATGAAGGCCAGCACAAAGGAGGTCTAAATACGGACGCGATGAAGGAGAGGATGCAGACCATCACCCTTCCTCCATACTTGATTAACTTTACGGCCATGTGTTGTTATCAAACTGACTTTTTGTTACTCTGCTCTGTTAATTATTATACATTTTTTTAATTATGTTTTAAGTGTTTGTGTTGATGTTGTGTAGATCAGGGGGTATCAAAGAGTATTGTAGGATTCCCTTGTGTTCAGTACTGTCATGTTTGATTGTATTACTGCGCCTCTACACTAGCCCTGGGGCTATTTTTACTACAATCCTTATATTTTTACAGTTATTATGGAAAAAAAACCAAGTTGTCACTGTTTTTGGGGATATGAAAATCACTGCTAGAGGAGATGGAAAAGTTGAGAGCTTGGAGAATCCTCCTACTGAAAAGATTCTCACAGGTTTTATGGTTCACAGGTTGGTTGAAGAAGCTTCGATGAGCGCTACTAGTGATTTTGATTTTGTTGCCCTTTAAAACTGCCAGAGTAGGCCAATACATGATAGATGCACTTCTTCTTTCTCTCTAGCTTACTTTAGGCTTTAGGTAATTACCAGCCGGAAATGAGTTTGTATCTTACTGCTAAAGTAATAATTGCTTATTTGTTAATGGTTCGAGTTGGATCTCTTCTTGTTCCCATGTTATGCTCAGGTAAGTCTCTCCAGGTGCTTTTAGAGTAAACATTTCTCCATGTGTGTGTGTCTTATATTTTTTGAGACAAAGATACAGTGGTTGAGCTTTTCATACTGTGGAGATGCACCACAGCACCCAGGTGAGACCTGATCTGAATATATCATGGTGAAAACTTAAAACCAAAGTCTTGATGAAAGTGTTTGAATAATGTACACAATTATCCGGGTAAAACCTTACTTTGGACCCAGCAACAACAACTATACCTGTGCTTTCGAAATCACTCTTTAACAGAAGGACTAGCCTCACTGTCAGCTGAAGTAGTGTAGTTCAAGTAGCATCAATGACTGGGTGCGTATTAATTGTGTGTGTGTGTGTGTGTGTGTGTGTGATTGTATGTGCGTGCTAAATGTGATGCTGAGAGTAATTTGGTTTGTTAAATGTGTTTATTTGTTAAAATGATGTGTCTAAATTGGGAGGGTTGACAATAAAAATCAGTGCCTTAGACCTGCAAACAGTAGAGGTCTCTACCTTTGCCTGCACGTAGGCTATTATATCATCACGTGGCGTTGCGAGAATGAGTGTGCTTTGCTGAAGTTTAGCGGTAAACTAGTGCTTATTGACGCTATCCGCATAAATGTCTGTATGAAAGTTGCATTACTAGTTCGAGCTAAATCTTTATATTCCACTAAAAGTGCAGAGACTGTAAGGAATATGTATGTATGCCAATAAATCCCATACACCACAACACAGTGTTGTCACTTTGCATGTGTGTACTAAATTTCAATTCACAAAAAAGGAGTTGTTTTTTTTTAACTTATCCCTCGGACTCTTCTGAATTCGGCAATCTTAAAATGTTCAAGGCTTTACAGGAATATAAATATATATATATATATATATGGAGGAGATGCTTTAATATAGGATTTGGCATTAAGGGCAATCTTTGGGTCAGATTAGGCTACTTTTTGGCTGGGTTGTGGGGATTTGGGGCTCTTCTGGGACCATTATGGCTATATTTTGGAAGTCCACAATTTGTTTTGGGTGAATTTTGGCTCCCTTTTGATATGATTTTGGTTTTATTAAAGCAAAGCCAAAGGATTTTTGCTATATGGGGACCCAATGATCCTGTACGTATTGCTCATTCTATGCACGTTTGAAACAGCAGAGTCTTGCATAATGTAACAGAGGAGGGGTATTGCATAACGTGGCAGACAGCTGGCTTAGTGGGTCATCGGTCACCACTTTCCAGTTACTGCGAGACTTAGATTCATCACCTCAATTACGCCCACAAACCTGTTAGCTTCAAACCGCTACAAAAAAAAGAAGAAAATAAATAAATAAACTGCAATAAACCTGTTAACAAATACTTTAATTAATACTCATGTAGGATGACAGATTGAGAGACTAACCAATCAACGACGCGGTGGGCGGGGCTTGCCTCACGTTTAGCCAATCACTAAACATGGAAGCAAATATTCCCTGCATTGGCTTCTTCGGCTGCATTGAGCAAAGCGACACAGTAGATAGATGTTGCCTGTCAACGCTGAATTAGTGACCTAGATTTTTAACCAGAGAGATGCGGCCAAATGTTGCGGGAGGGAGTGAAGATACATTTCCGTTCTCCACGTTAACAACGGACGAAGAGTCCTGGAGCTAACTCGCGGCCCACGGAGGCGTTCAGCCTACAGAAAAACTTCCACAAAGACTTTGTTCAGAGTTTAAATTCACGCTAAAAATGGAGAATCACGAAGGGGCAGCGGCAGCGGCAGCGGCAGCGGGTGACGGCGTGCTGAGTTTCTCCCGTTTGAGTCTGAACACTTTTAGCGCTGACAGTATCAGCGACGAGAGGAAAAGGGACACAAAGCAGCTGTACCTGAACCACAACCGACTGGGCTTGCTGCCCTCGTCGGTCGGCCTTTTCTGCAACCTCGAGTTTTTGGACATCAGCAACAACAGACTGTCGGTCATCTGTGAAGGCATTACCCGACTGACCAAGCTGAAAACACTGCTAGCCAAGAACAACCGCCTGGATGAGTTTTCACTGCCCAAAGAGTTCGGCTCTCTGCAGCTGGAGGTGTTGAACTTTAGCGGGAACCGATTTGAGGAAATCCCGCTTCAGTGTATGAAGCTGCTGCGTCTACAGTCGCTTTCAATCGGCGGAAACAGACTGAAAAGTATACCTGCAGAGATAGAAAATCTAACCAGGTGGGTCATGCGTTTACACGTCATAAACAGCTGGCCTAATTGTCAATTAACATGACAGTACCATTATATATATATATAAAAAAACAATAGTCACAATAACTCATCAAGTTACACTCGTTCTTTCTTCATTCATTAAAGATTGGCAAAAAAAAACAAAATAAACAAACATTGTAGCTACATTCATAAATAAAAATCAACATACAGTACAAATAAGTATTATTTATTTTTACAAAAAAAATACAATAGGGTAACAATTAATGATTATCATTGATTTGTTCATTATCATTTAGTTGTTTGGTCTACAGAATGTTGATTACCATTTCCAAAGCCCAGGATGCAACCTCAAATGTCTCGTTTTGTCAGGACCAACAGACCACAACCCAAAGATATTAAGCCTACTATCATACAAGACAAAAAAAAACCTGATAATGTTCACATTTCAAGAGCTATAGCATGTGGATTTTACCTTTTTTTATTTATTAAAAAGTGTCTAATCAGTGATCTAGCTGATGATTAATTTTTTTGTGGTCAGCTAATCTTTGCAACTCTATTAAGAACAATACATTTAAAAAAATAAATGGTCTGTTATATTTTAGGCCTTTTAGAAAGCACTTCACTAAATCACTGACAGTAATCAGCTCTGACAGTTTCAAGGCCTTCTGTAAATGGCTCCAGGGGTTCGGGGCGGTGGATATAAAAGCTATTTTCCCTAACTCCAGCCTAAGTTGGGGAACTGACATCAATAAAACACCATGAAGCAGCAGCGCATTGGTTTTTATTTCATGTATGTAACACAGGTAAGGAGGAACTAGGGGTGGGATCTTTGTGAATCTCACAATCGATTGAAATAGAAGGTGTGGGAGGCATTGTTTCTTTGAAACATTTTTACTACTGCTAAAACAATAGATAACAGTATCATTAGCATAAAATAGTACAGTGCATTTGATAAGTTGTCACAAAGATTATTTACATAGAAAATAATAATGGTCCTAGTATATGACCCTGGGGTTTCGATGCAGGGAGGAAGATCCAGCAAACTGGACACATTAAGTTCTAGCTGTCAAGTAATTCCTAAAACAAAGCAATACTGCAAAGTCTATTAACCAAAGGCCAACTGTGTCAAAAGAAGACTTGTGCATATATATTTTTTTTAAAAAAGAGTAACTTTTTTTTGCAGTCCAGGGCCTCAATAAGTCCATTCACCACTAAACCCTGATTGATGCTCAAACACAATTTAATTTGTGTCTAAAAACTCTTCAGCAGCCAGTCCATCCACCTTCCGCAGGCCTGGCCAGTTTGGACTAACTCATTGTCACTAACTTTGGGGCTAACCCCCTTCACTTTTTAATCAACAAGTGGCAAGACATAAGAACTTGGCTTGGGTCTTGAGGAAGTTTAGCATTTATACATACATGTACATACACTGCACTGCCATGTTCACAGCTACAGTGCCGACGTCATACTTTCCCTGCAGTTGCCAGAGCCTCTCGACCACACACACTCGCTATGCACACAACCTACACACTGTGTGCACTACGCTATCCATGAAAGGATCTACGCTACTTGTATAACACTTTAGTAATTTGGTTAAACTTGTGAAAAAATTACCCAAAATAAACAACTGGTGATGGACTCAGCCAATCACAGATTGCCGATTATATTCGCCCAGTCACCCAAGCTTAGTCTACAGCTGGTCAGAAAGCATTAAGCTGTAATGCTTCCTACTGTATAAAAGCTAACACAATGTCTGCATTGTGCCAAATAAAAGCAGCATGTTATGTTGTTAGTAGGTCTACACAGAATGTGTTAAGCCACAGTATTGAATGTAGGTCACTGGTATTTTGCTAGTGAAAAGTCACTGTAGTAAATGGAAGAAAATAGATTTGAAGCATAAAAAAAGCTAAGTCTTATCTTAACGTGCTTATAAAGTGAAATATATATATATATTTTTTTTTGCTTGTTTTGCATTTTTGCTTGAAAAGTGATTGAAATGACTAATGATTATCAAAATAGTTGCAGATTTTAATTATCGGTTTAAATTTATGATTTTTTATGATTTTAGATGCGTCTTATAGTCTGAAAAATACGGTAGATGGAGCTGTAATAAGTCAGTGGCATAATGATAACGTATTGGAGTTGAGCCCGCTATTTAACCTGACAACAATCTCTTCAAACTGATGACATCCAGTATAGCTAGTCACATGCAGCATTTTTAGGATTAGTAATGGTGACTATATGACATTCCTTTTGTATTTACCACTCTGCTACTGCTCATTGCTCCGTCTGTATCTGTCATGTTGATTCCCAGACTTCTTTCCCGTAAACATCATGATTCATGAACAACTGTGTACTTGAGCTGTTTCGGTAACTACCCCGGTATGGTTTTCTAGCCAATTACTAATTATGGACTAAGTATGTGGTTTGAAAATGACTCATAGTTTTTCTGTCTAAACTAAATTATAAACACCTGATTGCAACACTAGTAAAAAGAGTGAGTGAAACCGACATAAAAGCTGTGGGATTGTTTTATATCTTATCGTTTCCAGAGTTTAACATTAGCAAGTCACAGTGACCCACTGCCTGGCCAAAGATCAAACATGTACAAGTGTAATCACTTGATTACACACAAAAATGGACGTGTACCTTGTTTATACGGTCAATATGAGGGAGAGGTTGTCCTTCACAATTTGGCAGAGGCACCAGATATAGTCTGGTATATCTGTGTCAACCGTGCACATCTGGACATTGCATTTCTTTTTTGGGATGTTGCACTACAACTGAATATTAAGTGCACTAGGAGGAAGGACCTAAACAGTCCTGGAATTGTTAGGAACAAATTCATTATTAAATAGATCTGCAATGATAGTCCAATACTCAATTAGTTCATTGACAGAAAGTTAATTGGCAACTATTTTGATAATTGAATAATCGTTTGGTTGTTTTTTTAATGCGAAAATGCCAAATATTTGATGGTTTAAAATTTGAGAATTTGTTGCTTTTTTTTGTTTTACATTATGAGAAATATCTTTTTTTATAAAATACATTTTATGATTTTGCTTTGGACTGTTATGGACATTTTTCTTGATCGGAGAAAAAAAGGCTGCTGAATTGCTTACTTGTGAAAATGTTGAGCTTTGTATACTTCCCCTGATACACCAACGACTAATCAGTCTCAGTCTCTGGTGGCTGATTTGTGTCAGTGTGCTGGTGAGGACAGAGAGCAGACCCTGAATGTCTCAGTTCCCGTCACAGAGGGGCTTGCTCAGTGCTCGGCCACCAAGGACAGTATAATGGCTTCCTGTCTCACAGTCGCTGTGTCATCAGTTCCAGCAGGCAGATGGCCTGTCAGCTTACTTTCCCTGACCAGCCATCCATTGCTCTCTCTCTCTCTCTCTCTGTCTGTTTCACTCCTGATTACACCCCTGTGTATTCTGTACATCCATTAACATGCCAGTCTGCAATCTTTGTTGTCAAAAGGATTATATATTAACTATATATAACATAATAGTAAATTGTATTGAGGTCATCACAGAAACATCTTGTTTATGTGCTATCGTTGCACACTGACATTTTTCATTTTTCAGTTTGTGATGCATAAATGTGTAAAGCACAAAAAAAATGTTATGATGACCTGATGTTATTTTGGACTTGAAGTATCTTTTCCACTGTCCTTGTATTTTAATGCTTTGCCCGAACAGACACATTAAGAAACACATGTAGACCCTCAGCTTCTCTTGTACTTTTGTATTAGTTTTAATTTGGCGTCACTCAGCTTTGTTGGCCACAGTAATTCCCTTTCATATCATCCTAACCCCCGGAAATATAAACACATATCCCACAACATTGACACTGCAGAAATTGTACAAACTGCTGATGTTATGGCTCAGCCTCTAAGACATATTGTCTTAGACAATATGAACTTACACAGCACTGTTCTCTGTCTGGGCTGTCATTCTTCATTGGTTTATGGGAGACCATGAAAGAGTTGCCATGATATCACTGGTAATACAACTTGATAAACCATCTGTTGTTGGCTATAGCTGCTATACCGCACCGTGTGATATTATGTAGTAACACAACTAACTTGAGTTTGAATGGACTCTTTTCCTCTCGTTGTTTCTGTCAGTCTGGAGCTGTTATATTTGGGTGGAAACCTCATCTCAGCCATTCCTCCAGAAGTGGCTAACCTGCCCTACCTCAGCTACCTGGTTTTATGTGACAACCGCATTCAAAGTGTCCCCCCACAGCTCACCAGGTAATTGTAGCAGACACTGCCGCCAGTTTATGATACTGTAAACAATATTCTCAGAGGTAACATAAAATTATATGCAGAGTTGTACTGCATGGATCAATTAGTCATGTTTTGCAAATAAAAACATTTCAAAGTGCCTCTCTATCTCCCTCCAGGCTCCACTCGCTGCGTTCTTTAAGTCTCCACAACAACTTGCTCACTTACCTGCCGAGAGAGATCCTCAGCCTGGTGCAACTGCAGGAGCTCAGTCTGCGTGGAAACCCACTGGTGGTGCGCTTTGTCAAGGAGATGACCTATGACCCCCCCTCGCTCCTGGAGTTGGCAGGACGTACCGTTAAGAGCAGAAATATTCCGTACTTCCCCTGTGACCTGCCCTCAAACCTGCTGCGCTACCTGGACCTGGCCAGCAAGTGTCCCAACCCCAAGTGTGCTGGTAAGAGACTGTTTTTTTTTTATTTCTCTCAGTGTTTACATACAGCTGTGACATTTTATTATCCATATGTGAAAACATACCTCTTATTATTTTCTTTTTTCTGCCTGATTGCAAAGTTTTGTTGATGGTGAAGATACAAGTCACTAATTTGGCCACGTTTTTTAATTTGTTTTTCTTTTCATTTTCTTACTTCAGGCGTTTACTTCGATTCATGTGTGCGCCACATTAAATTTGTGGACTTCTGTGGAAAGTACCGCCTTCCCCTCATGCACTACCTGTGCTCCCCAGAGTGCACCTCTCCCTGCAGCTCTAACCCCCAAAGCGACGCAGAGTCGGAGGACGAGAGCAGCGTGCCTGCCGACCGCCTGCAGAGGGTGCTTTTGGGATAGTATGACACAGAGAAGCCTCTGATCCTCTAGCCAAGCCCAGCATCGTCAGTCTATCACTGTTTCAATATTTCAACAAAGACGAGCTTGTTGTCAGACTTCACCACGCATACATTTGCATACTCTCACACAATCATGCACACACATTCTCTACAGGTGTGTGTGTATGTTTTTGCATACAGTCATTTAATTGCACAAAATGTGAGCGGCCAGACATTGAAGAAAATGTTAACTCTCACCCCATAACACATGTAAAGGAAACCTTGTGTTTCCTATGTAGCCATGCAGATCCACAGTGTGTCAGTCAGACTCCATCAAGGTGCTGGTCTCACAGTTGAACATAGGAGGGCAGTAAAAGTCTATGTGGGCAAAGGAGCAGGATGATTCTTTTCCTTTCATGCTTTATAGTAGCTACAACAGAACTTTCTGCATTCTCTGAAAAAACAATGGGTTTTTTTGGGGGGTTTTTCTAAATAAAACACACATTTAAACTTCTCAGAGCATTGAAGCTGCTCTGCTGTGAGAGAAATGTGATATTTTTGAGGTATGTCAGCAGAAACTAAACTGTTTGACATGCCCTTATTTACACAGTGTGTGGTCCTACTGGACAAAGGTTTTGTGCAGTTGTCCCACACATAAAAAAAAAAAAACAACAAAAAACAACGTGGCAATCTGTTATCTGTTATCAGTGTTTTAGTCAGCATTGCGGTCATTGCACACCAATCTTGCAAAAGATTGCCAAGATGACATAGTTGTTTTAAAGTAACCCAGAACATTGGTTATGTGAGGCTTACTCACAGGAAGTGGATGTGGGACGGACCAGGGGAAACCACAGAAACAAAAGCTATTGAGCAAAACACTGTGGTTGTCTTAATGTTTATGTTCAGGGAGGTTGATTTTTTTTTTAATGGTTTTTTCCCCCCTCTCTCTCTGAGCATAGCATAGATGTGTGTGAACGGAGCCCACAGACAGATGTAATTTGGATATTTCTGAATTTAGTCTTTTTGAGACATTTCTGAACTCGACAGTTTCTGTACCTGGTTACATGTCTGCTTAGTCTCTGCTTGTGTGGAAAGCTGGAGGATTTTATTGTCTCTGAGACAATTTGTTTCAATTAGTGAGGAGGAGGAACTCCGCCTGGCTTAACCTTAATGTTTAGAAAACAGAAGAACGCTCCTCTATGTTACAGTAGCACCTATAATAGAGCCTTTGCTAAGTGCCTTACTAATACTGATTTTAAAGTATGAAGAAAAGTGATGTATGCACCCTGAAATGTGACAAGATTAACATGAATTATCAAGTCCTTTTTTCCTTTTTTAAGAAGTGATTTTGCATTTTTTTTAGCTTGATCACAGAAGTAAATGTAACCTTTTTTTAAAAAACAAAATAAACTGCTTTTATATAAATAATTTTTCATGCTACATATTTAAATGACTTGCAGAATAGATCGTACTTAAACTGAAAATATATTGATATGTATTAATTGTATGTACTTTTACCCCATTCAGAAGATGTAAGTAGGCTGTACAGTATATAATAACGATAATAAAGACTGTAATATCTTTAAAAATGTGTGTGTGAGTAACTGCTTGGATAAGGTAGAAAGCTCATCATGTTAGAAATGTAGATGTCAGTTGCTAAAAGGAAAGACGGTTATACAATGTGGTTTTGTTTTATTGCTCAAAACATGCACAACAACCATTGGAGATTGAAGTGTGCGTATTTTTTTTTTTTTTTGTGTGTGTGATTAAATGAACAAATCCAACCATTTTGTAGTTTGAATGTGTCCAGGTTTCATTAGCATATGAAGGTGAGTTCATTCTTGAGGCTGAATGCTGACAGACCAATTCTGTAACCCAGAACCAAGAGACGCCAGGGTGAGTACATTCTGCCTCACACAGTCTGCTAATCCTTTAACATCACCTGCCAAGAGCCACTTACTTTACTTTTTTTTCACCTCTTTTCACAATTTCTATTCCTACCCCAACATCTCATTCAATTTCTTTTTTTTTTTTGGTCTTACTGTTTCTTTTGTTTCAGTCTGGCGAACAAGAACGAGGCTTTGAGCTTCACATATTTTGTTTATATTGAATGGTCACAGCTGGGCGTCTTGTGTTTTCACAGTGTGTTTCTTCTCTCTTCATTTTCACCCTCTAAAACTGGCAGCAGGCACCCAGGGAACTCTGTGTGGAGTTATGTTACGTGTAAGGTTTATGAACACACACACACACACGCAGATGCTTTGTATGTAAGACAAGATGATGCAACCTGAGACGCAACTCTGATAAACTAGAAGCAATAAATTAAGACAGCTAGATGAGAAGAGTAGTAGTCACCACCAGTCAGGAGTCAAAGAGGCTTCAGTTGAGGTTACACTGAAACTCTTTAATTCGACCTTTCAAGTTAAACACTCATCTTCTACAACTCTGAAAGCTAAATGTGTGTTTCTATATAGTCATAGTTCTAAATCTGAATACATTTTTGGCTGCTGAATTTCTTTGAGAAGCCATTCTCTTGATCCTCACACTAACTGTGAACAATACAGTGTTGCAGGTGATCAGTCAGATCAAAGCGTAAAATGCTTTGACATAAGTGGGTTTTGATTCTTTAAGCCTCTTATGGACCTCAGTCAGAGGCATATCAGCATGTGCTGTAAGCCAGTGTGTGCTAACATGCACGCCAGACCTCACACATGACGAGTTTCACATTTACAAAACGCACACTCAGCTGAGCCTTTACACATGACAGCCACGCACTGCAGACACCCTCGTAAGGCTCAGACACAGTTACACTACAAATCCTACAAGGGGAGAGAACTTGTGCTTTTATTGCGATGGTGAATAACTTTAAACTTTCTCTCTCTTTTTTTTTTTTTTTATTCTGCTCCATTCACTCTTTGGAGCAGCTGACATTGTAAGTGGGTTGTAACAATTAAATTAAAATAAATTTAACTGATAGTTTTACCAAAAAAACCAACAAAAAAACCAACAAACATAAAAACACTTAGCCTACTAGCTTTTTTCAACAGCCTTGTATAGTGGCTGTTTAGTTAATATTTGTTATTGTTAATCTCTGGAAAAGAATAGTAAAATAAATTTTATTTATTGTCAAATTACTGCTGAATGCTCTGAAAAAAAACTTGAAAATTCCTGAAAAAGACAGTAAGTGGTCCTTAAGATTTTTTTGTGAAACTACCGTAACCTCTGAAAAAAGATTGTAAAAGACTTAGATTTTTTGATCAAACTTCTACTGAATGCTCTGGAAAAAGATAATTAATGACCATCATTTTTTTTTTTTGGCCAACGACTGCTGATAAATCTGAAAAAAGAAAGTAAGTGGCCCTTGAATTGAATTTTTTTTTTTTTTTTTTTGGTTAAAGGTGCAATACGTAGGAATTGGCTCCACACTCCAAACCAACTGGAGGCAGCATATCACTGTCATGCTGTGCTATGTTAGTGCCAAATCAATAGTGCATTATCAGTGCTCTGCTTGCTAGCAAATTAGGTAACTAGGACTTTGACTAAATACGATAGCAATGTCAATTCAGTGCTAAAGTTGAGTTTGAATAAATCTAACCAAGAAGACAAAGTGCTACTTCTTCTTCATCTTCTCATGTTGGACCGAGGGCAGACTGGACGCTACGGGGACTCACTATCGCCTCTCACAGTACAAGTGATATTACGAGACAAGAGCAGCCAGGGCTAGCTGGTTAGCATGCTGAATACCTAGATATCTCTGCAACATAATGCACAGTCATCTTTGACATAATGTCAAAACTGTTATTTCGTCGCAATGAGATTTTACAGTTAAACTTCTTTTCTTTTTTTTTTTTTTTCAATCATTATAATCACAGCCGTCAGTGGAGACATCCCGACAGGAACCTGCTGGGGAGCTTTGATCCAGCCCTGTGAATGCAGGCCCATAGCAACACAGCGGTTACAGAGAGGGATTTGTCTCTGTGTACTTTATTGTGGGCAAACCTGGGCATGTAACAGGGGAGCGTCCAGGCTCTGGTAACAACAGCGTAGGCTGGAATGAGTTGATGATTCTTCACTCCCAGAACAATGTATTTCCACCCACACAACCTCAAACACTGCAGAGTGGTGGCACCCGCTGACACTATGGTCAGGTGTTGAATCACAGCCGCAGATGCTTCCATGTCAGGAAACGGCGCCGCCGCCTGTACAGTGGTTCAACAGGAAATGGTGTGTCGCTAGTTTAAAAGCTTTGCTCGTTATTATTTTGTTTGGTGGACTCGGGTGATAACATTTTTTACAATATACCAACCTTTAGTGACACGTGTGTTTGGTAATTATAACATCTTAATGATG
Source organism: Pampus argenteus (assembly GCA_036937835.1). NCBI lineage: Eukaryota > Metazoa > Chordata > Actinopteri > Scombriformes > Stromateidae > Pampus > Pampus argenteus. The sequence continues at coordinate 13,693,064 of CM072872.1, read as the reverse complement.
AGAGTTGATCCCTGGTAACCTCAGTAGGACGATGTGTGTCTCGTTCCATTCCTCCAGGCCAGCTTCACCTCTTTGACTCCTGCTTGTTGAGTAACTGTACAGTGTTTCCAGATAAAATATTCAAACTCCCCGTAACGTGAGCGCTGGTGCAGTCCACCTGCCACTGCTGCTGTCTCTCTTGAACCTGATCTTGAGGGGGGAAACCTGATCGTGACTGCCACGCTTTGGGTGTAACAGAGCTGGCAATGCTGTTTCAATCCCTGAAGGGGTGCAAATGTAGTGTCATTTCATCTGAATGCACAAGTGAAAAATGGGCTATTCTCCTGTATTCTGCTATGGTTCACCGTTTCTCTGTCTCAGAGTTTTTTCCATCTTTGATATGTTGACAGCTGAGTATTTGCTTTCTGGTGGATTTTCACCTCATAACAGGCTTGCAGTAGTCAGAGTTTCCATTAACAGATTATCCTATCATGTAAGAGAGATATTTAACAGAATATCATTGTTGTCATTTCTGAGATGATTGATGTTGATGTTACTGTCAGCAATTAAGTAATTATTTGATCTTGATCTTGATCTTGAGGCTTGACCTGGTGCCAGCAGATTCTTTATAAAACGATCTTCTTCAGTAAAATCTTGCGTAAGCAACTGTTCGGCTTTGAAAAGTGCTATTGTGTTCTGCTGCACGTTCTCACTCATTGTAACACCAAACCAGGACTCTGTGCACAATAAACTCTGTCCATTTTGATATGGGTTATATATATATATTACGTTTAATATTGTTCTATATTTCACCTGTCTCCCCTTTTCCTCCAGGTGAAACAACAGTTAAATTGAAACTTGTGGTTCAGTTTTTAGCTACTGGGACATTCCTACGTTTGATTTGTTTCAATGCTCGTGTGGTTTTTATTTGCGTTTAAGCTGAGGGAGAAGTTGCAGCAGAAACACTGGACATATACTGAGTGAATTCAGGAGAAAGAAAGCTGTGTGTGTGTGTGTGTGTGTGTGTGTGTGTGTGTGTGTGTGTGTGTGTGTGTGTGTGTGTGTGTGTGTGTGTGTGTGTGTGTGTGTGTGTGTGTGTGTGTGTGTGTGTGTGTGTGTGTGTGTGTGTGTGTGTGTGTGTGTGTGTGTGTGTGTGTGTGTGTGTGTGTGTGTGTGTGTGTGATAGAGAGTGAATGAGAATGAATGGGGATCAGTCAATTCCACATATTCATCTTTTCCTCAATAACGTCTCCGTTTCCTCTCCTACATCTATGGGTTGTGGTGACACTCCCTCATCAGGAATTACCCTGTGTGTAGGCTCACACTGTAAATCTCTGTGACGTCTTAATAACACCTTTATGCTCTTTATGGCTGGTGAAACAAATGCAGAAATACCTGTGGCTCACTGCAGGCGCATTGTCCTTTTGGTCCTTGATTTCTCCCAACCTGCTGCAGAAAGTATGTTGCCAGTAGCTCAAAATAGAGATGGTGTATGTTTCTCTTTCCATTAAAACAAGTGCTGTTATTCTGTGTTATTTATTTGCACTGTGGACACAGAATGAGCCGCCCTGTCCCATATGCCACCCAGTCCCCTGAGGCCCCTGCAACATGCTGCACCAACACAAGCTGCTGCAATACATGGCTCACATCACACTCACACAGAGGCAGAGATAGATAGAGAGAGAGCGAGAGAGAGAGAGAGCGCACACATACCTCCTTCCTCTGACACACACGCCTCCCTCCCTCCCTCCCTCTACTCCGGCAGTCTGGTGAACTTTTCCAAAGTGACAGGACCTGTGGACAATTTGACGAACAGATCAAGTCGATTAATTTCCAAGTATGCAGCGGTGGAAATGTTATATAACACATCATATGTTCATCTATTTTCCATTTTTATCAAAACGTTTCTGAGTCTTGCACGATGGAGCCTGGAGCTGGAGGAAGCATCGGGATCGTCCATGTGCTTTGGAGTCAGAGGTTTGTTTGTTTTTGTTTTTTGTTTTTTATTTATTTATTTGGTTTGTTTTCTTTTATTATTTTACTGGCATACGTGTTAATTCCCTGTGAAGCTTTCATGTTTAGTCGTGCTACTACACTGATGCGTGTGCGCATGTCAAGCATCTCTTTGACCAGATGGAAAACCACCTTACGAGATGCTGTGCTGCATGAATGATAAAAGTCTAAAATGAAGCATGTGCAGTTTTATTTCCTCTTCTAATAATTCAAAATGACCTTTAATAAATATCTAGTGAATTAGTCATTTTTTTTATATTTTATGTAGAAAAACCGAAAAGTGAAGCGTTTTGCTTGAAACAGTTGAATGGTTTCATAAAGCTTAAAGTCAGATCATAACTATCTTTTGATGAAATGATTCCACATTTGTGTAACTTATTTATGGCACCAGCCTGTAAAATCGTGCTGAGAAATGATCCCAGTAATTGCATTCTAACTCAGCTTAAACTATAAACTTATAAACGGATTACTGAGGGGGAATGTTTTAATATTGTCCCCTGAACCAGGCTTTACATCCTGCAGCACCCATGGTTACACCCGTCTAATCTCACCAAAAGTGTAACAGAGAGACTGACAAGACAATAAACAGACTTTTAATTAAAGGTTTAATGCTAAAGGACACGCATAAAAACTCTGTTCTGTCTATCTGAGCCTAAATACTTGTCAGAAATGTCATAATATTCCTTATAGTTCAATAAATTAAAGATAAAAAAAAATGTTTTAAAGAGAGGCCCAAGGGGAAGTGAAGAAGTGAAAGCTCTGCAGGTTAGGCCCGCCCTACATTTACTGTAAGTAAGCCTAACATATCCAAGGCCACAGGTAGCTCAGGTATTACCTGTGGTTTAGCCTTCAGGACTTCAAAAGACACTCCTCACACACCTATTCTGAACTGTCAAAACATGTCCATAAAACTTAACTCAGCCTGGGGACGGGCCCCTGCTCTAGCTGCTTACACAGTGACCCCCACTGCTGGATGTTGGCCCACCTTTGTTGACCTCTGCAGGGTGGCGGGTTCTCTCTTAATCCTAAAACTATGGAGCCAGTGGCGGAAATGCCTCTCTCTGCCGGCTTTTCCTGCGGGAAGCAGCAGAACTGTGATCTAAACTTGGAAAGTGACGGCGGGACATGAACAGGAACTCCAGACGTTTCCCAGATACGCTGCCCAGAAGTCTTCATTGTTCTGTTGACACCATTCTTTGTTGGAAATAGGTCACTTTGAGCTTAACTTACACCAAAGAAAATCTTTTCAAATAGAATATATTTATGTCGTGTGTTGTTATTGTATAGTTTCGTCTATTGTATATTTCTTCTTGACCCGATCCGGAATTCATTTTGTATACAGACTACAGACAGTGATGAGACATGCAATGCCTAGTGACACGCTGCTCACATAAACACTCACCTGTCTACAAATTTGTATTGATGCAAGTCACACACATGCAACATGTGAGTCACTGCAGCGGTTTCTGTGATCATACTCTCAGTCTGTACTAGTTACAGCACAGTAGAATATCAAGTGATACCATGCCACATAATTAAATCTGTAACATGTCAGTGCAGAATGGATAGCCTCATAAAAATGCCTGTCGCAAGAGTGACAAACTGTTGTTTGGTGATATTTTCATAAAGTTCATGTCTGCAGTCTTCTTGGATGACTATATATTGCAGACTATGCAGTGCTCAGAGAAACTGAAAATAACAGTTTTAGTACAGTATAACGCATGTGATCCTGTGTTGGCAAATTCAGCCTCTAATGACGTCATGCAAGTGGTCCTTAAGGATACCGTAAGCAGAAACACTGTGGTGGGAAATTATTATTATTTGGGCATTTTTGTTTTAATCATAATTTAATTACAACATAAGTCTGTGTTTATTTGTGCTACTGGTGTAAAGATTTTAGCGTTGCAAAATTACACTCATGCTCTCATCACTTGTCCTCTCAGAGGTTTTTTGTGAGAGCACCACACTGTGGTGACTACAAGTCTTACAGCCATATAGTGAATTATAGACCTGAAGTTGCAGGATAAAATATGCTCCCCTGGTCTCTAGTGCCATCTTCACTGTGTGATCTTATTACTGACATATATAAAGTAGAGATGTTATAGCCGATCTGTTGTATCATCTGTTTGCTCCTCAGGATGTGTGTGTGAAAGAGGACAAACTGGGGCAAATCATGGAGCCCGAGCAGAACTGCAGCTCCCAGTGTGATTCCCCGCTCTGCTTCATCCACTCAGGAGTCAACAGGCAGGAGGGCCTTGACATTCTGCAGAGACTATGCAGTCTCAGCACGGTAATCACACACACACACACACACACACACGCACTAGACTTGCAATAAAATACTGAAATCCAACGATGGTATGTACAGAAATATAGTGTTCCTATCTTAAGAATGAAAATGCTATACATAGGATGATACATGCACACATGTTGGCAGACATCCACCATGACTGACCAACAGAATATTTTTGGCAACTTCAAAAGTTAAAACGGAGAACATACAGTACCTATATCATAGTTGAATGTGTAGTCCATGATTTTGACACGGCTTGTAACGTAAGTTGATTCATTATGAAATGTGAAATGAATGACATGAAGACTGTTTCACATACAATATAATTAACATTTTAAACAACTCTCAAGGTTATTAGTAAAATGTCTGTCTACCTGTCCACAGTGCTTGGTAAATTTGGAGCCATGGCCTCAAAGTTTGGGAATTTGTCTCCCATCATCAAAAAAACACCAACCCAAACAAAATATATCAAAGGAGAACACAGTAAAGAGTTGTTTTTCTCCACTTGAGAAGCCAGATAAGGAAATGTAATAGGCATGGATAAGTGATCTATGTTTAGTATCATCATCGCTTGTCCCTTTAAGAGAAGAGTGAGAGCACAGAAACATGAGGCGATATGACTTTCTAAATAAAAACTTAAGTAGTAGAGACAGTGTATGAGAGAACACCAACAGTGTTTTACAGACTCCTTTTGGCTCCACAACACAACACATAGAATTAAGGTAAGAATGTGTTTTAATGTTTATTTTATTTTATTTTTTTTTTTCTTTGTTATTGTATGTTGAGGTCAACTGGTATAAAAACCATTCAGCTAAAATGAAATACCCTTTGATCAAACTTAGTACCATACAGTTGTTACTATTCATGGACATAGACAGCTCACGAGGCACAACTGTTTCTAAGCTTATTAGTATAGTGGAAAGGAAAAAAAAAAAAGCACTGGAGCCAACTTATTCCATAAAATCCCACCTGCTTTTCTTTCTGGATGTGTTCCCAGATATGGCTACTGCTGGCGGTATACTAACTGAGGAGCAGCTTCTTTGCCCCATCTGTCTGGATTTGTTCAACCAACCAGTCTCTATTCCTTGTGGACACAACTTCTGCAGGAATTGCATACAAGGTTACTGGCAGTGCGCTAATCTGTCGCAGTGCCCTGTGTGCAAGCAGAAGTTCTACAGGATGCCCGAGCTCAATGTTAACACATTCATATCAGAGCTAGCTTTGCAGTTCAAGAAATCAGTAGAGAAGGAAGATGAAAATAAAACCAGTACTGTGGACCTATCATCAGGCCATAAAGGAGATGCTTCATGTGATGTGTGTATTAGAAAAAGGGTCAAAACTCTCAAGTCCTATCTGGACTGTTTGCCCTCATTTTGTCAGGCTCACCTGGAGCCCCATCATGTGCTAAGCACCTTCAAGAAACACCCCCAGGTCAACCCCATGATGAACACGCGAGACAGAGTGTGTCAGAAGCATGAGAAACTCTTGGACCGGCTCTGTAACACTGATCAGGCATATGTGTACCAGAAGAAAGACCACAAGGCTCATCACACTGTTCCTATGAAGGGTGAAAGCAGAGAGAAGAGAGCTCAAATTGGAAGGATACAGGCAGAGGTGGAAAAAATGATCCGCGGCCGAATGCAGAAAATCAGGGAAATCAAACAAACCGTGCAGCGCAGCAGAGGGAACACCGAAAGAGAGATTGAGGAGAGTGAACAGGTCTTCGCCAAACTCCTCCTATCTATTCAGAGAGGCCAAGCTGAGGTGGTGGAAGAGCTTAAAGCAAAACAGAGGACAGTTGAAAGCAGGGCCAGTGGGCTCATCGTGGAACTGGAGCAGGAGCTTGACGAGCTGAGGCAGAGAAGCACTGAGCTAGAGCAGCTCTCACACACCGAAGATGACTTATACCTCCTGCAGAGCTTTCCAGCTTTCTCCACACTGCCAGACACCAAAGATTGGTCCGATGTCAGCGTAGAAAGTGCCGTTTATGTGGGCACAGTCCGGAGAGCAGTCCTGAGTGTATCACGTCAGCTGGAGCAGACAGTAGAGGCTGAAGTAAAAAGGCTGTGTAAGAAAGAACTTCAGAGGGCTCAGCAGTTTGCTGTAGATGTGACGCTGGACCCTGATACAGCTCACCCCAAACTGGTCCTGTCTGAAAACAAGAAGGAGGTCTATCATGGTGATGTAGCGCTAAGCCTGCCCGACAACGCAGAGAGGTTTTACCCTGGTGTTAGTGTGCTGGGAAAGCAGGGTTTCTCTTCTGGTAGGTTCTATTATGAAGTCCAGGTGAAAGGGAAGACGGAGTGGGACATTGGAGTTGGACTTGAAACTGTCAACAGAAAAGGAGGGGATATATTAAACCCTGAAAGAGGCTACTGGAGCCTGGGGCTTAGAAAGGACAAGAGCTACTGGGCCCTCAGCAGCACTCCTATCTGTGTGCCGTTGGTTCAGAGCCTCCAGAGAGTCGGGGTGTATGTAGATGTGGACTGGGGGCAGGTTTCTTTTTACAACATAGATTCTGCTTCTCATATGTACTCATTCACTGGATACTTATTCAATGAAAAACTTTTCCCCTATTTTAACCCCCGACGTAACCATGGTGGTATCAACTCAATGCCTTTGATCATCTCACCCGTCAACATCTAAATTCATATATTTTTTTTCTTTTCTTCATCTCTTTCATTTTAAATGCTTTCAGTTATTTATTTATTTATGTATTTATTTATTGATAAAAGTCAGCAAGACTTTAGTGTGATGTTTGTTGCTCTATTTGCCTTAAATAAAGTCATATTTACTCAGACAAATCCGTGTACTTCTTTTGTATTTTACGTCCATCAATCACAAAAATGAGTTTAGAACACAGTAAGCAATCAAATCATGTATGCGTCAACGAGCTCCATCTGTAATATTTTACATGTGATTTTTAAGAGGTTTGCATTTGCATGTGTGTGCAGATGGCCGTGGAGCTCCCGAGGCGTTCCCTCTCCCCAGTGCTATGTGCTGTGGTGTGGATGCTACTCTCCTGTGGCATCCTGCTGGCTTTCTGCTTCCTCCTCTTTACGTTGCGTTTCAAAAACAACAGGTACGGTGCAAAGTAAAATGCATATATAAACACAAAGAGACAAGCACAGAAATGGATTGATTAATTGTATGTATGTGTGTATGTATGCATGTGTGGTATTATCAGGATAGTGAAGATGTCTAGTCCCAACCTGAATGTCCTGACTCTCTTTGGGAGTGTCCTCACCTATAGCAGTGGCTTCCTATTTGCTATTGATGAACAATCACACTCACAAGGTGAAGGATCTACAGCTGTACTACAAGTAAGCACACCAGTCAACCTCAATACCCATTATACTATTGGCTAAGTCAGTGTTGGGCAATATTACAGTGCTTCTCTCCTACAGGCTCGTATGTGGACTCTTTGTGTCGGCAGTACCCTCGTGTTTGGCCCTATTTTGGGGAAGACGTGGCGATTGTACAGAGTGTTCACCCAGCGAGTTCCTGACAAGAGAGTGGTAGGCATGCTCCTCTGACCTCCTGATGGTTGTGGCTGTTTTAGCACTTTATATTGTGTTTATTTCATATGAATTGTATGACAGTGATGTGATTTTTTTACTTTCTGTCTCAGATCATCCGAGACATTCAGCTGATGGGCATGGTGGCTCTGTTGATTGTAGTGGACCTGCTGGTTCTCACTGCCTGGAACCTCTCAGACCCCATCAGGTGCTCACGATCCGTCAGCGCTGTTATCAAGGTATATTTTCACGGTGATTTTGCAATGCTGACAAGTCATCTTTGTTCTGAATATTTAATCTGGATAAACCTTGATTTTATGAGAATAAATTTCCATCTTCAAAATATGATTAATTCTGTAATGTAATTAACATATTAGTGACATAGACAAAAATAATTGGACTTGCCTGTGTGTGGTTTTACTTGATGTAGGTGGTGGAAAAAGATGTTTCCTACTTGTTGTCTCAGCTGGACTCCTGCTCGTCTGTATACTCGGACCTGTGGGTTATTATTATAGCTGTTCACAAGGTGAGGAATCTCTGCTCTATTAAAATTCAAGTACTTATTATTATAAGGATGATATGATTTATCTATTTACATTCTGTCATGTGTTCTTTTAATGCAAAATTACTTTGTTCCAACACACACACACACACACACATATATATATATGTATATATATATATATATATATATATAGAGAGAGAGAGAGAGAGAGAAACAACATGAGAGTCTCTGAAGCGAAAGTGATATTTATTATTATTGGACCTTCAGATGGTTAAGTCAGTATCTGTTACATGGATTGCTGCATTCCCAAGATGAACTAAATACTTAATGTTCAATGACTTTAAAAAAAATCAAAAATCAAAAAGACGCCTAGTACTTATTGGAGAATTTTTTAACATTTATTAAAAAGATGGTTGTCAACACGTTTTAAATTCCCCTCCTTTGTCTTTACCTTGTACTTGCACCACTCTTTAGGGCTGTCTTCTCCTCTATGGGACTTATCTGGCTGGGCTGACCAGCAATGTCAGCCACCCTCCAGTCAACCAGTCTCCAACCATCATAACAGGCGTCACTTTGGTCACCCTCTCTTCAACTGTGGCCGTCCCTGTGTCCATCTTCCTGCAGGCTTGGCCCAACCTGGTCTACAGCACTGTGGCTGGAGCCATTTTCATCTGCACACTGGCTACCAACTGCATGCTGTTTGTGCCTCAGGTAATGAAAACACATCAAGGTGCATAAGAGTCGTGATGAAGAGGATGAAAAACTGGTGATGACAATGCTTTAGCTGAAACCACCAGGGAGGTGGAGAGGGATTTTACTGTTTAAATAGCATACTATGTCTGGAAAAAAGAGGACAATCAGTCAATCACACAGACAGGAATTAAATATAGACACGTGTATGAGAAACAGACAGATGTATGACAAATGCTTGGATGACTTTATCTTTTTTTGTTTTGACAAGAATCAATTCTGTGGTATCCACGCCTCCCTTTTCCGTATGTGTGTGGGTATGCCATGTCTGTCAGTGGAGTGTGACTCACACACGCAAGTGTTTATGAGTCAAAATTACGTAGGCTGTTGCAAACAAGTTTACAACCCTCTAAGTGTCTGACAGTGAGGTTATCTTATAATAAAGGAATGCCTCTCAAGAATAGGAAGGACATATTTTCATGGTGAGCAATAAGCTCAAACGCACCTGGTGCACCTATAGCTGAATGTTATGGTAACACTCACTCATACATTTTTAATCCTCCGACTGACCAACATGCAGCTGACCCAGTGGCGCCAGTTTGAAGAAGATCAGAACAACCCGAGTCAGATGGCCAAGTATTTCAGCAGCCCCAGCAAGAGCCAGCCCTCAGTGTACAGCCAGGAGGAGATCTACTATTTGCTGGGGGAGAACACCACCATGAAAAAACTCCTTAATGAGGTACTGAATCACTCTTTTACAATACTACAATACTATAATTCATATGAGTTCATATTCATATACTGTATGTCCTATAAACCTATATTTTTCTCATTATTTCAAGATACTAATTTAGTGTCACTGATCGAAGTCACCCTTCTCCCAAAAATTATTACTGTTGTTGTCTGCACATAAAAAAGCATCATGAAAAAGTAACAGAGCTTGTTTTCTGGCTTTCACACACACTGATGTTCATACAAGACAACATAATCAACATCTTCAGACTCAAAATATGCTTAAGAATATTCTTTTATAAGCCTTTCAATTGAAGTCAAGAAGGAAACAGTGTCAATAATCCCTTAAAAAACATCTCACTGTTCTGCTGTCCTTTCAGTAAGGCTGCGTCTGTCAGCACAGACATAGATAAAGTTAACCATTAAATGGCAATAGCTTTCACTAGAAATTGACTGAGAAGACTGTAATTTAGTTAAAGTAAAAAATAACTTGACAGCATTGGAGCGTGACGACACTTTTTTTGTGTGTATATTTAAAAAACATATCCAAAAGCAGTAGATTTTTCTAACACTTTCCTCTACTACAACCTCCAGAAGAACACAGTGATTGACAGTCTGCAGGAGCAGGTGAACAATGCCAAGGATAAACTCCTGCGTCTCATGTCAACCAGCCAGCCACCCGAGGAGCAGGACATGGACTCCTCCGCCACCAACCTCAACTCCTGCTCCACTCAGACCACACAGCTACAGACTGACAGCCCCTCTTCTTCTTTACCTCAGAAAGACACAAAATCCAGACTCTCACTCCCTCATCTCTCCCCTCCCCTCACTGCTGTGGCTGTTTCATCATCGTCTAATACTCTATCATCTTCTGTCCCTGCTCCAAGATCCACTACTCCTGTTGCTGCCTCCTCTCTTCTCCCCAATGCAGGTGAAAATCAGAGGACTGACTCTGCCGCTGGCCTAAGAGTGGAGGATTTCAAACAGCCTGGGACCCTCCAGTCTCCTGGTTTACTTAGGACACCAGAGGAGACAGTTGATTTTGTTACTTCCCTACAATCCTTCAGCAATTACAGTGGCCTAACATCCCCGCTGGGATCCAACGCCAGACTGACTGGTTTTGTCAGCAGCGAGCAATTACAGGAGATTCTCCAAGAACTGAGTGTGGAAGCAATCATTGAAACTGCACTCAAATCTCCCAGTCAGAGAGCCAGGACGCCTTCTCAGCTAAAATTTAAAGAAGCCTCTGCACTTTCCCCACTGTCCCTGCGGACACCGCGCTCCCCTCACCCACCTGTAGTCTTCCGCTACCCCAGCATCTCCCCCTATGCGATGAGGAAACGTCGACCGCCCTTCCGCTCCTCCAGAAGAGGTTTGGCCCCACCTTGCTTCTACACAGGTTCAGAGGCTGCTGTTTGTAGGAGGATGAGGGACAACTGTGAAGCCCAGAATCAAGGCAAGCATCCTGAGGGAATCACTGAGGACCGCACCCTTGAGGTGGAGGAAGAGGAAGAGGAGGAGGGTGAGGAGGCAGAAGGGCATGAAGTGATAAGAACATGTCGGAGGTGTGATTCTCGCACACATGACGTGGAAGTGGGTGGCGATAATGAGAAGCACCATAGACGTATTAGAGACTCCTGTGGGTACTGGGACTCAGACTCTAGCAGCTCAACAGACTACTGTTACTATCACCGTCCCTACTGTGACTCCTGCCTGCAGTGCGGCTCACTCCTGTCCTCAGACACTTCCTCAGATTCCTCAGACAGCGAATACGAAGGCTACAACCGCTACCGCTCCCCACATCCTGTGGTTTTCAAAGAAGACATCAAACCCACCTTTGTATGAACACACTGCACTTTACATGTTCATCCATTCCCACCACTTTGAAATTACCTTTGAAGACAGGCACAAAGTTCAGTATCTGTAAGCTAATGTGCATCTATGACGTGACCAAAATTTCTTAATAACAATATGTTTTGCCTTCTATGCACGATAAATAACTTTATAGATAGATAATGGCATGGGTTGAAAATCTTGAGTCGTGCACAGTAGGAAGGAGTTGATCTTTTACACATGACACTGTTAGATTTGTGAAAACCTCTGTAGCTCAAAAGCTCACAATGTTGTATAGTTTTTAATATTACTTATGGCATTAGATGTATATTTTTACTGTCTGATGAAAACCCTTTAATCCTTTATTTAAGAAAAATACACACAGTATATGCATTTTTTATTTTTTTTAAATTACTGGATCTATTTTGAAGCTTTAACATGGGATAATATTTATAATAAGGATAATGCACAGTGAGCATTATCCTGCTTATTACACGACTACTTATTGATATTGATATATAAATTATTGATTTAATAAGGATGTGATGTGGTCCTCCAGAGTCTATGATCTGGACTACGTCCATAGCAGCAGACTGCTATTCAGAAATAACAGATCAGGGAATGCTGTAATTGACCTGAATTGAATATTCAACAAATGTGTAATAAACAGTAATAACTGAGAAGACAGTGAGGACTAAAATACATTTTGGTAATAAATGCAAGGCTCAGAATTGTAAAAAGTAAAAAAGGTTTTCACTCAACAGTAAAAATGTACACAATAATAGTTATTTTTCAAATATTTATTTTAATATTTATTTGTAGATGTTTTGATGTACAGAATTACTGTCTGTCTTCTTTTTACATTGTCATACACATTCCTTAATATGTTACTATGCCATTTTATTGTACCAACTGATTTTTTCTGCTTTAAAATTGACCATCTACTTAACAGTCTATACAGTCTATGTACAGTTAGGCCCAAAATAAAATATTTGGACAGTGACAAAATCTTCATGATTTGGGCTCTGCAGCCCACCACATTGGATTTGAAAATGAAACAACTACAATAGAAATGAAGTGCAGACTTTAAGGTTTAATTCAAGTGGTTGAATAAAAACATATGATAAACATGTACGAATTGTAGTTATTTCATACAATCGCTCCTCCTCCTGACTGCCTGAAGCCTGGAAGCCATGGACATCACCAAACTCTGGGTTTCCCCCTTTGTGAGGTTTTGACAGGCCTTTACTGCAGCTATCTTCAGTTGTTGCTTGGTTGAGGGTCTTTCTGCCTCAGTTCTGTCCTTTCTATTTTTGTGTCTTTATGGTAGACTTAGATACTGATACACCTACTTCCTGGAGAGTGTTCTTCACTTGTGTGGATGTTTTGAAGGGTTTGTCTTCACCATGGAAAGGATTCTGTGATCTGTGGACGTCCGGGCCTTTTTGAGTTCCTACCCTCACCAGTGCACTCTTTTTTTTTCTCAGAATGTACCAAACTGTTGATTTGGCTACTTCTAACATTTCCCAAATTGATAATATATTTTATCCTGAATATATGTATGTTCAGAAAAGGACAATGTGTGGGCCTAACTGTATTTATTGTCACATGCTTCTTCCCATCAGCATAGTGCAGACAGGTCTCTGCTTTCACATTTCTAGACTTAAATATGTTCACAGTATTATTGTCTTGACTCAGGACTGACTCAATGTCACAGTTATCTGGACAGTGTGTGTGTGTGTGTGTGTGTGTGTGTGTGTGTGCGCGTGCGTGCGTGTGTGTGTGTGTGATAGAGAGAGACAGACCTGCTGACCCTCAAGCCCTAAGCTTATTTGTTTTCTTTCAAAAGTGCCTTCATACCACATTATGTTCATTCTGCATCTTCTGAAAAGGAGCTAATACAGCATGAAGAGGTAAACAAAAAGCAAATAAGCCACTAACTTAATGTAGGATAGATAGATAGATAGATAGATAGATAGATAGATAGATAGATAGATAGATAGATGGGTAAATAAATGATAAATTGGTCCTGGGAACCCTGAGGCAGTTGCCTGCTTTACCTCATTGTTTATCCAACATTGACTTAATAATAATTACTAAACCTGAAATTCATTTTCTTTTTCGTGGTAAAACAAAATCTCCCCAGGATTATTCAGAACCAAAATAATTCATTAACAAAAGTGATATGTATTAATACATATTTTTATATTTCTCTCTCCTGTCTAGCCTGTCTGTCTCTCTCACTCTTATCTGTCTCTGCACATTTTTCTTTCACTAATGGGAACGTTTGCTGGGGGAAGTGTTGCTATGAAGGGAATACAGTGTCTTGCATTACTTCTGCTCCGCTGCCTGTTTTTGAAACAATATTGCTCTTCATTCAGCGTATGAACCATTGAAGAGCAGCCTGGAATAAATTCCCTTTGATGTAGAGCATAACAGAGGGCATACAAACCATACAAAAGACACACTGCCAGCATCGCTGCTGCCAAGCCAAGATGTGACATGGTGAAAAACTGTGGAATAAATAGAGTTATGAAATAACATAATACTCATTAAAGATAAGTTGCATTAGTAACATTAAAATTGGTGCATACTTTAACTTATAAATGAATTACTAACATATACTATCTACATACATTTACAAAGGGGAATATATGCACATCAGTATTTAGCCTACACATGTACACACATTATTATAATTCGTATGCATTATGACACAAATCAAATGGATGTGTGAGAAAACTAGAGGACAGGAGTTTGCAACTGACATAGCAACAACGCTGCATGACCACCGGTGCTCTGTGACAGCTGGGTCCGTTCCTACTGACAGTCTGCTTTTGGAGCTCCATTGGCCGAAAAAGTCATCAATCCCGGGAGCAGATCCGCCCATTGTTCCCTTAGCGGCGTGGAAAAAAGTCGTGTAGGCGGTGCCAAGCAAACTGTGCCATGTGGTGTTGAAGAGCCGCGTTGTCATTGGCTCTTCAAAAAAGGGTCAACGCCCATTTCTAAAGGATACCCTCTCTGATTGGTCCAATTGGCCACCCCAGATTCACCTATTGCGCGTTCACAGTTTTCATATTCTCCGTCTCGGGTTACGTCAGCAGCGTGAACCTCTTCCCCTCACAGCAGACGCCTCCCGATAACCTTTAACGGAAATGGCGTAACTACCGTGCGTAGCGACAAAGACTACGAGCCCGAAACCTGTGGGGAAGGAATGAAAAAAAGACATTCAGTATCGTCGCACTCTGTACCTTAAGGCCATCGTTTTCCGAAGAGCTCGCCGCTCCTGGCCCCTCAGTGAAGACACCGACATTTGACGGTGGCAACGGAGGATTTTGATTCAGCGCAGAGCAACTGAAGTCGCACGAGAAGGCAGATTTTCCGCCGGACGGTCGGTAGGCTAGCGGATAGCGAGGGAGCCGCCATGGCAGTCGGATCACTGAGCCTCCACATCGGGATATGAAGAGCAACTGCATGTGTCCTGAATCGCCGAGAAAACGCCGCATTTGCCCGTGATCCTTTACCGGATCTGCTCTCTGAAACACCTGATCTCACCCTTTCTTTATCTTTGTGAAATTCAATCCGCACACAGAAAGAAATCGCTATTGGTTTTTTTTTAATCGGGGGGCCACAGGGAGAGGCCAGATTCATGACTATTTCAGTCGGAGACGTGTCTTCATAAGGCCCATTGAGAGAAAACGAGGGATATACAGAAGAAATGATGCTCTGATTGCACACTGGTGGAGAAGAAAGGGTACTTTATTAGGTGAAACGAACTAGTGTGAAGGATTGTGGGAATAAAAGGATCGCTTTCTGTCTGCACCCCCCCTGTGAATTATAGTGTTATTCATTCAACGTTACTGTCATCCTTTTTGGATGAGAAGGTCCAGAGAAGCGACCAGCGCCGTGTAGAGAGTCACAAGTCCCCCCCAGAGTCCCAGGATCAAACGGATTGGATCATGTCGGGTCGGCCCAGGACCACATCCTTCGCGGAGAGCTGCAAACCAGTGCCGCAGCCCTCAGCTTTCGGCAGCATGAAAGTCAGCAGTAAGTACATCCCTGCATTTCTAGAGGAGCCTTCCTCTCAGCCCGCAGCAGGCCCGCTGAGGGCTGCACATCCCCGCTGCTGCCTCTCACTAAGCAGCCTGAAAATGTGTCAGGCGAGCATGACGTTAGCTGCCGATTAGCCGAGCCATGTCATGTAACTGTCTGCCGACACACACACACACACACACACACACACACACACGGCTCGCCTCTGTGTGTGAGCGCAGACCGCTGACGCGCCGCCCCCGGGCCGGTCAGCCCTGCCGGGGTTAGCAGGCCGCGCCGGGCAGGGCCGGGCCGGGCTGGGCCGGGCCAGAGGAAAGTAGGGGGTTGGCACCGGCCCAGGCCAATAAACAAGCGTGTCCTTTTACTGCAGATCCGGTCCGATTATTGTCCATGTGTAGATTAGATCTCATAGCGGTATTACAACACTACATACACACGAACCCAGCCGTAGACGTTATAGCGTTAAAGCGACAGGGCCGGTCTATTACGCAACTGTCAAAACGGAAGGTGCGCCCATAGTTAAAGGGACGTGAGAGAGAGAGATAGATAGAGAGAGAGAGAGAGATTACTGATCTTACGGTCTACGGGACATGTCGACATCAGACGGCGGCGACAGAAACAGAGACACTGGGTATCCTGTTCATGAAGCCACGGCGGCACCGTGCCGGAGGTTGGTTATAGCCTGGCTGCAGAGATGGAGCCACTCACTAGGCCTACCTGCTGGTGAAATCCACTCACACTCGTGAAGTGGATATTTCACCTCAACTAGCACATCTGTATTATTCCTGCTTTATATTGCCTCTGTTTTTATTACACTCACCCCAGCACTGTCTGCTGCTTTATTTGCCTCTTTGCTGGCAACTTCCAGCATTGTGTCCCTGTGCATGTGTGTAGCAGGTTGCAGATAACCTTAACAATATACCCATATGTTAATGATGAAGAAATATGACATTATATATGATATGGGATATATATATATATCCGTAACTGTGTTTTCTTTCTAGTTTAAAAGGCTGCATGTGAGTTCTCGTCTGCTCCAGCTAAGTGGAGTTATTTTTTTTTCAAACTCAAGCGTCCACATTATGATGACTGACCCGGCTGGAGACGCCTGCCTAGCTACATCCTTTCTCACCTTACAGCAGACACACACACATTGAGTTGTTTTGAACAGGAAATGCGGCTGTTAATGAATGTTGACGGTGCTTCAGGCCTGTGACGTGATCGTGATGTGTGTCAGTGGCGAGGCCTGAGGTCGTGACTCTACTCTGGAAACCACTGGATGGACACACACACACACACACACACACACACACACACACACACACACACTGTGATGCTTTCCAAAATCCAATACTTCTTTTGCCTCAGATATTGAAGCGTTGGTGCGCTCCTGTCAGTGCAGATTGTTCATGGTTATGTGGCTGTTTATGAAATCTGGTCAATAAGTCGGCTAAATGTAGGAACTTGAGGACTTTGGCCTCATTGTTGTGCAGACATAAGCCACTGAATTAGCAGCAAACGCCTGGTCGACTTGGACTTAACGCGGCATGAGTTTAACACCAGCGGTTCCTCAACCTGGAAATAATTGTTTCCTCCGAGAGCCTCATCTGGTAAGTCAACGCATTATTAGAAGTCATTGAACGCTGGAGTTGGAGGTAATTGGGTAATAATTAGATTTCTACAAGCAGGTGCTGTTCAGCACTATAGAGTCCCTGTTTGCTCAGATGTGTCCTGTGATGAACTGTCAATACAGGGAGTATTTTTATGATCTCTCCGACGACGCCAGACAGAGTCTCTTCCGTGTTTAACTTTTTTTTTTGTTTGCTTGAGCACTTGTTGACGTCATGTTAAATATAATAGAGCCTATGAAAAAAATCTACATATCCTGCTTCAAGTCACGACTATCAGGTTAAATCAAACATCTTTTTTTGCCAACTGGTAAATAAAAAAACTTCCCGTATGCTCCGAATACTAATAATACATAGCAGTTAAAATATTAGATCCAATACTACTGTATAGGTTAGGTTCAGATGGGATAAACACAGACTCAGATGCATCATGGGTATTAATATTGACATCCCAAATTGATTCGATTCCAATTAATATTTCGATTTTGATTTCTGCTTCGATTTAAAAACGTTAGGGATATTTCGGTTATAATGCCAGTTGTGCTTGGACATGAAAAAGAGGTTCTCGGAGAACCAATGCTCTTAAGAACCCTTGTGCTGCATTATATTAAAAATATCACTGTTCAATTAGGAACTGACTCCAAAGCACTGACATTAATGTACCGTATGCTTTTATTGTGAAACTCGGCAGACTCTACGGTCAGTGAGGATTGAGCGTTTTCCCACAACTTTTAGATTTTAAATGGTATCGCCGGTGCTTGGCGACCAGCCTCTCTGTTAACCGACAGATTTGTTTCAACAATCAACAAGTCACCACAGGAGAAGGAGGCAAATCCAAAATCTGATGTGTCAGTCAAAGGTGTGTGATCTGCAGAGTCAGCCGTGTCATGGTTGTACTTCAGACTAACACTGTGTCACCTGGTGGGGTGATCTGCTTAGACCTGGTTTCTCTTCCTCTTCTCTTATGTCTCTCACTGTCACCCGAACCAGCAGCTGTATGTGTGTATGATCCCAACGAGGAGACTCTTACCACTCCTACACAGGCAGACACACACACACAGCATACATTCGCACACCCACATTAGCACTCTAAGGTTTTGTTTTTTGGGGTTAGGCAGCTGGCCAAGAACAATGAGCGGCTTGTTTAGCATTTCAAAGCTGCAGCTTTCTCTCTCTCCCTTCTTTCCTCTCCTCTCTTCTCCTTTCTGTCCCTCGCTCAACATTTTGTGATGATAGGAGCAAAATTACCCAATTATAGTCTTTGATTCTTAAATTGAACAGAAGGACTCGCAGACAAGACGAGAAGAACCAGAATTACTCAGCCGAGTTCTGCGGGAGAAGCAAGCTGCTCTCGCTCTGATATCTGAAATCTATACACCCCCATCGTGGTCTGGTCAAAACATCACCGGTACCTTGATGTCTCCATCTAAAGGCCAGCTGTGTGAGGATTTTCCCCCCCTATCTTTATTCAGGAGCATGGTCTTTCAATTTGAGCGCCTGATTTATTGATTTCACGTCAGGATTTCGTAATTCTTTCCCTCATAAGAAGCCTTCGCGCTCCAACAGCTCCTGCTTGTGCTCAGATTTGCTCTGCTTCTTTTCCGCCGTATGCTTGCGCTCACACGTATTTCTGCTTGCACAGATTTCCTGCTTTTCAGCTCTTCTCGCACTTGAGGCTGCTTCTGTGCGTTTGTGAAATTTCTGCTCTGCTCTCCTTTTTTTTTTTTTTTTTGTGCAACAACCCCCAACTAATCGAAATCCAGGTGTAGTGTTGACCAATGAAATGATCCCTGCCTTGATTCGTTTTACTGCTCGGAGCGTCCTGGACGGGCGGTTACTTTGCGTTTATCCATCCTCCAGGGCTTTATTAAATGTACTTACCTTGCTTTTTTTAACGACTTTTGGAATAAAAGGACGGTTAACATATTCACTACTTTCTTACGTACTTTCTTTTACTTTACTAGCTACATATGATAGTAGCCATATAACACACCGGCCTCCCGTCTGTGTGCTGGAGGAGAAAACGGCATCATCTTCATGACTCAGGAGCGGGAGTCTAGCAGAAGAGTTTTATTTTTACTTTTTTAGTCATATGTGTGGAATAAGGATACTTCCGTAGTACATGCTTGGCTTTCATGTGTGTATATATATATATATATATATATATATATATATATATATATATATATATATATATATAGTTATATTGAAGTGTCTTCCTTCTCTTCAAATGTTGTTTAGCGTTGCTTATTGAAGTGGGAACTAATGGCACCAAATAGCATCTTTTATTCCAAGAAAACAAGAGAAGTACATTTATTAAAGCCCTGGAGGATGGCAGTGGATGAACGCAGAGTAACCGCCCGTCCAGGACCTGAATGAGCTCGCAAAGGACCCAGGGATCGTTTCATCGGTCAACACTACACCTGGATTTCTATTGGTTGGGGGAATGTCTACTGTTGTATTTGTACAACAAAATCCAAGAACAGAAGAAATCTGAAAGCAGATGTTTTACAAACGCACAGAAGCGTCCCGAGTGCGAGGAGAAAGCTGGAGCAGGAAATCTGCAATCCATCTGAGTGCATCCGGTTTGAGCAGAAACAGAGCAAATTTGTGCGCACGGGCATGGTTTTGAGGGAAAGAATTAGAAAAATCTGTAATCAATAAGTCTTGCTTTCTAATTTAAAGGACCATGCTCTTGGATAAAGATAAGAAAAAAAAAAGCCTCATACAGCTTAGCCAAATGTCTCTGTGTCAGAGGTGACATTCCTGTGACTGGATGTTCCAGTAACGTAGTGAATTATCTCATCAGCCTTGCAATATTGGTGGAAGACTTTTTATCGTGCCTGTGTGTGTGTGTGTGTGTGCGTACCTGCATGCATGCATGTGTGTGTTTTTGTTCGTGATACAATCCGCTTTGTTGTTGAGGAATTTAATCTTTCATTCTCATATCTCATATCTCCTCACAAATATCACTCTACTACTGAAGCCTTTTTTTACATTCTGCAAACTTAGTATTTTGACCCATTTGCCTAATAGATAAAAAATAGTAATAGCTAAATAGTTAATGAATGAATGCTGTAGTGCATGTGATGCATGAATTTGTTGGTAGCGATACAGCGTTAGTGGAGTAAAAATGATCCTCCATCTTGCCATAAATACATGATTAATGTCGCTACTGCAGCCTGACGGCGTCTGATGGATGAACACAGCAACACGTTAGCGCTTTAGCTCCTCCTCGAGACATTAAATTAACATAGTTTCTATGCGCACAGTCAATGTTACTTGTTTAAGTTATTCTGGCGTGCAACATGCATTGTGTGTGCACATGTTTGCCATGTTGGGTTGTGGCCTGAACTAGTCTGGTGACCTGAATTGACTATTGACGCCTCTGGCTGACATTTCCAGCGGCGCCTCTCGTGTCTCTTTGTAGCTGAATAATACAGCAAACATAGTACACATAATCGGATCTATTTGAAATAAAAGTATGAAAACGTTTTTTTTTTTCCTAGCATCTTTAGAGGATAGGAATGGTTGTACTTTGTCTAGTTTTGGAGTGTGATAATGTGTTTTTATGGTTTTAAGTCAACCTTCATCGTCGCGTGTGGACGTGCAAATAATCATTCACTTTGTTGTTGGTTGTGATTGCGTCAGTTTTCCGTCGGTATAAAATGGAAATCAAATGGAAACGATCTCCGTGATGATTGACAGTTTATCGGGTCAGTGGTTCTCAAAGTGGGGAAAACAAAAAGGAGAATCATTTATTTAATTTTCACTATTTAATTTTTGGTCGTCATACACGTTCTGTAATAAAACATCTAAAAGCAAAAATCATCATCATGGGGTTGAGAACCACTGGGTTGGATTATTTGTCACATAAGCTTCACTCGCAATCCAATAGATTTTCAATTGCTTTCTGATTACATGGGCATTCCTTATTTCCACCAGTGTGAGATATCACTGTGTGTGTGTGTGTGTGTGTCCGTCCGTCCCTGTGTGTGTGTGTGTGTGTGTGCATACAGACTTTTTTCATGGTTTGAGGAAATGCAGAGGTGTCATAAAAATGGCCCTGCTGGAATTTGTAGGGAGTTGTATTGTGTTCGCTCTCTGTCTCTGTCTTTCTCACACACACACACACACACACACACGCCTGAAAAGTCTATTTCTGTCGTTACAGAATCCATCTTCAGTTTCTCTGTAGACTTAAAGCAGTTTTAGAGTCTATCCCCTCCCCCTTTTCCCCCTTCTATCCTTTGATTGTAAGCTTCAGTAATTGCACCACTCACTGGACACGCAGTGGCAAAAACAACCATGCAAACATACACACACACACACACAGATGCAGTTATTAATTTATATCTGGGTTGGACCCTGGAGACGGTGAAATTGTTCACGTGTGTCTCTTGTCAAGGCATTATTCGTATTTGCATTGAAATCAATAACACTGAGCCAATGAGTATGGAGACGGCTAACACCAGTAGACCAGACTTTACGGTGTTAAAATGATTCAACCCACGCAGGGTTAATTAACCTAATCACGCAGTGATCAGTTACACGGTGGCAGTTTTCCAGAAGTCAGCGTGACACTTCCCCGTCATGTGGACAGGAAGCTTTGGCCTGCCGGTGTCATCTGTGTGGAGGTGGCCTGCTACCTCACACAACAACATGCTGCATGCACGTTTCTGTTAAATAACACCATAATAAGAACAGCCACTGTTATTAAGCAGCACTGATCCACCCGTCAGCTGTCGACAAAGGTGTTTCGCTGCTGACTGTATGAGCAACTTCACTGAAACGAGTTAAATTAAAGATAAAGAGTCTGTGTATTTTGTGTGAAGGAAGATGATTCAAAGGGAGAAGCAGAGGCAGTGATGGGATTTGTCACGTCGGTCAGATTTTGGAGATGTGAAAGGAGGAGGAGCGCGCTCGTGGCAGCACGCGACACACACACTCTCGCCTCGTTGTTCTTTAACTGCCTGCTAACGTTTGAACTTTGGCCCTTGACAAAGAGGGTAGCAGGTGAGTGAGTGAGTGAGGAAGAGAAGTGATCTCAGGGGAGCGCAGCCAGCTCCTGACTGACTGCAGAGGAAGACATAAAGAGAAGTGGGGGCATGTGAGAGCAGATTAGATGCATTAGCATCACAAAGATGCCGAGACTTATTAGTTTATGACTTTTCACTGATAATTATCTTTGTCAGTGTTAATGCATATTTGATGCGCTGATTTGGATAAGAACAGATAAATATATAGATATAAAGCATGCAATGCCAAAAATAAATAAATGAATAAATAAAAAATAATCAATAGCTGATTTATGTAAGCTTTGGCTTTTGGACTGTTGTTCAGATCCTACAGGTGATTTGAAAATGTCCCCTCGGGCTTCCTTAGAAATTGTGAGAGTTATTTTTCACTAGTATTTGACATTTGTGATCTACTGTATTATGTCAGTTTGTACTCTCTCCGTCATACCTCTAGAAACTACTACTTCAATGTGTACAGTGCTAAATTTGGGCATCATCAGTATGTTTTTCTGAGCGTCTGCGTCTCTCTGTCTGTTTCCGTTCTTTTCAGGGGACAAAGATGGCAGCAAGGTAACAACAGTCGTGGCCACTCCAGGCCAAGGTCCCGACCGGCCACAGGAGGTGAGCTACACGGACACTAAGGTCATCGGCAACGGCTCGTTCGGCGTCGTCTACCAGGCCAAGCTCTGCGACTCCGGAGAGCTGGTGGCCATCAAGAAGGTCCTGCAAGACAAGAGATTTAAGGTAAAACGAGAACGCACAAGAAATATTTTACTCAACTTTCTCAAAAGAACAGAGACAAAAGCAGCAAACATTCACTTTCACTCTTCTTCTTCTTCTGTCATCTTTTTTTTCTAACAATGTAACCAAACCAGAGAAAAAAACAAAACACAAAGCGAAAAACTCGTAGTGTTTTCAACTGACACATCAGTGCGCTTCAATGTGTGCGCTTCCTTGCTTCATATGTGTTTGTGCTAGTGGTGGTGGTGGTTACACAAACATTAATACTCAGTATTGATACTCAGTCATCTGTCAGGTTTAGTTCAGATGACACCGTGGAAATGTCATATTTCCTTCCGAGCAAAGCTCTGCTGGAATCCTCCCCCTGTGCTTTGAATAGATTTGACTGATAACTTGTTGTTCCTCGGCTGTGGCGACATTGTCTGTTACTTCCTTTACTTGGCCGGGTGGGTGTGGGGGGGTGTGGGGGGGGAGGACAGCTGTTTAGATTTTACAAGCTTCAGAGTTGAGCTTTATTGGGGTGCACAATATATCAGTCATATAAAGAGCTCAATGTGGGACCACTTTGTGATACTTTGCGCTCTGATACATGTGATACGAGTGTATAAAACTACGCGTTTCATTTATTTGAGCCATTACAGGCAAATATTACAATTCTCACTTTTCTAAATACAATTATTAAAAACTCTTATTGAGACTGATTTAAGGGAGTCATTTTTTTTTCTTTCCTTTTCCTAATTAACAAATGTGCTCTTGCTTAACAGTGTGACGAGTTGCTTTCAATCATCTAACTGCTATTGAAAACACAGCAGCACAGATGCAAGCACAGATTTTAGTGATCGTTATGCCTGGGGTGAAATGAACCCCCCCCCCCCCCCCCCCCCTCTATACATCCACACTGTTTAGTTCCCGGTCTGTATCCCACATGCCTGAGCCTGCACGGCATAAAGTGCACTGTTAGGATGATGCAACACGATGTGCGACTATAATGTTTACCACATGGGAGCTGAAAAACCTGCACACGGTGACTGGGTTTTTATACTGGATTATATATGGATATAAATGGCCTTCTGGAGCAGTACATGTACACGTGTTTTACTTACTGCAGAGCCTTTATTTCACTGTTATACTCAATCTCAGTTCAATTTTCTAATACTTAATGTGTCCCTCAAGAGGCAAAGTTGGTTTGCAAAAATAACACGTTTAAAAAAAAAAGTCTAAAAACTACAAAATATATTGGTATAATGTTTCAACGATGTCTGAACCGCAAGTTTGGGACAAAATAAAAAAACAAGTAGTCAGATGTGTTTGCCTGCAGCGTGGGACTTTCATGCTGAGCCAACCGGTTCAGCCAAATACTTCAGCAGCACGGTGCCTTCGGTTTAACCTGCTTGAGGTTCAACGCAGCTATTCAGCAGGTGCTAGTCCTCTCTCTGAGAAATATCACATAAATGATGTCACTTAATGGTTGCTTTCTTCTTTTTTTTTTGCCAAACCATCTGTCACAATACACACACACACACACACACACACACATTGTTTTCTTCTTTTGATGTTTAGCTCCCTCTTTGAAGCAGACTCTCTACCCCAGCAGTCATCCTCTGTTTCGTACCCCTCTTCTACTTGCTTGGCCCGTCCTTCCTGGTGAACAGTTTGTCCTGAAGAATGAGGCGAATGAGCACTAAGTCCGCTCACATGACTGCCGAGCACGCGCCAAAACATTCCTTATTATTCCTTCTCCTCCTCTACCAAAGTGCTTTCTCTACACCTCTGAGTGAGCAGAAACATGCTAATCCAACATGTGTCATGTGTCACACACACACACACACACACACACAGTGAACATTTTGAGTAGGCTTCATGTTAGATTGTAGCTGATAAATGTGTAAGTCACCGCTGGTGGGTTTACAGGCTGCTCCTGGTGCATTATGGGATAGGTTCTTCTCCTCTCCCATATGTGGGATCATATATCAGCCGATTGGAAAATGGATGCTCATATTAGACACACACACACACACACACACACACACACACACACAGAGTCTAGTTAATTTTTATTGTATTTTCTATACAGACTGTCCTGCTGTGTAAATACTCACTACTCAATGCGTTTAGTTCAGTTTACTCATTAGTAACATTTGCAAAAAAACTCCAGAAATGACTTTTATAGCTTTTTATAAGAAACGATGAGTCAGTTAATCGATAAGTCACTGCTTACAGTCATTTTAAGAAAAAAAAACAAAAAAACATCTCAAATGTCAATCAATAATGAAAACAATCGTCAGGTATCCCTAAATAAAACGGTGTATCTGTTGCCTCTCTCTGGTATCGCTGGTAACGACTGGTCTCGCAACAATTAGCTAATCTTCAGATATTTTGATAAGCAAATTCTTGTTTTAGTTATAAACAGTTAGAAAATTGCAGAAATCATCCGGTTCCAGCTTGTCACATGTTGCTTTTCTTTGTCTTTACATGATCACGTGAATCTCAATATTTTGGGGTTTTGGTCAGACAATACAAGACATTTGAGGGAAATTATAATGGACATTTTTTTTTTAGTATTTACAGACATTTATAGACAAAACTATTAATTGATGAATCGAGGAAATTATGTGCTGTGCAGATTATTAGATAATAGTTAGTTAGTTGCCTTCCTGCTGTTCATGGACAGGGTACAGATGTCAACGTACCCTGTAACCCCCCGTAAGAAAAATACAGAATGAGACCAGTCTTATGCTTTAAGTTTGATCATTTGTGTACATTCAGGTACTTGAGCAGAGCTATTCTCCTCATCATATTGTGGGTTTTATCTGGCGATATACGACAGCATGAAGTGCTCAATGTGTTGCAATCGAGGCATTATTCCTCTCCATCTGTCTTTCTCTTTGTCTCCGCGTCTATTGGTCGGGTTGCCGACACACTGGAGGATGACAGGTCAGCAGGAATGACTGCAGTATAACTGGAGCAGGGCAGGGCTGTACTGAACAGCCCGTCTGCTCCTCCTCCATATGGTACCATCTCTCCTCACACATAACAAAACACACACACGGATACACATGGACACACCCTAAAAAAAACACTCCCATTAATCCGCTGCAAGAAGACAAGGGCGTTGCCTGCAGGGCACAATGATCTGTGACCCACACGCATGATGTCACTTAAGAAGTGGGGGTGGTGTGTGTGTGTGTGGGTGGGGGGGTGGTGGTAGTAGTGTAAAGGATGATGCTCTGCTGCTGCTGCTGCTGCTGCTGCTGCTGCTGCTGCTGCTGCTGCTGAGATGATGAGGTCCGGTCGAGTGGACAGACGGCTCTCTCTGAGTAAAAAATGAATGAAAGGGGATTTAAATCCTTATGAAGTAGCAGTGAAGTGTGGAGAGACGGCAGCATATCTCCCTCTGCCAGCCAGATATTGGTCCTGACCCACATAACGGAGGGAACTCACTTTTTTTTGTCAACCCCATTCAGTCATCAAGTCAGCTCACTAGGCAGCTTATACGGCTAAAACAATCAGTAGCTCATGCAGGGACAGAGACTTAATCAGAACATATTTGATAAATGATAAATCATATTACATTAGTGATACTATTTTTTTTTTATGAAAGAAAACTTGTAAAAAAAAAACTGTACCAAAACCACTAAAACAAGTGACACTGGACGGATTGTATCTGGTATCTTCATCAGTTTTTTCCACATTCAATAAATGATCATGTGACCCTGAAGTCATTGGGTTAGTTGGTCATTCACGCAGCTCCTCATTGGCTTATCAGTCAGTCGTAATTTTCTCGTGAGTTTTACATCATCCTTGTGTTTACTCAAGATGCTTGTCAGACAAAGACGCCGAGTTATTGTCCGCTCCGTGTTCAGCCTGTTGATTTCAGCCTCGTGAGCCTGTTTCTACCCCAGCAACCTGCACGTATTAGTCATATCAGCTTGACTGCTATCTTGGTGTTCA
Source organism: Pampus argenteus (assembly GCA_036937835.1). Taxonomy (NCBI): domain Eukaryota; kingdom Metazoa; phylum Chordata; class Actinopteri; order Scombriformes; family Stromateidae; genus Pampus; species Pampus argenteus. The sequence goes on along the minus strand of CM072872.1, from coordinate 13,666,110 downwards.
GTCAGTAAACTCAGGAATTGGTCAGCTAGCTACTGCAGTCACCTGACAGTTGGAGTATATGCTAAACAAATGTGTAGCCTATGATCTGACTACTATCTGGTTATATTCATAATTTATATTCTGCACTCCCATTGAGTCTGTACAAACCTGACTACCTGTAATATTTAATAAAATGTAGTTTTATCGTTATTAATATCATTATTCATGTCACCGCACTGTATGAGCTGCATGTGATTCATAAGTCTAATTTTTTTTTAATAACATTTCTCAACTGATCAGCCACAGTCTGATTGTTACTTTTGTCCCATTGATTCGGCTCACTCTCCATCCACCTTCTGCAGGAGGAGCCCAGACTCTCCCAGTGCTATCCAACCACTTTAGATCAAGTCAACACAATAATGATGATAAAGAGTGGGAGGGATAGAGAAATGCAAACAGGGAGAACTGAACTATAATGGAGCTGTTAGGGCTTTATGTAATGCTTGATTTCCTGCCAACCCTTGAGAACGTTGAAGGCCATATGCACAACCATTTTCTGCATGGACACACTGTATGTGTAATACTTGACCAGGGTTCAGTGTTTACATTGTTCTAGTGGCCCCGTGAAGGCCTGTAGCTTATCACACACACACACACACACACACGACTCTTTCTAAGAACTGTTTTGGTTTGTCTGTCTGTGTTCTAACTTCTGCTTTAAAGGCTGATTTTTTTTTTTTTTTTTTTTTTCTAGTTATCGGCTCCTTTTAATGGCAGCAGGAAACTTGCCACACAATACAGAATTGTGTCGTCATGTTTTTTCTTGAAGAAATAATTTTTTTTTGTCTAGCTTTCTTTCACTTCTAATTATCTCAAACCCTGATCCAGCCACATTTACATTGACAGTGACTTGATGTGAACAAAAGAGTCAGAAATAAAGTGAAAAGTCATCATTTTGTGTTGTGACAAATGGTTGAAACTTAAGTGTTTTTCATGTTTTTTTGTTTCGTTCAGAATCGTGAGCTGCAGATCATGAGGAAGTTGGACCACTGTAACATAGTCCGCCTGCGCTACTTCTTCTACTCCAGTGGAGACAAGGTCAGTGGGTTGACTGTGCTTTTTTTTTTTTTATCTATGTGTCTGTGTGGGCTGCATAATTGTGTGTAATTCCCTGTACAGTTGTAGTTTTACTATGTTCCACGCTCTAGGCCACTTAGTCTGCAAAGTATAGTTAGTTTCGACTCGTGTTCCACTGAAGTAAATCTACTCTTATTGTGAAAACCCAACGTTCTCAAAAGTCCACACGTCGAGTTAAAATGCCTTTTAAAGCCTGGTCCATTACCAACATGACATTGTATTCCAAACGATAACACACGGTTAAAAACTAGTTTCAATTAAAACTTTTTTTTGCACATTCCTCTACACATTATTTAGCTGACATATTTAATTATAAACGGTTTGAAACATCAGGGCGGAGATGAAAACAGATTGACTTCCCTGGACTTTGCTTCAGTCACTGTAGTAAAATAGTTTTGTTTTCTCTCGTGTTCCCAAGACTCAATGTGATTAATAATCAGACAGTATGAATGACAGAGTAATTAATGTTAGCATTTTGCAATTACTATTCTGCCTCTTTGAGTTTGTACCCTCCTCATGTTGGACTGTCTGTGCGTGTCAGCTGCACCGTCTCCCATCATCATGTCTGCCTTCTGGCCTATTTGACTGTAATAAATACATTAGCACAGCACACTGCATTGTGATAGGGAAGTCCCTCTCTGTGGCACGGCCTTGCTTTCTGTCTCTGTCAATCATCGGTGGTCCCCCCCCCCCAAGAGACTACCAGGATGGACTATGTCATTCAGCTAGCTGACAGCTAACGGGCAGCGATCCATGTGTCAAATATAGACACACATGGACCTGGCACATGCGTCTATAACCGTGACACAGCAGGCAGGAATGCGTCTCTGCTGCACGTCTACAGAAGCCATGGGGAACGCTGTCGGGGTTATATTGGAGGGGGTAAATGAGAGGTGGGTAGACCAGAAGGGGGTCTGTTAATTATAGACCACCTCAGCCCTCCCGTCCTACCGTAAGCCCCACCCAGCTCCCACCCCTCACCTTGTGCAATGTGCTCACTGGCCTCTGGGAATCACAGCCAATTCTTGGTATGCTGACACACTGACAGCGCTGCCCGTGTCCCCTTTCACCCTTTCATGTATTGTATTGCATGTATCTATTCACTCATCTGTTTCTTCTCCCTCCTTCTCTTCTTCCTGTCGACGTATCAGTCCAGTCTAATTATGGAGACTGGCACCGTGTTGCTGGTGATGAGGATTCACCAGCCGTAGAGTGAGGGCTAGTTAAGTAGGTCATATGTCACGTCTCGTGAACGGGGTTGGTCAAAATTGATGAATAGATGACAGATGTATATAAAGGAGAGGAGGAGCGGCAGACAGACATACAGAGATGAGATGAGGTCAGGTGTGTGTGTGTAGGTGTTGTTCTGATGTTAAGGGTTTATGCTAGGTGCACCTGTGAGCCAGGCTAGGACTAGTGCCGCTGTAGCCGTCAGTATGTGCACAGGTAGTCTTATGTAACTGTTGGCATGTGGCGCGTTTGACACACACACACACACACACACACACACACACACACACACACACTGTGTGCTTTTGCCCTTTAACCGTTTATGTAATGATGTTCAAACAGAAGGCCACTGGTCCAAACAGCGTGGGCAGGTAGACAAATAAGCAGTCTGACTTCTGCCTCTTCAAACATGTAGTCGAAAAGAAAGTGCAGGTAAGACGTTCAGCTGACAGAGTCATCCTCCCTCATTTCATCTGCGTACACATACATACAGACACGGCTGCTGCAATAACTCCATAAAATTACTGTCACCAGTTTACGAAGCTGCAGGCCTCTAAAAGCTTTCTTTAAGCCTGTAATAAGAAGAATTAAGTTAAGATGCAAAGTGTATAAACTATGATGAGACTATGTACCGACTCCTTACGTTCCACCAAGTTGCCATTAGGTTCAGAGTAGACCTGCAGCGATTAGTCAATTATTTGATTAGTTGATCAACAGAAAAATATTGATATTTGATAAATCATTTCAGCTATTATTGGTTTTAAATGTGACACATTTCTGCTTTTCCTTTAACATATATGATGTGAATACATTTAATATCTTTCGGTTTTAGACTGTTAGTTAGTTAAAGACATCACCGCGGCCTCTGCCTTTATTCAATAACACTAAATGTTTAATTGAGAAAATAATTAGCAGATTAATTCATAATGAAAAAAAACAACCTGTTGATTGTTGAGCCCTCGTCCAGAGAATGATTAGTCAATCAACAGAAAATCAATCACTATCACTTCATTCATTTTGTAATAAATATAAAAATTCTCTGGCTCCAGCTTCTTAAATGTGAATATTTTCTGTAACACGATGCAAACAGACGTTGCATGTTGTATATTACACACTGCACAAGCCCCCCTCCTTCACACAATGTAGCACAGTGATTGTTGGTGAAAGATAGCTGAGCCGGTTGTTAGGTGCAAGCGTTTTTTTCTCAGCAAATTAGAGGCTAAATTATTTAGCCAGGAGTGAACGAGGAGCCAATCAGATCCCCCCGCCTGGCTAACCATCCAGGAACAAGCCAAGGAAGTGGCTTTGTAGTGAGGCAGGAAGTGAATCATCCCTGTTGCTAGGCTAAATATAGCTTCAGTGGTCATTAGCAGGAGGTGGAGAAAGAGCGGGCTCTCACGTTGTCACAAATGTTATTAATGGGAGTTGTAGAAAGAAGAGGTTACACACACACACACACACACACACACACACACACACAGCCAAAGAGACGCACAGAAAGACAGATGTGACAGATGAGCAGTGAAGCTACAAGTGGCTGTCTCCCAGTACTCCCGGTTTTCTTTTCCTCTCTGTTGCCGTATATGTGTGTGTTCGTCTGAGTGTGAGACGGAGAGCGCAGTCAGAACAAAGCAGGCCATTGAGCTGACGGAAGTGGAGCCCATAGTCTGTCTGTAGTCTGTCCTGTCTGGGAGCTCCTCAAGGGTCCGGCTCAATCATCGTGCTTTGCAGACGTGCAGATGTGCAGCTCTGGTGCTGTCAAGCTCACTAGTGCTTACACTCCTGGGGCTGTATTCACAAAACAAGATGAGAGACACTCAAAAAAAATGATAATGAATAAAGAATATTTTGATGGCGGATGAGTTAATAAGGATACGTGTACCAACATATTATAAACTATACAGTAACACATAGAGATGACTGTTACGCAACTCTACACTACTTTGGACACTCCCAAAAAGATAAACTCCCGCTCTCCAGGCGTACATTAAATGATCATCAACTGCAATAAATAAATGAATGGAGTGATTTCCCAGTAAAACAGGCACTAAATGTAGTGTTATCCAATCACAGGATAAAGATTTGTTTACACGCGGTGATGATAATAAATGAATTTTATCTGATGGATTAAATCATCCAAACAGATTCGACCTGTCGCTGATGTCTGTGTTGCATAGCCCCACCCTGAAGCCGCTCCAGAGCCGGTCACTCATCTGTAGGTTCTGCTGTTCCTCCTGATAACCAACACTATCTGTGAAAGCACATATAGGAATGAGTTTCTTTCTGAATCTTTGAGGTGTGTTGTATCTAAGTAATATGTAAAAGCATCTGATGACTCAGTGCTGGCTAACTCTCAGAATCAAAGGAAAAAGGAAGTGCCAGAATAATTGGGTGGAGAAGCCTTGAATACAGCATTCCTTCAGGGTCAGTGGGCTGGCCTCATCCAACCAGGAAATGGGGAAGTGATATCACTGTCTACGGCTGTTGGGAATACAGGACGTCATGACGCATACTTGTGCGCTTCCTGCCCTTTACACAATGGATTCCTAGTTAGACTACGAAAGACCATCATCTAGATCATCTTGCACATGGCTTCATTCACCAGGGATAGGCACAACAGGAACGGAGCGGAAACGGAGAGGGAAGAGGAAGGGATGGGAAGATAACTCTCACCAAAACAATTGACCTAATGTGTCTGCATGTGTGCATGTGTGTGACTTCTATTTTCTCTTCTGTGCTTCTCTCCAACAGAAAGACGAAGTGTATCTGAACTTGGTCCTGGACTATGTTCCTGAGACGGTCTACAGAGTGGCCAGACACTACAGCCGAGCCAAGCAGACCCTGCCCATGGTTTATGTAAAGGTATATAAGTGTCCATACTCCACGTTAGCCTTGTATATATATTTTTTTTTTTTATATATTAATAGTCTAATGTCTCATGATCTCAATGGAAATAAGCAGAAACATGTTTCATTTTATCTCATCCTTGTTAACATGGTGCAGCAGTTTAAAAAGGCAGCATGTGATGCCACCTTCTAAACATTTGCTGATAAAACTGATGAACTGAAATGGATTTTTGAGTAGTTGTTTCCAGACTTAAACTGAGCTCGTGTGTATGTCCTTTTTCTTTCTGTGTAGTTGTACATGTACCAGCTGTTCAGGAGTCTGGCCTATATCCATTCGTTTGGGATATGCCATCGGGACATCAAGCCCCAGAATCTGTTGCTGGATCCAGAGACTGCTGTGCTCAAACTCTGCGACTTTGGCAGGTGAGAAGCAGAGACACACTTACCCTTTTACTTCATATTTTTGGTGGCAACATTTGGCAACAAACTGCGTAAAATATCGATAGTGATTCTGATTATGTGCCTTGATTTTTATGTGCAGTGCTAAGCAGCTGGTCCGTGGAGAGCCTAATGTGTCCTACATCTGCTCACGCTACTATCGGGCCCCGGAGCTCATCTTTGGTGCCACTGACTACACCTCCAGCATAGGTAGGATGACTCTAGCTGTCACAGTCAACACTTTATGATTGATCCACAAAAATTGACAAAGGGAATACATTTATTATTTTCTGCGTTTTCTGCGCTTCTCTTTTCCTCATGACCTTTTTTTTTTTTTCCCAGACGTGTGGTCAGCCGGTTGCGTGCTAGCAGAGCTGTTGCTAGGACAACCAATCTTCCCTGGTGACAGTGGAGTGGATCAGTTGGTTGAAATTATCAAGGTAACGACAGAAGTGACCCACTAGATGTACAGAGAGGTTCGATTCTTTTTCAGGAAGTGAGTAGAATTCCAGGTTGTAACGCTGCATCCCGTTCCCGTTCTTTCCACCTAAATGGTGTTTCAGGTTCTCGGCACCCCGACCCGAGAGCAGATCCGCGAGATGAACCCCAACTACACCGAGTTCAAATTTCCCCAGATCAAGGCACACCCTTGGACTAAGGTGAGTCAACAGGTACAGGAGCCCTTTTTACTTCTCTTTATGATCCACCGCTACAGCATGTCTCCATTGTGTTGCCATTGTGTCTTGTGCCTGATTTCCACAGCCATCCAGCCTCACCCCCCTTAACCCTAACCCATCTAGCTTCACCATCTCACCAAACAGAGCTGCATGAGAGTTTAATAGCTTTTTAGACTGATACACAATATGCATATGCAGTGTGCAAGTGCAGCCTATAGACTAAGCCTTCATCACATAATCCTGTTTGCATGATTTTTCTTTTTGCATGTAAAACATTTAACTATGCAATATGGCTGCTTTATATTGCTGTAAGTATCGTGTTCTTGTTTGAATATCCTCGAGAATACAGATCCATTGTTTAAACTGAAAATGTCCGTCAAGGAAATACCTGCTTCTGGCTCTGAAACATGTTTTTAAGGTTGGTTGTGTTGAACCTGTGTCGTCTCACAGCGCTGTGATGTGACCTGAACCACAGACGTGTCTGAAATGTCTACCCTGCTCTGTCAGTTCTTACTTGGCCCTGCTTCAGACTGACACTGTCACGTTGTTCATGCTCTCATCTTGGTGCACGTTTTAAAGTTAAATGGGATATAGAGAAAAAAAAACAAAAAAAACCTTCTTTCTGATTTCCCCTCAGCCGTCCCACCCACAGCTCTACCGTTGGATAACAGAGTAGTCCAATCAGCAGGCAGCAGCAGGTCCTGTGCTGGCCTCTCAGGCGCCCTGCTGTGGTCGCTCTTTTAATTGCATTTACTGCTGAGTAATTCCTGAATTAATTTATACAACCCAGTACCAGTTTCATATGATGTGACAGTGTGCGTGTTGACAACAGTGAATGTTTTCTTGTGTTTGATAGACTTTATGTGATCATGGTTGAAGTCTGTCTGTCTAATTGGTGTTCAGGTGTTTCGGCCGCGCACGCCCCCGGAGGCCATTGCCCTGTGCTCTCGCCTGCTGGAGTACACGCCCACAGCACGCCTCACTCCTCTAGAGGCCTGCGCGCACTCCTTCTTCGATGAACTGCGTGAGCCCAACGTCAAACTGCCCAATGGGCGGGAGAAGCCCTCGCTCTTTAATTTCACCACCCAGGGTACGCTATTTATGTAAAATGATTTACAATCATACAATCAATTTATTACCTCTTCACTATCAAAATGATTCCTGCCTCTTAGTACTACGTCAGTCTGTGTGTGAAGTTACAGTACAGATTTATAAAAATGTGACCTGGAAACTTACTTTTTCAGAGTTATCCAGTAATCCCTCTTTGGCCTCCATACTCATCCCTGCCCACGCCCGCAGCCAGGCCTCCGCCTCTACCCCAACCAACGCCTCTGCCACCACAGGTTAGAGCAACACCTCATCCACCAGGCAGCTTGATATTTAATGCTTTAAAACACTTTCAAATGGTCAAATATGTTTCATTTCAGTAGATCAAGTTCAGTACAGGAAAGGTCCTAAACATACTGTTGCTTTGTGTAGAGCAAACGACAATCTCCTCCTCCTTTTTATAGATGGTAGCAGCACAGACCGAGTTCCCAGCAACACCACCGCCTCTGCCTCGGCCTCTAACTCCACCTCCTGAGCCTACAGAGCACCCGCCCCACCCCGGTCTCAGCCCCAGCCCACGGCCTCTCCATTGCCCCGGGCCAGGGGGTGAGCTCCGCTCAGCTCTGCTCTGCCCTGCTCTCCTCCCTGACAACAGCGGAGCGATGCTGATGCAGTCCGGGTTCAACAGCTAGCCAACAGCCCCATGCCTCGCCCACAAAACAAGCACCCCTAATCCACCTCCTTTTAACACCGACTGGCCCCTCATCCAGCTGTTTGAACTCTACTCCATCCTCCGTCAAAGACGTCTCTCCGTGCCCTTTCAACAGGGAAGTAAAGCGCAGAGCCAGAGGTGTTTGTCGACTGTACTAAAGATAAAAGTACACTGTACATGTATACACAATGCTAGCCTGCTAATGTTTGTAAGAGGACAATCTGTAGAAAAAGTCCTAAGCTGTTCCCTTGTCCTCCCCTACATTGTCCAGTTTTTCTGCATCGTCATCCTTTGACCTCTGACCCCTGTGTCACCTGGCCGACCCCCCCCCCATTGTTTCCTCCTGTAGTGCATGGCCTGAGTATGGTTAGGATCACCCGGGGGTCACCCCCCTCCCTCACACTTCTCACCTCCACAGACAAGGCATGAGGCTCACGCACGCGTATACATACTCTCTCACACACACGCACACACGCACACATACACACACACACACACACACACACACACACACACACACACACTCAGACACATGAATGCATGTTGATCCTGGATGTATGTGCGGGGTAATTTTTTTTTTTTCTTCGCCTGGGGTTGTTTTTAAATGGTTAGCAAGCTGTTTTACTCAACCTTTTATTTTAAATTTGTTTTGTTTTGTACTCCCGGGCAGATGTTATTGGATTGCCATGTGCGATGGATGTGACATGTATCTGGTCCTGTGTGCTTGTATAATATATACATACAATACAAAGCAAACATGCATACATACACAGTTTATATATTACTTTTCCTTATGTATAAAAAGTATATATAGATATATGTATATTAACTACAATGGTTCAGAAATCATTTATGGTGAGCTCATATCTGGCAGCGCAGTGGCAATATTTGCTGCTGCCTAAAGACAATAGATCTAGATAAGGTGGTGTTTTGATTTTTTTTTTTTTCTGGTTCAGCTGGAGTGTGTTCAGATTCCAGCAGTCACGTCCCTGCTCTCCTGTGTTGTCTGTATTAAGGCTGTAGATGGTTTTAGGGCAGTGCTCTATTCCCTGTCTTTGTACCGACTCTGTCTGTAACAGTGTTTCTGTGACAGTGCAGTGTCTAGACAAACATCTGCCCCTCTTTGTCTCTGTGAAGAATGTTTCTTAAAACTTTCCTCTCCTCGACTTCTTGAGAAGTATCGGCTGTGGTTTTTTTGGGGTCACCTGAGACGCTGCTGACTGTCTCATGTGTTGTGACCACTGACTGAAATGTTAGCCTAGCGTTCTCTCTCTCCTCCACCTGCCGCACATAGAGCCATTCGGTACAGTCCGTCGAAGCGTCTTATTTACAGAGAATACTCACTACAAAATGAGAAAGCAAAAAAAAAAATAATAATAAATTGAAAAAAAAGAGAAGAAAAAAAAGCAGAATTTGTACATACAGTATAAATGCTCCTCACCAAAATTCTGACTTGTATGTTGTTGTTTTTTTTATGTTGTTGTGTTGATTATTTTTTTTCCATGTTGTGTTCAAGGTATGTATATATGCAGACCCATGTACTGTTTATGAGCAAAAACAAAGATGACAAAGGGTAGGGAAAGTAATGAAAAAGATATTAAAAAAAAAAAAAAAAAAAAAAAAATCAGGGCAAAACTGATGTTGTTTATGGATATTGTAGATGATGATCAGCTTTATCCAGCCATATGTTCAATCTTACCTGTACAGTACAGTAGATGACAGCTGTATTATTGTAACAAGAACTAGTCATGTATAGTGTAACTATAGTTTGGAGTGCCTTTGCTTTCATACACCTTCGCCTTGTTTCCCTGTTCACCCCCCCACCCCCCTATCCCCCGTCATCACTCCCCCCCCAATATTGTGACTCTCCCTTTGGTGCTGTTGAATGTCCTGCAACACACTCACATGCACATTTTTTTCACTTTTCAGTCCCCTTCCTCGTGCACCTCCTTCCCCCTTTTACGTTGCACACTTTTATGTAATATACAGACATTGTTCATTGTAAGAATATTTTACTTTTACTGAAGATACAGTAGACAAGTGTTTATTTTAATAGATGTTTTATCTTTGACACAAAGAGACGCACAAACGTGTACCACAGTCCTGGCACAGACTCCGGGGCATGAAGTGGGTGGGTTGTTGTGGATGGCGGCATATATATGTGTATATATATAAGCCCTAAAATATACTGTATATGTAAAATACAGTACAGTTTCTGTATTACACACAGTGTTGGTTCTGTTACCAAAGCCAAACTATGATGTAGTTATGATGAGCCATCCTCAGAGGCAATAATGTATTCTGCCCCTCCTCCCCCCCCCCCCCCCCCCCTCTGGATATGTCATCCTCTTGTTCATCCTCTTCCCTGTCTGCATATTTGGGGGTGAAATTCAGTAGCACCTAAGGGGTTCGAGTCATGTAGCCTTACTCCTGTCTCCTGCTTGCTGTAATTTTGCATTCATGAACGTTGTTGCAACCCTCTACTCGAGAGTTTAACCACTTCACCCTACCCTTAACTCCAGTTCAATAAAAATACCACAAAGGTTACCAAAAAAAAAAGAAGACGACAAGCAAGTACACATGCTAGTGTATTATACTAGTGCGTTATACTGGCATAAACACTAGTATAATGTGCTCACTGGGGTTAAAGAAAAGGAAAAAAAAAAAATCATAGAAACCACAACCATCCCGTATAACAGTACTACTACTTGAATGCCTCTGTTTGTGACTGAAATTTTTATTTCATTTGTTTTTTTTGTTTTTCTTTTGTTCTGTGAAGGTATGCTAAATGTGCGCCTCTGTAAATATTCCCTCTGCGTGCTCTGAGGAATAGTTCCCTGGTACTGTAATTAGCATTAAATAAAGAGTAGGATAGCCTGGAAATGATCAAGCTCATCGATTGTTTTGTCTTCTTTCAACGAGCGTGCTGTTGTCTCTTTAAAAACATGATGTTAGGGGTTGGTATCTATGTAAGAAGTAAAATTATAAGTGTATCAAAGTTTTGTCAAGTAATTTTGCTCTTAATATTCGAGTTGAGAATATGTGTTAAGACTTGGTCTCGTGTCTCAAATTGCAGAGGCAGCAGCAACACAATCATACCCGTATTTTAGAAAATTGTGATAAATTGATAAAAGCTACAAATTCACACACTACTTTTTCAATATTAAAAAAGTAAAAAAAAAAAAAAAAAGTTTTATGTATGTATTATACCAAGATCTCAACAAGAAGTTAGAGTAGCCATGCTAGCACCGCTCAAATGCTAGCATTTAGCTCATGTAGCTCAAAGCATCATGAATGCGTTGAGCTACATGCTAACGTAAACATACTAACGCATCGATTTAAGCAGGTATGTTTATTACGCTCACCATCTTAGCTAAGCATGAAAAAAGATGTCATTAGCTTTGCAGCTATTTTGTTCTGGCTAAAAAGTGCAATAATTATTATATTAACTGAAAATTCTGGTAAGACAATGAATGACAAAACAGAAAAAATTACTAATTAAAAGGATTCTTATGTGGTAATGTTTAATTTAATAGGTCGTTTGGCATACAAACATATTGTAGCACCGTCTACTGATTTAAGAAATGCGTTATTACTACATTATATAACCTTTCCTCTTGCCTGCTTAAACAAAACTGAAGCTATGAATGATGGGTAGTCTTAATCATGACAAGGTGCGCGTGAAGCCGTGACGCAGCGCTTACATCATCACCTTCGGAGGTCTGTCATTGGCTGACTCTGTGTTTCAAGGAGGGTATTGTGGGTAGAGATAACTGTCCTTAGGAGTCACTGCAGTCTGTACTCAAAATTCACACATTTGCTAAAAGTTACGAGCTAGTTATCAGCTTGTTGTAAAGTTTTAAATCTCTTAGTTGTTTTATACATACTAACCCAGAACTTTGCAATTAGCCCTTTATGTACTGTGTTGTAGTATGACCACAGTGGGGCAGTATTTTATTCTTATTACGCTGTTAATACCCCACGACCTCATCACACCATCACACTTCAGTCTGAAGAGCATGTAGTTTTATTTACAATCGCCGAAAAGGCATTTTGTTGTACACCATGACACTAAAACACAAAACTGAACACAACCTGAGGTAATAAATACGGATGCATCTGTTTCCAAATATACTTCATTGCTCTCACAATTCTGTAGACACAATATATATACTTAATGCAAGCAAAACAGATAACATAAATGACACTTTAATAAAAGACTCTTTGTAAAACATAATGCTGCCCTTTTATGGTTTCTTTGATCTGTAGGTAGTGTGCAGAGAATCGATGCTAGTGAACATTTCCATCTGCAGTGCTTAAGACATGACTTGACCGTGCATTATTTAGCATTTTGATACTTTTTGTACAAAAACAATGACAATAGAAGGCATTTACTTGAATCATTATGAGTACATTCAGCTGGTTTTTAGTTTAGGGGTCTCCTTTTTTAAATAACACAGCTGGTCCCAGAGTTGTACATGTGCAGTAGATGTCTGTATCAGAAGTCATTACAGGGGTTTTTACTGACCACCTCCATTATGAGAGGAGAGATATCGTCAGGCTGGATGTCCTGGATCTGCAGAACCTGTTTGCTGTACTCCTCGGCCATCGTCCTCATCTCTGTGAGACAGGCCATCACTTTGGGGTAAAGCAAGCTGGAGGCACAAACAAAAGGAAGTTCAAACCAATCGACTGTGAAAGGTCTCCGACAGAAGTGACACTTGGCATTTCACTCACTGTTTTCCTTGGCTCTTTCTCTTGCAGTCGATCCAGGTTTTTAGTGTGAGCGCCATATTTTCATGCACCTCATCAATCACGCTGTGTTGCTGCACACCTGGCCGATCTGACAGATCAAAGAAAAACTATAAATCCAAAGCAACTACCGTAGGCTTTACACGTTTACATATTTGGTATGCATGTAAATGTCCCCTGTTCTTCAAGTGTTAGTATTTACAGGGTTCATAATGAAGACCTTATACTACCTGGAGAAAAGAGGGACATGGCTTGCATGAGAACATATTCTTCCTCCTGCAGACCCAGCTTTCGCAGTGTATGGTGAAATTTCAAAAGAGGCTCCAGCAGGAGCGGCTGGAAACCAGCTACAAGACCCACAAGAGCAGAGGTCAAGGACAGGGCAGAGATAGAAGGACTAGGAAAGCAATAATAAACCGACACAAGTGAAAACATGCAAATTAACTAATCACATTACTAAGTGCTGTACTTTTTTTTTTTTTTTTTTACCATACTTGTACCTTACTGTACACTAAAAGCCTTCCAACACTTCAGGGGATATTCTCTAGAACATGTTTCACCTTCAGGACATGTGGAGATGTTTCATTAACACCAAAGTGGAATTTATAATCATCAAGAAAATAATTCTATGGAAATATAATTATGCTAAATGTACCATTCATCCATTACAGATAGTTTTATTTTCTTTATTCTGTTTTTTTTTCTGTTTACCTGTGTGTTCTAACAGCCTGCAGCCTCAGCTTCTATGTGAATGCAGGCTTTTCTTTGAATTTTAGAAGATATTTATTTCTTTAATGGTTTTATAAATATTAACATTAAAAATCACATGCTAAAACTACTATTAGACTGATGCATACATAACTGTTTTATTGCAGCAAGTTTTGGGTTTATCAGAGACGCAATGTTTTGGTCACGGGTGTTTCTTTGTGAGCTTCAAAGCTCACATGCCGCGACATGGTTAGACTGTACTGCAGGAGATGTCTTTAATATTGCAGAGGATCATTTCTCAGTGTATGACTGATATGGCGAAACACCATTTTCATACCAACTAACAGCTAACTTTAACTCATCATGTATTTTTCAAATTTGTTTGTTGTCAGTTCAACTGATGGTTAGGTGAGTTTGACCACTGAGTTCGTTGGCAATAGTACATGACAAATAAGCATCGTTGCTATGGTTACATGCAGTTTAATATACCTTGCACACTGAGCTAGACCAATAGTAACCCAATATGACGCTTTAAAATGGCTAATCACAAAAGTAATCTAATAGTGTTAAACTGTCTGGAAGCCAAATGCACCAGTTTGACAACATTCTGGTGACTGATCCTGACATGAGATAAGAGGTGCGCACACACACACACACACACACACACACACACACACGTTACAGACATGACTGCTCACATTTAAAAAGTACAGTTTGAAGATGTTATTTATGATGCATATGTACTCATCCGTACATTTCCACAGTGTCAGTGTACAGTAGACACAGTCAAGCGTACCTCTCCGGATAAAAGAATGTTTTGGTGGGTTGTTGTCGAAGTATTCTCACCTCGTACAGCGTCGTCTATGCAATATGTACTATGGCCACACTCCCAGATGCTTGTTTGTACATTGAACACCATGTTAAAGCGAATCAGCATTATTTCAAACACGGCTCCCTTCAACAGAGCGATTTGGTCTTCCATGGCTAAAGACCTGAAAGAGACATGACACACGCTTTAGTTTAAATACATGCTGCCCAACAGACAGAGGTAATAAAAAAACGTATTTGAAACAAATATTGAGGCCCACATTTACCTGAAGATCTTTAGTCTTTTGGAGAAACTAATGATGTCCTGGATCATGTAGGTGGTGAGGTCAGTTATATGAGGAAGAGCAGTAAAAACGTTGCTTTTTCTGACCTCTTCACTCTCTTGGGTCTCATGTTTTTCAAAGAAACCCAAGAGACTGCTGGAGGAGGAAGAGGAGGAGGAGGAGGAAAAGGAGGAGGAGGAGGAGGAGGAGGAGAGGGAGCTGGCATACGAGGATATTCTGGGGTCTGTGGCAGATTTATTAAATGTAGCGCAGGTGTCTGTGGGGCAGTTGGTCAGTGGGTTAGAGGTCTCGCTTGCAGACTGGTTGTACTCATTCACCAAAACTATGTTTCTGTCCATAGGCTAAAAAAAACCACAACAGTCAGACAAGAAGACAACAGCAATAACAGTCCCTCAAACATTCTTGCATATGTTTACACACCCTAAAGCCACTGAAGCGGGAAAACGTTGAGTCAAATGTGCTGTGGTGGCTACAGAGCAGCTCCTGAATGGTTTCTTCCTGATGGGACGAAAGCTGTAATTGTGCATCACGCATCTTTTTCTTTTTGATTCGGATCCTTCTCTCCAATACCTCCTTCTCAGACATGACCACTAAAAGGACACAGAAATTACAGAGAGAGAGAGAGAAATATTGAAATGGAGTTTAAAAAAGGCCAATGACCCTTTAAAAAATACGTTTCATTCATATGTTTTTCAATCACTCCTGCAGTGCTCTTTAAATGCTGAAACACTGAAATTGTAGATAATAAAACAGATAAATAAACAGAATTCATATTTACTGTTACATTTGTGCAAACATATACTACATTTAATTGCAATATAAAAATCACAAACAATAACGTTTGACTTAAAAAGCTGAGGGATCATTTGTTGTTTCTGGATGTTACTTACTGTCTTTGCGCATGCCAATGGCCTGGCATTTCCGGAAGCGGCAGGCTTGACATGACCGGCGGTTGTTTTTGGTTATAATGCATTTATTCAGGTAAGCACAGGGGGGTGGCTTTGACCTCTTTATGGCACGTCTGTATAGTTTTAAAAATCTATTTAGTAACAGCTTACAAACATAAATCTAAAGCTTAAAATCACATGCATGCAAAGACACGTTAAAAAAAAGCTTTACTCTGTGCCATAAATGTACCAGACAGGAAATAATTCACGAAAGTAATAAATGAGAATATTGACAATAAAGATGATTCTGATTCTGAAAGAAACGTGTTCACCAAAATCAGATAACGTCATCATAACAAGACATTTTTTTCTTTCAGATACTGAAATGTGCAATGTTGCCTTATAGGCACCTTCAGTGGGTCCCAATATGTGAGTCAAAGGGAAATCTGGTGGCAACAATCAAATGATAAAATAATTCATACTTTGGCCAGTGCATGTATGGCCCAAAGTAATAAAATAATGTCCTCATGGGAAAAATGTCCTGAGTTTCATTGTGACATAGATCCCAATTACAATTACTAAATAGTCAGATATTTTTTTTGTGAAAGACAAAACAGAGCTAAAAAAAAAAAAAGGACATTGAACTCAGGTCCAGAAACACAATGATGATGTTGTCCTGTGTCTGCTAGATGAGTTGAGTTAAGTAGACAACAACATTATAATGTCACAATGTGTTAGCAAATAACTATTTTTTGATGTGTGACATTGCGACATAGTTAAAACAAGTACGAGTGGGAAGTTGCTCCAACTTAAACATCCAGTCTTTGTATCTGCAGATTGTTTTGATGTGTTTCTGCATCCTTAATGCATCATAAACTTAGTAAATGAGGAACTTTATTCTCCATGTTGTGGAAAATTATCTTCCTGAAGATTCAACATGTTCATGTTTTAGCAGATGAGCATTTCTTCAAATCAGAGTTTTATTCATAGTGGTAATGTGGTCATATATATATATAATTGGTGGTGGTTTGGTAAGAGGAAGTAAGAGGTGGTCACACAGTAACCGTACTTGCAAATGAGACAGAGTTTGAGGTGTGAGAGATACAGATAGAGATTCAGTGAGTGAGTGAGGGATGATGAAAACAACCGCACCTGAAGAAGCCTTTGCAGCCTTCACATGTCAGGGCATTGAAGTGGTAACCCTTGGCCAGATCCCCACATACACCGCAGGCTCTGGGCTCCTCATCCTCAGTCAGCTCTTCTTCCTCTTCCTCTTCCTCTTGCCTTGTAAGCACCTCTCGGATGGTATTCATTCTCACCTGGGGGATTATTCAATAATCACACAACCACACACACACACACACACACACACACAACAGTGTTTGGAGCGTTTCAGGAAACCACAACACTGCAGTACAGTGGATGGTCAAAAGACTATAGGAACAACCATTATTCCCCCCAACACTATGCTGATGCTTCACATTGTTTTCAGTGGTAGATATCAAACACTGTTCAAATTGACTTGTTTTAGTTACATTTTGATTCAGTGAGAGGCTACTGATATATGACACATGCATATAAGACAACTAAATATCTAAATGCATGTAATCGTATACACTGCACGCAATTTTTGACGTATGTTGATATGACTGTCTGTATTTCGTGTAATGTGAGGTGTTGTGTGCCTCTTTAAACTATGTACAAATAAAATGTGACAGTGGTTTTAACCACGTTACAAACACTTCTGTCTGACTGTCAGTTTACCTAAAAACACGTATCCTCCTTTTCCCTTCCTATCCGTCCCCTCCTGGCTAAAGTTCAGGTTTTATTCAAACAGTGATCAAGATCATTCAACTCACTGATTTGGGAGCTTCCAGATGTCCAAACAGCTGTCTGCAGCCTGCGGATTTCGGTTAATCCCAAATGGATTTGGGATTAACTCCACATTCAACAGGTGAGAACAAATCTCGCCATTTCTCTTCCTGTTTAACGTGTTGCCTGAGGTTGTAGCCCGCGCGAAGGCGGGGTCAAACGTCCAGCCCCGCCCACATCGATTAGATTACGTCACCGCTGTGACCTCATGCATATGGGCCGTGACGTAGGCTAAACTGAGGTCACCAATTCGTCTGCTGTCATAAAACAAGGGCATTAGGGAAGTTTAAAACAGTCCCTGTCTCATGCTGCCTGTGTCGCAACTGCAAACTGTTGTTTGTGCATTTCTGAGGAGAGATTGCAGACATGTTTTAGGACACATACAAATCCTCTGCTTGGAATAATAATTGTGTCCGGCATTTTTTTTTTTTTTTTTTTCACCAAAAATGTTCAGTTATGTTCTCAAAAATCCTTACAACGACTCTCATTGAAAAAATCTGAATGCATGAATAAGCAAGTATTTTTTATTTCAGAGGTTTAAGGTCTCATATGACAGTGTATAGTCCATTCATTCAGTGTATGTACACTTCATGTTTCCACATGACACTTGTCATGCACGTAGGTACGCCCCTTTAACTCAGATTTAAGTTGACCACAGAGAAACCTTCTATCTTAAGCAGATCAACACGCTGCACTGTCTGAATAAAATGTGTAAGTAATTATGATCAAAAGGCTATAATTCACCCCAAAACTCACAGTGACGATGCAACTTAACTTTAATACAACAACAAATTCAGACATCAGACTGCACCTCAGTACAATCTGAAATATAAAATAAATATATTTTCTCTCTTTTCTTAGTTTAAGTCTTGATGCTGCTCTGCTTCCTTCCCCTGCTCTTGCCCCACGTGGCTGATCATCTCTTCTGGGAGTTTGGAGGCTCTTTCAGGGGGAAAGGTCAACTGAGAGGCCCCCGGTGTACTAGGACGGATACCAGCTGGCTCTGCTGAGCCCTGAATGATGCTACGAGCTGCCTGCAAATGTCTTTGCTGCCTCTGGTGCACTGGTAGAAAGAGAAATCACAAAGTTAAATGATGCCTTTAACATTAACGTTGATATTTTTTGTTTGTATTTAGAAAGAGACATGATGTGCTTTTTCAAGTTTTTTTAATTGTAGTTGCAAATACTGTCTACTTATAACATTTTATAGTACATTGTAAAGGTAGTACAGTTATATTCTATAAGAGAATTGTATGTGAAGACAGTGGAAACAGAGAAATCTCCCAAACCTCTTTGCCTGACACTGATCTTCTCAACCTCTGGAATAAGGAAACTGTACACCAACTCTGACACAATCTCCTCTGACTGAAGATTGTGGCGACTACACACACACACACAAACACACATATAGATATAAATTAATTATTATTTTTATTTATTGACCACAGGTTTGAATTTTTGGACACAAAGCATCAGCAGACGTGCTAAGGTGTGAGGTGTCCATTACCTTTCCTCCATGGCGTAAGCGATGTCGTTGACCTCCTTCGCCATCCTGCGGATCTCCTCTCTGGCCTGTTGGTCAGCTGTCCTCTCCAAGGTCCCCAGAATGATGTCCTCAAAATACAAATCCACAGTTTCTTGGTGTACCTGCACCACCTGCGACACAGTGTTAAGGACACACACACACACACACACACACACACACACACACGCTAAGCATTAAAACAACACCACCACATGCACACACAAATATTATTCTTACAGCGATTTCCTTTGCACACTTTTCGTTAAAATGTGACACATGTACATACTTGTTTGAAGATATCATCTTCTTCTCTGCGTCTGCGCTCCTCCTCCTGTCTCCTTCCACTCTCCTCAGCCTCTCGGAGGCGACGGTCTCTTTCAGCCAGTAGTGTAAAGGCATGGATCCTGCGTTCTTCCTGAAGACGAATCAGCTCTTTGGACAAGGTATCGAACAGGTGCTCAAGCTCTCCACCTACCTCTCTGGCCTGAGATGCCTCCTCTTGAGAGGTCTGGGAGGGCAGAAAAAATGGGTAATGATACGGTTTGGACGTGGAGCAAATGTTTATATGCGAGTTGTCTGTACGTGTTTCACCTTGTGTCTATGTTTGTCTCTCTGTTTTTTCAGTGTCATTACAAGGTCTTTGTTAGCTTTCTGCATCTCCTGCTCCTCCTTCTGCAGGGCATGGTCGGTCTTCAATTCCTGGATGAGCTCCAGATGATTCTCCTTGCTGGTAAACATCTGTATTACAACACAAAAAGAAAAAGTAAAGAGCTCTCCAAACAACTTTTGTGTAGGCACTTGAGGCATAAAAAAGTCATGGTCATGCAGGTAAACACATTTACATTTGTTACATCATTTGTCAGACGCTTTTATCCAAAACCACTTACAAGATAATCACGTTTTAGCGGTCAGTGACTGCAACAGAGCTATGAGACAGAGCACTAGACTTTGTTTTCACATGTATGCAAACATGAACAGACCTCGTATTGGATACTTCTTCCTCTCAGTAGTTTCTGTGAATATATGGAAGCAAGCTCGATCTCCTCTTCTCCCTAATGAAGGACATGTAAATTAAAAATGTAAATTATTAATGAAATAGCACCCCTGATAACATTTAGGATGAACAAGGTCTGTGTCAATTAGAGTCAGAGATATTAGCTGACCTCCGGTGGCTCCTCTACTTTGGGAGTAGCAGGACGAGGAACGGGCTTCTCCTTCTTGACAAGAAAACGCAAGGACTTCTCTGTCACTTGCACATTCTCCTCCTCTTTCAGAGCCTATAGAACCAAAAGTGGTAATCCATGTACATTTAGAATTTCAGAGGCAGAGGTATATGAATCTATATTTTTTATACTTTCTGCTTTACCTTGTGTTTCTTCATCAGTTCTATCTCTATTTTCTCAGGAGCCTTCATCACATCCTTGACTTTAGGTTTGTGTCTTTTCACCCACGGCTTGTGGACTGAGGTAGAGAGTCCTGCCTCTAGCTCTAGCAAGCCTATGATTGACAAAAATTAAAAACAATTACATTTTATTGTATAGCACCTTTCGTACAGGTCATTGCAATTTAAGTGCTTTACAGATGACTGAGAAGCTGATAATAATACAGTACACATGCCAACGAGAAAAAAAATGAATGATTGAATGAACGTGTTGTAACATGAATACAATAAAATAAGTTCACATTATACTTAGATATCAACACTGCTCTGAGATCCTCAGACAGACTGTTTGATCAGCTGAGAGCATAAAAAGAGACACTGTTGTCTCTGAGGTGCTATTATGGAAATTACACACTGAATTTGTGTAAAAGCATGTATATTCAGACCTTCATATGTGTCAAAGTAGCAGCTTTTTAACTCATTATTGAGGGTACTCCTGCTGCTCACAGCATCCCTGCGAGTCCGAGTCTGAGTTGAGTAATCTTTATAGCCTTTCACAATGCCACATCGCTGTAGTTTCCCCCTCTCATTTCTCCTTTTATCTTCCAGTTTTCTCAGTGCTACAGACAAAACAACAATGGAATAGAAGAGATAAATGAGGAAGAGTGAAAGAAAGCCTTCAATAACACATTTATGATCAGACTACTATGTCAGAGCAGAGGTAACGGTTGCCTTACACCTTATGTAGTCATTGTGGATCTTGTGTAGCTTGGTCTCCTTGTCTTTTTGGTGCTTAGAATATATCTGGTTCAGTCTCTCATTCGTGACTTCTTTCTGGGCCTCGTCTCTCTGCCTCAGCAGGTCCGTTAGCATAGCAAGACGAGTCTCTTGCAACCTGGCCACCACCCACAGCAACAGAAAGCAGAAAAGCAGGTTTTGCATTAATAAGCCATTGGCATTGGGCATCTCCTCATCGGTTGTGGCATTTTGATTAAAGAAACTGCCTTTGCAGTGAAGGAACTTTGTTCAAACCTATGTGTCAGCATGGTCACTTAGAGGAAGTGGAAACAAGCTATAAACACAACATTTTATTTTGAGTTGATATGGTAAACATTAGGGGTGTGACGAGACACTCAGTTCACGAGATCGAGACGAGACGAGATTTTAAGAAAACTAAATTACAAATATGAATGCCTGGACAACAGACTTTTATTTAACTTTGTTTTTTTGTTTTCCATTCTGCTGCTTGTTGGATCAATTTAAAAGTGGCGGGGGCGTCGCAAATAGTTATGCATGTGTTTTCCGGCTGCTTGTTGGACAACAAATCTCGCGAGACCAATTTCCAACCCAACGAGAAATCTCTCAAATTTTCATCTCGCGAGATCTCGTCACACCTCTAGTAAACATGTTAGCCTATTGTCTATTTACACATCCAACAGATATCGAGCAACTTTAGCATTCATTTAGAGTTGTGTTTCTGTCCATCTGGCCAATGTAAGTCCAATATTCACTCTTCTTTTAGCTCTGTTCTGTTTTGTTCTCCACCAACTTTCAAGGACAATATCTAAATGCTCCACTATGTTCACTAGCTAGTCACTCTATCTATGTCTTAAAAGCTTTGTAGGGATGAGAGGAACGGCAGTGTTGGGTGATAAGGTTAAGGTGCATTACCACTTACTTCTGGATTTCTCCTTCTCTGAAAGCCCACTCTTTGGCCTCCATCTCCTCCATCATACGCCTTCTTTTATCCAGCTGACTCAGGTCATCCAGCGGAGGAAGGGTGGCCTCCCAAGCCTGTTTTGCACGTGCCCGCTCTATCATTTCCACTTCTGCTAGGCCTGCAGGCAGACCCCGACCTGAGGGGAATGAGGAAAGGCACTGCTAAGCTAATTATAAGATGCACAGGTAGAATATTCAGCTGATAGGATTGGTATTAAGGCTTGAAATGTATCATTTTAACAAGGTAATCATACTTTATTATCTGTAACTGGTGAAGATCTGAACAGTGCATTTTGTACCCCAAGTCAAAGCTGCCAGTGTCAGGAGCTCTGAGGGAGTCGTCCCAGGTTGTACCACATACTCAGGGCTGTACGGGTCTGTTTGTGCTTCACTCTCCCTGTAGTCTGTCTGGACCCCCACAGTGAAGTGGGTGGGCAGCTGCTCAGCATTCTTTCCACCAGTGGATTCAAAGTCTATCCTGAGGAGGAAAAACTGGAGGATTGCAAAAGGACACAATACAAATGGAAAACAATGACAAATATAGTAACAAGACAAATCTGTTGAACTTACTTTGGAAAAGCAAAAATCACATCTGGGGGAACCTGCTGAGCAAAGGGAATCAGAGGCCTAAAAGAAACAGAATGAAACACCACAGCAGCGACTATGTCAATATTTGATGTAGAAACTTGGGCAGCATGGTAGTTATGTTTTGTTAACTGTCACAATATCACACAGAGGTGCAGCAAACGCTCCACAATGAAATTACTATGCCTGTATTACATTGTGTTCACAGATTCAAAGAGTAGGCTGGAAAATTAAACCGTTTAAAGTATTTCCAGCGGTCAGCTCCGGTCACATGGCACTCCTCCCTTTTCAGCCACAATTGAGCGTTTGGAATAACCCTGTCAAGAAGATAATAATCAATAATCAGACACATTCTGATACGCCGAGGGGCATAGTTTATGTTTGTAATGAGTGATGGTGTTAACCTTGAATTAACCTTGACACACCACAGTAACTGCTGCTGTTCATTAAACATGAGTCTGTTAGTGTTACCCAGCCAGCTGCTGCAGCGCCTCTTTGCGTTGTTCTACGTGGCCTCGCCAGCGACGATCGACAGAGGTCGGTACTGGGTCTACAGGGTCCAGCTGAAGATTATAGCGTGGGTGGTGGGGCAGGTTACTGAACATGGACCCAAACTCTGGCACTTTTCTCTGAGTAAAGCAGAGACAAAACAGTGTCAGTGAGTGCATTTTAGAAATTTCTTTGTTGTCATGTGTAAACAGTAACAAGTGAGAAGAAAGATTGGCTATGGCTCATGCGGCCCATTGGGGCACTCCAGGGATCAACTCCACCTAGTGCGGGAGTGGCTAAATCATGACTTGATTATACCTTACTCTCAATATGCATCAGTGTTTCTGTGAAATGCTGGTATGAATAGGCCAGCTTAATGATGGATCAGCTACTCCATGTTTGAATACAATAGCTGGTAAACACATTTTTCACGGCTTTACCTGCTTGTTAAAGACATGGAAACAATGTTAAATTCTTACTTTTATATTTTTACTTTATTGTTACAGTTTTAACAAATGTTAGCACAATGTCAGGAGTTATAGGCAGTTGTGTAGCTAACATAACCCATGCTAACTATTTATTATCTAGGTAATAACCCAACGTAATCGGCCACACTGAGCCAAAATGACTTGACTTTACTTTGACTTCATCCGTTAACGTTACAGCAGTTAGAGTTTAACCTTCAGTGATGACAAATCTTCAAACGTTAACTTTGCAACACAACCAATATTTTTGGTGAAGCATAAATAACGTAGTTAGCTTACTACTCGGTCCTTGGACACATTGGCCTTGAGATTGGACTTGGCATGGTCTACCTCCGATGACACTGTGTAAACTGGATCTGTGGCAAAACGAGTTTGATTAATTAATGTCAACCGAGTGAACTCGGAGCTTTTTTTCAAGTGTTAGCTTTGGACAGCTCGGGTTTGTTTACTCACCATACAAGTAGTCGTAAACCCGCTGCCGACTAGCAACCTTATTAGCACCGTTTTTCTGAGGAATTGTGCGAGTGACAGATACGCTCATTTTCTTGCTTAAGTCAAAACACGTTATTTCCCGATTAATTTCTCTTGCAAACAGAGATATCGATCGACTTCAGCGGTAGGTGTGTATATGCGTAACCATGGAGACCGCATATTGACTGTTTGGAAGTGGGAGGGTTCACGTGCCCTGCATCCTGTTCTCCTGCATCATTTTCTACACCATCTATTAACATTCATGACGGGGGTAAAACATTATGAATAAAATAATAAACATAAAGTAGATTCATCGCCTTTCTCTTCATGTCATCAAACATATAGTTAATATATATATATATAGGCTAAAATGAGGTGGCAGAGCAGTGTATTTCCTCTCATATTTGAGGAGAAATTTTACTTATACTGCATATTCTAACATTTGTTTAATTAATTCCCTCAAATATTCACTTTTTACCCTAGAAAGCTTACATTATTGTTCCACAGATAGCAACATTATAACAAATAATCTTTGTTTATTATTTACTTCTGTTATTTACTTACTTACAATATGGCATGCCAACCACAACCACCCTTCAGGACATATTTGTGGGTCGTCAAAAAGATTGACATCAACAGGAAGTAAGTATTATCAAAAGGAAACAGTGCAGACACACACACACACACACACACACACACACACACACACACACACAGACACACACTCACAAATGTGTCACCATTGAATTATTAATTTTCTTCCCTAAAGTCAGCTGTATCAACTGTTTAAAAACATTTCTGAATATGAGGAACACAGCTGACCAAAGCAACATTACTCAACAGCTGGAAGTTTTTTGCAATGTTGTGGAAAATGTACTTACTCTCTGCCAAGTGTGACAACTCACAGTCAGCTGAACCTCTTAATATTAGATCTTGGAAAAAAGAGAACAGATCAAAAATGTATTTCTTTGCTTTTACAGCTTACAGCACAATAGTGACTATGCCATATACCCGGTTAGAGCCTTAATTACTGCAGATAGCACTTTCCCGTCATTGTGTATATGCACTGTTCGTTTTCTTTTTTTTCTTCATTTTTTAATATCAAGATGTCTCTGTGCATAATCATAAACCACAAACTCCAAATAGAGCTTGCAGATTATAACCACAGATGAGATATCTCACAAAGTTGAGTGAGAGTGAGATGGGGAAATGTAAAGTCATGATAACAATAATAATTCTTCTAAAAGTCAGTTCAGGAGGAACTGAAGCAGCTAAATGAAATCCAGCATTTTTGTCTTTGCCATTTATGTGGAGGGGTTGGTGGGAGGCTTTTTGACCATTTGGCATTATTTAGACTGGATAAGACAAGTGTAATGGATAAACTTTTGCTTGACTCACTCCAGATAAAATAGAAAAATAATACACATTAGAGGACATACAGGTAATGTGGCTTTACCTATCTTTGTCCCCTGGGCCCAACCTGTTACTGCTTGCATCACAGCAGCAGAAAACGATATAATTTCCAGTTTGGGTACTTGACAAATGATGTCATCCTGCCAGTGTTTTTGTTGTTTAATTTAGAGGACTTTTTGGAGAAGTAAAGCATAACTTTATTATCTGCACAGTTTATGTCTGCTTTAAAATGCCACCTTTTTGGAGTTTTGCTGTATGTAGTGACTGCCCTCATTTCCCAACATGTCTATAGTGCTGGACTTAATAGTTTGTTAAGTTTTATAACTGTTCCAAGATGCAAATCTTACGTTTTGTTATTGTTTGTAACCTGTCTGTTCAGAACATGGTGGTTTATGTTGATAATTGTCATTTTTATGCTCGTATATAGTTTTAACCATTGTTGAAACGGCTTATTGTCTTGACATGAGCAGTATTTTCCTGTTGTGCTTTTGAGTTTCAATACACTGCATTGCAAAAAAAAAACCAAAAAAAAAAAAAACAGACTGTTTTTTACTGTTGAGAACTGCTTCCTGCTTCTCATCGTGCAGTTTGTCGCTATTCTGAGTACAACGAAGGTAAACATGTGACTTGCAAGAAATGAATACATCTTGACGTATCAGATGGCAGCTTTCTGTGGTAGAAAAAAGACAGATGTTTCAGTGGAAAGTGGTTTGGAAAGGGGGAAGGAGGAGGGAGGGATTTGTTAGTCACACAACATTTATAACTCTGTGACATGAGAATAACAGTTTGTCTGGATGGATTGAAGAACTTGCTTCACTCTAACTCTGAGCCTATGCTGGATATCAATAGAGAAAGTAAAATTGCATAAATAGAGTAAATGGTTTGAGCGCCAAGGCAATACTGTGCAAATCGATACTGATGTTACCGTAGACAACACTCAGGACTAAGGATATAGGAGGAGACTTGACTTGATGTTGGTCTAACTGTGGTAAAACGTTGACAGGGGAACCTGAGGACAACCGGACATCAGAGAGATGATGATGTGGGTTTTTGCTGTGATTATCCTCTCAGTGTGTGAAACGAGGAGTCCGGACCCAGGTTTGAACGTTGAACTTTTTTTTTAGCATGTGGTTTCACTAAATATTGTTTTATCCTTGAGAAGATACAACTTTAATATAATATATGGAGAAAAAACAACACAGACATAACTGGAAATTCAGCATGAACATGCTATTTGTGGTGCTTTATACTGTATGTAAGTGTATTGTTAACACGCAAGGTAACTCGAAGTAATATATATATTTTATCACTGTGTAATCGGAGACATATTGGTGATATTTTGGCAAACTGCAAGCTTTTAAGGGTTTAGTCGCGCTGTGATTTCTGTTAAGTTGTCTTGACAGTGTGACAGTATAGGTAGTAAGTGGAAAAAACCTACATGGAGGTGGGGTAATGCAGAAGCTGACGAGGACGAAAAATGTTCCATATCACGTGTATGAGAAAGGTTGCCCTATTTTTCTTTCTAAATGATTCTCCTTCAGGGTAACACTATCATGCAGCTTTTCCCCATTGTGACGGTTCTGAAAGGACTTAAGATCTATGGTGTTTTGTTTATACGCGTCACAAGTGAAAAGTCTCAAACCCCCATAACACTCTGCAGTCAGTCAATGATCCTTGAATTTTCCAATTTCTGATTTTACGAGTTTATTGAACGCCACAAGTTTTTATAATGGCAAACACCTTTTTCCTCATAGCTGTCTGTGATACTTTGTTTTGACTGAAATAATTAATAAAGAATAAACCATATTGACTTAACAAAACTGCCTTGATCTGGTCATAATATATAGGGTAAAATCACATAACCACTTTTCTATAGGCTATGCTTAATATGTAGTTTGATTAAAAACTTGGAAGTCAAATATGACTATATGCATTTTTAATTATTTTCTTTTCCATTAATTCTTATTTCTGTTTTCATCTTAAACTGAGTGAAATAATGTACAAACAGCTTTGAAATAAATTGTGTCTGAAGAGGAAAGATTCAGTCACTTTTTAATTTTTTTATTTGGTGCTACTATTATAAAATATAAAGAGGCTACCAAATGTTATTAAATGCTTGCCTCTTATCATTCAGTATCTCTTGAATTACATTTGATCATCTTTGAATGATAGGAAGGTTTCATCATATGATAAAGATGGAAACATATTTCCAGTATTATTATTAGTACTAAACAACGATCAGTTTGATGATTTATTAGTTTAATGGCTGTGTCATAATAATGATATTATTTTATTTAATCTTTATGTTTTTGTCTTTGTATATCAGTGTCACATGTAGGATTGGATCCTTTTGTTCATGATTTTTATTTCATATGTATATTAGGACCTGTGTAATTTGTATTTTGTTTTATGACAGAATGAACCTGAACCATTACACCAGCACTATTAAGCACAGAAATAATGAAACTATCCTTGCCTCTTTTTTTCCCCCAGTTATCATAGATCCATCTTTCAATCTGGGGAGTGATGCTAACCTGACATGCAGCAATAAAACATGGGGTGAGATGCTCTATGTAATCTGGGAAATAGACTTGAAACACAAATCGTGCAAAATCTCACGTGGAGGTGAAGGCGGAAATGAGAACTCCTGCAATGATGGCAAGTCTCTTCACAACACAACCAGATATCAGTCGTACCTGCACATCCCAAACTTCTCAAAAGATGACGTGGGGGTCTACAGTTGTGAGTCACCTTACGGAGGAGGACTTGATGAATATGCGATCCACGTGTCTATCACAGGTAGGACTTTATTTTTCTCCTCATAGATGACTGGTAAGAACCATCTAATCAAGACTGGTTACTTGTTAAAGGGCCATTTCACTCAAATCCCATTCTCATAAGAATAAATAATACAGATATTTCAGATTTACTCTTGAAATATCTGGTTATCTGGTCTGTTAATATTGTTTGTTTGTTTGTTTTTTGACACACAAAGTGTTCATAATTGATATTTGAATTAACCCAACATCAATATTGCTTTCATGATGCAATGTTCCTGTTACAGTTTCAACTGGGGTTTTATACTTGATGTAAGAAATAATGAAAAAGTATACGTGGGCAAGCAAAATTAAAACAATTGTATCATTGCTAGTTTTTTTTTAATTATACAATTTGCATTTTAATACAGCAAACCAAATCCATTCAGAAAGTTTCATGTCTCCTTTTCTTGTCTTCCTTGACTCAGTTCCTCCCAGTATATCAGCCTGGTTAGAGTTGAAGGACAATAAATTGGTGGCTGTGTGCAAAGCTGAAAGAGGAAAACCTGCTGCCAACATCAGCTGGAGCCATACCGAAAATTCAGCATCTTTGGAAACCCAACGTGACTTCGATGGATTGTTTACAGTAGAAAGTCGTTTGGAAGTCCCTGAGAGCATGGATACAAAAAACCTGAGCTGCATAATCAGACACCCATACTGGGAAACTCAAAGAATTTTGGAACCAAAACACACAAAAGGTCAGCCCTGTCAGAACAAAAGAAAATATTTAAGCTTTGTTTTTTGGTGCTGAAGAAATATGTTTAGCTGTTTATGTTGTTGGTTTGTTTTGTATTATAGTGGCATCAATAAGTTAACAACTATAAATAGTTGTCTCATGTAGTGTTTATGTCCAGTGGATTACTGACTAATCTTACCACACTGTTTTTTTTTTCTCTCACTGCAGGTTCTAATTTTACTCTGATATGCATCCTCGTGGTTGTAGTCCCAATAGTTATCGTAGTTTTGGCAGTAATCACAATAGTACTAAAGAAACTAAGAATACTGAGGTAAGAATTTCCGTTTGATAAATAACTAATTAGATGACCTACATGTGAGCGTTTTAGTAATTTAACTGGTTTGTGTATCTTTCCATTTTCGAGGTGTGGCAGGCAGGCCGAGACTTCACCGTCCACATCTCTGAAGGTAGGTAATCTCTCTAAAACATACTTAACATTTTCACGTTGTGTGCGTTTCACTGCACGTTGTTGAGTTTTGTTCATGACACCACTTTGCTTTTTTCACAGACAGAGGATGTGGGGGATGAGAAGCTGCGATCCTTCTATATTCAACGTATCAACTCTATCTATAACTCATAACAATCCTGCACATACATCACACGTACACACACGCACTTAAATGCACATGGCTCTTTGTGAGAAACTGAAGGCTGTAAAACTGTAATAGTAACCAGAGTGTGGAGAGTGAGATGAGAGATTTCTGATAGTTGTATTCTGTCCTGATTAACTTGACTAATGGAACAGGGGATGTACCTAATGTTCCACGCCTGCTGGCTCACATGCAGCCCACTACTCGGTGTGTGTGGGCCTCATGCAGAACATTAACAATAAATGGTGAATGGGAAAGAATGTTGTTTTCAGCCACATGCAGTAGCAGCAATGTTCATATATGCATGTCAGTGTGTTTTTTTAAGATAGACATTCAAATTGTTTGTCTAAATATGTTATTACATGTAATTAAAAAAAAAATAACTCTTACCTCAACAAAAACAACACTGATGTCATTGTAAGTAGGTCACACAAATATTAATAGGAACACTAAAATAGTACATAGTTTCAGGTAAGGAGTAAAATAGTACTCAATAGTGTGACACAAACATGAAAAACACATATTTGAATTCTGCTGTTAAATCGTAGGCTGCAGCAACTATAACTTTATTCTCACACTGATTATTTAGTCATAAAAAGTAAATAGTACATGTGAATGCAAATGATAATGTGTAAGGAACAAAAGGACAGTGAATGTAAGACAAGATGATATGTGAATGACTATAGTTGTTTGTGTGAGAGAATTTGATTGAAACAGAAAGAGTACTAAATTCTCAGTTTCTGATGATTATGTATCTGCACACAACACACACACACACACACACACACACAGAGACACACACACACACACACACACACACGCACTGCCAGTAGTAGTAGTTTGACAGTAGGCTGCGTCCCCACTTCCGGTCTGTGGATTGAAACATTTCAACAACAAAACCAAATGGAAAGGAAAGTATGTGGTTGAATTATCTCTTAAGGGACCTCACATACATACAGAATCTTAGGTTTTCATTTCTAGCAAAGAACCTTATTAAAAGTTTGACCTTAAATTGAAGATATTATTACCGTGACTTCTTTAAAATATATTTAGAAATGTTGTTGTATTAATACACTGAGTTATGAACAAAAGTGGTGGTAAAATTTTAATCAATAAAAAGATAAACCAACAATGAAACACTCAGTACTACTATTACTCTACCGCCTAATTAAACATAAATAATCTTGTAGTTAGATACAGGCCTTGTATGCAAAACATAAAAAATATAAATTATTTACCTTAAAATTTATCTATAGTGGTGTGAAAAAGTGTTTGCCTTCCTTGATGTCTTATGTGTTCATGTTTGTCACACTTTAATGTTTCAGATCATCAAACAAATTTAAATATTAGACAAAGATAACACAAGTAAACATAAAATGTGTTTTTTAAATTAAGGTTTTCATTATTAAGGGAAAACAAAATCCAAACCTACATAGCCCTGTGTGGAAAAGTGTTTCCACACACCTGAGTTCAATTTCTCAAGCCACACCCAGGCCTGATTACTGCCACACCTGTTCTCTATCAAGAAATCACTTAAATAAGACCTGCCTGACAAAGTGAAGTAGACCACACGATCCTAGATAGAAAGAAAATACTAGATATCATGCCAAGAGCCAAAGAAATTCAGGAATAAATTAGAAAAAAAATATAACTGAGATCTATCAGTCTGGAAAATGTTATAAAGCCATTTCTAAAGTTTGGGACTCCAGCAAACCACAGTGAGAGCCGTTATCCACAAATGGTGAAAACATGAAACGGTGTTAAATGTACGGTACCCAAAATGACCAAAATGACCCCTGTTCATGACCTCAAGCTGAAGTGAACTTGTGTTCTGCAGCAGGACAATGATCCAAAACACACCAGCAAGTCCACCTCTGAATGGAAGAAAGACAAAATGAAGACTTTGGAGTGACCTCGTCAAAGTCCAGACCTGAAACATATTGAGATGCTATTGCATGACCTTTTTAAAAAAAAAAAGGCAGTTCATGCTCAAAAACTGTGGCTAAATTGCAACAATTCTGCAAAGATGAGTGATGGTCAAAATTCCTCCACAATGCTCCAAAAGATTCATTGCAAGTTATCACAAAACATTTTGGTTGCAATTGATGCTAAAGTTGGCCCAACCAGTTATTGGGTTATTAGGGGGCAAACACTTTTTCACACAGGGCCATGAAGGTTTGGATTTTGTTTTCCCTTAATAATAAAACCCACATTTTGTGTTTACTTGTGTTATCTTTGACTAACATTTAAATTAGTTTGACCTGAAACATTGTAGTGTGACAAAAAAAAAAGATCAGGAAGGGGCCAAACACTTTTCACACCACTGAATAGTTGGTGTGCAGTAGCTCTCATGAGCACAATGTCTAAAATGCTAATTGTGTGTCCACAAATTATGTAAATGAATCGAGAACTGGATCATGTTGCAGTGGAACAAGTTGCACACACACATGTATTATGTGAAGAGCTGTGCATATAAACAGCTTTGTTTGTTTATGGCCAGTCGAGGCAGCTAAAATTTTCCATTTTCTTTACTGAGCTTTATCTGACTTTAGTGACTCCTGGTGGACATATTGACAAATACACTGTCACAGACAGCAAGGTAACCAGCACCCCTTGACAGAAAGCAACAAGATTCTGAATCATTCAGATAGTGGGGTAACTAGTAGTTTGTCAGAAACTACTCATTTTAGCTTATATATACAGTATATCTGTGTATTTTGTATTTGTAGTACATTTGGATGGTGTGCAAGAGTTCTTAGGAGCAAAAACATTTAAGTATAAAAAGAAAACGTTATGCAAAAAATAATTAATTAAAAGATGCTATAATCTCACAAAAAAAAAAAAAAGAAATTGACATACAGTGGATTTAGGATTCTCTTTCATTCAGGTCTTGGCGTAACCAAGTCGTATTTCATAAGCTATTGCATTTCCTGCTTTGCAAACTGTTTGCTGTTTTTAAAGATTTGTGAAACTGATTAACTCTCTTGAGTGGCAAAAGTTATTCAAGTACAACACCGGGTCCAGTTTTATTCGATTTACTACTTTCAGATCGTTGTCATGTGTTTCAGGAATCCAGGCGCATCAGGCCTAAAGCTTCACAATCTCCTGAGATTGGATTCTCTTCTGCAAAGAGGTTTTCTGTGTGTTCAGGGAAGAACATCACAATTACGTTCAGAGTTGAGGTTATCTCAGAAGTGGGCGGGATGTTTCCACAACCAGCTGCTGTTGTTTTGTGGATGTTTTTCATTTTGTTAGATTTTTCCTACTTGAAGATCAAGCTTTGATTGGCAGTTCAGCTAGGAAAAAGTCTTGCGCACTATTACAATATATTAGACACTCTCTCTTGTTTGTGATCTACCAGTCCTGTTCACCCCATGAGTACATAATCATCTGAACATTCATCTTTCGAACCCTCAGATTCAGGTTCAGCTTGAGGCGCTGCTGGGATATTAACTGTGGCATAGTCACACTCATCGTCAGTGGTAGTTCTGGTTCTCCTCGATCCTTTGGCACTGCTGTGGTCAATAGAGGCGTATGTTACGTCCTCAACGGGCTGTCATGAGATAACACAGAATGAGCTGGTAATTATATGTTACACTTGATTTTATTCTACTTTTTTCATGCAATGCTTCTGCAACCAGCACGTTTTTATTATGTGGTTAGCAGCTGTGACTTTCTATTGAAAAAGTTTTTTTTATAGCTACAACAGAGACTGCACTCTAATGTTCACCCGGTATGCAAATCTAGTGAGGCAGCACCTGACGGTGATCTCATAAAAGCTCACTAACACACACACAGTATTGATAACGTTGAGGATTTATATAACGATAATAAACTAAACATTGATGTGATGGCAGGACTACCTTGGTATTTATGTTGCTTTCATCATCTGCAGAATGCCCTGAAAGAGAAAACATAAATACATTAAATACTGTACTGTATAGAGTCATATATATATATATATATATATATATATTAAGTAGTATTATAAATGTAGGGTTACCTTTCCTTTTCTTCTTTATCCTGACCATAAAACAAGTAGAAAAATGAGATTAAAATGAGGACACAGTCATTCAGATCAACATATCATTTAACTGTTTTCTCAAAGAGAAATAAAACCTGTGTGTGTGTGTGTGTATGTGTGTGTTTGTGGGATAAATGTATTAACTGTATGACTAAAATTGTTATGTGATAAAACATAAAACACATAGGATCAGCAACAGCTTTTCAGAGGCGTAGGTTTAACCCACAACAGTGTTTCCTTGACAGCTCAACAGATGACAGCGCATGCTGCAACAGGAAACTCTACATATGACTCCAACCCACATCTATGTCAGGGACTCGCTGCACAGAAACTAGTATTTAACATCTTTTTAGGTCAACATCTCAGCTCATGTTGTCACAAATACACATACATACTGTAGTACATTGCAAAGCTGCTTAGTGAAATGTCTAACTTTATCCAGTGGCCACTGTTTCCGTGCTAAAAAATACAGAAGTTACAATCAATCTTGTTTTCATTCAAAACATAAAGTGCTTCCAGCTTTCTTATATTGTTATTTAAATTGTCTTCAGTAATAGAACCTCTCAAATAGTCGTTGTAGTTTAATGAAGCCTTATTTATAATTTAATTACCACAAACTTCTATAATGTGCCTACACACATGATTACTCACCCTGAAGTGCAGTTTCCCATGATGTGTTGGCAGGTTCTGGATGTTCAGACTGGATATCACACAGGTAGCAGGTGCCAGTGCTCAGTTCTAGTAGACACCGATCTTGCTGATCTCTCTGCTGCTGTATCTGACTGCATACAGGCCACGGTAAAGAGAGAGAGAGAGAGAGAACAACGGAGAGTGAGAGAGAGAGGAAGAGAGAGAGAGACCGAGGAAGAGAGAAAGAGAGAGACAGAGAGAGAGAACAACGGAGAGTGAGAGAGAGAGGAAGAGAGAGAGAGACAGAGGAAGAGAGAAAGAGAGAGAGAGAGAGAGACAGAGGAAGAGAAACAGAGAGAGAGAGAGAGAGAGAGAGGAAGAGGAAGAGGGAGAGAGAGAGACAGAGAGAGAGACAGAGGAAGAGAAACAGAGAGAGAGAGAGAGAGAGACAGAGGAAGAGAGACAGAGACAGAGGAAGAGAGACAGAGAGAGAGGAAGAGAGACAGAGAGAGAGAGAAAGAGAGACAGAGAGAGAGAGAGAGAGACAGGGGAAGCGAGAGAGAGACAGAGGAAGAGAGAGAGAGACAGAGGAAGAGAGACAGAGACAGAGGAAGAGAGACAGAGAGAGAGGAAGAGAGACAGAGAGAGAGAGAAAGAGAGAAAGAGAGAGAGAGAGAGAGACAGAGGAAGAGAAACAGAGAGAGAGAGAGAGAGAGAGAGGAAGAGGAAGAGGGAGAGAGAGAGACAGAGAGAGAGACAGAGGAAGAGAAACAGAGAGAGAGAGAGAGAGAGAGACAGAGGAAGAGAGACAGAGACAGAGGAAGAGAGACAGAGACAGAGGAAGAGAGACAGAGAGAGAGGAAGAGAGACAGAGAGAGAGAGAAAGAGAGACAGAGAGAGAGAGACAGAGACAGAGGAAGAGAGACAGAGAGAGAGAAAGAGAGACAGAGAGAGAGAGAGAGAGACAGGGGAAGCGAGAGAGAGACAGAGGAAGAGAGACAGAGAAAGAGAGACAGAGACAGAGGAAGAGACAGAGAGAGAGAGAGAGGAAGAGAGACAGAGGAAGAGACACATAGGAAGAGACAGAGACAGAGAGAGAGGGAGAGAGAGAGAGAGAGAAAGGGGGAGACACAATAATGCACTGTGTATGCTCATTTTAATTTCTTGTGTGCTGTGGTTTCTAACACCACACCATGATTGTCCATGCATGTGTATCATGTACACATGCATTGCTTTTGAGCATTTCAAATGTTTTTTTTCTATGAACTGAGCACAGTAAAATAATATTTTATTAATCGTGTCTGTATTGAATTGGTGGCGAGAGTCTCGGCAGTAAACATCTTAAAAACATGAGCAGTAAAGTCAATGATCTGTTAGGGTTAGGGTTAGGGTTGGGGTTGGGGTCTAACCAGAAATGGATAGGTAAAGCATATATTGGTGAGCTGACCCATAATGTTCGCTTTTGTTGCTTTAATGTCTCATTTGCATGATTGTGCAAATTTTCTTGATGAGGAAGTTACTGACCTTTTTCACATTCAGTGGAGAGTCCACTTATAAAAGCATTTCTCTGTCTAGAGTAAAAAGAAACCTTTATAGAATGATCATCCAGATATATCCCTGTAATATGAACATTAAAATCAAGTGTTGATCAAATATAAGATGTTTTTTTTAAACTCTTTCTACATTTCTAAATTTCTACATACAACATGAATTCTATCTAAAAACACAAACATAATTGCACATGCAGTAGATTGTACTATTTTGTTTACACTGGAGGGTGCTGTTGTAACAGTGATTCACACGCCACTAAGCAATTATTATTGTCAACTTACAGCATCTGCTGGTCTCATTGAAAGAAAAGAAACAAGCCCCTTCACTATGTGCATTCTCATAGAAACACACCATTTACACCTGTGATGGGAAAGTATCACAGGTGACATATTTCTTCTTTTTTTTGTGTGTGTGTGTGTGTGTAGATCCGCATCACAATAGCTGCTTGTCCTTGTGTTATCTCGTGAATTGAAATGCACACATGTACCGGATGGCCTTAGAGTAATGTGGGAGGTCAGGAAGTGGTGAGATTGTCACAAAGTGAAGTGAGCCACTCCACTTAGTGCAGTTTTAATTTATCTGTGAGGCTTCAGGGCATTAAACATGTCAAGCCTGGTGTATAGATTTCCGTACACAATGCTGCTGATATTATTCTGTTTTACATGTGTGTCCATCTATGGAAACCATCATGGTAAGTCTTAACACTCTTATATTCTCTCTTATATATTTATATACTCAATGCTTGGCAGCCAATGTATTGTATTTAGAACAACATATTTAACACAAAGTCAAGATGTACTTCAGAATCACATACAGTTACATTCTTTACATGTAATTAAATGTATTTTATTGCAGGATAAAACAATAATATTTTAGATATATTTGTCAGCATTCACTATAACATTGAGAAACTGTTTTTTCTGTTATAGTCTATCAAGAATGTGTCATTTCACTGAGGTTTGAGTAAAATAAGTATGACTTTTTTTTTTTTTTTCAGACTTGATTTCTTCATGTACCGCTACGCTTATGGTCCAGAGACGCATGACATTGAAAGCCACCCCACAACAAAATCTGACAGTCAGGTGTCCCGTCAAACGCTGTGGAGAATCACTACATGTTTCCTGGTGTAAACTACTCAACACAACAGAATGTCAACGGATAAATAATACAAAGAATGTGGAAATAACACAGAGCGACAACGACGATGACAAACTGACTTCTTTTTTGACTCTCAAATGGATTTCCACTCATGATGACGGCCTATACAGATGTTATATAAAAGGATACAAGTATGAGCTGATAAGTCATCCAATCAACATCTCAGTTTCAGGTAGACTGTTTATGTCTCCTTCAGTGCCCACGTGTACCTGTAAGATGTCTAATTTAACTATTAATTCCAAATACTCTCCGTTTTATTTCACATAGACATAAACCAGGGGCTTGAAAACTCTGACAATAGTGCAGGTAAGATTCTTTATTTGTTAGATTTAATATTATATTATAATAATATTTAATAAACACTCTCTAGGACTATTGATCTGGTTCTCCTTCTTTTGTAGATGGCAAGTCACCGATAGTTGATGGTGATGAGGCCTTGTCCTGGATCCCTTACTGCATTATCCTTGCTGGGATAGGCCTTCTGGTCATCACATTGACTGCATTAACTTTCATGTGTTTTTATGGCTGGAACCGTAAGAACATTAATATATAAATATATATATATATATATATATATATATATATACACACACACGTCACCTGGATTACTATTAACACAATTTGTAGATCTTGCCACCTAAAAAAGTATTTTTTTGTCTTCCCCACAGGAATACTGACGTACAACCCCACAAAGGCACAGGTAATGTGTTGCAATGTTGCTAACTACTAGTAGTAGTTTCGATTTCAAACTTTTTAACAACACAGCTTTTTTTTGCCAAGAGTTTAGACGAGAAGGTTTTAGGGAGAGCTGCTGACTCCCTGTTTATAGTGTTTATGCTAAGCTAAGCTAACTGGTTTCTGGCTCTGACTACATATTTAGCGTACAATATGCCAAAATGCTGAATTATTCCAGATATTCAAGAGTCATAATGGTATCAAGTGAATGTTTCATTGGTTTCATTGTCTCGGTCTTGTTCTGGTGTTTTTGACGTCACAGGAAATATCCACTCTTAAGCTACCGGAGTTCTCCCAGAGGAATGACCTTTCCACTTCCGCCGTGCACTTCTCTACTGCTGCCGCACCAACTTCCCCGATGACCAATGGGAGCCAGCCTGCTGTGGCACACGCAACTGATACAAGTCAACTGTATGCTGTCATTAACCATAGAAAGTCTGGGATGCCTGCCAGAAAGCAGATGACCTCAGGAGTTAAAAACTCAGAATATGCCACCATCATTGTGTCCTGAACATTTTTGATTTGTCATGGACACATGCAGATGAAAACATGTATTGAAAAAAGGTAAAAAAAAGTTAAGCAATCAACCACACTGCAGAAGACGGAGGCTTGTGGTCACGTAAGTGCACAGTACAGTTATTGTAAATGAACCTGGGTGGAGCAGAAGCAACTTTGTTTTTTATCATTCATTTCTTGTTATTTTTCTACCCATAGTAATTTCATTTATGTGACTTGGAGAAATGTTTTGACTCACTTAACTTTATTGGCCAAAGCTTTAGCAGTGGTATAAAAAAAAAAGGGAATGGATGAGTAG
This sequence comes from Pampus argenteus, assembly GCA_036937835.1. NCBI lineage: Eukaryota > Metazoa > Chordata > Actinopteri > Scombriformes > Stromateidae > Pampus > Pampus argenteus. The sequence continues at coordinate 13,627,591 of CM072872.1, read as the reverse complement.
ATTTGTCAAATGCACATTCACTCAATACTTCTGTTTGAAAGTATGATGGCTGTAGTTAAGCAATTTGTGAAAAAATGCATGGAATATGATTATATATTGATTATATACTGATCTGAAATAATAATAAAAACATGTTCCCCATGTGACTGTAGAAATATTTTGTGCTTTTAATGTGTGCGGTGTTTTTTTATATTTGTTATTGTATCCCTTTAGGTGAGATGATTATTTATTCAATATTTTAATTAATAGATAATAAAATAGTAAACAAATATATAAAAAAATATATATATTACTAAACCACTATTTTAACAGATTAAAACTGTGTTTGGTTCATGTCTTACATACATACATCAGTGTTTTGACACAGGATATAAATGCAACACTCTGTCACCTGTCAACCACACCAGCATTATTATATTTTCTAATTTGTGGTAGTGGAAGCCTTGCAACTGCTCAACCACGGAAGTTCACATACAGAAGTACTGTTGAGTTGTGGTGTTATTATTAAAGCAATCAACCTTTCAAAAATTACATACATGAAAGAGTAGTATTGACTGGCCATAATGTTAACTTAACAGAAACAAGCACAAGCTGTTGTACTGTAGCGGCAACACATATGTAATCTCAGATCACCTTCTGTATGATATGCAATATATATAAGGACCTAAAGGAAGAAAGACAGGGACTGCTGTTCCCACACTGCCCTGCTCACCTTATCCCAACTTTGACCGACCAAACCAAATCACTGATCCTCATGCTGAACACACACACACAGTATGTCACATTGACAAACATGCTGATTATTCACTTTTTCTTGAGATGATGTCGAGTGGAGCACAGTGTTCCCTGAGCCTGCTTGGTAAACCCTGTCGCTCTAATCCATTTACAGATCCTCACAAAAGGACCTTTCATAAAAATAGTCAAGAAACGCTACTGAATAATGTGACCCAGCTTTTACATTTCTTACAGTATACTTGCTGGAACGCACACACACAGGGCACAAAGGTGGATGTAGATCATGAACATTACGAGTCTGTGAACTTCTGTTCTGTCTCTTGAGTGGAAAATTTCATCTCAACGATGGTGTCTGGTGGTTTCAGCCCACACCCACTCCGCTCTCTTGCTAACACAACACACACAAATTAGTGATTGTGGTTTTTTTTTTGTTTTTTTTTTCTGTGGTGGACAAAGCCTCGGTTCAGACGTCAGAGGACGGAGAGCGTGGAGGCTTGTGCAAAGGCAGCTCTTGAGACGGGCCTGATTAGATTGAGCCTGAAGTCAATGTGCAGCCTGAATTCTTAAAACAGCTATCTGGAGGATTGTTACAATGGAATATGGATCATGTGGACAGACATGTTTTCCAAATTTATGAAATCTGAGAGGTATTTTCCATAATGTGCAGTGAGTGAAAAGTGGTTCTTGGATTTTGGACCTGTAGCCCTCGACAGGATAATTTGTTGACGTGCATACCTTTCAGCAGAACAGAAAGAGTTACCGAGTAGCATCATTAGGGAATAGACTGCCTTTCTGGATTTTAACCTCGAACGACTCTGTCACAACACAAACAAACCATGCACAAATCTTTTGAGACAGGCGGTATTAGATTAAGCGTGAGGTCAATCAAGAGTGCGCGAGGCACTGCAGCTTAAAAACCTTTCCGACAAGGTGTGAAAGAGTGCTGAATGAATGCGGTCGACTTTAAAACCTGCAGATGTCTGCAGGATTATTACAAATAATTTAAGGTTCAGTTGAGATTTATGATGGAGACAGGCATGTATTTCATATTAAAAAAAACTGTGAAATGTGAAGTGACTTTTTGTGAGTGGGAATTAAAACAGACTCATGGTTATTCAACTGCTGTTCTTTCTAATATTCAAGTGAAGTGTTAAAGAGTTAAATTTGAAGATTGAATACGTTTGTTTTTGTAATTTCACATATTTAACAGAAGAAATAAATACTGTATGTTATCCCAGAGTTTATAAATAAATCAAAATAAAAAATAGCATGTGCTGAAGGCTCTTTGTGTGAATGCGCAACATATGTGTGTGTGTGTTTGTGTGTGTGTGTGTGTGTGTGTGTGTGGTTTTGCTCTGTCAGGTCCACCATAACTATTCTGGCTTAGGATGAAAAAGCTCCTAAAAAATGAGCATCTGGCAGCCAGATTTGGCACATCAGGAAGGAATTTCATGTTTTTCTGAATCTGATGTAAAAGGTACAAAGCCAAAGCTGAAAAAAATGTAAATTGATAAAGATTCACAAACACATTATTTTTCAGATTTTATTTATTCTGTTTGTTGCATGTATTATATCAACTTTACATAGTTGGTCATAATGTACATTTTTATATTATATATATATATATATTTTATTTTTATTTTTAACTGGAATACTGTTGCTCTGTACACGGCTGGGTGATGTGGCACATTTCCTTTTATTTGAAGAAACGTGCTGAAACCACACTTATACAGCAGTATTCAAATGTAGGCTAAGCTCTGTGCTACTTAGAATCATGTTAATAGGGAGGAAATGTGATGTGCCTGATTGAGCAAACATAGAGCTGACAAAGCTGAATAACTGACAGGTCAAATCATATGCTTTGATGCAAGATTATTTCAGCATAAAGCTTCAGTTTTAAATATCTCTGTACACATGCAAACACGATATCTTTACATTCTCCTGTGTTTTAGCCACTTTGATCTGGGGCGATGTACACGTGAACAGATAGGCTTTAGGTTTTTGTTTCGAAGACAGGAGGAGCAGACAGACGTCGGGGTGTTTAACCTGCAACCCTCAAGTAACTTTGAACCTGAGTTCAAACACACACATGAACTCAATAGACTACAATGTAGACAGGCAACGAGACAGGAATTCCTTTTAGAGGCACTACAGAGGTTTCAGAGCTGCTTCCTCGGGGAATTGATTCAAACTATCTGACTGTGGAATTTAACTTCTGAAAAAATATGCACGCACGCACGCACACACACGCACACTCTTTCTCACAACATACACATGTAGAAAAGTCTGCAATCGATATTACAAAAACAAGACGTAAGTATGCAGCCCTTTTAGTTGATCTACTGAAGGCTACCCGTGACCCCACCCCAGCTTTCACAAAAAACACAGAAGTGACGGAGGCCTTTGACTGAAAACTTTAAGCTCATAGTGACAATTAGCTGTGTTATTTACATACCAGGTAAAGACAGAAACAAACATTTTAGGGACATACTGTAAAAGTATACTCACTGTACTTTAATTTGCCACACAGTGATTTTTTCTGTTTGTTGTGGAATGTGCGACCGTCAGTTGAATCAATTACAGAGCAAGAAAGAGAAAAAAAAAAACATCCACTCAACATTTCTTCATTGACTTCATGTGAGGTCAGCCTGGAGATTATATAAGAGTCAGACGCAGATGCAGAGATGAATGTCGTTGTACGGTTGGCGGTCATAAATAGGATTGTATCCTATAGCGGTGTGAACGTCTTCCCTTTGTACCAAGATGATGATGATGATGATGATGGTGCAGGAAAACTATTCTGTGAGGTTCCACTACCTCTTCGTTTCAGGCTCTGGTCTCATCTGAAAGATTAATCAGCTGAAAGAAAATTCATAGAGAGAACAAGAGAAGTAATGACACAGAGTGGAAAAATGCATAGTAAAGTTTTAATGAGATTTATATTTTCCATTACAGTACATAGGGACATATTATTTCATATCTGACTTGGTGCAGAATTCTAGTTTATATTCCCCTTCAAAACTTTAAATGTTCAACTTTGCACAGAAACAGATGTAGAGATGTAACACATCCAGTAGCTAAATTCATACAGTTATGGTGATATATTATTTTTCACCCGTAGGATTAAAAAAAACAAAATATTGCATTTCAAGCTTTTAAATAAGGTGCCGCAAAAAAGAAGTCTTCATCAGAGTAAGAAGAGGAGCGGAGATGTCAGGTAGATTTAGGTTGAACAGGTTCTGGGACTTTCTGGTGTTTAACTAAGGCCATGTTGCTTCAACAGATATAAATGTATATAATCATCATAAGAAACTTTCTATAAAATGTCACAGAACACATTTTGAAATGAACTAAACTATTTTAAATGGGGGAATTCTAGTTTACCTTTACATAAAATTAATCTGATTTGTTATGCGGAGCCAGACTGCAAACAACATTCAATTATATGATTAGAATGAAATAATTAGTGTACTTATAGTGTACTTTTAATAATTTATTAAATGATTTTAGAATATATTGGTTAATTTATACGTTTCATACAATTTATTTAAGTAAATATTTATTTATTTATTATAATTAAGTATTATTATTCAATATTAGATACTTTGGGGCTCCATTAATCCAAAAGTGTAATATTAAATATAATATAATAATATTTAATATAAAAACATTTACTAGTGCAGGGTTAACTTTAGTTCATGATAATGCACATACAGCAGTAGCTCTTTAAACATGCTATGTAGTGTATAGTGGTGGTGTATAGTTGTTGTTTAGAGCTTTTTTCTTTAAAACAGTTGTCTGCTGTGGACAGAAATTACTTTACAGTTTCAGCTGCAGCCGGACAGCCAGCTATATAGAGCTCTGTGATTTCTGTGATCCATCTGGACTATAATGGTATAAACATTATACACAAACATGAAAACATGCAATAGGCATGACTCAAACACTCACCTTCTTTGTGCAAGAAACACTTCCAAAGGCAGAAGCAGAGAGACATGACCAACAGAGCCGCCACTGTAGTGACTGAGATCAGGATGGTGAGAGCCGTCCCAACTGTGAGGGAGAAAGACAGAGACATGATGAGCAGCTTCATTTTCTGCCATAGCTGGGTAAAGTAGTCTTTTAAAAATTGGATTTAAGTTACATCCTTGGAGAGGCCGAGTTAAGTTTCATGAGAAGCTAAATGTATGTGTTGGTATTTGTGTGTGTGTGTGCACTGTGAGGCCTGCGCTGGTCGGGGCACTGCGTCTGTTTGCTGGATTCTAGTGTGTGTATGTTCACAAAAGGCTGTCAGAGTTTTCACACCAACTCACTTTTAGTGTTCATGGATACAGCAATTGGTGACTCAAGCCCTTTGTGATGCACCAAGCATTTGACAGACACGTCCTTTAGCAGCCCTGATTGGATAGTCAGTGTGCTGATGACCAAAGTGGTCCCGTCACCCTGTGGGAGCAGTGTGATCGCAGGCGGGCCCATGGTGCGGTTATCCCTCTCCACGTTCCACACGATCTCTGCTGGGGGTCGCGACAAAGAGGTGCAGTTGGCTTCGATCACACCGGGAGAGGTGGTCTTATAGCTCACCTGAGGTTTAGGCAGCACTGGGGGAAATAAACAGATAAAGTAAGATAGAGCCGTTACAACACACTTTTTTTTTTCTTTTACTGTGTGTGAAATAAACAGTAAGTTCTGAAAATGTTATCGCAGGATGATGAAGCACGACGTGAAATATGAGGAAGCACACTATGGGAGGATTGGCATTGAACATGTATTATTTTAATAAAAAAAAAAAAAAAGCAAAAACTTTTGTGTTTTTATATCAGAAGTGTCTCTGAGCAAATTGGTAGGATGATACCCGAGACAAATCTCCAAGGCTTTGGATCAGCTAAGGTATGTGAATTCCTGCACACTTAAGATCCATAAGTAAAGCTCTGGCTGTTTTCAATTCTCTGAGGCTGAGTGAGGAATGATACACTGGAACTGAGGCATTTTTGTTGGCAAGAACACATTTAGCCGCAGATATTTGGCCCTTGTCATTTCTGCGGCTTCGCAGAGTTCTATGTGGTAAACTTCACTTATCACCAGTCTGGATTAAATCAGTCTTTGGGGTGGGATAAACCGCAAGAGGAATATTCTTATAACGATCCAAACCATAATGCTCTGTGAATGAGCATAAAGCTGCTGTAAAATCTTGATATAATAATGTAATGCTCACAAAGGACATTTTCCTGCATGATAGCGTCATTTTAATTTTGATGCTTTTAAGTATAGTTTATGGTTGATTTAAACGTGGACCTTGTATTTCGCAATGGAGTATTTTTACACGGTTGCATTGCATCTTATTGCATCTTACACTTAAGTAAAGGAGATGAATACTTCTAACACTGACATTTTGTATGACATAACAGGTCCTGAAACTGTTCAAGTTCACTCTTCCTGTTATTTAGGTTGTATAAAGGCTAAACATCGTATCACTTTTTCATGAATTACAAATATGATAACTTTTCCACAAATCTGATTGATGTTTCACAACTTTCTTTGACATTTTTCAATCTTGAAAAACCCCCCAAAAAAACACGTTTTCAAGTTCCATAAATTCTCTGAAACTTTTATGACTTACTCATGTCCTAAAATCAGATTTTTGTTCATGTTGTGTGACCATTGCACGCATGTGTATGAGTTATTACTGTTTATGTGGGAGAGTGGGAGGAAAAAGAGGGACGTCACATCGTCCACAATGAGATCGGGGTGAAAGACTGTGGGCAGCAACAACCGGCAAGAAAAAAAACCAAAACATTAATGCTAATCACCTTACTACTAGAAACACCTACTGTACTGTACAGTTCAATTTCAAACAAAAGCACATGTGTTTGTTGAGATAGCTGTGAGAGAAAGACAGAGGGAGAAAAATGGGAAAGCCAATGTGCATAAAAGAGAGAGCGAGACAAAGCACAGAGAGAATCACTGTCTGCTGCAAACACTGACACAGTCATGCATCAGGACCTCACTCCCTGCCTCCATCATTCTTTCGAATGGTCCATTCTTCACATGGACACACTCGCTCGTCTTTGTGCGTGAGCAAATCAGCCGACAGCCTATCCTTGCTGTATCATGAAAATGTTCACATCTACGGTCAAAGATCAACATTCCTTCTAAAAGCCCGGCATACCTGTCTATCCTACAGACACAAAGGTGAATCACCTTATACCCATTTGGTTTTTGCCACAAAAAGCAAAGAAGTCATTTTAATTTTTAAAAAAATAATAAAAATAATCTGCCATTAAGTTTAAAGGATAGGTTCCTTTTTTTTATCAAATATGTCTCAAAATATGATGCTTGTATGAACACTGAAATATGCTTTTCTTACTCTAATCATTCCTCCTGTTCATACTGGCCATCAAAATATCAATTCTTAGCATGCTTTCAATGTAAATAATGGGTGACAAAATTCATAATCTTAGTTTTGTGCAAAAAATGCAGTTTATCCAGAGCTTGTATGAGGCGTCCGCTGTCTAAATGAGTCAAATTAAGTGGATACCTTCCAAGGTTACAACCTTTTAACTTCTCTCTTCTGACTGCTGCTCGACAGGGAAACACAAAGAGGGAATTCTGTACTAAAAAGTCTCCACTTGACTTGAGAAATTTGGATCTGAAACCTCAAATGAGTTTCAGATATACACTCATTTCTTCACAACGGATGTCAGCATGGCTCCGGGATGGCAACGCTTTAGCGTCAAGTGAAATGTCAATTTGATGGATTTCCAATAAGTTTGGTGATCTTTGCTGACTTTTCTTTCAGTATCATTATATTTTACATAGTGTTCTTGTTTTCAACACTGATTTCATTTCTGTGTGGGCCGTTCTTTTTCAAAATATGCAACATAAAATAATGAGCAAAAATGCTAGTTTGGAAAAAAGATCTTTACCATAGGTGGAGAGGCACACGGTGGAGCTCTTTGGCCCGTCGGCATGTGTGGTGTACAGGCAGGTGTAGCAGCCCTCATCTTGGATAGCCACAGGCTGGATGGTGAGCTGACTGTCAGACAGGGAGGCACTAAGCCAAACCCTTCCCTGGTATGGTGGCTCTATCATGGGGTCGCTCCGCTTTGCAAAGGAGGCCACCTCTGAGGAGTTGCCCTGTGCAGAAATGTATCTCCAAGTGATCTGCTGCACCTTTTCGGGCAAACCGTAGGAGCATGAGAGGGAAGCCTTCTTGCCGCTCACTGCTGTCTTATTGCTTTCAGCGCTGACTTGTGCTAGGAGTAAAAAAAGAATCCATCGTCCAGTGTGAAAATGATGGATCAAGAGAAATGGGAGGAGAAAAAAGGTAGGGAGACAGAGGGCGAAAAAACAAGACAATGCAAATATTCAGAAATATGAGACACTCAAACAGAAACCAGTCATTGGAATCTGCAGCAGCTGTTTCTGTTTAGTAGAATGAGCCCCCCCCTTCTCCCTCTGCTCCACAGCCCTTTATTAACATGACTGGCTGAGCTTCAACTCATTAACTTGTGTGTTCAGAGGTTGGATCAGGGTTAGAGACATATACATTCACATATTTTATCAGAAAATTCCCCCACTGTCTAGTCTAATGGAAAATTGTCTTTTTGTCCAAAAACAGCAGAAACAATGAACTCTGAAATCTGAGCACTTCTGTAGAGAGCTACTTCATATAAAAAAATGACTTGCAAATGTCCAAAAAGTCAAACTTAAAAACTGCTTGATACCGTATCACTTTGGATCTGACCCTGCTCACAGAGCGGCATCCAGGGGGCCTCCAGAGCAAATATCTGAAGCAGCTCAAAGCAGTTACTCTACTCTGAGCTCCTCAGTTTGTCTCTTAGTCTCTGTCTTTTTCCAGTATTACATGATCATAACTTGACCTGGGTGCAAGTGGAGGCTTCTCCCACCCGTTCATCACCTTCATAACTGTGCTGAGGATAGAAACACTTTCAGTGGTACTAATTTTAAGTCACTCTGTATACACCAAGTAAATTGCTATCTAAAAGATGAGGCTTATAACAGGAAAACAGAACTGCTCATTTCCACATGTCGTCCACAATCCTCTCCCATCACTATATACTACAGAAACTTTTCCATTAAATCAGAACAGTCATCATTATTGACCTTACTCACAGGTGACAGTGAGGCATGTCTGTCCTTGCTTTGAACCAGAGGGATGCATGTCAAAGATGCAGGCGTAGCAGCCTTCGTCTCGGAAGCCCACCCTGTGGATGGTGATAGCTGAGGAGTCTTTCGGGGAGGAGGCGAGCTCCACATGCTGCTGTCCGCTCACGCTGTCTTTGTTGCCAGGCTGGTAGCTCAGCAGGGTCTGGTTCTGGACATCCAGCCAACGCACTTGCTTTAGAGATTCGCCACGTTCCCTCGAAACACTGCAGGTCAAAGTGAAAGGTTTCCCCACTGGAGCCACCAGACGCTCTGGTGCTGTTACCCTGCCTGAAGCATCCATAAATATGTTAATTACATCATGTATGAAAAAAATATGAATAAAATAGTAACATTGATGATATGATTTTTTTTTTATTTGATCTTTTTTTTTTGTAACCACAGTGTACTTACCCTGTAGTTTTCCTATCATTACTAGGAGAAAGCACACCTGCAGACCTTTCCTATAGGAGGCCTGGAACATCATCATCTTCTTCATTGCTCATTTAACAGAGAGAAGAAGGAATGGCACTGAGATGTGGATAGATTTCATAACTCAGCCGAACATGATTTCAAACTCCTTTATTTAAACAACTGATCCAAGAATGATGCAGAGGGAGAAAACGTTGACTAGCTTATTTTTACCCCAATTTATAGAGTCAATTCAGCCCCTATAGTCACTAGAAGCTGTTTAACACCTTTAACTACATTAAAACTCCCAGAAAGCTATTCAGTTGGGTGCAATAAGTAAGAAAAGTAAAATATGTGCCATTACATTCCGTGTATGTATATATATATATATATATATATATATATATATATCTGCAAATCAGAAATAAACACTATCATTGGTTCTCAAAGTTATCTGAGCTAAACATTTAAACAAACAATATTTTCTCTGCTACATTAAAGAATAAACTGACTCTAGTGTGTGAATCCAAGTCTAAAACTTGCAATAAATGAAAAAACAAAAAAAACAATCCTACTCTATCAAATTACAAACCAATGAGACGCAGAAAAGTCTAACTTTTTATTAAATGAGACTTTCCGCAGAGATTGGAGATATGGAAATTATCCATATTTTCTATTCAGTAAAAAACATACACATGAGATGAGAAACTCACCTCTACTTGTGTCGTAATGTAAAATATAAAAGCCAGCAGTTGGAGGTCATTCTACTTCAGCAACATCTCGCTCGTCCGTATGATCCAGCAGTCTTTAGAAACATCGCTCCAGCACAGGCGAGAAACTATTTTTACTCATCCGAGTGTTTTCTATCACAGCAGCGGCTGCAGCTGCAGACCTCAACCCACTGGACAGCTGTGAAAGCAGCTCAAGAATGAGGCTCACAGCGCCCTCTAGTGTCACTCAGTGGGACTTACACACCAAAACTGGATATGGTGCGTTGCCTTAACATGGTAGCGAAAGTGATGTTGAGCACACGTGATCAGGGTGGTTTTTACCAGGCTATATAAGAGATCAACCAGACTAAGAATCTGATTGATCAAAACAAAATTCAGGGCCTTTAAAACACGTTATTATTATTATTATTATTATTTTTTTACGTTTCATGACCATAGACACAAAGTATTTAAAATTGTGTTATTGTATATGGCATTTTTTATATCCACGTCTAACCGTCTAAAAAAATAAATCTAAAATCCTGTTTTTAATTAAGCAAAAAAATAATACAAAGTACGTTATTATTATTATTATTATTATTAAGTTTTCAAGTAGCATAAACACGTCCAACAGGCTTATATATGTCCGTCAGGTATAGAAGAGTTTCTGTAAATAGCTTTAGTTCAATCTTCCATCTGTTTATATGGGGCTTAACCTTTAAATATTTACAGCTATATATCTTATCTTATCTCTGTATCTTTTCAGCTGATTAGGATAGCATTGTGTTGATAAATCATTTCTAATAAACTTAATTGCATACTCAATGTGATACCTTTTTAATATAGATTGACCTCCTGACTGGGTTCAGTAGTTGCTGTATGTGTTAGTAGTAGCAAAGATGGTAGAAGCAGTTCCAACTTGTTTCAACACTATTTTGTCTCCCCCTGCAGGTAAACATGTTAATTACAACAACCCCTCAATACGTCTCACAGTTTTTAATGAAGTACGTAAGTTAATGATTTGCTATTAATAATTCATATCTTTAAAACGTTTAAAAGTGTCAAGAAATATATGAATCTATGGAGTTAGAGGTTTGTAAGACGTCACATTCCTGCGGCGGAAGTGTGTTCGTCAGGCTCATCTTGATGACGTACCTACACGGGCTGCCGTTGGAACTTGACAGCTGAGCAACAAACGCTTCAAAAATGAACCAGTTAAGAGTATAGCAAAGGTTTTTGTGTTGAAGCTTAGTTAGTTTTTATTTTATTTTATGTCAGTATGATCTGAAACTTTCCACCACCCTGATACAGCTGCACGTTGATATTTTGTTTTGGCGGACTAAGGCTGTTGAATAGATAACATCATGTCGTTTCTGGTGGACTCAGTCATCATGTTCACCTCTCAGGTTTGTTTTCAACAAACTGTAACGTTATTTCTTTCTCTCAACAATAATATACAGAACATGTCGTAAAATAACGTTGTTTTAAATGTTATCTAGCTAGCCGTGTAGTTAACTGTGGTGTGATGTCTTCTTGCTAAATGCAAAGGTTAACTTTTAGTCCATGACCAGCAGCACTGTGCTGATCCCCTCCCCACGTTTTAACATGTGTATAAAATGCTCTACTTTGAGTAAATACTTTGTGTCTGATATGATTTTATGGTTGATACTAGCATTTCCTCCTTCTCCCTCAGAATGTATAAATATGCAAATAATTTTCATTTCAAGTTTAACTGCTGGACACAAGATCTCTCCTTGAGAGTTTCCACATCACACTTGTGTAAATTGAATACTGGACGAGGACAAACTATTTGTGATTTGACAAATCATGCTCCCACGGCCCTAAAACCCCTAAAATCTGATTTTTAATAAGCACACATGAATGTGAAAACAACCTTCTAATGTCAAACTCTGCACATACATCATTCTGCAACTCAAACATCCAACTGAGTGTGATGTGGATGACAACTGGCCAAATGCAAAAGACAAGGCTGATTGGCATTGCTGTGCATATATTGTATATCTGTGTAATAGTAGCTATCCTATACTTGTATAGTGCATTATTTGTATGTGGTATTCATTAGTTTCATCTTGTGCATCTAGTGTTTTGGTTGCATTAGTGCATTCTGTAAATTTACTGTAATGACAAGCTGAATGTTTAAGAACTCATTAGCTTGCAGGAAAAATGCCTCTATTTGTGATGAATACTTTTTAATGGCCAAATGTGACAAAGTAATCTTCCCATTCTTTCCTTACTCTGAATAACTTCTATTTAATCCAACACAGGTGCTGTTCTTTGGATTTGGCTGGTTATTCTTTATGCGGCAACTATTTAAAGACTATGAGGTACAGTGTTATCACAAGGCATTCACTTATAAATAACTACTAACTACTTGGGCATAATGATAATTCCAATTAAAAAAACATAACACTTTATGTCATTAGTCCAATTTCCCAATCATTTTAAAGACATTTCTTAGAAAGAACAATGTCATTTAGTACTGATAAGAGGGAAAATAAAAGCAGTATTCAGATGGTACAGTTGCAATTAATTGCTAGAGAGTCTTTTAGTCAGTGCACATCAGTTCAACAGAATCTGTATAAATGGGAAACCTTATTACAGTTGAGCATACAATATAACATATGTAGAATAAAGTTTTCAATAACGAACAAATCATTCATATTTATTTAACTTTAAATTGGGATTCAATTCATGTGAGTTAATATTTAACTCGTACTTAGTACCAAATTATTCAGATAAGTGCACATTCACCATATCATCATAGGCCTCTATCAATCCCTGGATGTACACTGTGGTAAAGGTCTGTTTTTCTATTTCTTGACAGGTGCGTCAGTACGTCGTTCAGGTGGTTTTCTCGGTCACCTTCGCTTTTTCATGTACCATGTTTGAGCTCATCATCTTTGAGATTCTGGGTGCCTTAAGTACTAGGTAAGTTCATTCTCTATGCAACGTAACTGTGTTTCATTGCTGCTTATTGCGGATGAAGAATTTTAACCTCCATGTCTTTGCCACAGTTCCAGGTATTTCCACTGGAAGCTGAATTTGTATGTGATTCTGCTGGTTCTAATTTTTGTGGTGCCTTTCTACATTGGTTACTTTGTTGTCAGCAACATACGCCTGCGTAAGTACAGTTTTGACTATTGGGAAAAACAAAACACTGTTACTAAAATAGCTGATGCTGTTTGACAGATGTTATTTCATACTCATGTTGTCTCTGTGTGTGTGTGCAGTACAGAGACAGAGGCTTCTTTTTGCCTGTATGGTTTGGTTTACCTTCATGTATTTCTTCTGGAAGTTGGGGGACCCATTTCCCATCCTCAGTCCAAAACATGGTAAGTGCGCATCCTTCTCCTCACTTGGTAATAGACACCTTTTATCCCAGTCTGTCATCAATATTTCAAAGCATTGTACATTTGATACTCTATAGGTGTCTTGTTTCACATAATGAGTCCTTTTATTTGCAAAGAGTGTTGAAAAACAAGCAAAAAATGATGTTGTTTATTTCAGTCTGCTGTTGTCTTTTCTTCAGGCATCCTTTCCATTGAGCAGCTAATCAGTCGCGTTGGTGTGATCGGAGTCACACTCATGGCTCTGCTGTCTGGCTTTGGTGCTGTCAACTGTCCCTACACATATATGTCTTATTTTCTCAGGTAAGTTCAGCTGTGGGTTTTCTCTGAAGTAACCTTGAGAAGCTGAAATACACTCAACCACACGCTGCCAATGTCCTCATGATTTGTAGTTTATATTCATAGAAATGTAACAGAAAGTGACATCCTTGCTTTGGAGAGACGGCTGCTTCAAACTATGGACATGATTGTCAGCAAGAAGAAACGGTGAGTTTTTAAAAAAAAAGGAAGAAATCCTAAAACAAATCATTGCGAAATGACCATTTTGCCAAAGTATAGCAATACAAAACCACTAGCATTGCTGTACATGTCGTTTTGTTTACTGCATATTCATGTTTATTTTATGTGTAGAATTGCAATGACACGGAGACAAATGTACCAACGTGGGGAAGACCAGAACAAACAGACAGGATTCTGGGGCATGATCAAGAGTGTTACCTCCACACAGACAGGCAGCGAAAGTATCCTTTACACTGATACTTAAACAGATGGCAAAAAGTATCTGCATAAAACTATGTACATATTATCTGCAGTATTTGTAGTAGATGTCAGCCTTGACTTCTGCCATCTAGACCTCTCTCTGATCCAGCAGGAGGTCGATGCTTTAGAGGAGTTGAGTCGACAACTCTTTCTTGAGACTGTGGATCTACAAGCCACCAAGGTAACACATATGGACACACACACACACACACATGTAGAAAACACAGAATAGATTGAAAACAAATGTTTTCAAATATGGCTGCTTGCACCTATCACAAGATCCCTGCAAGTCAAGGTGCAAAACTAGTTTATTATATTGACTTAAGATTTACTTTACTGAAAGGTACTTTCAACACTAACCTACTGGCTAGTTAGTTGGCCCTGTTGACCCCAAACAGAACAAAAAGCATTCAGACTGATTGTCTTTATCTCTGGCATTCTTTCATTGCTCTTTGTGTCTTCAAATGAAGTGTAATCTGGTGTGATACCAAGAACCATCCCTCCCTCCTAAGAATCAGTCAACAGGCCCATCTCCCAAAACAAATCTTCAGTCAAAAGCTGAATGTTATCAGTTTGCTGCTTTATTACCTGTTGAAACACTGCGGTGTTTGTGTTTTTTGTGTAATTCTTCATTCCTCTTCAGTTAATCATTTCAGTGGGCAAAAAAGGGGTGGAGAAGTCCCGCCGATGGCATCCTGAGCCAGTCTAAAGATTAAGATATAGTTAAGAGCAGCCATCATTGGAGAGGAGAAATTGGAGGGAACATACATTACATGCAGACCAATAAAAACACACACACGCACGCACACACACTGAGATAAGTATTTTGTTTTGCTAGATGTTCAGTTTTCATTATCAGCCACTTGTCTTCCATTTGTTTTAGGTAGGTAGCATCTAGTGGATTGCTCCATCAGCTGTTTATGGGGGTTGACTCATAGTGCTCAGTTTGTTATCGAGAATGACTCATAATGAATGACTCATTTCACATCACGCAGTTACCTGATAAATGACACTTGTACAACTCAACTCAGATACCTATAAAATAATACACATCCATCTCAAAAAGTGTATTTAAACTTTTGCTAGAAGGTCTAACTTTATCACATGGATCATGTAGATTAAATATAGTTTATTGACATTTATGTCAGTGGTTTTAACTGAAATCGTTACCTGATTTAATGGACTGAGGCTGAGAGCTTACAGCGTGCCTCTGACAGATTACAGCCATGTATACACACATTTATCTATACACACTACACTCATTAGCTTTTGCACAATAAATGATTCTAATCTAATCAACCAAACCCTTCAGCACCACCTTTCTTTATCTTTAGGAGCGAATTGAGTACTCAAAGACATTCCAGGGGAAATACTTCAACTTCCTCGGCTACTTCTTTTCCATCTATTGTGTTTGGAAAATTTTCATGGTGAGAACATTCACAGTGTGTTTTTTGTCGCACTCGTATATATACTGCAGTGCTTTGGCCATTACTCAGTTTACATAATTTCATTTTAATTGTCTAAGGTTAAAAAGGACTTTGGTTCATTTTTAGTCATATTCTTTCTGTCACAGGCTACTATAAACATTGTGTTTGATCGTGTTGGAAAGACGGATCCAGTGACGAGGGGTATTGAAATTACAGTGAACTACTTGGGCATCCAGTTTGATGTAAGGCCTTATTTTCTTTCTCTCTTATTCTATCTCACATACACCTGCGGTAATAGAATCGCACAGCTTGACCTCCTGTAAAGAAAATTGCTGGCCCAATACCATCTCTTTGCCTGTCATTGTCACTTGTAATCTTTTTTCACATAGACATTTATTTGATTGAGTCCTCACAACTTGTTTAAATTTGAAATGAATAAATGATGAATAGAAATTGAAAGCTGTCACCCCCTCTCCATACTATAATGTCCTTCTTCATTACTTTGCTTTTCTTTTTTTTTTCTTTCTCCCTGTGTCAGGTAAAGTTTTGGTCCCAACACATCTCCTTCATCTTGGTGGGAATAATAATCGTTACGTCCATACGAGGCCTACTCATCACCCTCACAAAGGTACACGAAATTATTGCAGGAAACAAATTGAAATGCCTTAAGGGATCTTAAGGGTAAATACATCTGAGGTTAGGTTTTTTTTGTCTTTAAATCTATGATTTGATGCTCCTTCATTTTTAGTTCTTCTACGCAATATCAAGCAGCAAGTCTTCCAACGTTATCGTGCTTGTCCTCGCTCAGATTATGGTGAGTGTGTTTGCTTTACGTTTGTCTCATTACAGAGTCCAGCCAACACACAACAATTAAATCCGGTATTTCTCTTTCTGCGTTTCTATACTAGGGGATGTATTTTGTATCATCGGTACTACTGATGCGAATGAGCATGCCGCTGGAGTATCGCTCCATTGTGTCAGAAGTGCTGGGAGAATTGCAGTTCAACTTCTACCACCGCTGGTTTGACGTCATCTTCTTGGTCAGTGCCCTGTCCAGCATCCTCTTCCTCTATCTTGCCCACAAGCAGTCACCAGAGAAACACATGGCCCTCTGATCCTCTATGTCTTTGCCCATCTGGACATGACTTGTGACTTATTGGAACTTGTAATCTGGAATTTAGGGATGTCCAGGTATCTATCTTTTTTTTAATAAAGGGTATTATTATCTGGATTGCCTCTTCCTGAATCAGGAATGGCTGATTGTTGAATGCAAGTGATGGGAATCTATTGGCATTAGGCAACATCTTTAAAAGTGGACTATATTGAATTTAAGTGTTTACAGAAGAAAAGTTATTATTGGGAATGTAAATGTAATTTGCAACATGAAAAAACTTCTGTTCTCTTTGCTCTAAAGTTTTTAATCTTTTGGCCAAAATGTTCTTTTATTTTAGTCTGTCTAAACACACTGGAGCTATGCTGTTCACAGCACATCCCTACTTCCCTCTATATGGACTATACAATATAAGGAATAGATACATTTTCATTCAACTGGGACAAAAATATAAATAGAATATCTATACAGTAAAAACATGATTCAGATGGTATGTGTTCATTTATTTCTATTAACAGAATGTGTCATTCATTTACATTTATTTTAGAAATTGACGACAACAAAGTAAAATTTAGATTTAAATAAAAAATAAAGGCACCAATGTTAATATAGAGAAAAAGGCCACCATATTGTGGGAGCTGTAGTTTTAATCTTAGTAGTAACCTCAGGTATGGCAAAGACATTATTTTTGATCATTGCACATAAACTATAAACTAAAAATATATTATTGGTGTCAAAGGAAGACAAAAGTATTCATGTTTTTGTTCTCAGAGCTCATACAGTGGATCAAACTATTCTTCTGATTGAAAAGTACAAGACATTTGAAAGGTGAATTGTGTCTATTGTTTTTTGTTCTGTATTCTCTGTCTCTTCTGTGATTTTTAATCGGATGTATGAAGCCCATAAATCTGATACTTAAATAACAAGAATTAGATTGACAAAGGCCAGTTCAGGAAACGCATCCTTAAGGTGGCTTTTCAAAGTCTCTCATCAACACTGTCCCGAGATGAAGATGATGACACAGATGCACTCTGCGAGGAGAGAAAATAAAATCACAATTATTTTTGGTCACAGAACATTTTATCGTGTTTTTTTATTTTTATTGAAATGATAAAGAGGAATTGACATCATGATATGTGATCTTTGATACACCTTTATTGTTGTCCTTAGTGAAGATGCAGTAAACAAGACTATGAGTACAACAGTGCTAGTGGTTATGTGAGGCTATATGGTGCTTTGGGCTAAATGCTAATGTCAGCATGGAAACAGTGACAGTGCTAACATGCTGATCTTCAGCAGGCTAGGGATAATGTTAATCGTATTCTCCACCTTAGCTAAGTGTGTTAGACATTTGCTTGTTGGCGCAAATTATGACAACTGATGATGGCTCTACATATCATGCCACGTAAGTTATTACAATACATCCTGAGGTTGGCATGGGTGTCCGTGGCAATCCATCCAATAGTTGTTGAAGTAGTTCACCCAAAAAAGAAAATGTCAACCTCATGATGGCACTGGAGAAAAATGCAGTTTCATCAAATTCATTAGGATTCATCTTCTGGAGGCCATGAATGTATGTACAAAATGTACAAAATTAAGGGATGCTAGTGAGCAGTTTTCATTTGACTGACTAGGTGCCATCTTTGAGTCAGGTATCCAGTTTCTTTAATACATCCATGACAAAATGTAATGACATTCCATCTATTGCTATTGAGATATTTCAATCTGAACAGAAGCGTTGACAGACCGACATTATCATCCCTAGAGCTGCACTGCTAACGTGTCTAAAACTGTAGGTACTTTAAAAACCTCTGCTCACCCTCTCTCTTGCGGGTTCTTGAGTAGGAGTTTCTGGTCTGTCCGCCTCCTCATGTCTCTCCTTTCTGGCCTGTGGAGTGTCTACAGAGTGGACTTGAACATAGGATGTTTTCCCAAGAAGCAGGCGTGTGATTCTCACTCCTTTAGCTTTAAGTTGGTCGTAGACGCTCTGTTCAACCACCAGCATCTCCAGAGAGTTCCCACTGCTGCGGACCAGAGCCACGGCCTCTTCATGGCTGCTCTGCTCCACATTCACTCCATTCACTTCCACCACGATGTCGTTGTCCTCCAGACCTGCCCTGTCGGCTACTCCACCCTTCACCACCTGAGACAAAGCGCATCTAAGATCTATAACGGTTTGATTTAAAATGGTAATGGTTATAAAGCGAACATTCTTATAAGTCTTACCTCCATGATGTACTGACCACACACACCCTGGATGCCGTTTAGGTGAAAGCCATAGCCATCTGCAGCCTTCTCCATCTTGCACAGTTTAGGCTTGAGCTCCTTCTTCTCCTGAACAGGTATAGATGGTTGGACAGGTGCAGGTAAATTGATGGCCTCTGTGTAACTAGGTGGAGAGATGCAGTCCTTTCTCTCCTCCCAGAAAAGCATAGGAGACACTTTCCCCTGTGTTGCGACACAACATAACAGATTGCTTGCAACTCTACTCTGAAGCCAATAAATTGACCATGGCAGCCCACCTCACCTGCTTATACATGTGGTCCGTGCCCTTGTCCACCACTAGGAGACAGCACTTGTTGCCGCTCTGCCTGATTCTCTCCACCACCTGCTCATGGCTGCAGCCGTCCACCTCATTGCCGTCCACAGCGACCAACCTGTCCATGTCCTTCAGACCTGCTTTTTCTGCTGGGCTGCCTTTGTCTATGTCCTTGATGAAATGTCCTGCGAGGCATCAATGAGTACACTGTCAAAACACAGTCTCCTCTCTGCAGTTTAATGTTAGTGAACATAGCAGTTAACTGATTATAGCCTTGCCTCTATGGTTTGGCTCCTCTTTGAGCAGGAAACCATACCCATCAGGTCCTTTGGTCATGTCGATGATGCGTGGCTTGTATGGGAGGTATTCGGTTGTAGCTAATGACGCTCCTATCTTGGTGTGCTTGTTCTGGTAGTACCTGTCTGTTTCCTCGTCACTCAATAGTAACATGATGCTGCTGTCTGCCATCTTGATCTTGTCCACCACTTGTTCGTGCGTGGACTCCTCCACGTTCTCCCCATTGACTTCCAGCAGACGGTCGTTCACTTTGACCCCTGCCCTGTCTGCCACCTTTCCTGATATCACCTCTGTCATGAACAAACCCTTCTCACCTAAAGAAAATGTCACAGTAGATACAGATTAAACATATCAAACATGTTTTGGCTGAGATTACAGTTATTTATAGATAACAAGCCGTTAATAAGAACAGGTTTTTGTTTGGCTGGACCGTTTGACCTCTGACCTTTTGTAAAAATGCTGCAGAACAACTGAACCAAAATACGTGGATTGTTGTTTCTAAAATAAAGCAGCTGTTTTCCAATGTCACAGATCAAACACTCCATTTTAGCAATCTTCCTGATTAATTCCTGATTAATCCTGAATTTATAGTTCATAACTGCTTCATAAAAGATTAATAAAGGCATTAGTTACAACTAAACTCCCTTTTAAATGGCGTCTTCTCAGAACACTAAAACAATTTAGCAGCAAATCTAGGATTACAATTGCCAACGACAAATTCGATAGAACTATAATCCAGCGATGTAGATAAATTAAGTTTATTTGAATGTCGTAATGCATGTTTTTAAAGGTTTACTTTTTACGTTTTCCCAAATTGTGATTCCACTGCCCTGCCTCCTCAGCTCACCTTTGATTGAGAGAAGAGAAAACCCGTAGCCTGAGCTGGACTTGACCAAATAGCAGAGTTTGGGTTTCTGCACTTTTTTAGCCACGCCGTTGGCAACTGGTGTGTTGTGAGGTTCAGACAGGTTTACTCCCTGTGCTTTTGCTTGCTTGTAGGAAGCTTCATCCAAGATGTGGAAGATGACAGATACCCCGCTGTTTCTCACCAGGTCCACCACCTGTCCCAGGGGAACACATACAGTAGCTGAGAAAGACGCAGGTCACAGGACAACTCCATCAGTCTTAAGAGTTATTGATTTGATGAATGCACTGCTGTAATTCCACATCCTGCTTACCTCTGAATGGGACAGTCCATCAACAAATGCTCCATTAACTCGTAGAATGCGGTCTCCATCTTTCATGCCAGCCAATTCAGCTGGACCTCCCATTTCCAGGCAGCGGATCAGGTGACCATCCTCACCATGCTCCACCCTCAAGTAGAAGCCAAATGTCTGACCTGGCCTCTTGGTTAGAGAAATCACCTTCGGCTTGTACCCGGCCATGTCCTGTCGTGGAGGAGATGGTTAATATCGTACACAAACGCTATCACAAGTTTTATATTCTAATGTCCTTTAAGAAATGTGATGAATCCTTTGGTATTTTAAACTGTAAGGAACACAATTTATTAATTGAAACAGTGGAAAGATCGACATTAATACAATTAATTTATATCAACTCAGATATACAGTACAGTACAAAACCTAGAGAGTTGTAGTGTGATAAGACTGTGATATATAAAGATAAAGAATTGAAAGAAATAAGTGCTATGTTTTTCCAATATGTTTATGCAATAATCCAAAAAAAGAGAGGCTACAGTTACTGAATGTATTTATAACCTTCAGAGTACCCGTCTCCCCCCCCCCCCCCCCCCCCCCCCCCGCACTGTCACCCACCAGCACAAATATATACATTTAATAGTAAATAAGCCTGACCCTAAAGAAGCCAAAGAAGTGCTGATATTTTAAGATTGAAAGTTAATCTTCCATGTCAGTGTTTCAATTGCAGTTAATGATTAATAGCATAGACAGCCTGGACTTCGAATGCCACAGTAAAGAATATCTCTGTAACAATATCTCTGTAATCCTCTTTCAGACAGTTCTTTCTCATAATGAAAGTTCTCATAATGAATGCTGTGTGTACTGATGTGTATGTATGACAAGTGAATAAGAGCAAAAGCAGAAAATATTGTAACCCACTCCGACCTTTAAAAACAGTGGTGTAAAGAGTTACCACAAATTAAGTAACGCAGACAGGTCAAAATGATCAAGAAAATCCCTAAATATTTAGAAATATTCAAATCCATATATATTAATACCTCGACAAAAGTTCTTTGGGTTTGAACTCATGTACTCATAAATGTGAATTTGTACACCAACACTAAACACTGCAGAGATTAAGAGGTTAATAGATCCAGTATCAGAATTACAATACACACATGAACAGACTTTAAAACTACGAGGTAATCCACGACCTTTGTTTTTGCCCTAACTTTATATAATCATATCTTGAAATCAAACTCACCAGCTTGTCTTTGCTCAGTGTTCTGGTCCACAGGAAGCACCTACCTGTCACTGCTTAGCTGATTATAGCCTGTATCTTCAACCTGTATTTCTCCTCCTTGCTCCTTCATCCCTCCCACCAACCCCCCCGCCCCCTTCACCCTCTTCGCCTTTGACAGGCCAAAGGTGAGTCTAAAGGCTGAGTTATTTAACTGTGGCTCATGTCATGAATGTCTCAAGAGACCATGACGTGCAATCTGTCCTCTGAAGAGACATTGGAAGCACGAAGCAGTCATTTGTTTGGTGGTCAACATGATGCAGGTGGCAGTCAGCAATCATTGCAGTACATTTACGTACTGTCAGAACTACGTCAAGGGAAATGTGTATTGTGTATATCCATTTGCGTAAAAGAGTATGCACAATATGCACAAATTAGTGTTCAACATTTTGAATATTTGTGGAACCAAAAATTACTTTTAAGATCTGAAAAGAGGAATCTTCTATCTTTTTGATAATGGTGTTAAAAAACAACAACAGTAACCGTTACCTGTGGCTTTTTTAAATCAACACGCTTAAATTCAGTTTATTAGATGCACCCGTTTAAATGTATGCAGTCTAACACAACAACTTCCTTCATTAAAGTTATAATGTCAATATGTTTTCTCTTTTATATTAGTGTTGATTCCACTTAACTGTTATTTTGGGAACTCTGGTTTCTAATGCTGTCGAAATGTATTGCTTTATACTGTATGTTTCAGTTTACTTCATTCGATTTTTATTACATTATTGTAGCAAGCTATAAACAAAACGCAACAATAAAACAGATAAAAATAAATACGGGAACAAAAAAACTCTGCATATAAGTATGCTCAAAAAAAAAATCTTCTGCTTAAGTGCTGCTATTTTCCTAGAACGAGTTTACAAAGTTCAGGTTTAGTGTTTCTGTACTTTAGTCTACCAGGTTTATGGGCACTTTGGTCCTTAACTATTGGAGAGTCCCTTGGTTATAAAAGGCTTATTATGATAATGCTGTCCTCGGGATGGGACAAAGGTGACAAAAGCTCAAGCAAAGCCAAGCAAAACAAATCTGCAAACAGTAAAGGTTGATTCATTACTGCGCTCAGAGATGCTGACGTACACAACAACAGCTTTTTGTAGAAAATTTTGGCTACGTATAATAATTCTGCTCTGGCTTCATATAACATGACGTTGATATTATCTTAAGTTTCTAACTGCCTCCAGGGAGACTGTAATTATCAGTTATATAAAAGCCATTAATTGATAAAGTGATTGTTTGGTGCATTCAGTCACCGGTAGCCATTTAAATATTAATGATTTTTAACATCATAGAGAGAGTCATAAGTCTAACAAGATAACAGGCTGCTGAAGCTCAATTGGTGCTTTAACAAACATGATGCTGCCATCTACTGTTTTAAAAATGATCACCGGACTCCAATAATGCATCCTGGGTTGGAAAACATATTGGTGAAGTGTAGTTTTGTGTGTGTGTGTGTGTGTGTGTGTGTGTGTGAGAGAGAGAGAGAGAGAGAGACAAAAGAGTGTGTAAGTGCAGAGTGGTAGTGGAAATACTCAACAAGTGCTCAACTCTTTTACTTAAGCGAAAGCATGTATATCACAATGTAAAATGCTCTATAACAAGTGCAAGTCCAGTATTTTAAATGACATATGATTAAAATAAATACTTCAGTATAAAACATAAAAGTATTCATTCTGAACCTCTGAACTTCTCAGTGTTAATTATTGATGTACTAACATATGAAGTAAGCAGTATTTTCTGTTGTGTAGTAATATTGTTTAGGCCTTACCATTTAGAGGATTTTATTGCATACAGTTCAGTTGAAGAGTCACATGCTCTTTCACTGGTTGAAATCAAGCTATAACCTTAAAACCTTCTAAAACTCTCTTTATGTGAAAACTACATTGAATTAGTTTTTTATAGTTGCTTAAAATGTCGACATGCTGACAACAGAAAATGACTAAAATACTACTATACAGATTTGAAGTACTGTTTCCATGTTGTGCTTCTCTGTATTTCTACTTTACTACATTTCAGGAGGAAATTTCATTCGTCTGATGAGTAAAGTCACTACCCATTTCACAGATAAACACATCGGTTAAAAAAACATTTGACCTTTGCGAATATGAGGCATAGGCAAGATATAGTGCTTTACCCGATAGTATGTAAAGTAGTCAGATTACTGTAGAAACACAGGAAAACTGCAACATATAAATACTGCTTACAAATTAATGTATCACTATAATAATGGAGTATTTTTTTTTTTCATTGTGGTATTGCTACTTTTATGCAAGAAGAAGACCTGAATACTCCTCCACACAGGAATACCCCAAAATTGTACTTGAAGGCAAAATATATTTACATTTAGCACCCAAACTGTGTATCTGTGAAACCTTCCTTCCTCATAAAACATTTACAAAGCCTGTAAAAAAAATGTTTTGTAACCTGCATTAGTTGCATCATTCTTTTTCCCCTCCTGCGTTTGTTGCCCTTTTACAGCGCTTTACTTCAAATAACAGTGGAAAGATCGACAGAGTGTATCACAGTCTCCTGCATCATCGGTCTACACTCAGGCCCCCCTATGATAACACACACATACACACACACACTTTCAAAGCTGCGGCCACTCACTCACTACTGGTCTGGAGACCTATTTGAACAATCGATCCCAGAGGTCCAGGAGCCACAAGCAGAGATGAAGTGAGTGGAAGGAGACAGAAATCCTCTTCAGCTCAGCTTAGCACTGATGCGTTCACTATCCATTACACTCAGTCATCACTTTGCATTTGCCAGAAAAAAAAAATAGCTGAACATATTTCCATGACACTGACTGCCAAGATTAAAACCTATAGTTGTTTTTGTTTTTTTTTTTAATCTGAAACATAATCTCAGTGGTGTTTACGGTAGATACAGATAGATATGAGCTGTAAAATGTCACACCAGCAGTGATTATCTCCAACCTGTGTTCATCAGCAGTGGAGCATCACTAATCATCATGCCATGCCAGTTTGTGATTGCCGCTATCAACAGGGAGCACTAGTCTCCGACTGTCTCTCTCTTCTTCTTGATTGGCATCCTCACATGGCTTGTTTATCGGGGTTAAGTGACTCTGCACATGACCTCCCCGAGCCAGCTAATTAGACCAGGAGAAGCCTGTAAAATATTCTCATTCATCCAGGTCCATGGTTATCTCAAGGAAATTAAATCGAATGCAACTGGACTTCATCAGTTCAAGAGGCTTCATCAGTTCCTGAACTGATGAAGCCTCTTGGATCAGAGGTGAAACGTCTTCGAAGGCAAATAACCAAGTCCAGTTGCGTTCGATTTAATTTCCTCCAGACCAGGAGAAAGATTAGAGCTGGGCCACAAGAAATAATGGTCCCTGTTTTTCCTCTAGGAGTCATTTGAGCGTTCAGAAGCCAAACAGACGGTCCCAGTTCTCCACAGCAATAACACGCCCCAGAAAGCAGCAACATGTCAACCTCCTAAATGTACAGGTGGCACGGAAGAGATGTGTCTCCATTACCTTGTACTAAACAAGCATGAAACCTGTCCAGTGCAGGCCCATTTGAGGAGCACGTTATGTCCATGGCACACCTCCAGCTCAGTACATGAACATAGTACTGCTGTCTAATCTGACTAAAACATATAATATTATATTTTAAACCTTAATATAAAGCTTCATGGGGATGGCTTTACAAAAGGATTTTTTTCCTAATTAGGACAATAATAATAAAAAGAGTAGAAGTATTCTGTCATTATGAAGCATATTAAACATTAACAAGACAAAATAGAATGATCTCTGGATACATGAAGCACATCTATGAACTTATTGTTTTATTCTCCTCCTTGTAACAATGCATTCAGTTTTTCTATGCATGTTTGCTCATGCCCAGTGCAGGTATGTCTTTGGACATGCACACAGCGAGGTCTGTGACATTTCTTGCATTGACTTATATCATAAAAATGAAATATTAGTGAGTCACTGAAACTGCAGTCATATCTTACATTAGGTAATGTCCTGATGGCTGCAGTACTGGAAGTACGCAAAATAACTGCTCAATCAAAAAAAAAAAAACCCTAATTAAAACTAAAGAAAACAGGGAAACAATTTCTGACATTACCATTACCGTTGCCTTTCACAATGCATATGATATTAAACATATATCTTTGATGGTTTTCTAATCTGTCACCTAACTTTAGTGAGCTGAAGGTACTTATTGGGGAAGGAACAATCATGGTCAATGTTAAAAGGAAACAGGCTTGACTGTTGGTAGAAAATAAATGGGGACAGTGGTTTCTCATCTCTCACTCACACGTGTTGTTGCTCAATAGCTCCTACATCATCCATTAATGTTGCTGAGGGAGCAATCAAGTGACGTGATTGTAAATAGCAGTTTTACAATCGCAGGGTGGGAGGTATGGAAAGACATAGAACAAGTTTTACAGACATTTTAATATCATAGGCTTTCATTAGTTTCTTCATTAAGGAGGGTTGATCGCCTAAAGGTGGTGATTATGATGATGATCGTGATCAAGATATGATGAGGATTTGTTTCAAATAACCTTCACAGACTGTAGATTTACAGATTTCCACTGAGGTCGTGCTCTATAATTACACAGGTATGAGCCATGAATATAACATGTCTAATTTATTTCGGATCCTTCAAACACCTGTCAAAGACAGGAAGTGCGCTCACACACCACGCGAGGGCGGTAGTGCGCATGTGAAACCACCACCAGGTCAGGTAGCGCTTCATTTGCAAATAAAACTGTTAGATGTTCAAATGGTCGTTCACTTACAGTTAAGCTAAACAATGATTAGACCACGGACAGAGTGCACCACATGTTTATGGTTACAGGCTATTGTAGTCATAAAGATAAAGACTTACCCCAAATGATTAATTAATTTGGATTCTGATAACATGGCAGATAGTGGTGATGCTGTCACTCAAAAAAAGCAAGACATGACATGTTATCAGTTACTTATACTGTTTCTGACTGCTTCCAGCTCACTGATACAACTACAATATGCAAAACAAATATGAAAAGCGTAGAAAACTATTCAAATAACACGGAAACCCCTGACGGTTTTCGTCGAACCTACTTATCTAGAAAGACAAAATAAATCATAGTTAGGCAAAGGGATGTGAGCTAAAATATTTTCCCAAAACAGACCAATGGCTCTCTCTCTCTCTCTCTCTCTCTCTCTCTCTGTATCTCTCTGTCTCTCTCTCTCTCTCTCTCTGTATCTCTCTCTCTCTCTCTCTCTCTCTCTCTCTGTATCTCTCTCTCTCTCTCTCTCTATCTTTCTCTTTGTCTCGCTCTCTCACCCTATATGACATTAGGGTATCTCTCTCACTCTGAGCTCTTTCACTCTCTCTCTCTCTCTCTCTCTGTTTCTCTCTCTCTCTCTCTGTATCTCTCTGTGTTTCTCTCTCTCTCTGTATCTCTCTCTCTCTCTCTCTCTCTCTCTCTCTCTCTCTCTCTCTCTCTCTCTCTGTCTCTCTGTGTTTCTCTCTCTCTCTCTCTCTCTCTCTCTCTCTCTCTCTATCTCTCTCTCTCTCCCTTTGTCTCGCTCTCTCACCCTATATGACATTAGGGTATCTCTCTCACTCTGAGCTCTTTCACTCTCTCCATGCCTTCACTACTCTCTGGTGCGCACCGATCTTCAACATCTGCAGTAAATGTGACACAACCAATGAAGCAAACTCCTGTTTGTCATTATTGAAGTTGGTAAGCGATGAATTGCTTCGGTCGCCTGATGGACTATGGATGCACAATTCAGTTATTTTACCAGTTTGGCAGCTCAGAAGACAATTAACAGAAGGTCTGATTTGAACTTTTTGTGACCTCAGTGACAACATAAATACAAAAAAACAAAAAACGAAACAAAACAACAACATGGATCTCTATGCACCGAATGAGACGTCTACATCCTCTGAGTGCGTCGGAGCGCAGAGCGGAGCCGGTAACGGGAGCTTGGAGACATCAAATATCACCTGCAGCAACACGTCCTCACTCCTCATAACGCAGCGTGTGAGACAGCGAGGTGAGCAGCATTTATTATTCACTATCACCTAGAGGTCAGTTAAAAGGTGAAACTGTCGTTCTTCATTGATCTTCCTTTGAAGATACAGAAGACACAAAGATACAATTCTTTTTATTTCAGTTAAAATAAAAATAAGCAAAATAGATCATGTATGGTTTCCTTCTCTCTACAAATAACTTCTGATCAGGATTTATCCATGCTGTTTATTTATTTTATTTTATTTTATTTTATTTTATTTTATTTTATTTTATTTTATTTTATTTTATTTTATTTTATTTTATTTTATTTTATTTAACATTTAAAATGAGTTGGCTTTATATCTGGACCGTATCATGGTCATGGTGCTGCGTTTTGCTGATGTTATTTTCAATATGTATTTCTATTTTTCAAGCATTTTTAAGCATTTCTCAAAATCGAGGGTCTGAGGATGGAGAGTGCCACATGTGATGTACTTTGAAAGAGATAAATGTGTAATTATGGTTATATTTGTAATAATAATAATAATAATAATAATCTTAATTTTGTGAACAAGAAAAAACATTTAAACAGGGCTCGTCTTGACGGTGTTTTAGTCCTATACAGGATTTTAGATTGGCGCACCAGCCCCTCATATGTGCCCAACCCTGAGTGCTAGTTCACGTTTTAACATTCTGGCAGCAAGACTCCTATAACAGTTCACTTTTGAAAAAAAAAAGCAAACTTACTCTGAGATATTTTGCACCCTAGGCAACCGCCTATGACGTCTACTTTTGAGTGCATCATCACTCCCTCTCCTCTTAGTCGTGTCTCCGTATGCTTCTTTATCAATCAACACATGCTATTTTCATCCATTAACAGTTGTTTGTCAGTGTTTCCGTGTGTTGATGAGACGTGTGAAGCTACCTGTGTGTAAAAGACTCTGCAGAGACTGAGCACCTACTGTACACTGTGTGTTCACCATCAACAGTTCTGACATTCTGCATTATATTCTGAATGAGTTCAGTCATAGTTGTACTGGGCTAAATCAGTGCGCTGAAAATTACAAAGCCACTGAGGACAAATGCAGATCAGACCAATGTGCAACAGACCAGTGTTGCAGCAGCATATTTAAGTTGGGAACGTAAAACAGTTTAATTTTGCACAATTATGTAATAATTATGGTCCACATATTCACAGATTATTGCTTCTTTCCAATTAGACTTTTCATGGCCTTACTTCTGTCTATTTAGCATTCCCACTGTATCTTCTAAAATCACTCACCCATCTTCTGAGGAAAATAATGAGGCTGTCTGACCCTGTACAGCTGCTATCACCGTCATTATTCCCTTCATCACCCCAGAAATGACTTCTCTATCACATTCGCTCATTTGCTCCCATCTAATCTCCTCTGTCCATCACTTTGAGGCTCTGTGTTTATGAAGCAGACTGAGTCACAGTCAGATTCTGACGCTATTCACTTTTTCTCCAAACAGGAATGTCAAAGCAATAAAGCCACAGACTTCTCACAGTCTACAGGTTGTTGTTCTTATCAAGAGCACATTCACAAATTCTTTTTTCCTCTGGGTGTCAGCGATATTGGCAATGTGCTTTTGGTGATAATTGCTACCGTTGCAGAAAATATATCATCAATGTTGAAAACAGCAAATGTTTAAAAGACGTAATATAAATACATCAAGATCAGCTTACAGGTCTTTGGGAGTCCTGCTATCTGTGTGTCTGTGAAAACTGTTGCATAATTACTTCTGTGGCTTTGCAGGGATGTTGTCACATTGGAGTAAATAACCTCAAAGGTTTCACCAGGCTCAGGCTCTGAAACTACAATTAATTAAATGACGCAGATGAGGGACGCAGATGTTTACAAGGCAGGAAGTGTTACTTTAAATGTATCTTGTGCTCTTCCCGTCTTTATGAAAGTGTAATGCTAAATCACTTCAGTGTTTAAACGCTTCACTGCTCTGTCAGATTTTCATCATGAATACTGGCAACCCCCCCCCCCCCCCTTCAAAGCAAAGAGAACCTGAGCATTCATTGTGTATTCATTGTGCTTTACTGCACATAACTTGACAGAGCTGATGTTGGTTGAAGTGGCTTACCAGGATGCCAGTCACACCTTGTTTACTGCAGGTGAGTGAGAATGTATTTTCGAGAGTCGATAAAAATATGTATGTCTGATTGCAGTGCAATTCATCATACAACCGTAGGAGGTCATTACTGTGGAGACGATGATGACGGCAACAAAAAGGGGGGTTTATTAGTCACTTTCGCTTAGCCGACTTTCCTGACAAAAAGCTTTAAAAAAAATTAAAACCCTCCTCTGCTTTTCATTCCCCCACCATGTCTCTCAAGACTCCACCTCTCCTGTTTGTGGATATTTCACTATATCCATTGCTAACACCATCACATCTCACTCTGCCTGATGAGAACCGAACACACACACACACACGACACACAGTACAGGCATGTTTAATACATGTGCCAAACAACGAGAATGCTGTTCTGTATTCTGACCGGCATGTCCAGGGGCCTGCACGGATGGTGCATTGTAGTCTGTCAACAGAAAGCAGTCTCATTCAGTACGTCCATCAAATGTTCTGGTGTACGGCTGGCTTAGTGACAAGGCTTAGGTGACATTTACCATACCGGATAAGCGACTAGCTGTGACATTTACCAATACCTCAGTCTTAAAGGAGCAGAAACGGCTTCTCCCTGATTGCTGCAGTGACACCAGGGCCAATTGGGATATGACTCATGGTGTGTATGTATCTGTGTCTAATAGACAGGAGGGAGGGTAATTCATACTCAATGTGACTTCAGATACTGAAAAACACATGAAACCTTAAATATTCATGGACAGAACACGAACATAACACATCTAATAATAGCCTCTTTCACTACAGTTAACTTTTCACTTTAGTCACTTCATTCGTTTTAATGTCGTTAGTGGTGAATTCATTCCCTAGCCTTTCACATCAAAGTCTTTCATTTTAGGTAATAGTAATAATGCATCAATGTAATTGATGTTAACAGGATGAACATTTTAATGGTGTCTGCATTTGCAAATTTGAAGTACCCTGTGTAACATGCATTACAAAACATCCTGTATGTATGTAAATATAGACACATTAATGAGATAGTATTTATGGACTCTAATAAGATACAAATGGCATATAAACTAAACAAGTAATGGTTTATTTTTTGTTGTGTCTGACCTGTCAAAATGATTTCACTTAATGACTAGCAGAAAACCTTTAGAAGATGCAACAGTCATTTTATCCCATAACATGCTCACGGTGCTTCTAGCCTGCAGAGAGCCAGTGCCAATGGGCTCTGCACACACACACACACACACACACACACACACAACTGGCTCCTCACACCTCTAGTGGTACAGGCTTCCCTTCTGTCATTTGGCTCTTCTAACTGAAAATAATACTGCAAATAACTGGTAGGGTTGACTGCATGTGTTGTAATGTTCTGTAATGGCTGCATTTCCCCTGACTATTGTAGTAGAAAGTAAGTAGCACCTTCAGCATTTTGGCACTGAAACAGAACAACTCAAACGATGTGTTTGAAACTTACATTAAGCCTCTACTAAGAGGCTGATTCATGGTCATATCATAACATACATCATGTAGTACAATATTCATATGTCTTCATATGTCCGCCCATGCATAATGTCCAGAGATTCTTCAGATAATGAGGAAGAGATTTGTCTGTCTCAGGTGGTGATAAACTGGTCAAAGCTGAATACACTGTAGTCGGAATAATCATCACACACCCACGTCAGAGTCACCACATCCAGCACAGCTGTGTGATGTGACTGGCACACATCACATTAACACCGACATCACAACACTACTGCAGCGCTGTATGTATTGTAGCACTTTCATAAATAACATTTAAAAAATTATGAATACATCTGACACTGGGACATTGTTTGTGTGTGTGTCTGTGTGTGTGTGTGTGTTCCACTTAAGACACCACTGACTGCTCCTGTAATAGTAGCAAACAACTTCGATAGAAAGAATTTTTATTTTTTTCAAATTGATCAAATTCCAATACTCACTTTACACTAATAATGTGTACTATTGCAATACATACTCACCACCCAGATTAGCTTGTCTCCTTAAGAACTACTAGATGATGAACTGCATCCTGCTTCAATTACACTCACTATAAAAGCCTGTAGAGAAACTGCAGACCTGTCTGTATGTCTCATACCAATGCAACAGCTTTGACAAAAGAAAACATTCTGGTCAAACATGGGCCATATGCCAAAAATATTAATATTAGAAACAGAAATAACAGTCTGAGCGGGGAGATTAATGACAAATCCTTCCCCTCTACACATGAGCAGGAGCAGCTATTGGAAATACTGGCCTGAAGAAACTGGTAAATATACTGAAGGAATCATCACTGTTTCCCGCACATCCGTCTTATACACAAGGAAGCTAATTGGTTACAATAAGGACGAAGCCAGTGTAACATAATTTATTAGGAAGGAGAGAAAGAGAGAGAGAATAATGAAACAGTGTTGGTTTAATTCTCTCACCAATCATTGGCTGCACATTTTTATTATTCTTGTGAATGCACAGTCACATAATGAAACACTTAATGTTGCTGGCATTTCTGTAATTATGAAGAAACTGTCAGGAGAACAGTAGTACCCACCATATTAGAGGGTACTGCTTTATATTTGCAGAGTATGTGAGACAGATGGTGTAGCAACACGCCATTTAGATGCAAACACTGTATGTACACTGTATGTGTGTGTGTGTGTGTGCACGCATGTGTGTGAGAGAGAGACTGACATACAGAGACTGAATGAGTCTCTTTTGCTGACAAAGCACAAACAGAATCCATCACTAAGCCTGCAAGCATTAACTCAATTTAGTGACATCACATCACTCCACTTTTATATATGAACCATATACTGTCCTGGAGTCAGGACCTTTCAAATAAGGAGTGCAGGGTGTTGCCTTTCACTCTCTGGAAATGTACCCCCTCGGACTAAACGCTATCTTACAGGGAACACAGAGTGTAATCAATTTAACCATGACAACGAAGTTTTAATTGAGAGAGAAATAGACACAGAAAAGAAAAACAAAAACAACGAGAGCACACTACAGAAGACTGATGTGATGGAAAATGGTAAAAAAAAGGTCAAGGGGAGATGTTTGAAAGGAAAATATGGTGTGAAAATGCCCTCACAGAAAAGGAAGTGCGGTGAGTACAAAGAGAAGAAGACAGACAGCACAGGTTAATATTCATGTTGAACTTGATTTCTCTTAATTGTACTTGAGTTATAAAAAAAATAAACAATCTAAGAGGATTGTAGAAACATATGTATGTTTTGTTGAGACTTTTCAGACAGATTCAGCGTACTGTCGGATCTTGAATACC
The DNA here is from genome assembly GCA_036937835.1 of Pampus argenteus. NCBI lineage: Eukaryota > Metazoa > Chordata > Actinopteri > Scombriformes > Stromateidae > Pampus > Pampus argenteus. Next base: position 13,594,219 of record CM072872.1, on the reverse strand, counting down.
GACATTTGCAGTGCAAGAATCGATGTGTTTTATAGCGCTGAAAACTGCAGTTGGAAATAAATCTTTCTGTCTACAGCTGGTGACAACAGAGAATAAAGAATTAGTTGGACAGGTAGAAGCATGTATATCTATTTATTAATAGGTGTGTAATGTAATGCCATGCTGGTGCAGTACTATAGGAGCACCACCTGCTCCACCCTGACCAGATAATTTCCCTTCAAACTATAACTCTGAAGAAAGTCATCACAGTCTCCTTTATTATTAATTTTTTTACTGTGTTTATTATTATTGACACACACACACACAACCAGGCAGCATTGAGAAATTGCATGGGTATACACAACACTGTTAGTTCTGTTCAGATCAATACGGACAGCATGGCCATATTGATCGTTAGTAAAGTAGAACTGATGAATTGGTTTTCAAGGACAATAATCTTCACACTCTAACACATCCTCTGCTCCTGTCTTTTGCCGTACTAGGTGATGACCACACGCTGCGGATCCTGCTATACTCGCTCATCTTCTTCATGAGTGTGTTCGGCAACCTGCTAATCATCGTGGTGCTGACGGTCAATAAGCGCATGCGCACCGTTACCAACACCTTTCTGCTGTCGCTTGCTGTCAGCGACCTGATGATGGCCATCTTCTGCATGCCCTTCACCCTCATCCCCAGCATCCTCAAGGACTTCATCTTCGGAGCCGCCATGTGCAAGATAGTGTCTTACCTCATGGGTGAGGGTGGTGAGCAAACGAGGGGGTATTTCTTTCACAGTCAGTAGATTTCAGTACATAAATATACATAATAAATCATAAAACATAATAAAAATATTTATGTTGCAGGTAATTCCAGGATTCATGAAGATTTTTTTTTACCCAACAAAAGGAATTGTCTTTTAGAGGCTGTGTGTGTTTTTAGGTAAAACCAGTCAGTATCTGAAGATGGTGCCCTTTACATTATGGTCAACTAAGCTGCCTGAAGAAGGCAAATACAATTGTTTCAATATCATCCTGATATGATGGTACTGAGGCAATGTGAGGGATAATCATTTTCCTGTAACCTTTAGAACATTTTTTTATTGGAATTTGCTGTAAAATGTTATTTACATCTGATCCAGCTGAATTTTAGTCAGCTCAGCCACTTTAATGCTTTGATATAAGGTTAGAAGTAAGAGAGAAGTAATGAGAGTCAAGATATGAAAAGACACTTTTAGAATTGCTGTTGGGGAAAGTTCAGGATACAAAATATTCTAGAGTTAGAGTTGTCAAGTTGTCATTTATTGTATATTTATTCAGAAACGCCATTTAGCAGGTGAAAACATTTATTTAATTTTTACATGACTCATTGCCCTAATTACTGGTGCATTTTTGAAACTTTATTCAAATTTCAAAACTGAAACTTACATTTATAGAAACATTTTAATGTTGTAGCTGGTGGGGACTGAGATAGAAAGTACAAATATCCACCTGTATTTCAGTAAATGTACTTTCCACAGCTTGCTTTTAGCACACACAGAGGAAAAAAAAGGTCGAGTTAGGAGAAGAAATCATAACACTGAGGATGAATAGAGTAATAGATTACAGGTACTCAGATTTTTGAAAGAAAAATTTTTTTTTATCTTCTCTCCTGTACTTGCATGCATAAAAATATAGAAATAATTTTAAAAAGAGAATCATTGAAGTCAGCATCAGAGTGTAACGATTATTATATGTGGAAAGTTAGATACAAACAAAATTAACAAGAAAAGCCATATTAACTAAACAAAATAAAAAATAAATAAAATACAGGGCCTTTGTGAGAAGAATCATCATTAAGATGCACTGAAAAGAAGAAAAAGAAACCCTGAGCATTTCTCACTTCAGCAGGGTCTACTCTAAAGCTGCCCTCATAGGTACAGACAACATAGTGCACCCTGGGTCCTGATTCACACACACACACACACACACACACACACACACACAGTTTGTATTCTCGCTGAGGACGTAGGAGAGGTAAAGAGTAATTTCCCTTCGTGCCATGTCAGGAGGGAGATGGCAGATCACGTCAGTGACCGAGGCCAACATGATTTCCTCTGACACAAGACAAAGATAATCATCCTCGGCTCTCCGCCTCACACTATATTCATTTGCAAGTACATTTCCACAGAGACAAACATTCTGTTCTCGGTTTTGATTACAGATCTTACTTGCACATCAACATACATATTTTTGTTACTTCTTATTACAGGCCTAAACTGTATTCTGAGGACAGAGCGGCAATGAAAGATATCTGAGAACAGACAGTAACATATATGTTTACGAATTTTTTAGAATAATGTTGTGGTTTTTTTTTTTTTACAGGCATATCTGTGAGCATCTCTACATTTAGCCTGGTTGCAATAGCGATTGAGCGTTACAGCGCCATCTGTAACCCCCTGAAGTCACGGGTATGGCAGACCCGCTCCCATGCATATAGGGTGATTGCTGCTACATGGGTTCTGGCCTTCATCATCATGATCCCCTATCCAATAATCAGTCACCTGGAGTCCTTTCAGCGCTCTGACAACACCACTGCTCACCAGTGTCGCCACAAGTGGCCCCTCGCAACGGCAGAGCAGACCTGGTGAGTCTTTAATTCACCTGTTCAGTTGCTTTGCGGCATGTCTACACAGAAAGACTTTTTTTTTATTTATTTATAATGACACAGTATTTTATAATGAGAACAAACCCTTACCGCTTCATGATGAAGATAAAAGATTTTGGTCGTGCTGTAATTGTATCTTTTCTTTGCCTGTGTATCATCAGTTCAATGCAGCCAACAACAGCACATAAAATGCAACTTAACATGAAACTTGCTGTCAGATCTTCTTTACTCTCGCAGTCCTTGCCATCTGGACAATGTAGTTTTTTTTTTTATATCAAATAAACTTTAGATGAACTGCGTCTATGTCTGAAGGGTGTGTGTGTGTGTGTGTGTGTGTGTGTGTGTGTGTCTGTGTACTTTCAGCAAAGCACAGTACACTTAAACATCTCATTAACTTCCATATTTGGACCTGGAGTCTGTTTTTAACAGCTCTTGCTATCTGTCCATTGGGTGTTTTTGTGGAAACATTTGGGCAGATGAAGAGAACAGTCAAATTATTTACAGTGTTTTTTTGTTTTGGACAGGGTTGTTTATATAAATATATAAATGAGCGTATATGCATACTGGACCCAGTTTATACATTAGGTATTTATATATATTTGATTCACGTAACGAAGTACCTGCTTTTATGAAAAATAAATACCCCACAAAAATAATACTCTTTATGAACACTTAGGCAGTGGAAAGATATTTCCATCTAGATGAAAAAAAAAATTACATCTGCTGTGTGAAAAAACATTTTTCACCTTAATTTCCTGTCCAGGTTCCTGGATATTACATATCTCCCTGTTTGTTTTGGTCACCACATGAAAAATACAGATATATTATTCTGTATGAAAATATGCAATAATAGACAATAACAGAGAGACATTAACATCTGTGTAAATAAATGAAATAATATAACTGGTAATAAAATGTTTTGGTTTGCCTTGTACAATTTGAGCAAGGACATTTCTGGCTACCATCTTTGGATTAGAAAAGACTTGTAACCTGGGAAACGGGTTTAAAAATATTTTTTCATGCAGCAGACTATGCTGGAATAGTTATATTTATTTATAAATATTAATATTTTGTCTCTCAGATGGCTAGAAGTGTCTATGAAGATGCTGGAAACAGCTTCAGAATAGCAGTAGCAGTAGCATTCTGTGTTTTCCATTTATTTGCCTGCAAAACCATTACATGCATTGTTATTCTAGTGCTACTGATCATGAACATTGTTTTAATACCTCTTTTTTTTATGTTTCTTTTTTTAGGTACATTCTTCTTCTGCTTGTGCTTTTCGCTATTCCGGGGGTGGTGATGATTGTGGCCTATGGACTCATCTCCAGGGAGCTTTATAGAGGCATCCAGTTTGAGTTGGGGCACAAAAAAGACTCTACTGGTGAGGCTGTGTACACAACATATGGAAAACACACACACACACACACACACACACACACACACACACACACACACACACACACACACACCTTCAGTGTGCTGGTTCCTATAATACATTCATGCATAGTGCATGTGGAGAGAAGGTCAAATCAAAACATCACACTTTAACATTGAGTTTTTTTGTGTCTCTACATGAATGACATCGCACTACCCAACCAGGCTATGATGTTTGTCACATTTTCTTTCACATGATGTATGTGAATGATACGGGAATTTCATTTTAACCAGACCAATTACATTAGCACCACAATCACTGTAATGTGTGCGGGTTAAGTGAAACATAACCTTTGGTGAGCACACGAGAGTGAGTTTGCTGGTGCTCCATTAGAGGATGGAATTGGCTGGCAGCTGCAGGTCTGTTTGTTCTCAGAGTGAAATAGGTTATCAGAAAAAAAAAAAAAGCTTGAGAGACAAATGTCATAGAGTAAAAAGAAAATACAGAGGAAATCCTCTTTTAAAATAGATTCTATCTTCTTTTAAAATGTCTTTAATTTAATAATCCAGGAGTAATTTGGCAGATTGCACATACCCTCTCGACAGTACCAGTTCCTGCTTATATTTACATGTGTATTCTGTGTACTTTGTCGTTTAGAGAAGCAGAGCACAACTATTACATTTAAATTGCAATTTCCCCTGATGGAGGATTTCTGTGGTTGTAGAAAAATGCAAGTCACTCTTCTTTCCATTAAGGTCACCAGCTGCTCTTTAAAGAGATGATTCACTCAAAATTAATCATACAAATGGGCACATGTCAGGAACGTGGGATGATTTGACAAACTGTCAACTATATACAATTTCCCAAGATAGGGGAGAAAGGTAGTTAGTAGTGGTAGTTCAAACAGGCACAGAAGTTGTTTCATTGTCACATATTCCACATACTGTATATAATAATGTCCTATCTCTACCACAAGATAATCAGAAACGTCCAAGGTAAAAGAAAAACAGTTGTGAATGTATGTTTTGTGTATGAAAAATACACTATTGCATTGTTTAATTTGGAGGACTTGACAAAACTGCCTGTTTTAAGGTTTTTAACTCACATCACCTCCACAGTACTCAATATTTCTTTAAACATATGTTTATTTTCATCAAATGTTGAATGAATCCCAGTCTGGAGACTTTTATGAGCTCAAACACCCACTCAGATTTGTTTCAAAGCATCATTAAACTAAATTTAGTCATTTGCCCAAATGTATTTCTGGAATGTATTTCCTGATTAAGCGTCCATGTATGCAGAAACCTAAAAAAAAACATATAAACAGAACCGTGTCTGTATCGTATGTGACGTCTGCATAGTATAACAAAAGCATAGAATGCCATGAAATGTAAATGTTTCTCATATATAAGGGGATGAAACAGGAAGTCAGTTTGGAAGCCACACACAGTTTTAATTACACCACTACACTGTTGTTTTATTACATTTAAATTTAATACACAACACTGAAATACTTTTCTTTCTGCGTTCCCATACAGATGCAAAGAATGGCCTGACGTCCAATGTGTGTGGTGGTAGTAGTGATGATGGTGATGGTTGCTACGTGAATGCCATTCAGCGGCCTCTCTCGATGGAGATGTCCACCATGGCTGCCTCCGGCAGGGCACTCAAGGCGGACCGGCCACGCAGCAACACATCTGAGGCCAAGCTCGAGGCCAAGAAGAGAGTCATCCGCATGCTAGTGGTCATTGTTGTCCTATTCTTTGTCTGCTGGATGCCACTGTACTGTGTCAACACCTGGCGGGCTTTCGATGACATGTCGGCCATACATGCTCTCTCAGGATCGCCCATTGCTTTTATTCATTTGCTGTGCTACACCTCTGCCTGTGTCAACCCGATTATTTACTGCTTCATGAACACTCGTTTCCGCAAAGCCCTGCTCACCACTTTCTCTTGCTGTGCTGCACCTTGCCATCGCCGACGTCGTCGTGGACTACGGGACAACGAGGAGGATGTTATGGCAACGGGAGCTTCCATGTCCAAGTTCAGTTACACTACAGTCAGCACCATGGGAACCTGCTGAGGCAGATGGATGCAGGAACAATCCAGAAGAGACAGTTACTACAGCAACACAGCTCCCCACATCCTTTGTCTATAGGCCAATTCTGTGCTCATAGGGACAATGATATAACAAACAGGCTGTATAATGTAGAAGTATAGAAGCTTCAACTATGACTGTGAGTAAAGTTATATATAAAGTTATATAACAAAACCTCCATAGCTATACTGAAAAGGCACAAAAAACTAAATATACAATTATCTCTTGGCACAGTCGACCAAGGAAATGTGCTTGCTTAAATGTTTACAGTGGAGTGTGTTTGTGTGTTTGTGTGTGTGTGTGTTTGTGTAGTGCAGAGAAAGTGAGTAGTGGTGGGCCGTATGATATGTGAGGGAGGCAGTCTTGATATCTTGTGTTTGTTATGCAGCTATAAAAAGAGGAAGACTGTTTGAAATGTTAATTTCAAATTGCTTTATATTGTGCTTCTAGTTTTTATTGTTATTTTTCTGTGTTAATGACGGTTATTCTATTGCCTTGTGGACAAAGTGCCTGCTTCTAAATGCTATCATTTGTTTACTGTCGATTTGCCTCATTCATCACAGGCACCATAATCACAGCTGTTTGGAAATGGAGTTTAAAGCCTCAAAACAGCCTTCAAAACAGGCTGAAATTCCTCCAGAGAAGTTGATGAATTTGCTCTAGATGGGAATAAGATGGACAGTGTTGATGAACTGTACCGCTAACCTTTGTGGTTTTAGAGCAAACTTTTTGCTGCAATGTTTGTTTGACCTTGCAGTTGCACAGTGATTTGCATCTTTCTTATATTAGGGCCTCGAGTCTGAGGGAAGTTGACTGATGTAATTGGTTGATAAGTACCCAGCACTTTGTTAAAACATCAGGATTAGTATATCTGGGTAGAAAGCTCTGTTTTTAAACCAACACTGACATATTCTGTATACCATAACTCAACCATAACATAAACTCATTTGGGGACAACATGAGGTCTTGTACTTTGCCTAGAACGAGGACAAAATATAGAATAAAGTTAGCTTAGTTTTGTTTGTTTTTTTAACGTATAAACTTTGTTAAAACTTGTTTAATTTAAAAAAATACAAGATGCTACACTTAAATGAAACAGTAAGTAACAGTGTTTTGGAAAAAACAAAAAAACAAAAACAAAACATGATGCTAAATGATAAGTAGATCAGCTCATTAGTTTCATTACTACCAGCTACTATTTCTGTTGTGTGTCTGGTGTGTAAAAGTTGCTTTGCACTGCTGCAGTTCAAGACGTATTTGGTTACATAAACCAGATAATCTACATAATATATTGTATTTTAGTGATGCTACTTTTTTTTGGCTGAATAATAGTTTTAAATGGGATATCTGTTGTTAATAACATGCTGAGCAAATCATTTGAGAGAAGAGTCCCTATTTGTATTAAATTGTAGCAAACTGTAGCTTGGGCAAACAGTAAGTGTTGCAAATATCATGTCATGTTTGTTACCATAAATACTGTTAACTGTCTGTTAACATCGAATTTTTAAAACATTTAGTGCAGCCTTGTGATTAAAAGGGAGGTAACAGCAACAAAAGGTGTCATGTAACTATGAATGAATATGTTCAGTGACTCACTGGCCCTGCTGAGCTCACGTGCCGGGTACAGAATAGCAGCGAGGTTTTAGGGGACTCTGATTGTCAAGCCCTGTCTAGCATGTCTGACTCTGGTTACGTTAATTGTGTTACCAACTCAATCCTGCCAGGCTGAATGGATGAGCATATTTCACTGAGTGCACCAAAGCACAATGCCGTCAATCTTACAACTAATAGATGTATGGCCTGCCTTTTAGGAAGATTTAAGCTCAGTATGAAGCTTTCGTGGTTTATTGTGAGTACTGTTCCCTTTGTCGTTAAAATATAGACTTAATGACAATAAGGTAGATGAAGAAGAAGAAATCTCAAATCAATAATTAATCAATCATTAAGGAAAACATAGTCTTACACTGGCATATGTCAGTCAGAGCCAGTTCCTTTTGAACCTCACCTTCATACATCTCCACAGTGCTGCAGCAGACACGGCGACAGCCTGACTTTTCTGTTCTTCGGAGCACAAAGGCACATTTATTTAGTTGTTTGATACCCTTTGGACTGGCTGCCGCAATGGGATATGCACATACAGTGAGATACAGGATGAATGAAGTCCTCCTACAGCAGTAAACAGACAGGAGGTATTTATATGTCTGCTAGTGGCATTTCTCGGATAAAGAGGAATACTATAACGCAGTCGTCTTTGTTGTTGTTTATGAGTGACACTTGGAAAGCCTTTTTTTTTTTCTGGAGAGCTGTGAGAGACTAATTTCCCTGCGGTGTCACAGAGGCTGTTTGACGTTATGACTTCCTCTCCTACCAACCCCTTCTTATCCAGTACCCACACACACACACACGCACACACACACACACACACACACACACACACACACACACACACACAGAGTACCAACTCCAGCTTATTAAACTAGTTATTACAGACAGATGCCAATAATTTGTTGTTTTCCCCCTGCATGCAATTCATTTTGAGCATGCACATTAAGACTCAGTATAAAAATAACAATGATGACAGCAACACAAGCAGGTAGTGTCTGGATCTCGAATTAGTATATTCCATTTATGTATAGAAAAATGTCAATGTGACCAGAAGGACTAAAAGTAAATGTCACCTGAGGTCATCCACTTTAAAATGTCACGTTGAGGCATTCTTCATTCAGAAATGGTGATAGCAGAAAATTACTTTTATTGGATTTGATTTGGTCAGAGACACAATATGCTAGATAAATATTTAAAATGTCAGTAAAGTAGACATGGCATAGAACAGGGACAATTTAATCAGAAAAAAAAAATGTCCTGCACGATGCCTACAGGTGGAGTTATTTATATTAGTGATCAGAATACTGTCGGTCATAGTGACAAACCAACAGAGAATTATCGTCCAACTCTGGAGTTCCACGCATCAGATCATAAAAAAATATATATTTTTTTTTAATAATTTGGATAACCTTTAAAGGCACAAACACTGCATACATACATATACAGAGACATGGAAATCTTGTACTAAGATCAATTAGTTACTGTAGTTTCAAGTGAGCGAAAAATATACTAAGTAGAGAAAAATATTAAATGTTAATAAATAAATAAAAATATTAAATATAAAAAATGTTACTATGGTGTGTAGATATACAAAATATTTAGGAGATTTTAGAAGTGTCTTTGCCATAAATTTGGATGATCAGTAACAGCGTGCTCTTCTTGCATTCACACAACTAATCAATCATGATCAGTCTAGACAATGAGGTGGCCTTTATAAAATGACAAGCCCTCACTCACTCTTGTGATTATTATGCCCCTTCTGCTAGCATAAACAACACTCACCTCTCTGTAAAGGCTTAACAATCTGAAAATCGTGTTGACTGATATCTCCCCCTGCTCTAGCTTGCCTGTTACCATGCCTGGTGATAGCATCTTAAGCATTGTGCCAATATCTAAGCCAGTGCCAATATCTCAATGATATGTATGTTTGACCCTTGTGTGCTTTACTGGAATCTTTGCTAAAGCTCTGAAACAGTGGCTTGGTTTATTATTATTATTGTTGATAATTTCAAGAGACCCAAGAATGCTTTACACAATTTACAGGGCACCATCATGTGAAGAGCCTGTTTCTTCAGATAAAACTATAACAATTTGTCACAACAAACGGCACAAGTGTCACTGACAAATAGTGCAGTGGTACTCAGGGGGTTTCTGCCGGTGAATGATGAGGACCGTGCCCGCAGGTGTTGTAGATGAAGTCTCTGGGGCAAGGGCTTGGCAGTTTGGACAGGATCACAATGGTTCACTGTGAGCACAGCTGATAGTTGAGGATCAGATTTGCCTCACTGGGCAGCACAGCCAGATGCATTTGTGACAAACACGCGTAGTGAGATAATTAAAAGAAAATAATACATTTTAGTTATCTGAATGGCAAATAAAACACCCTGCCTGAATGCCCTGGCAATAAGAGTTCAGATTCCCACCTGAGTCATAACTTTTGCATTATGCTGGTTGGTATTGTTTGAACTTTGACATTTAGGAGCTGTACATATGCACAATCCCTGGTGTATATTTTTATTCTGGAACATCTTTGCATGATTTGCAGTTAAAAATATTCTTTATTTAACTCACACTGACCCCCCCGCCCACTCTTTTCTGATTGGTTAAGCTGCATCACGACTTTCGGTTGGTCGTGGGGCTACGTCAACAAACTACAGTAATAGGATTTTGCAACTTTTGTTCATTAGTTATATGTCTGTTAAATGTCAGCTTTTCAAATAGACCTGTACATGTTCGAGCCCTAAACTGACCTAAAATATCAGAGTTGACAACGCAAACAACATATAGCAACAACCTTAGCGACAACCTTTAGCAATCAAGGCTATGGAACGGATGGCTGTTTGTACACATGGGCAACAAGCTGATGTCAACTCGTCAGCAAGGTAAAAAAAAAACATTGCAAACAAAGCAATCAGAGTCACAGCATGAGTCCTTAACGTTATAATATAATAAAGATTTAGACGTAGTCATTTCTGCCATATGATCCATGTGGAGTGTGGAAATAATTTCTTGTACCATAATGATGAGGACTAAAGACCATGTTGTCAGAGAGTCAAGCATCTGGCTATTGTTTAATTAGTGTTGATGTTTACTATCTTTGGGGCAGATCTTGGATTAGTGCAGGCATTACAATATCAAACTAAATATTCTCTTGTGTTGTATATTTGCGTAGTGATGTTTTGTAAAGGAAAGTGCTGATCTTGTGTTTCAGTGATATGTAGTAGTGTGTCATGTTTCTAAGCAGCATGTTCATGTGGGGAAGAAGAGGGATGAAGGGTTACAGAAGCATACATGGACACATTTAGATAAACTCAAATGGTCACAGTTGTCACCATTGCCTTAAGTGTGTTTTTGACTGTATAGTATCTGTATTTCCATGTGTGTGTATGTGAGTGTGTGTCCCTCATGTCTATACATGCCTCTGCGTATATAGTGTTTGAGGCTAAATGAGAGCTGAAGCATTTGGCAGTGTTGTTTCTTCATCCGTGGAAAAGAATATGGGCAACGGCAACCACTCTTCATATTCATATTCAGGGTTGGCTTCACATTCTACTTGTTGTCCACTGAAACAGTGTAAGAATGATTCTTTGTGGTTTTCTTGGCTGCTGTTCACAATCTCATAGTTTTTTTTTTAGTTTTTTTTTTTTAATTATTGCTGCTATGACGCTGTAAGGCCTTAGGTGTTCACTTGTGATTTGAAATGTGTAGTTTTCTATTCTGGTTTATGCTCGAGATGGTGGAGGTTCAACAGGTCTACTTCTTGCGACAGCACAGATTCATTGCTATTATGATTGTTGTTACGGCTACTATCCATTGTTTCTGACTTGGCAGACAGGAGAGATGTGCTATCTCTCTGCATGAGGATCTGGTTAATATTTGTATATTATATGGACATTGTGTGTGCAAAAGAGAAAGAACCAGAATCATACACTAGAGATTTTGTGCATTTGCTGTGTGTGTTATATACTGTCTACTTTGGCTTACTAAATTGGTAACACTTCCATCTCTTCAGGGAACATTGACTTACATTTAGATAGATAGATAGATAGATAGATAGATATACTTTATTAATCCCAAAAACTGGGAAATTAGAGTGTAACAGCAGCATAACACAAATACAACACAATGAAATAAAAAGAACAACCAACAATTAAGATAATAATTAATAATTAAATAAGAATAAGATAATTAAATAAGAGAAGAAGAAGTTCCTGGGGACTTATCCTTATCCATAACACCATATAGCCCTAAACTTACCTTAAAATCAATGATTAAGTGAGTCCCCACCACATAACTGATTTACATCAGCACAAAGTGAGGAATGCCTGGACACACACACACACACACACACACACACAGTTTTAAATAAAATGTGTATGTACAACTGGATGACTATCTAGTGGTACTTTGCTTTTGCTTTTTGTGTAATATTGTATATAATTCAAATAAAGTCTCTATGTCAGCTTATATCAAATATCTTATTGTAGTCTTTCAAACTTTCAAAATCTACTGCAATTTTTTTTTCTGTGCTTTGGATGCTTTCATGAAAATAAAACTACTTAACAGACCCTTTTTCAGGACACAGAAAGGTATGTAGTCATGTTTTATCTGAGTCAGTCTCAGATCCTCTGAGCATTCAAGGCAAAGTATGAGGCCCTGCTGAAACTTGAGAAGCAGCAGTGCACAGGCATTGTCACTGACTTACTTAGAGTGGTCTTAATGGAAACAAAAGAAAACTTTTTTTAGCCTGTACTCTTTAAATAGCATCAATGTAGCCTCTTCAAAAACACCAACAGTAAATGAAATGTAAATAGATCTATATTATGTAATTTAAAATAACCACTTGGCCTTAATGGAAAATAAAATATACAAGAGGACAAGAGGATTCAACACACACACACAGTAATAAAAGACTTTGCATTAGAGCTGTTCAGAAAGGTGCATTTTTTTTATTGTAACAGATAATGTGGATGGGAAGGTACTCATAGCAAGCTAAATATAATTTAGATGGTATGTTTCTGTGCAATGGATAACTATTGATTAAGTAAGTACTTGTTATCAATAATGTGGCTCTGATGATTAGCACTGCATGGCTAATTTATAAATGGATGATCGATCAGCCCTGAAATCAATGAGGGACTCCATCATTCCTACCTGTGAATAATGACACACACAATCCTTTTGACCTCAAGTAGATAGAACAATAGTTTTCATGTGTGCTGCTGTGACTGACACACACACACACAGCATTTTCAGGACTTATAAAATCCCTCTCAGCTGAATCCATCGTCCAAGAACATTGCCTTTGAGAAAAAACACGTTTTACTGATTGCTTCAGAACAGATGCAGTCATCACTGATGCATTGCTTTATCATGTCACTAGAAATTGTGAATATTATTGCTGACCTGTTGTGCCAACAATACACCATAATGAAATGTCAATGACAAAATAATGACCTGGCTTTACCTGGCACAGATGTGTTTTAAAACCAGCATGAGTCATGTTTCATGTGTAAATGATAATCTTCTGTAGTTGAGGGCCCACTCCTAAGAACTGGATGTAACTAAATACAGGCAACTCAGTGCTGATCTTGATGCTTTGTACATGAAATGTACATCCAACCTGTAGGTACAGATTAAAGAGTTAATTCTAAAAAAAAAACCAAAGCAATGCTTCCTGGAAATAAGCTTCCAAAGAGGGATTCAGCCTTGTAACAACACATTATGCAATAACACTGCATTATGTAATAACTCAACAAAAATCTAATACATTTTCACTTCACCATGTACTAACACCCACATTTTGTAATAAACAGCCAGAACACAGTATGTAATAAATTCGCCTGCAATTTGTAATAACTAAAAGCATCCTTGAATAGTGCGGTTTGAGTTTTAAATCAAAAGTTTCAAAAGGTTTAGGATACTTTTAAGATTGATAGGGAGTCTGTTTCAGAGCTGTACATCATAGTGACTAAAAGTTGTTTCACCAAGTTTAGCCCTGGCACTGGGCTCTACCAGCAGCCCACTCACACTGACCTAAAAGGCCAGGCAGGTGTGTACTTCTTAACACTCGGTCTACAACAACAACAACTACTAGAATGATCGTGGCAGTTATTTTGACTGCTCGAATGTTATGTGAATATAATTTGAATGATTATTAAAAAGATCTAAGCATAAATTGCTGGAACAGGTAAAGAACCTACCAGGACACTAAATAAAAAACTATAATGATTGAGTGTTTTATTTACAATGACAATTATTAACGATTATTTTTCCAAAATGCTGTGATGGCCCCCAGCCAACTGAAGACACTGCTGTTGCCAGGTTACCTGTGGTTGCCAGGTTAACTGTGTCACGCCGCGGTGAGGTTTGTCCTGTCTTGGGGTTTTTGTCTCGTTACTTCCTGTTTTATTTTGAAATCTAACTCTCCTCTCGTTTCAGGTCACTTGCCCTTCCTCATGTGTCTGATTGTCTTCCCCGCCCTGATTGTTTCCACCTGTTCCCCATTACCTGGTGTATATATTGTCTGCGTCTCCCTTTGTCCCGTGCTGAAGTGTTTCGTCTGTTGAAGCGATCACCCAAGCCTTATTTTCTTGTCCACAGCCATAGTGTTATAGCTCAAGCGTTCTTTAGTTCATTGTTCCTCGTATGAGTGATGATGGTGATGGTCTCCTTAAAAAATGCACAGCCCTACTTAACTGACCAAAAGCTTGCCAAGTCCAGGCCTTTTTCACCTTGTGCACCACGAATGTAGATTAGAGCAATGAAGGCCTTTAGCTCATATCCCATGAACTTTCCTCTCTGACTCTGTGTGCCTCAGCAACAGTGAGCGCCCTGATGTGTTTTAGCATGGCATCATCAAATAAACACAGAAAACAAGGTAACAGGGTAGGCATCATACCTTGAAGTGAGTAAGTGTGGAATTTAATGTTTTCTTGTCGTCTTTCTTTTGCTCAGGGGCATCTCTGAAATGATATCTGAATCACTCTCAGAGCTAGATAGAGCTTCTTCTAAACACCAAGATACAATACTCTCTGAACCTGCTCCTCCGTCAGATCAGACCTCATCAAGGCTCTGAAGCAAGGATAAAGCCTCCATAACTGAAATTTTCTTTCTACTTGTCATTTTTGTCTCTCTTGGGTGTAAAGTTTTAGCTTCACAGAGCATAAAAAACAAACAGACAACAGAGCAGGAGAACGAGCAGGAAAATGTAGCAAATAGTGACATATGACACCCCTGTAAAAAGCATGCAGTCAATTTGTCTGCTATGGTAATTCGAGGTAGTAATTCTCATATCTCTTGTGTTTTAAAATTTTAATGATATAACAATGTTAGAATAAAAAATATACACACTTTTATGAAATCTAAAATCTAAGATAATCATTTTAGCAGTAAATGAAGGCTGCAGACACATCTTGAAAAGCAGGGTGTTCACTTCATGTACTCAGGATATACTGAGGCATAAGGGCACAAGCCTACAAAAGCTTGACTGACTCTGACTTACCTACAACTAGCTTGCCTTAGTATACAGGGTTGTATTTTTTTAAGACCATCTCAGTACAATACCCATATGCCCATATGTACAGTACCTTGAAAGAGTTATTGTCAGCCATTATACTGGCCATAAATAAATAAATAAATAAATAAGGGATCTCAACTTATGGCCGTGGTGCTAGCCACTTGACTTAAGTCAAGCACCACCTGAACAGTATCATTATACTGTATCAAATCTGCTGACATTTGCTTGTCTTGGACCTCACACTCATTCTGACATGTTATACAGATGAACCCAATTCGCATGTTTTTATTATTATCTGAGGAATGTTGACTCTGTGACTCTTAGTGTAAGACGTGTCTGTTGAAGGAACATATTAACCTCTGATCACCAAAAACATTTCATTACCATGAACAAAGGAAAATCCCCCGGGTTTGTGCTCGTTCTAAAATGTCAGCAGTCTTATGTACACAACCAAAGGCAATCATACAATTAAGCAGCAGTCAAAGAGACAACAGACCCTCTTATTCTTGTGTGTAGTGACATTTTAGTTTAGGAACCACTTGGGATCCTTTGACAATGGTTGACAAATTGTTGGCACTTTGCACCCTGGGATACTTATGAGTAACTACTTTGTTGGCTGAGATTCTAAAATGAATAATTTTCAGTAATTTGCATCTGATCTCATGATCTAGTAGTTAAATGTTATTCAACACATTTATATCGACATGGAATTTACCTGAGAGTAAATGCAAGGAAAAGTACATTGATAAGCACACTTTATATATTTTTGTGCTGTTACTACTGTATGCATTTTGTCTATGCAAGGAATCAACCTTAATTCATAACTAGCAGTATTGACCCAACACAATTGAGTTTAATTTTTAATTAAAAACACCCATCCCTGTTTGAGTAACAAACAGACAAAGCTGTTCTGTCAGAGACACTTAAATCAACCAATTGACCATTATTATTATAGCAAATGTTAGATGTGGTGGAAATGCTCCGTCTGTTTGGGGGAGTTCTCAAAGAATCCAAGCAGCACAATGATTCTGCTGAGAGAGCTAATCCCCCAAAACAAATGATTGCTTGCTGCTTAATAAGTACAGTACCAGCAGGGACGGCATTCAAACCCTTCATACAACAGAGCCATTGCGATCTGCCATCCCCAATCAATGCAACAGCATTTTGCAAATCCCCTTGAATGCTTGCAAAGCCCTTCCCATCTGAGACAATGTATACATTTCCATTGCAGATTCAGCAGAATATTAAGATTAAGATTAAGATATACTTTTATTCATCCCTCAATGGGGAAATTATTTTTTCACTCTATTTTTTATTTTACATGTATTTAACCCAGACACACACACATGCGGTACAACGGCATAGACATGCAGTACAACGGCACAGACATGCAGTACAACGGCACAGACATGCAAATGTGGAGAGAGATGGTGGAGTGATGGGCATCCAGCCAGACCAGCGCCCAGTGAGCATTTTCACTACTGCTATCCACAGTAGTGAAGCTAAACCCGAGATCACAGCCAACAACAATGCAGCCTCATAGCTCAGTGGCATTACCAAGCAAACAGCCAAAACATGCAGCACAAAAGAAGATACTTATGCCACCCATATACCAAATTACTTTTCATGACTAATTTCCAATGTCGGAATAAAATCATAAGCTTTTTTACTCTTTTGGTGTAAGATGGTCATAAAAGGTGGAGTGGTGGACTTCCAGTTCAAGAGAATAAGCTTCCTAGCCACCACCATTCCTGTCCGCCAAGCCATCTGCATGTTGCGTGGTAACTCAGTAGTTGTTGCAGAGCATCCAAAGATGGCCAGGTCATGGTTAGGCCAGTGGCGGCTGGTGAAAAATATTCTTGATGGGGCTGATGTGACAATACATTTCTCTGTCTAGTCCAGTATAAGTATTCAAAGTCAGACGACAACCACAATTCAACAATGTTTTAATCTCACCAGTTTCACAGATAAAGTAAATGAACTATTTTCAGTTGTATAACACCATGTTTTTGAAAGGAAGGGTATCAAATACAATATTCTAGTTCCTGACAGAACTTTACAACAAGGGTATGATCAGCTACAATCTATACAAATCAACAGTGTGTGTGAGTCAGTGAGAGTGAGTGAAGGGTAAATTTCTGTTTCTAAGGTGAGTGTAATATGATGAGTGAGTGGATGGGATGGACAGTTCTTATTTGTACAGGAACTTTGCCCGTCTGTCTTTCTGAGTGGTGACATTTCGGGTCAAATAAAGCATAAAGGGTCACCCAAGTCTCAATGTCCCCTAACTTGATGCCCTTTATGCCTGGATGACCTCTGATGCCAAGTGCCAATGGTTCCAGTGCGATATCAAACAAAAGGGAGATAGTGGGTCCCCTTGGCGAACGCCACATTGCAACGAAAATGGACTGGATTTATCCCCATTTGTGAGAATGAAGGATTTTGGATAAGAGTATAATATTTTAACCCATTCTATAAATGAGCAAATCCAAACCTCCTTAGTGTTGCGATTAAATTAGGGCCATTCTATCATATCAAATGCTTTATGAGCATCTAAAGATAATATGACAGGTCTGTCGTGCTTGTCGTAAGTGGCATATAAAATATTGAGGATTTTGCGGACATTACAGAAGGAGTACCTGCCTGGGATAAAACCGGTTTGGTCTGGGTGAATGATACTAGCTATATGTTTACCCAAGCGGTTTGCTAATACTTTTGTGATTATTTTCGTCATAGTTTAGAAGAGCGATGGGCCTGTAACTACCAGGGTCTGTTTTGTCTTTATCTTTTTTTAATAAAACACAAATGTTTGCTTCACTAAGAGTTGATGGGAAAGTCTTGTTCTTAAATGTGTCTTGAATCATTTGCAGCAGAATAGGAGCAAGGAGATCATAGAAGGCTTTGTAAAACTCTGGTTTTGAGTGTCTCCCACAGTATTGAATCATTCACCTCTCATTGTCATTAATTTCAAGGAACTGAGAGATACGCAATGTGATGTATTCCTTAAACGCCTGATCTGTAAGTAAAAGAGGGTTAAATCGCCAACTGTAGGCCTGCCTAGGAAGAGACATCTGAAGATCAAGGGTGGTAGGACTGTGATCTGATATTATTATGCTGTGGTATTTAGTTTGATCAATACTTGAGATTAATCTAGAGTCCACTACAAAATAATCAATTCGTGTGTATGATCTGTGTACATGAGAGTAGAAAGAATATTCGCGATCAGATGGGTGTTGTAATCTCCAGATATCCACCACCTTCTTTGACTTCATCAAATTGTTTCTACAGCAAGAATTTTAGGTGGGGGAGCAGAGGAGAACCTATCCAGATACGGATCCAGATAACAATTGAAGTCACCCCCAATCAGTATACGACTTGAATCATCATCTGGGATCAGGTCAAACACCTTGCGAAAAAAAGCTGGGTCATCCGTGTTCGGTCCGTAGATATTTACGAGTATAAGGGGAAATGAATTGATACAGCCATAATAAAAGTTCACTCAGTACTTGTTTAAACTCTCTGCACTATCAGAGTATAGTCTTTCAAAGTTTTTGGTTGACAAAGTTCTTCCTCTGCCTCTACCGGGTTGCTTCACTTGATCCTGATAATGAACATGGTGCCTGGCCGGGAAGCGCAGCGGGTGGCGAATCTCTTTCTCCCTCAGCAGCTGAAGCGCCTCGCGAAAGCTCCGCCGTTGCTCCATCACCTCCGCAGTGTAGTTGGGAAATATCAAGATACGCTGACCTTCGTAGTCTAACGACCGCTGTCTCCCAAGCCACAGGATCTTTTCTTTATCCTGTGCGAAGTGCACCCGAGCAATTATGGTGCGGGGTCTGGAGCCTTCCGGTGGTTTGGGCTGCTGTGTACGGTGCGCCCGATCGCTCACTACCGGCTTGGTGAAGATGTCATCCCCCAACAGCTTAGGAATTAAATTGGAGACAAACTCAGTCGGCCTCCCTTTCTCCTCACCTCCGGGAACGCCGACAATCTTTATGTTGGTCTGCCTGGATCTCCCTTCCAGGTCCGAGAGCTTGGCCCGGAGCTTTTTATTTTCCTGCTGCAGCTCGGCGAGTGAAGTTTCCACAGCGAGGATCCGTGGTCTGGTTCTTATTGACGGACAACCTCGCCGCGAGTGCTTTCTGGGCGGACAAAATATTCTGAAAACTCAGCTCAAACTTGTCGAACCTCTCATTAAAAGACTGCAGCAACTTGTTTGACATTTTCTGCCAGATAAGTGGGAGCTCGTCTTCCTCCTCGGCTAATAACATGTCCGCTTGTTTCAAGCTAGCTTGGTCGCAACTAGCAGCAGCTTCTGTTGGCGAGCGAGTATCTCCGTTTCCACCTTTTGAGGTTTTCTTCTTCGTGTTACCCAACTCGAAGATAAACACAAGGCAAATACTTTAAAACAAAGATAGAGAGTCTGAAATGCAAAATTGCGGTTTTTATCGTTAAAATTTGGTGTGCTACGAGGAGCTCAAAAAAACTAAAAAAACACGTCTACTCTGTCCACATCTCACAGCGCCACCCGAGAAAAGGAGTTATATTAGGATGCAAAATTTGAGGCCATCTTGTGCAGTCAGTTAGTGGTTTCTTGACATCTCATGAAGGCCATTGAAATAACAAGTGTTAATCTAGACACCTACAGAGAAGATCTCTGAAATTCGAGTGGAATTCAGGCAAGGAATTGAGAGTTTTATTTTAGAGAGTTTTATTTCAGACGATTTTGGAAACAAGCTATAATTTATATAAAAGGTTAGTGTGATTACTGCAACCAGCTGCTATTTACTTTACTTAACTTGCCAGAGCTGTTAGTGTTCTCTCAATTTTGTGTCCCAAAAAATTGTGACAGTAGTTCAGAGCTATGTCACACTACCACTGTCCGAAATGCTTATTTATTGAACTTCTTTCTGCTACCTACTGTATTGGTGGGTACCCGGTATATTTATTGACACCTATATTGAATGTTTACATTCTAATATGCAGACTGTAACATGTAGTAAGTGTTACTGGCTGCACATACCTAATGGGAGCTCTGCAAAACTCAACTAGCCAGTTTGTGTCATGATTTCCACTAATGCACCCTCGTGATCTACCATGTTTATTAATTTGCCCTTTCTGATGTTAACCTGTTTAGTATACCATAGTTGAACTCATCCTCTGCAAGACATGCACAGCTTTCTTCCTAAACATCTGATGTTATCTAAATCATCCATAGCTCCTCAGCCTCAACCTCATGAAACCCCCACGTCAAAACATCTCAAGCATTTTACCATCTTGGAGGTAATTCACAATAACGAACTGCAGTTTATGATCCATAAACTGAGTAGTTTATGGATCATTTTTATTTCATCTATACTCAGATGTGAGTCAAAAGGGTTAATGCATCAGTCATTCAGAAATTATGATGGGAGAAATAAAAAAGGAAGACAGATAGAGAGAGGGTGCTGTTCATGCAAACCCACAATAAAGATCAGCAGGGCTGTACATAGGAAAAAGGGGCTTATAGGAGTAACTGGTCAGTGACTCTTCCATAAATTGTAACATTAAAAGACAGGATGGAAAGGTGGCCAGAGCGCTCTGGAGAGCCATGGAATTGGAGACAAGAGTGAGTTTAATGTAGAGCAGTTGCACAGACCTGATGGAACGCTAACAGCACACCTCAGAGAAGGAGCTCTCTTATTTTCCAAATGTCTTACTTTAAAATCCATTAGGGAGCCCTCACATCTATGCCTAGAATAGAGATACTGTAATAATTGTTGTTTATTTGCAAAATTTTTCAACTTATTTTCCAAAATGAGAGCTGATATGAATACAAAAGATTTTAATCATCATGCACTTAAAGATAAATTAAACAGTTGACCAACAATAACAAATCATGCCATACTCCCCCACCGTAATATATAAGTAATGCTTGCTATAGCATTTCAAAAGACCCACCTCTACATCAGAAGCCACCTGAATCTAATGAGTGTGGGGGGGGATACACAAGAGGGGAGTGGTAACCAGACACAAGTGAATCCAATTAAGGCAGGGCAGACAATCAACACTGAAGGAAAAAACACAGGAACAGGAATCATCAAAATGAAAGAAAACATAACACATGACCTTAAGAGGATTGACGAGATGTGTCACTTGTATTAAAATAAAATGTGATGTTGTGACATTTGACCAGGTCATTGTCAATTATAGTCTTGATATACTTGAGAATATCAAATTTCTGTTCTTTTGACTTGCAGTTTATGCTCAGAAGTTCAGCATTCACTTCCCCAACATCAATGTCCTCTTTTACTGCCCTGGCTATTCTCTTTCAATGTAGACCTTTTCAGTCCCGTCCACAGGCTCTTCAACTCACTCTGCAAAAGTTCACGAGTCACCCTGCTGTACTGAACCACACCGCCAAGACAACATTATGTCTGCAGCCCTAGACACACCAGCAGCTCCCTCTCTCTCTCAGAGAGGGTGCTCAGTCAGCTGTGATTTTTCTCGTCCGTCTCTCTGTCCTGGAGGTGTAGAGGAGATGCAGAGATGGGAGGCTGCACCCGATCACCCTCTCAGCTGAGTGGATGATAAGCTGCAGTCTGTGTTTGTCCTTGACAGTGGCTGCAGTGTACCAGATGGTGATGGAGGAAGCGAGGATGGACTCAATGATGGCAGTGTAGAACTGGACCATCATTGCCTTAGGCAGACTGAATTTCTTTCTGTTCTTTTTAAAGTCAACAACCATCTCTACAGTTTTTAGGGCATTGAGCACCAAGATGTTCTACTTGCACCAGGACATCAGATGGTCAATCTCCTCAGTCTGTCTGTAGGCGGACTCGTCCCCATCAGAGATGAGTCCGATGAGGGTGGTGTCGTCTGCAAACTAGTTGATGGTAGTAGTTTGACGGACTGGTGTCTGGAGGTGCAGCAGTTTGTATAGAGAGAGAAGAGGAAGGGGGAAAGAATGCAACCTATGGTCCTGTAGTCATTCAGTCCTGTGATACTTGCATTTTGCTGAGCCCCCTCCAGACAGAGGCAGAGTCGTTGGCTGAGAACTGCTGTTGTAGTTTCTGAGAGTCCAGTTGTTCAGACTAGTCAATCACAGGTCCGAACTATATAGACAAACAACCATTCATACTCACATTCACACCTATGGGTTATTTTAGAGTCACCAATTAACCTAATTCTTCAATATGTTAAATTCCAGACATGAACAAAACATATTAATCTGGCAAGCTGTGTCCAATGATATTAATCAAGTGTCTAATGCAACAAAGTCTTGTGAACAAGAGGCTAAACAGGCTTGTTCATGATCATGCTCATGATCAGTGTGTTTGATCTTAAATTAGATGCAAGTGTCAGGCAGTTTGCAATTAGCATAAACAAACGCCCCAATAAATATAAGGTTGAAGTCCAACAATCACTGCTCCACTAATAAATCCTTATATAGGCTAATTCCACATTAAAGCGCACATAGGGCGAGTATTTTATAAATATAGTATTCCTTGCATTAAAGAGAATTCATTTAGATGTTTGGATTTCAGATTACCAGATAAAATAATGACATATTCCAAGAGGATATGAAGTAATTCTCACTCTAAAACATGTGGCATGCGCTAACATTGCAAATCTTATAGCAGTGGCAGCTAATCTAATCTAGGGAGTCGGTTATAAGGAGCTTCACGGACTGCAGGGCTTTATGCAAACTTGACAATGAGACAGACAGGTGGCCTTTAGGTTGTTTCATCCCCCTGTGCATCTCCACAGGGGCATGGGTAAGGTGCATTAGAGTCATCTTGATGGAAAATGCTAATTATTGGGACAATTACTTAAGATCGTCATCAATTTCGAATTAAAAGCCCTCAAGCATTTCATTCATGGTCCAGACATATACGGTTGTACAATTTCATAATCTACTTTGTAGAATGAGACATATCAAGACATCTGTTCAGCAAACAAAATTAGTCTGAAAGCCACCACATTTTGCAATTTAATTTCCTTTCATGTCCATGTTAGACCATATACGACAGGGTCAAGTTTCTTATTAAATAAGTCAAAATTTAAGGTTGAAAGATGTAAGATGATAAATGAAACTTTGACTCTTAATCTGTAATATTCTATTAAACGAAGCAAACACCAGCCAGCCAAACTGACGTTGAATCAATTAGGATCTGGAGATTGAAAACAGGCACAAACACAAGCGCAGTAAAAACTGGACCCCCACTGAAATCGTAATTTTAGTAAGTGATTCATCTCATCAAAGCAGTTAAAGGTAATTACATCAGTCACCTGTAGCTCATTTCCTAATGAGGGCTGATGTAGTCTGAGGTAGAAGGAGGAATGAGCAAAGTCCAACTTGCTGCATGTGTTCAGCTTCATGTCTAACTGCTTGTGGGATGCTGGTAAATGGCAACAACGGAGCCGAATTCTAACATGTTAATCAAACAGTGAGACTGTTTCCACCAAAGGGAAATTAGAAGTTAATTTAACTCTAAGCAAAACATGCACAGACACAACAAATGAGTCCCTCATAATGATGTATGAACAAACTCAGTCTGTAGTTAAAGCAAAACCTCACCACAAATATCACTAGCATAAAAAAGGGCCAAAGTGTTTTATCCAAAATTAATATGTGCTCACTGCTTCAGGCATGAAAGAGCTCATCAACTTATAAATGACCTCTAAGATCTTCATCTCATGTGCCTTTTTGCTCTTGTGCTGAGAGGTGTGGATGGCACCTCTGTCTGTTTTTACAGTCATATCAGGAGTTGATAACTGCAGACAATCAAATCTGTCAGTGTTATTTGCGGACTTCCCCTCAAACACTAAAGGCATCAGTGTTGAAATAAAAACAGAGCACTGCAAGAAAATGCAAAACCTTGTTTTCTATCTTTCTACATCCTCTCTGTGCTTTTGGAGTCAGCATTTTCCATTTCTTACCCATTTGACCTCACTTCCTGTTTACACCATTCTTCATCATGTGAACCCGTTTCTGTGAGTTGACTGAAGAACACACATACACAAACAAATTATCAGTAACTTTTTAATTGAATTTCTTTTATTTGTTTGTGACAAAGTGGGCTTCAAACCTACAACCACTAAAGGATTTCACATTACATTTGGCTCTCTTCAAGGAACTGGTGGTGTTTAAATAATTCTTATGATCAGATAATAAGATTAGACACAACCATGATGAAAAAGATTAGAATGGAAAGAGAAAGACTATCTTAAAAATGACACCACTGCAAAATCCGGCCCACTTTTGGCAAATGTAATAGAGCCAATGTCAAGTCCTGATATAAATAGATTGTATCGGTAGTAAAATTAAATGTAAATGGATGCTACCATTGTCTCTAATATCTCTCCTGTATTCCCTTTTTTCTTATCAGTTATTCACAGGAAGACTAAATGCAAATAAACACAGTTTCTACCTCTCAAATTCTGAAATAGCTTTTATGCAGACTTGAAGTGACTTTACAGCTTTTGTTGTAGCTTATAGGAGCACTCGTTTTATTTTCCGTTTGATTGCTGTATCCCTGTATGAGACCTCTGTTACTGTTAAAAGAAGCAACTAACAAACCACCACCCACCCGTACTGTGGAGGTGTTAAAACAAAATCATTTTTACTTTTTTACATTTTCAGAGTCAGTGAAGGGATCAGGAGAGAGGAGACCGGAGCAAGGAAGAATTGTAGGATATAATGGTGTTGAAAGAAAAACAAAGAGAAAGTAACACACTGATTCAAGAAGGAAACTAATTCAACATTTAAAGAACAGGTTTAGGAAGCCCAGGCATGAGGTGATGGAGAGACATCTGTTCTCCAAATGTTTTCAAGGTGTGTATAGTGGATTTTAGTGTTGGTTATGGTAGGAAGTATTACAGGCGAGGCTGATTAAACATAAATGCACCCAAGCCACAAAAAACACATCAACAGTCTGTTCGATTGCAGCAGGGCAGCAGTACAGGAACCTGGTGATTAGATCTCTGGAGCAAACACACTTTAAAACATAAAAATGATGGTCAGGTGGGGTCCTGGAAACTCTTCCTTATTTTCAAAGCCAAATGTTGACAGGTATGGTGCTAGGTGATCTCAACACCTGCACCTGCCGCAGAGATTTACTGTAACAGCCTCTACCTTCTGCCCCGATAACACACAACAACAGCCCGGCCTTGAGACCTCTCTGTGTTTCAGATTGAAAACCGATGGTAACATTGCACGGTTTGATGAGGATCGGATAAGTAATAAAGTTTCCACTTCTTTGTGGAAAGGTGCGCGACACATACGGCACTCGGCATTGACGGTTAGACATCCACCCACAGCAGCTTAACTGACTGGAATCCACTGTTGACGTTTACTGATCTGGCAGAGCTTAACTGGTAGCTCAATACCACAAGTAGAAGGAAAAGGGAACATGTCCGGGAGGATTTACCCAGTGTGCTCTTTGTGTTATACACAACACAGTCACATTCATCCCACATGAGTGTGTGCTCAAACACAAATACACACATTTATTTAAAATCATTTATTTTAAGGTTATGTTTTCTAGATAAATACTCATAGTATGCGTGGTTCATTTTATCAAATAAAAACTTATAAATTAAATATTTAGATTGATAGCCAGTCGCTTAATATGAGACCATTATGAAAAAGTCCTTTATGCTGTGGATGAAAACAGTGAGGAGCCAAACTGTTCCAAACACTGATATTTACTGTAGAAGGTCTATGATGGAGCGAACTGCACTTTGAACACAGTAGGGGTCAAAACAAACACGCTTGCTTCTATTTTTACTCACCAAGCAACTTAGAAGTATTTCATAACATCAGTCCATAATTTTTTTTTTTTACCACTGAGCAAACATCTGTTTTAATTTATTCATCATCCTCCTTTCAAATTCAATTGATTCTGGAGGCTGAAAGGTCATACATGTACGTAGATAGATGTTTCTCTCACCTTTTTACTCTTGTATTTAATTAATTGGTAATATTTGTTTAGGCAAGTAATTGCACCAGTGAGCATCTTCCAATGAATTTTAGGACACTAAGATAAAAACTCTTATATACATATTCAACACTATACATTTTGTTTCAAATAAAACAGTAGACTATTTCTTTTCTTTCAGGAGTTTTTAAAGTCTGACTCATTCCATGAAACGCCTTCAGTCTCCATTTTAGAGCGTTTACATGGAAACTCAGAATGTAAACCTGCACAGGTCGCATGCTATTATTACCTAGTACGTCTTTACAGATCACACTGAAGCCACGATGTGTCACTTGAGCTGTTGGTCCTGCAGTTTTTTTTGCTGTAATTCTCTCAGTTTGCTACTTCAAGTATCTTAATTGCCTGCATGAGCCGTGTGTTACAGCAGCATGGGAACTTTAGTATCACATTTGCCCCAGGTGAGACACGTCTCACGGTCTGAAAGTCTTTGTTTTATGATAGCAGACTTTATGTAACAATCATCTCAAGGGCCTGTTTCACAAAGCTGTATTACTGTTGCCAGTTACCAGTAAAAGTGATAGATGTCGAGCCTGGGAACCAGACGAATCTGCAAGCTCATATTTTATTTGCATGACTCCTTTTTATCAGTATATCCCTTGAAGGTCAGCATTTATTCACATCTTAGCTCTGGTTTAGTAACTTGCTGGATGTTTAACTTTCCGGATCTGCTACTTCACTTCACTTTAGCTTGTGACCATTTTGTCTGGTCAGGTAGCATGCACTTGATCATGAGAGCTCATGTTTTATTTTCTCTGGCAGATGCATCTGGCCCCCCTTCAGACAGATGTCCACTCGACCAGGCCCAGGGTGGGCTAATCACAAACATACAGTGGGTACGGAAAGTATTCAGACCCTTTTAAATTTTTCACTATTTGTTTCATTGCAACCATTTGCCAAAATCAAAAAAGTTCATTTTATTTCTCATTAATGTACACTCAACACCCAATCTTGACAGAAAAAAAACAGAAATGTAGAAAATTTAGCAAATTTATTAAAAAAGAAAAAACTGACTCTTTCCTGTGACACTCACATGCTGTCCATTTCTTCTGATCCTCCTTGAGATGGTTGTGCGCCTTCATTGGAGTCCAGCTGTGTTTAATTAAACTGATTGGACTTGACTAGGAAAGGCACACACCTGTCTATATAAGACCTTACAGCTCACAGTGCATGTCAGAGCAAATGAGAATCATGAGGTCAAAGGAACTGCCCAAAGAGCTCAGAGCTGGCCAAGGTTACAAAATAAATTCTGTGGCACTCAAGGTTTCTAAGAGCACACTGACCTCCATAAGCCTTGAATGAAAGAAGTTTGGGACATTCACAACACTTCCTAGGCCTGGCCGTCCAGTCAAACTAAGCAATCGTAGGAGAAGAGCGTTGGTGAGAGAAGTAAAGAACCCAAAGGTCACTGTGGCTGAGCTCCAGAGATGCAGTAGGGAGATTCAGAAAGTTCCACAAAGTCAACTATCACTGCAGCCCTCCACCAGTCTGTCAAGATTGGGTGCTGAGTGTACATTAATGAGAAATAAAATTTTACTTTTTTGATTTTGGCAAATGGTCACAATGAAACAAAGAGTGAAAAATTTAAAGGGGCCTGAATACTTTCCATATCCACTGTATATCTAATATGGGGCAGGTTTCAACGCCATTAAGGCAATTTCTAAACAACTACCATGGCTGCTGCTGATGTGGTACAGTCTGTTGAATTTACTGTCGCAACCGTATTAAACTAACTGAACTATATTTTCTCGAAAAGAAGAACAAACAACTGCACTTCAAGCGTTTTCTTCTCTCTTTACCCACATGTCCTGATCACTCAAATCCAAAGGAATTTGAGTGATCATTGCCCAGTCAGTTGTATTAGAAATGGAAAAATGAAAAAATCAGAGCCACTGTACATCTGTAAGAGGTCTTTTAGAAAATTTGATGAACAGGCATTTCTGCATGATCTGTATGCAAGTAATCTCAATTCATTAGTCCATATTCCAGATGCTGAGCTAGCATCTGACCGTTTCAAGTCAATTTTCAATACACTTGCAGATAAACATGCCCTTTTAAAACACTTAGGGTAAAAAATAGATGCAACCCCTGGTTTACTCATGCATTTGGTGAGATTATTTCCAAAAGAAATAAAGCCTGGGCAGCTGCAAGATCCTCTGGCAGTAAAGGAGACTGGCAGACCTTTAGACAGTTAAGAAACTCTTGTACCTACTTGATTAAGAAGGCCAAGTTTGACTACTACCTACACAACCTGTCTGACTGCGGTGGCAATCCAGCTAAGTTCTGGAAAGTAATTAAATCCCTTAAAGGTGTTTCTCCACCAACACTCCCTAAACAGCTTCAGGTGGACTCTAAAGTTATCCAAGAACAAATTGAAATATGTAATGCCTTTAATGATCACTTTATTAAGTGTGGCATACTGTTTGATCAGGCTGGTGGGATGGTGTCACAAGGCTTAGATCAGTGTGACCTAACCCAGAAAGAGAACTTTATTTCCTCAAATAATGATTCTGACTCTGTCTTCTCATTTAGACCATTAAGCCATTACGAAGTTCTCTATGCATTGTGTAGCTCCAAGTGCATGAAGAGCTCAATGGGTGCAGACCAGTTAGACTCTCATCTCTTAAAGCTAAATGGTTTGACTTCTGAGGCATTAGGTCTAAGAAACGGGGTCCCACAAGGCTCAATTTTAGGCCCGTTATTATTCACTCTATACATTAATGATATATGTGGCTCCCTTGAACATTGCAAATTCCATTTTTATGCTGATGACACAATCCTATATGCCTGTGCTGAAACCATTGAGAAAGCTGTTTTATACCTACAGTCTGCTTTTAAATGTGTTCAGGATTGTTTTAATAGTCTTAAATTGGTTCTTAATGAATCAAAAACTAAATTTATGCTTTTTACGAGATCACGAGTGTGTGATTTTAATGTTTTTAGAATTTTCTCACTAAATGGAACCCAGATTGAGCAAGTTGCAAATTATAAATATCTGGGAATTTGGTTGGACAATAAGCTTTCTTTTAAAACACATGTGATTGAGCTTGCAAAGAAGGTAACAATTAAGCTGGGTGCCTTATATAGAATCAGGTCTTGCCTTTCTTTTAAGAGCAGAAAGTCCATTGTTGAAACAACCATTTTATCAATTTTAGATTATGGAGATATCATTTACATGCATGCATCTCCATCCATTCTGAAAGTTCTTGACACAGTTTACCATAGTGCTATACGTTTTATTACTGGTGACGTTTTTAGAACACATCACTGCAAACTGTATGAGAGTGTAGGGTGGTCCTCTCTCCATGAGAGGAGGGAAAGACATTGCCTCCTTTTTATTTACAGAGCACTACAAGGCAAATTACCATCATACCTCACCTCTCTTTTACATTTTAGACACTGCACATATAGCACAAGGTCACAAGGTTTTATGACACTAGAAACACCCCAAATAAGATCAGAGGCTGGCAAATTAGCTTTTCAGTTTTATGCACCCACTAAATGGAACCGTCTGCAAGAGACACTGAAATTAGACAAACTTGTGTCCGTAAACCGTTTTAAAGTGCTAATACATGGTATGGGAAATATACAGTGTTCTTGCTTTAACTGATCTTGTTTTAAACTGTTTTAAACTGTGTTTTTGATCTTGTTGATCTTGTTTTAACTGTTAACTGTCAACCGTTTTGGGCTATTTATTGTATATTGTTTGTATTTGTTGTGATCAGGGCATTGCTGTAAAAGAGCAATTTGCTCAGTCAAGGTTTCCCTGAATAAAGAACGGTTTATTATTATTATTATTATTTCTCCGCTGTCAGTGTTTTTAATAAAGGTATAAAATGTCTTAACTGTAAACTGAGAGATTCCAGACTGATTCACATTTGTGAATTGATGCCAAGTTAATAAACTCCTAATCTGGAAAGAGCTGTGCACGGTCTCACTTGGTGCTGTTGTCCTAGTAGCGGACATCCAATCAGAGTTTATACAACCCTTGTGTTTAGTGACAGTGATACTTTTTCTCAACAACTACAGACACTCATTGCACACAATGAGGATGAATCTTACTGATTTTTAGGGATTCCTCTTGCACCAAAAATCAATCACAATATTCAATAACTTTTAGGTCAACAACTGAATTTGTCAAACAGAGAGCTGTGATTGGTTGTGAAACACCACAGTAAAAATGGCTCTCTGCATATGTGCCTTCACCAAGGAATATAAAATGTGTGAGTGTTAAGGGAATTACAGTAATTGTAGATTGTGACATCATACCTCACTATGTTAATCTTTACATATTCTAATATGTTTCTAATACCACTTGTATACTTCAACTGCTGTAAGCCTTAATGTTTGTTGTTTGTTAATTTGGTCTGTGAATCATTTACTCATTTATTTTTCTAATACTTTTGGTTCACTTATGTTTTTCTTATCCATTATAACTGCTATTTCATTTGTTTTGAATTATCCAGCACTGTCTTCACAGATAGATAATTGCTTCCAGCAAAAACTTCAAAGGTCCTGTATTAAACCTGGAAATGAGTTCAGCTCACTGCATAGACGTGCACATGCATGTATAGTGAAGGAAGGAAAAAGATAATAATCTTGCAACATGGAGTAAAAAAAATAAATATGTATATTAAAATATTTGTGGCCATGGTGATCTACATCAGTGATGATTGACATGCATCATATGAGTAATCCTTAACACTCCGTTAACAATCCCAGCATGTATTAAAATAGTGATGATGCATTATGCTATCTAATTCCCATGGAGGCCCTGTCCAACTGATTAACTGAGCAGCTGAATAATAAATTAATAATGTATAGATGAAGTTTAAAATTTGAAAAGCTTGTCAGGTGTCTCTCTTAAACTGGTCGCCTCTGATAGTGCCTCAAAAAACAAAAGTAACCATGCTTTTATACAGTAATGATACAATAATGATTATACTGACATGATCACAAACAGCACAGCTCCAAATTCTTATAAACAACTAATAGCATTTGTGCCTAACTCATTTTTTTGCTAAATTAAGATATTGGCTTAACTTTCCTATCACTGCTGCACCACCCTGTATAATTGCCTATATATATATGTGTGTGTGTATATGTGTGTGTGTATATATATGTTCCATTTCATGCTCCTTTCCTGCACAACTTTTATGACTCAGGTAAAGGTGAAGGTTCAGCCTTCCCTAACAAGTTAATCAGGATCAGCCGTGCCACTGTTATGATTAGGTTAATATCCTGTTATTAATGGTGTGAAGTCTACAAGAAAAGTGCATATTCAGTGTGTGTGTGTGTCGCGTGTCTGTAAGGGTTTTGGGGGGAGGATTATGCTGAAAGTCAAGTGACAGATGGATAAAAGTAAGCAACCATTGGATACATTCCCTAATATGATGCACACTCACACTCTTGTTATTTACAGTATGTGATTCATTGTTAGAACCAGTTCCCCTAAGACAAATCAAATCAAATTTTATTTGTATAGCCCAAAATACATTTGTCTCAGAGGGCTTTACAATCTGTACAGGGAGTGACACCCTCTGTCCTTAGACCCTTGATTCGGGTAAGGAAAAACATGCCCACCAAAAAAACCTTTTAACAGGGAAAAAAAGGTGGAAGAAACCTCAGTAAGAGCCACAGAGGAGGGATCCCTCTCAACAAATCAACACACACATATTGTACAATCACAATGAATTACAATGAATGATAAAATGAGAATGGGTTACAATGAATGATGAATTATTACAGTAGCAGTGGAACCTGTGATAGAGACACAGATGCACAGAAGCAAATCATTAACAAACTATAAACTGTAATGGGGATATGGTAACAATAATGATGGTGACAACACATGCAGTGGACGCCATGCAGGACCACAGCAGCAGGCACAGTCCACAAGAACCTGCTGGACGAGAGAGCACAGAAACTCCAGGGAAAAAGTTTAGTTAGTAACAAGACAGACAGACAGTGTGTGAGTCCCCCAGCAGTCTAGTCCTATGGCAGCATAACTAAGCGATGACCTGAGCCAGCCCTAACTATAAGCTTTATCAAAAAGAAAAGTCTACTCTTAAAGGTGTTGACCGTGTCTGCCTCCCGAACAGAGAGTGGTAGTTTATTCCACAGAAGAGGAGCGTGATTGAAAGCTCTGGCTCCCAATCTACTTTTAGACACTATAGGAACCACAAGGAACCCAGCAACCTGGGAGCGCAGTGTTCTAGTGGGGTAGTAAGGTACTATGAGCTCTTTTAGATATGATTGTGCCTGACCATGAAGAGCTTTGTATGTTAGTAGAAGAATTTAAAATTCTGTTTTAACGGGTAGCCAGTGCAAGGAGGCCAAGATGGGAGAGATGTGATCTCTGATCTTGGTTCCTGTCAGAACACGTGCAGCACCGTTCTGAATCAGCTGCAAACTCTTAAGGGACTTATTAGAGCAGCCTGATAACAAAGAGTTACAATCGTCCAGCCTAGAAGTAACAAATGCATGGACTAGTTTTTCTGCATCAGCTTGAGAAATGATGCGTCTGATTTTGGCAATGTTACGTAAGTGGAAGAATGCAGTCCTCGAAAGTTGTTTTTATATAGTCATTAAAGGACAAATCCTGATCAAAGACAACTCCTAGATTCTTTACCGTGGAGCTTGAGGCCAGGGTGATCCCGGTCCAGGTAACTAAATCTCTGGAATGACAGTTTCTTTGGGTCCAATTACGAGAACTTCAGTTTTATCTGAATTGAGCATTAGAAAATTGTGGGTCATCCAATTTTTTATGTCCTTAATGCATGCTTGGAGTTTAGTTAAGTGATTGGTTTCATTAGGCTTGATCGATAAATATAATTGGATGTCGTCGGCATAACAGTGACAGTTAATTGAAAGATTTCTAATAATGTTCCACAGAGGAAGCATATATAAACTGAATAGAAGTGGCCCTAATACAGAACCCTGTGGGACTCCATGAGAAACTTTGGTTTGCATGGAGGATTCATCATCAACATGAACAAACTGAGATTGGTCTAAGAAATATGACTTAAACCAGCCTAGGGTGGTTCCTTTGATGCCAATTTGATATTCCAGTCTCTGTAAAAGAATCTGATGGCCAAATGTGGCACTAAGTACAGAGATGAGTCCTTTTTCCGATGCCATGTAACTTTGACTAGTGCAGTCTCTGTGCTATGATTTACTCTAAATCCTGACTGAAACTCCTCAAATAAGCTGTTTGTATGGAGAAAATCACATAGCTGATTGGCTATGGCTTTCTCAAGTACCTTAGAGAGGAATAAAAGGTTTGATATCAGCCTGTAATTGGCTAAAACCTCTTGATCTAGAGTCAGCATTTTAAGAATAGGCTTAATCACAGCTATTTTAAAGGACTGTGGCACATATCCTGATATTTAAGACAGAATAATCAAATCCAATATGGAAGGGGTAACTAGAGGTAATACTTCCTTAAGCAGCCTGGTGGAGATGGGATCTAAGAGACAGGTTGATGGCTTAGATGAAGAAATTATTGAAGTTATTTGTTGAAGGTTGATAGGAGAAAAGCAGTCTAAGGACGTGAATGCTAATTACTTCTGAGGAAGCAGCCCTTAGGTGGGGCAGACATAGTGTCAAGTCTACAGAGTGCGAGGGCTGACGTGTCTAAATCCAGACTGAATCTGTACAGATTAAGTGAGCCTGTGAATATTCTCATTCATCCAGGTCATGGTTATCTCAAGGAAATTAAATCGAACGCAACTGGACTTGGTTATTTGTCTGTGAAGACGTTTCACCTCTCATCCAAGAGGCTTCATCACAGATTACATACAGATGAAGTGTGTTTTTAACCCTGAATTTATCGTCTCCGACTTATATTAGAGTCATATAATTAGCCAGATTGGTTGTTGTGCAGTTTGTGCAGTTCCTTCACATGATTTCCCACATGACTTCCATCAAATAATAATATGTTGTAAACTGTAGTGAGCTTGTTTTAATTATTGGAGTAGCATCTAGTTGTGGCAAACTGAACTTTGCTGCAGAACAGACACATAGACAGAGCCACAGCTGCTATTGCTGCAAGAGAACTAGTTGAGTGTGAGAAAATGAATCAGGCGCTTATGCAATTTATGAGATGCAAAAACACTGCAGTTTATAATATAGGAGGCAGGATTACAACTCTGGAAACTCATCACAGAAACAATAATTTTCTTCTTCTCTGCATGACTGCAAGACAAACAATAATAATAACAATAATCCAACTCGAACGTGTGCATGCAATCAAAATATTTTGAGTCTATTTCTAGTTTGCAGTTGAAGTGAAAGGACATCCTGGTCATGATGTTGTGTGATATGCTAATGAGAGTTTTATACACTCTAGCATTAACTAAAACGTTACTGCATACCGTGAATAGTATTGTTAATTTAATAGAGATTAATCAAGTTTTACCCTGCACAGGTTTTCCTGATTATTTGTAAGAAAAAAAGACTAGACGTAAAGCTGAGGAGTACAGTAGAGGAGCATCTCACCAGACAAGAGGACAGATCAGCATCCCTCTAATTGTTATGACAATGATGGTGATTATGGTATTAATATTATTTGCATTCCTTACACATGATCACTAAACATTTTTACTTTTTTTATTTTGGAAAATGATTTATCAACATGACTCAAAAAATTGTATCCAAATATGTAATGTACAGTATAATACTGTATATAAGGAGGAACTGATCTAATTAGCAGCACAGAGTACATAGCAGTCTATGTTTGTCTATGGCACTTCTTCTCACTGTCCCTTCTATTGTGAAACTGGTCAGATATTTGTTAAATGAAGACGCAAGATAATCACAAGCTGTCTAAATAATCTACACAATGTGACACATTCCTACTTCAGGACCCTGAAAATGAAGAAACTCAATGGAAATCACCCATCATCAAGTCAAAAGTTCACATCTTCTCCTACACACATCTTTTAATATATAACCAAACTAACTGACAGCTATATAAATTATAGTGTTACAAGTTCACTAGAGTATTGTGTGACAATGTTTATTCTTAGCCTAACTGACACGTTTTCCCCTTGGGGCTTACTATATCTGCTCGTCAGTACTAGTACAAATACAAATACATATACATTATATGAAGTGGGTTGTAGATAAAGTACTTTAGCTAGATTGTGCTAAGATGGTAAGTATCATAATCAATAATAATGCGACAATGCTTTGCAAATCATGTCAACCAACACCCACACAGCAAACATAAAAGCCTACGTCAGAATCCTATTAATGGAGCAGTGATTTCCAAAATAACTACCAACATATTTGCTGAAGGCGATTGAGATCATAATAAACCTAAAAAAAATATTATTGACTTAGTTTTCCAGTGAAAACTTGACGCTTTTTAAATGAGTCGGTTGAAGCCAGAGATATTTTTTTTGGAGCCAGCATCTATCGGCTTCACCTGATACTGATACAAACTGTACATACATGCTCAAATATTCACTTCCCTTATATCCAAACTCTTTGCAAACAACATTATTGTCTTTACATTACACGCACAGACTTAATGTTGAAACTCTTATATCAGAGTTTTAGCTGAGTGCAGCGTGACTTTGTGCTCTTCTTTTCCCCATGTGAAAATGTTTATGGGTGTTTCTAACATTATCAGAAGTGAAACTGTGATTCATCATCTCAATTTTAAAACTCGTGTTGTACTAATGTACGTGTCTACAGTGAGTAAGCGTGTGACCCATCCTCATGGTGAGTCTTGAAGAAGCTCTTATAGCACATTAGAGCAGCTCTTTGAAGTGCTACCATGGAGATGAGATGTTGGGAATGAAGAATGGCACCCAGGTTTGTGCAGTGTGTAAGTGGTTGCATGCATGCATGCGTGTGTGTGTGTGTGTGGTGGGCTACAGAGATTTGGACCCCATCATTGCCTTACCTAATTGACACATTTTGTCTGTGTGTGTTAGCAGCATAGTGCAAACATTTCCAATGGGATGTGCATGTAATTTTGTAAGCACGTTGGTGCCAAAATATTGTATGCATTTCTACTTTCTGAATATTTGCTCTTCTCAGTAGCATCTATACCCCTGAGCTCTTCACACTGCATCTAAGATGTATGGTGCATCTCCTGGCTATTCATCAATGAAATGCTCAAATGACATGCTGGTTTAGTAATAATACCACTGACTCCCATTGGCTGTATATCATCCTTTCATAATCCCATCATGTCAAATGAATTATCAGTTTATATAACCGATCTCTAGCTCATAGGCCAGCTGATGTCAAATGGGACAGTATGTTAGGGTTAGGGTTAGGGTTAGGTGTGGAGAATGAGTATTTATATACTTGTTCTTCCAATAAGAGAATTTTAAAGTACACAGTACAGTAGTAGTAGTAGTAGTAGTACAGTAGTGTGTACATTAACTGCCTTTTATTCTCCTTTTTTAAATACAAAAAACAAAATGAGTAGGTGTCTAGTCTTTTGCTAAGTGCTGTTTGCACATCTTGGATCTCTGTACTAAGTGTACAGAAAGACAACTGATCACAAACCTGTAAGATGCAGTGTTTCCTTATATTTGCTATTAGTCATAACAACGGTAACCATGGGAAACAGAAACGGTGAGTGATAAACTGTTCCTGCCATCTAATTGCTGTAAGTGTCATCATACCTTTCTTGAACGCAGAACAAGGTCCAATTAACTGTTTAACAACACAAAGACACAAACTGTAGGCAAGATTGTGTGTGAGTGTGTGTCATATACACAAAACATTGTGTTGAACCATTCTGTGTGCGTTAGATAGCTGTTGACCTATTAGTTCACCTTTGTGGATTAAGTGCAGCCAAACCGCAGTGAGGCTGTGTTTTATGATAATAATGATAATAATCCATTTTATTTGCAGAGTACCTTTCAAGATACACCAAGACTGTTTACTGTATTATTTATTTGTAGGTAGCTTCACATTTTATTTAACCACAGACAGGTGCTATTACCTGCCTAGTGCCTCAGTTAGAGGAAATAGAAACTTATATTTTCTTTGTATCAACACCAGATTAAAGTGTATTAATGTCAAGAAAACAGCACTGCATTAAAACACACACACACACACACAGGTGCTTTGAAAATAGGTCATATCTATCCCATATTAGCTTTACTGGTTTCCTATAAAATCCAGAATATAATTTAAAATCCATCCTTCTTGTTTGCCTTTAAACCCCTTAATGATCAGGCACCCTTTATATCTTATAGAGCTCATAGTACCCTATGATCCTCCTAGAACACTGTGCTCCCAACATGCAGGATTTTAGGCTCCTCTCCTGTGGAATCAACTTCGAGTTTCAGTCATCTCTACGTTTAATAGAAGGCTTTAAACTTATAGTTAGGGGCTGGCTCCGGCTTTCTTTGGATCAGCTCCTAGTTATGCTGCTATATGCCGAGACTGCTGGATGACTTCCCATGATGCACTGAGCTCTTCTCGCTCC
This sequence comes from Pampus argenteus, assembly GCA_036937835.1. Taxonomy (NCBI): domain Eukaryota; kingdom Metazoa; phylum Chordata; class Actinopteri; order Scombriformes; family Stromateidae; genus Pampus; species Pampus argenteus. Next base: position 13,556,566 of record CM072872.1, on the reverse strand, counting down.
TCTCCCTCTCCATCTCTATGCAATTGTGTCCCATTAATGGATGTTACTAACTTGACTTCTTCCCAGAAGTTTTTCTGCTTCATCAGGGGGACAATGGTGGCTGCTGAGACGCATAACTTTGATTGTTGTGGCATTTATTTCAGTGGAAGTTTATCACAACAACATTTATTTTTTATTTTTTTATTGAAAAAAGTTGCAAGGTAGAACAGTAGAATTACCTCAGACATGAAGAAATACAAACATGGACACTGGCCGAACCTGCCAGCTTGTACCAGACCCTTCTCTCTCATTATCTTCCCTGAGACCCTTCCATAAGGTGTCAGTTATGACTGATTTTATAGTTGTTGCTGTCAACTAATGAATAGTGAGCAGTTTACCATCTGTCAGTATCTTTGTGGTTTCATTTTGTTTGTGACACTGATTAAACTATAATGTACAAAGATATTATATTCTAGTCACAGAAAATCTGGACTGCTGAACATAATGGCAAGGTTTTTTTTAATTAAAATGTAATTTCATTACATTTAACAACCAGTGATGGTTTTTCTTTGTTAATTTCAGGTAAACCTCCAGGTTAGATTCATGTTATCAGTATGAGAAAACACTTTTTTAATGTAATTGGGCTTATCAAGGCTGTGTCTGACACTTGCCACAATGCCACAATGCCACATTTACAACCCAGTACCTACCTCCTGCTCATCTAATCAACTACGCTTAAGCATCCGTAATTATGCATCGTCCATTAAGTCCTTAACAGTGACCGAAACTGATGTTAGTGGATTAAGAACAGTGATCCCTGGTGTGTTTAAATTTCCACTGAGGCAGATCATCTCCATAAATCCCCGTAGTCCTGATGTTGTTTTCTCCCCCCCACCTCTTGTTATAAACCTGAACACGCATAGTACACACAATCTGCCGCAAAAAAACAAGTAAGGAACCAAAACAAAAACAGGAGAATGTGCCAGAGGCTTGGCTTAAAATCTATTACAAGGGATCTTCAGAAGCTTTTAATTTGTGAAATACTAAGCCGGTCTAGCATGTCACAACTCTTCTCAAAAGACACATCTACACATGAGATATACAATAAGTAATTGATGCTAAATTAAAATTCAGAGTCAGCTAACGAAAAAGCTTAAATAAAATGTTCCTTAATTTCTGTTAATTCTCACTCCTGCAAACCTTTCAGCAGATCTAATAAATGAGTGTGCCCTGAAGGGAAAAGCATAGCTCTGTTCAGCCAAGCTTAGCTCATCTTGGTTCAGTCGTTCAGCTAACTGCACGGCCCAGTTTTTTGTTTTTTTTGCCGTTAGATATAAGGATTGTTAAGAAATTTAAAGTGCAATACAGTTACTTTCTATTATGTAATGCAAATGTTACCCTGGTTATATAAAATGCTGTTATTTCTAAAGGCAACATTGACTCTAAAAGGCATTTAATTTTTTTTTTTTTTTTTATTGAGAAATCCCAACAGCCTGAAACATAACTTCTGAGATGTTTCCTTTAATGTCGACATAGCACTGACCTCTGTTGGTAGATATACTGTATAACAGTCTTGATATAAAATACTGATATACCCGTATTAACTCTAACAAGAGGTGGTACATTGACAATTATAAATGCAGAGGGCATATCGTAAGTTATTTCAGGGAATATGAGTTGAAGTAGTAGACAATTTTATGTTTTATAATAAACGTAAAGCTCTTAGGGACTCGTTTAAGTTGCAGGCCCCAGGCAGCTACCGACCTGTCCTACTGTTTATCACCGTCATACTTCATGAATTTCCCTAATTTTAAAAGAATTGCTTATAAACATGACTTTTTTATGAAGTAATACTCAAAAGTCCTCTTAGCGAGCCCAAGTATAAGTCTTTACAGTCATTTTTGTGTTTTTGTGTCACCTCCATAATCTAATGGGCTTATTATTATTATTATTATTATTATTATTATTATTATTATTACATTCCAAAGTAGTGAGGAAGAGAAGCCAAGTCAAGCTAAAGTAAAAAATATCATGTAGGATTGGAGAGCAGCATCAGTAAACTATTATCTTTACAGTCTAACAGCAGTGCTACAAGCCTGCAACCAATTTCTCTCTACAAAACACATGGCCTTTTAATAGCACACATACACACGCACGCACACACACAGTTTGTTGTCTGAATGACAGGTGGAATATTGGATATTGAATATTGGCAGGCTAGTTGAGGATTAGTCAGCTGAGCACTTCATCCCCCCCAACAAGCTGAAATAGAAATGAGGGCTTTAATCCGAGGTGGAAGGGACTCTGGCACAGAATGGCAGGGGATGAGAATATGTATTCTGGTATTATTACCCTGTTTTATAATCCATTATTACACTTAGCAATAGTGGTATGTTTGAGCCTGTTTTTATGCTATACAGCCTCCAGGGAAAAAAGCTCAGAAAGTCCATCTCACTGACCCACAATAATTCAACACGAGCAGTGCAGAGTGACCTAGTTAACGGCCCACGAAAATTGTGAATGGAAACAGCCATGTTCCACACATTAATATGCAAAGTCAGGTGAGTCATTGCCTCACTCCATAATGTCAACAATGCTTGAAAAACAACCAAATAAATGTACAGTATGTGGTGCAACATAATATACTTTTTTTTTTTTTTACAATATGGTATAAAAGTATCTATGCAAATGACAAGACTGGCCTCAGTCAGCAGTTCCTCTGCCTTAAGTCTCAGCTCATTTTAAATATGCAGTATATATATTTAATAATACCCAGCGGATATTGGATAAACTCATCCTTCTGTTGATGTGAAAATAGAATGAGTTTAGCACAAAATTGAGTCAATAAATTTCCATATTCATATTCATGATCCCTGTGGTTATGCTTTCTATTTTTGTACTCTTGGAGTAATGTCAGCACACACGTACACATCTAATATGCTTACACTGCCATCTCGTGGTTTTAAGTGGAGCCACATGCACTGCGTCACTGCTTTTTACAAGTGAAAGAATTAGATTGTATATAGAAGGTGTTAGAAGGAGAAATGTTCACTCTGTCATTATTAGTTTATGCTAAGCCTCTTTTTGCCATTCTTCATCATAATAAATATAATAAATATAATAAATTTATAATAAAATGAATTGAAAAAAGCTATTTCTTTCCTCTTAGCTGCAGATGCAGAGGTATGAAACATTTCACGTTTTGTTGACATTAGTGTTACATTATGTTTTTCCATCATACAAGAACACAATAGAGAAACAGATTATATGTCTGTATTTATTTTCATCAGAACACAATTGTAATCATTGTAGCAGTAGTTTTCATACTTTTCGAAAAGCTCATGACTTTGTGAGACTGTTTTATAAATCATTTCATCAAAGTTGTTTGTAAAAAAATTAAAGAAGTTACTTGAACTAAAGCATCTATAATATTACAATATACTGGTAGTATAATAGTAATCATAATAATCATAATCGCAATGATACTTCTATATGCCTGTGAACCTTTTTCATTTCTATAATCATAAATCTTTCGCTTTCACACACACAGAACCGCAACCTTTCACAATAAGGTTGCGAAGCTGAGGACGAGTCTATTGGTTAAACCTCACCACATTCTCTTTTAACATCAATGATTTCAGACGCTCAAAATAAAAAAATAAAAATAAAAAGAAGTAGAAGAAGTAGAAGGGAAAAAAAAGTAACATCATGACATTAACTCAAAATGCACAAGGAAACCTGGACACAAAGACATACATTGTTCAGCATACTAGGGAACATATTTACAACCAAATAAAAGGAATGGGCTTCTGCATAGATCCACAGGATAGAGAACAGGACTATTATGAAAACATAGAGGCTGAGAAGGAGTGAAAGGGGTCAGTATTTGTGCACATACCATTTGGTGGAGGGTGCACAGGGGGTAGGGGCAAGTGGCATACACACGCTATATATGCAAGGGTAAAAAAACAAACAAAATTAGTCTTTGTAGGTTGGTGTGTAATGGGATGTGACAGGACCATACCCTACATCTGCTACAGACCATTGTTGGAGATCTAGACTGAATCTATATGACAATTTCTTCTCGAGATAATGCAGTAAAAAACTCAAAACACACACACACAAAAAAACAACAGTAGAGTAACTGTTGCGTGCATGCCTGCATTACCAACAAAAGTCAAATTAGAGATAAACATCAATCTAATTCTATTATTGTTTGGAAGAAACCTTGCACACAAAAATGTACACACTCGGTGCAATAATGTCTGGAGGGCCGCGAAGAACAACACATACAGTATGCACAGCATTCAAATCCATGCAACCACAGCAGGGACGGATCAGACCTAACATGACCTCCGCAATGACTCGGGAATGCAGCTTAAGTGGATGAACACATGTCCAGTGGTTGGCTTATGATGGGATGGGTTGTTTTTTTACATCACAACAAGACCGCTGACATGATAGGTAGGATGAAATCACATGTATATCTTCAAGAGATCCATTACATGTGCTCGTGGTGAGGTTTGCTCGATGCTTGTGATCCATATATTGCTAATATTTTGGACATCTTGGAACATTTCTACGACACTGACAGACACTGTGTTCTTCCCAATGCCCACTTGGTTGATCGTGAAATGCACCTCGTCATATCAGATTTGAATTAGGCTTATTTTGCAGTCTGAGGTTATTGTCCACTTAATTTACCCTCTCTGCACTGCAGCTGACATCTTCTATTTTATGTCAGACAGGTGCAGTAAAAACATAGATTTACCCTTGTGTTTTAGTTCATGGGGCGCTGACACACTTATTACACGTTGTGCAGTACAATGGAATGGCTTCATAATAAAGTCCATGCAGCTTTAGGTCTGCAGGGAATAATGGGACACATAATGTAGCAGCTTCCTGTGGGTCCAGAGACACACCTGTCCCTACAGGCCCCAAGGTCGTGGCAATGCTAGCAAGCTCTCCAGAGAATACACGCACACAAACACACATCTATGCATATACATGTACTGCGTGAGCACACTTTCACCCACAGATCCATCACTGTTTCTTCCAGAGCTCAGCCTTCCTGATTGCTGTGTGATTTGTATCTGTTAGTCCTTTTTGTGGTATGGTCTTCAGCAGCAGTAGCAATATAAAAAGAAATAAAAAATATCACCATCTACTGGTTGCCAAAAGAATAGCAGCTTTTTTTCCGATCACTGAATGCGGTCACCAGAGATGGGCATGGGTGTGCTGTGCTGAATGACAAGTAGTTATGTATGTCATGCAAAGGATGGTAAAGCCTAGAGTGGGGAAGGGTCTAAACATCAAGTGTCAAAATAGACTAATCTACTTGATATATAGACATGGTCTGACAAATAATGTTATTTTTAAATCCTCATATAAGCTGTGTGATAAAAATGATTGACATCAGATATTGGTTTGGACATCTTGTTTAAGTGATAAATGTACTTGAGAGCGGTAAAAAAAAAAAAATGTATTCAGCAACATCCGTTTGTCTTCGAATACCTGATCTGCCAGCCAAGTTCATCAAGGAGACAAATGAAAATCTACAAACTGAAGAAAGAAAATCAGCCCTTAAGATCAAACCGTTCCTTTCTGTTCACGCGCTGGTCAACATTTATAAAAAAAAATAAATGCAAATGTCAGCTGACTTAGATGATTATCGGGTTATGCTTAGACAACAACACACTTCTCCCTCTGTATTTGTTTCTGTTACTGCTCGTGGGGTACCTCTTTGCTGCAGGTGTATGAGTGAAATCAGGTTAATAAGCCACATGTTTACCCTCTGCTAACCATTTGGATGTGAATGTGTTTAAGTAAGTGTTGATGATAATGTTGGTACTGTATATCTTAATAAGCCCTTTACTTAATGAGACATTAGTTTAATGCTTTGAGGAGAAAAGTACAAGGTGGTGTGCATGTTACAGGAGCAGATTTGGGAACAGATGTGGTGCTTACAGGGACCGGGGACACATGCAGTAAATGAGAATAGATTACACATTTTGATTCAACAGAAACCAACAGTTTTAAACAAACCGCCCCGGTGTTGGTGAGATGTAGATGCCATTCTACATATTATATGGCCAGGTAGTGGCATTATAATATAATATAACTATTAGTGGGTCAAGGTATTTTCAGTCACACTACTACAGGTAGCATGCTACCTTTCCTAGTGACATGTTGACATTTTATCTTCATCGTAACCACACAGGAATCGCAGTTAACAAGGAATAAAAAGGTCCTTAAAGGTAACATCCAGTCATCATGTTTCCTGTGAATAAAAAGGCCTGAGATTTAAAATTACACCACCGATGTAGATGTGGTTCAGGTGCAATCAGAAAATGGAGTATTCAGGAAGTGATAAAATAAAATAAAGTTATTTATATTTAAATTGCTGTCACGTTAGATTATAAATCCACAGAGGGGAGAAGGAAACCCATCAAGGTTCTTCACTTAATGTTATTTTTTATTTTGCAGGCGTTATTTTGACTGGATAGTACCTTTAAAATCTAAAAAAATATACATATAAGGGTAACCTTTTACATCTGGAGCAACAGGGATAAATACATATATATCAATCCAAAGCTCAATTACATCTAAATTCGCTGAGCCATGTGGCTGTAAAGCAACCAGAATTTGGTTAAATGCCTGCAATAATATCTTTGGGTTAAGGCAGGTTTAAGGCAGTTTCATGTTTTGTTTTGTGAGATAAAACCAGCCTGTGTGTGTGTGTGTGTGTGTGTGTGACTGTGTGTGTGTGTGTGTGTTTTAACCAGTCAGTATGTTTGGTAAAAGCTTTCTTCAGGTTCTTTGGCATCTAGGCACATGCGTCTGCTTCAAGTTTTTGTCAATTTTCATTCAAAGCAACTTAACTTAATAAGATCTAATGCTTCAGAATAATCTGCACTATATTTGTAGACTTGTCATACAATCCACATGAATGACAGTTGTTGTTTTTTTTTACTTTTTAAAAGTTGCATCAATTTGTCATTATGAGGCCACATATGTAAAATTATTTTATTTTTATTTTGATCATATGGCTCAGCTATAACATACTGATAATTCCAATTTATTACGACTTGGGTCTTATTTATGTTGTTTTGGTCATCAGTTCTATTGGTTATGATATAACTGTACTCATCAGAGCAAGTGCTGAGATCAATGCTACAACAAAGTCTAAAGGGGCAAGGAGCACAGAAAATCAGGTTTTAAACAAGATTTTATCAAGATAACCAGATTATCCAAACCACTTTATTTGGTGTAAAAACTGAAAGAAAGTGCACCTGTTCATAATATCACTCCATTGAATATGCAAACTGTGTAACAGGCTTCTGTCTAACACCTGTCTGCTTGTGTTTCTTGCCCCCGACTTTGTTTTTTTAGCAATGTTTTCAGAGAGCAGTAAACTTGGTAAGTCCATTGTTAATTATATTAATGTTATATTATATAAATGCTTTCATAAATACAGTGTTGAATATTATCTCACAAAACAAAGTCAGGGGAAAACTGGAAAACCTGCATTTAACACAGAGCGTATTATGGGCATCAGTCCACAACCTCCTTCACAACCCAGTGATGTTTTTATGGGAATGTGACCAAAAACCTGCATGGCAGAGCTGAGTAACATTTGGGGTGCTTCCATAAAACATTATCTTTGCACCAGTCAGTTAGATAGACTTTGATGGTATGTGACACTCATTCATTCTCTCACACATACAAACATACACACTTTAAATCTAGATACACAAACCATCTCATGCACACACACACTCAAGCATACGCACACACACACACTCAGGCATACAAACTCACACACACACAGTAAATCTAGATACACAAACCATCTCATGCATGCGCACACACACACACACACACACAAACTTGCAGCTTTTTTTTTTTTTTTTACACATTATCTGTCTTATTCAGAGAACACATTTTCTTCCCGTATGAGAGACCCAGAAACAAACACAAAGGATGAACATTAGAAAGAGAATATGATTGTGTTATTCCATAGTCAGCCAGTGCAACAGAAACCAATAATTGGAACACAGTGTAAAAAAGCGTAGTGAGAGAAACTCAGCCATGAGGAAGCTGACCTTCCCACTCAACAAAGGCTGTGGCATTGTCCCCTTTTCCTACCTTAGGGACTGGTTGAGTCCCTTAGTATTTGTGTCTTTTTACTTATTTATTTGTTTTGATTGATTTGTATGTCTTTCGTCTCAAAGTGTCCTGCATTTTCCATTTGCCAGAAAGTGTTGCAGAATGTCCACAGGCACACAGCTCCAGCCATTCGCACAAACTGTGGCTGTATTTTTCCACTTTGGTTGCCATGGTGAGGGAATCCCCCACCTCAACAACCTCACCTCCTCCTGGCAGCGCTATCACTCCTCATTGGCAGGGCTCTCCTCCAGAGGCGTGATAGTGGGGAGGCCCAGTCCTGTTGCATTGTGGGATGCAGTGAGGCTGGCAACAGTGTGTAGGAGGACGAGGACCAGGAGGCAGAGTTTGAGCCGGCTGTTACACAGTCTGCAGGCTGCCGAGGAGCTGAGGGAGGTACGGTGCTGGCATGGCGGGTGAGTTCTTTTCAGGGTCCCCAAGGAACGGTTGTCCACTTTCAAGTCCCATCGCACGTCACAGCACTCTGCATCCGGATCCACACCTGATGGATAGTCCTCTAGCAACCCTGAGGGAGGGGGCATATAAACAGTGAGAGATGCACAGCAAATATTTAGCTCTCCCTTTACTGTGCACAGCTTTCGCCAGATATTTTCCTTGGGAGTTGGTGGAGACAAAAACATAGTTAAAAGTAAAGTGAATATCACACTCACATATGTCAGAGGGCCATAAAACATGACTCCTGAATGCTGCTCCGTGTCTGCTGGATGTGTGATTATGTTAGGGGGGGTTATTATGTAATTATGTACAATTTTAGGATTGTGGCACTGCCCCCAAGTGGCCCAAAAAGCTATTGATGTTACTTATTAACATACGTTTTAATTGATAAAAGGCCCTGTTCCACTGTCTGCGCTTACAGACTCACCGACTTTTGCTGTATTTGAGGGTTTTGTGTATTTTTTGGAGGCTGCAGACTTTGCATATGTCTACAGACTCTGCATCGTGTGGAGATGTTTTATCACATATATAATGTTTGTCATATAATAGCATGATGATCACGTCTCAATATGAACAATATGAAGTATTGTTTGGCTACAAACAAGTAACAAACTGACCTTCCAGTTCATTAATTAATAAAGTAGAAAAGATCAGCCTCACTCTACTGACAGGTCAGGTAACATGATTTCACAAAGTACTGTCCCACAACTTAATTGGAGCATTTGGAGCAACAAATGGTGATGACACAGTCTTTAAGCGTTTAGTGCTCTGGTCCTAAGGGGGATATTGTAACTGGGCCAAATGCTGGGTGTATTTCCAGTAATACCAGAAACATGCTATCAGAATGTTAAAACTAAAATGAACATTTTTCTTTTACTGTTAATGTGTTGTCATGTTTGCCGATGTGTTCCTCAGTTGTTGTTTTTTTCAACTAGGCCTGCAGTATATGCTATAGATAAACTACAGAAGTTCTTATGACACATGGAGTCTGCATCAGAAAGGTTAAACAATATTCAGTATGTTGTACACTTTTAAGAAACATGGAAACACAAAGTGCTAAATAACAAAAGCCTAGCAAAATGTACTGCATCAACACAGGGACTAAAATCATTGACAGAACACCAACACACTCTCCACAGACATCATAAGCACAGGGGCACATCATGGCCAGTGTGCATGCTAATGTGGGAAGCAAACATCAAAGTCTTCAAAGTCTGTGCCCACTCAGCACAGTCTGACTGTCAGCAGCGTAACTGTGTCAGGTTGAAATATGTATTTATTGTTTCTGACAAACTCTGAATGTACAGTATGCAGAAACTGCCTGAGGAGCTTCAACTATCAATCTCACTTATAGTAAATATCCCCCCAAATTTTTGATCAGTCCTACTCACATCAGCTTATGTCACTTTTATTATATCACAGAACAGACATTGGAAATGGGTCGTCACATGATCCGAAAAGCAAGTTGATGTTGTAATGGCTTTACTCAAAGCTGATGATATTCTTTGCTTGTTTCTTTATTTGTTCACAAATCTCATCAAAAGACTAAAATAAATGTATTTTTTGTACTATAGTTTATTCTTCTGTGCCATAAACTTTCACAATTGTCTATTACTACTATTAAAAACACAACAATGAGTTTAACAATCTGGGTGACATGTTCCTTCATCAGGTAATTTAAATACAAAAACTGACTGTAATTATTTGTGCCATACATGACTGAAACCTGTCAATGCTCCACATGACCAGCAGAGGGCAATATGAGCATTTTATTCACTCCAAGTGTGTGTATTTCTATGAATCATGTTTAGGGGAAAATAATTCTGTCCTCACAGTCACACTGTGGGGGACTCATCTCCCATGTATGTGGTATGTGGGGACTGTGTGTGTGTGTGTGTGTGTGTGTGTGATGTTCAGTATAGACAGAGCATGCAGACTTTTATCACAGTGCTCCATTGCACAGCTGCCTCTTGGTACTGTGAATAATTGGTTATCGATGCTTTGAATCCCTGGATTCAGAGAAGTAATGCTCCTTTATATCTCAAAAAGAAGTGCCTACTGGTTGGATACTAATACAGCACTGGGCAGTTGCATGTACACTGATGCACTGATGGTAATCTTTAATAGAGGCGTAAAAGAAAACAAACTGATACAGGAGATTTAAAAAAAAAAGGTAAGATGGGTTTTTATACCTGTGCATATAAAACTGGGGCTGCCTCCGTGAATGAGATCATCATTGTCGGGCAGGACGAAGGGGCACCGCTGCTGCACCTCCAGGCAGTACTGACCGCAGGGGATTCGCTTACTGCAGTGCATCTGGGTGGTCTGGAAGTACTGAGAACACAGCCAGGGCTTATAAACCATCTAGGTGGGAGACAGAAAGGTGAGAACAAGGGAGAGAAAGAGAGGCAGACAGAGGGGGTGGAGAAAGAAGAAACTGATGAGTTAGTTGCATTGGTTAATACACACACACACATGCATACACTGACGTGTGCATGCACCATCCGTGACCTCTACAGGTATTGATTCTCTGGGTCTGAGCAGATATCCTGGCGAGCCTGATATCCATTGTTTAATGGATGTGACTGTTGCTGGGCAGTCATCCTTTTGTGTGTCAATATATTACACAACCTCCTTTCGAGGGAAAAAAAAAACACTGTGTACATTATATTTCAGTGTTTAAATTGTATAATATACAACATGTCTTTCATAACTACTTCAGTTTGTGTAAAATGTAGTGCATCACAGAACCTACAACTTGTTTTACAAGCCTTTAAAGGCACAGTACCCCACTTCCAAAAATAATAACAAAAAATTAGGACTTCTTATCTGGTCAAAAATATGCACTGGAATAATTTGAATATGAGGAAACCATGTGCAAAGACGATCAACCATGTTGCTCAGTAATACTGAACTCATGTAATGCATGCTGGCTTTTCACATAAATAACCTGCCTCACATCATGTCCAGTACATGATCTCTGCATGACACAATCAATAACAAAGCTATCAAAGCCGCTATACAAAGAGGCAATTACAGTGTGCAAATATATCCAACGGCTGTAGCTAATAAAAGGCTAACAAGTAATACTTTAAATATAGGATTTGATATACTGTAATGAAAATAATAAAGATTGAAACCAACAAGTATTCAAACTGAAAAAGTATACAAACAAAATGTACTAGCTATACCAAACTGACTGACAGCTCTTCCAATACAGCAGACAACAATCTATGTTATTATGCTGTAGGTTTGTTTACATTAATGATATCTGTAAACACAGCAGGAAAACGGGCTTATGTTTTGAAATATGTGGTAATTTGTTTATTTTATTTTATTTTTTTCTCACCCATTTTCTCAACTCTACATGTACACAAGTGGGGACAAATGATTTACTTAGCACCTTGTTTTTCTTTTCTCATGCGATAAGGTGGTCGCCTCATTGTGTGGTATTATCACCTACAGCAATTAACTGGCATTTCCTGTGAATCGCTCTGGGGACTGTGAGGCAAGCTAGCACCTGCTGTGAGCTAATCATCATGCCTAAAAAAACAGACAGGGCACCAAAACATAGATCATATCACACCTGCATGTAGATATACTTACATGTTGCTATTGTGTAAAAAAAAAAAAAAGAGAGAGGAGGAGAGTACATACGATATGACTTATACGCCATAAGTCGTTTTATATTTCATAATATCACAATATAAATATCGCTTTTCAAATAACATACTGTAACTGCTGGGCTGCATTACCTGTCATGCTTATTTGTAGATTTAGAGGCATCAGTGTAAATATACAGATGTTCCACACACATATAGATAAGGTTTCTGACACCACACACACACACACACACACACACACACACACACACACACACACACACACACATTGCCCTTCTCTCTAATCTGCTATCACTGTGTGAATGTCAGAAGAAAATGTGGTCACATGACTCCGTGTCACATCTTGTACGCATGAGGCAAACATTTTTGAAATTATTTCCACTGTGCGTGCGTGCACAGGTCTGTATGTGTGTTTGAACATGAGTTTATAAGTACACTATATGTGAGAGTACACAGTCTCCTTTCACATTTTACATTCTACGTCCTCCTATTTCTGCTCATCCTGTAGCTGTCAGCACGGGGAGATAAAGACAAACCGGGCGCGACGCTGGATTTTCTCTCATTCAGCAAATGTATCACGTTACATTAACAATGTCCCTGGCAATGAGTGTCAAGTAGTGTCTGTTTTGGTATGTCTTAGATGTTTCTCCTACTCAGCAGAATCTCATAAAATAATGTTAAAGTCAAGGTCTATTTGGTCATTTTGTGCCAAGGCTCAGACGTGAATGAAAAAATCAAAAGCTGAATAATCAATAACACTGCAACTAAAGCAATTATCTTTAGACACAGCTTTGAGCAACCTCTTAGCTTTGACTCAAGCCACGAAAAGACCTCTTACAGGTCTAAATCATGTTGCCAACTTTTATGTTTTCAAATTTTGTTAAGGCCAGTGCTTCGTAATACCACAGTAGGTTAGACCCAGGTGACAAATAAGAGCAATTAGGCCTGATAGGCAATCATAACATCTGTGTGAAATGCAACAGATGTGGTATTAAAAAAAAAAAAAAGCCTGTTTTTGGCACTTTGCCACGCAGTCGTGTCCTCTTCTTGCTCTCAGCCCCAGTTATTGAAGGCCACTGCTACTGCTGCATGCATGATGCATCAGTCTACTGTAGACGCATGACTTGTAATTTATCATCACGCTGTCACATCTCAGTGATGGAGAAGATGGAGGAGAGTGGCAAGAGACAGTGAGTGAATGAGATAGAGAGAGGAGTAGCGTGATAGAGATAGTGCTAGGATGGACTCTTTCTCTCTTTTATATAACTTTTCCTATCTGATGTGTTCTCTCACCTCTCATGGGGACAGAATAAAATACTGCTTTCTCCTCAAACACTGACTCAGTGAGCTAGAGGTCAGCCAACTGGCTCTTGGATTTTTTTGTTGCTCTCCTTTTTCCGTCACCTTTCACTTCCTTTTACATCTCTTTCTCTCAATTCTACTGTCCTAATTCTTGTCATTCTCAAGAAACGTTGACACCAATCGAAAGAAATGCCTCCTCCCGAAAGCCCAGCTGATTGGAATAAACAGTATTTTTGTTAAAAATAGAAACTTGAAGCAACACAGCAGTGAGTGTGACTAATGCTTATGCTAAATCTGTTAAGACAACTGTTAAACATAAAGGAAGTTTTTGAGCTTGCATTAACAGCAAATTGAAATGGGAGCAGATCAAAACAAGCAGAAATACAATGTTACTAATATAATGACTGGCAAATTCATAAAGATTAATAATCCATATGATCAACACTAATACAATGTCAATTGCTGGCCATCAGATGCTTTCAGTTTTACCATACTTTCTGTCTATGTTAGGGTTTAGCTCAAAAAGCAGATAGCAGACAGACAGATGGATAGAGGAGCTGGTTACTGTAGAAACTGAACTCCAAACCCCAAGTTTCCTCCATGTGTATGTATGTCTGCCAAGAGAATGTACTGAATATAAATGTAATGTGATGTGAGCCTCGTGAAGGTAAAGAACAAATGTATGAAATTGCTTAGACAAGACTGTACCGGCTTAGAGAGTGAAAATACAGAGAGCGCTGACTGTATATAAAGAGAGACATGAGCAATAAGTAGAGTGTCTTTAAAAAGTTCTGCCTCCTCTGAGCTGTCACACAGTGCTGCACTGCTTGTCACAGAAACAGTCAGTAGAGGGAACTTATTCAGTATTTATGGTCAAAAAGGTTTAAAAGAGTGCATTCAATGCATTTTCTTTGAATGTAAATACATCTTGCTCTCATCATGCTCCCCGCATCTCCAATAAATTGTAGCCGATCCTGCGATCTGTTTTTTTCCCCTCGACGATGCCTTCACTCCCACCCGTGCTCTGTGGTTTGCTTGCTTGCTAGTGATCTGTAGAGTAGAGACTCAGCTGTCTTCTGGGTTTGATTATTTCATTACGATAAGGCTAATAAGGTTGTAATTGATGAAAGGCCTTTACCCTGCCTTGTGGTATTGGTTTTAAGTGGCCCCGGATGGTCCTGCCTTGTCAGTGCCTCGACTTTAATGTTCTATCAGGACGTCTAGTTGTGGCTTAACTGCTGATGAAGGCTGAGCTGGCAGCAGCCTCTTCCACATGCAATAGAGTTGGATACGTACAAACACACGCAGGGTCTCATGAGCCTCGTCGATTACAACTAACACAGCCATTCACTGCTCCACTGCATTCTTGCTGTCCTCTTTTCTTTTTATCCTCTTTTATGGTCTATTTGTTTAAATGATCCTCTGGACAAGTGTACAGCACAACTGCCTGGTATTAGCATACTTTCAAGTTGCCACCAGGAAATAGACTGATTGACCTCTGGTTTTCTGATTATTACAGCTGATTATCAACTTTGAATAGCAAAAATTGTATCATGTATCATCATCTTTGTATCATGCACAAACAGCTGTGTTTCCTGCTGCTGCAAGAAATGCTGTAAGGTCAAAAACACAGCAAATGCAAATGCATCAGAATCCCCCTAAATGTGTAAAAAATGTTTGGATTTATGTATCTTTGGAGTGATTTTGACACATCATTTAAAATAGTCCAAACATGAGATACATTTCAAGATGTATTTTTAATTATAAATTAATTTATGACCCCTATGAACTGCAAACTGTCCACTGAAGGGAGACGTAACTTCCTTTACACCATCTAGTAAGTCAGTCATTATCATTCTACATACACTCCACAGTATTGGACAAAATGAGCTGTCCATTTAGAAAGTGACACTAAGGCAGTCCGAGATGTAAGGGGTCAAATAGAGGGCGTTCTTAAGTAGGATCCATCATGTAAACTATCCCATACTTGCAGAGAAGCAGCAGCAATGCCCCATGGGAGTCCCACTACATGAGGAGGCTGAAGGGTCGAATAGCAAAGGTTACACTCAATATAATCTCAAACACAACATTCACACTCACACACGCAAACAAACAAGTGTGCACGGCTAACCATGCCGGTAAGTCAATGAATGTAATCAAGCATGAAGTCAAACACAAAGGAAAAACAAACCGCTGGCTTCTGCATGGAAAGCGCATGTCTAATCAATTTAATATCGTTGCAGCAACTTAAGCAGATAACATTTAATTGGCTGCGGTGTACGTATGTGCATAAAGTGTATGTACCGTGAATGAATGCATGTGTGTGTGTGTGCACCGAGAAGCCCGGGGCGCCATCAGCACCTGGCAGGTACGCCAACTGTGTCAACAGTGGTTATATACAGCAAATGTAACGTAACTAATGATTGAAACAACAAGACAGACATAAAATAAACAGGCAGGCTTAGACGAGATGGTTAGAGGAGCCAAAGAGGATGTAATAGGATGAGCAAGGCTGCTTGCAGGCTGAAACCACAACACAATACCATTGATAAAAACTGAAGTGAAACAGAAATCACTCGTGCAACTCATTGAGAGGCACCTATTCAATTACATTCACTTTGCATTTGAATGACTGCTTGGACACGAGGCTGGCTTCTGCAATAACGACCCACCTGCTGTTTGTGGCGAATGTACAACACGGATATACAGCAAACACACACACACATACACGTTCGATCATCAACAGCTAAAATATCTCATATCCTTTAATAAGAGCTGCTCATTTGGCAAACAAGAGCCACGCTAATTTAATTACCACACGCCAAGGACATATCATATTGAGTAAGGTTATTATAAAAAGGGACACATAGAGATCCAAACAGAGAGTCAGAGGGAGAGATGTGAGTAAAAATAGAACAGCCACAGATGACGGACAGGACAAAGTTCACCAGACTGTTATGCTGAGACGTTTGACAGACCATGTTTCATGCGGTGTGTGATTCTCAGTGAGGACAAGCATTGTGAGTGCTGAATCACAAAATAGCAGCAGTACAGGATTACATGAAAAATGAATGAATGAAAGATACAGTCATGGCAGTGTTTGAATTAATAATGGAAAGGATGAATTTCCTCCGTGCAGGAGGTGTTCGATGCCTCCAAGACTGTGCAAGGCCACCTGTCAGGATGTCTCCCTGCCTGGACTACTTGATTAAGTTATCACCAAGCTCCCATCACAAACACGCACGCACGCACACACACACAGAAACATAAACTATGGGAGAAAAATGGTGCTGTTTAATGTAATTCTATGAAGTGACGATTGTATTATGTTGCAAAATAAAAGAATAAAAGAGTCTCTTTGCTGTGTGTGCGCTTGGTGCAGCAGGAGTTAACAGTCTACCAGCTAGTTTGAGTTAAAGTTTTGTGTTTTCTTTTCACGCACACTACTAAATTTATCTACTCACTATATTCATTAATGACATTCCTTAATAATTTAAATTCACAATTAATTTAACATCATACAGTGCATACTGTCCAGGCAAGCAGAAAATAAATGAATAAGTGAAAGAAGAGCAATCAGGACAGTTTACATCCACTGAGCTGTAGGCTGAAGTCTTTGCTTTCAGACTCGGAAGATAAGAGGTAAAAAACTCTTCTAGGAGAACAGAGAGACGGAGGAGGAGAGATGTACGACGAAGAAGAATTATGGACATGAGAATGGAGATGGATGAAAAAGGGAGAAGACATTTTACTACAGGGAGCACGTCCATACGCGCAAAACATTTGCCCTAAAACTCGTTTTGTTGATTAATCAAGGTTATCTGGGTGTAATTCATCTGCACTGTGTCATGCTGACACTTACACTGATAATTAATTTGACAAAGATAATTATCAGCAAGATGGGCCTACTGTGAGTGTGAGTGATGAATAAACACCCACTGCAGTCATGCAGCCTGCTGTCAGCTCTTCCAGGCCATGCATGTATGCATGCGTGTGTGTACCTGCAGCTCAGTTATCAACTCTGTCTGCCTCTGTGAGGTCCTGTCCCTGCATTCTCCAGCCATGCTAACCTGTTCGGCATAACTGCACAGTATCACAGCAAAATCTCTTTCTCTTTGTGGCACTGCTAACTCTCCTGCCCTTATCCCCCCCACCCAACCTCACCCCTAATCCACCCCCGCCCCCACCCCCACCCCCGCCTCGTCTCCCTCTGCAGTGTGTGTACTGCAGCAGTAGGATGAAAAATGGCCTGGAACAGGGGGATGGCGCAAGGTTGCTAGCAGAGACATAACAGATATATACACTCACCTTCAGACACACACCATGCTCTCTTTCTAGTTGTGCTGTGCTATTTCTCTAGCTTGCTCTCTTTCTGTCTTTAAAGTAAAGCGTGCACACACACACACAAATACACACACACACACACACACACAGGCATGTAGAATGACAGTGAATGAGAGAAAGAGTTAGAAATAGGCAAGGAGGGACTGAAGTGTCAGCAGGTCTTTACAGTATTAATAACCTACAGTTGTCAGGGGCTTGTTATCGGAGGGTTTTCATCCCATGGGTGCCACTGACCCAGCCAGGCCAGCCATGTCAGCCTCTGTGGAGCCTCTTAAAGGGGGACTGTTAGAAATCGAGCCCACGTTCTAAATTGGTCCCCTTTTTTTTTTTTTTTTTTTTTTTGTTGAATACAGTTTTGCCTTAACGCCACATAAATCAAAACAGGCAGGGTGTGAATCTGATAGTTTTAGCATCTATATTTTAGAACATAATATATATAAACATAATAACAAAAAACAACATAATCTATTTCACATTTCTCCCCTTAGATGCTTCGCTGCTTCTAACATCATCATAAATAATTAAAAAAGAAAATCATTCCATCTATGTTCATCTGGTACATGCATGAGCAAAGTCAAAGAGGAAGGGGGAGGAAATCTTCAAAGGGTGTCACTAAAGTTTACATCTGCATTTAGTTGAGGGAGGGGAATCAAAGCTTTCTTCAACGCAGCAGAGGAAGGGGGAAAAGCCACATATTTTAATTAAAAGCTAATGTAAAGGTAAGATGGACAGCATGAAAGAATTTAAATGGACAGGTAAAGATCAAATCCAATATCTACACATCTTCTTGGAAGCTTCTGCAACACTGTGGATGATATTTGGAGGTCAAATGACACATCTAAAAGAGTGTTTAGACCTTGATTTATAAAATAAAAAAATAAAAAAAAAGAGTTTATCCTGCTCCTGCCTGTTATAGCATTATAGCATATATTCTACTGTAGCTCCTATTGGATCCACACAAAGGAGAAAAGGCGATGTTTGATCGTCTGCTCTGCACATCTGCGAGTGCAGAAGAAAATCAAAAAATGTGCAGCTGAATTTCCAAACATTAATAAGTAAAAACGTCTCTGTGCCACATACGCACAGAGAAGTCCTCGTCACAGTTGTGACAGTGTGTTGTGACAGTTATAATCTATATGTTTTTAAGATTACATCATGGTATCACATATAAAATATATATTTTTAAAAATTAAGAACATTTTGCCTGAAAAAATAAAAATAACTTTTAAACATGGTTATAGTTTTGTCCATCTGTAGCCAGAGCTGCTACAGTACACGGCATTCAGGTATAAGACAGTACAACTTCTACATTGTATTATATTGTTGTGGATGTTTCTATTTAACAAACTTTATCCTTATTGTCTTTATTCCCACGTCACCATAACTAATATGACCTTTAAAAGTCCCTAAGTCACCCTCTCATCTAATTTACCTGCCAGAAATCAGTTTAACCAGTCAACATGATAAATGCTAAGAGGTTTTATCTGTTTTCAATCGCATTTTAGCGTCTTTAATTTCAACCCTACGCATTTATATACTGCTAAATGGTTTTGCCTTATGTTTTGGAGGAATTGCAATTGCTGCATGGATTATGTTCTGTGCATTCACTTACACGATGGCTCCAAAGTTTCTAAAGAATATTAGTGAATATGTACAACCCACAGTATTGCATATGAGTCCCTGATAAACAGTTTTTAATGAGATATGCTGTGATATACGCTGAGTAGGTTCACTGTAGTATTACATGAATACAAATAAGGTCACCAAGGTGCCTTTGCATTTTGCCATTAAATACATGACACTGTCCATGTGTTATACATGTTAACATTATTACTACACGTTCAAACACACACACACACACACACGTAGTCTCTGGGTACACAGCAGAAAATCAGCACTACCCACTGTTTAATTATCAGTTGAACAGCTACCAGAGCTGAGGAGGTATTGATAATGGAGGACTTGTCTGGGCTGGTCCACAGTCAGTCAGCTGGGAACCCGAGACAGGCTGCTAACATACATGACATGCACACAAACAAACACACATACATACTGTATACGCTGTATTTCCTTTATTTACCTCAACTAAAGAGTGTGCCAGGCCTTATAGGAGGCTTATAGACAGAAATCTTTATTTCTAATTCCTTCTGTTTAATAAGTATATTTGCTCGCACTTTAGTACGAAGTCCCCTTGTTTTCTGATCTGCTTCTGTTTGCTCTAATACATTTTTGTTACTGCATTATCAGTAATAACAGTAATCAACTTAAACATGTGGAACCATAATTCTAGTGCTGTTAGCTGTAGCATGTGGGTAGTATCCTCATAGATGTATGTTCGCCGGCTTAGCCAAGTTACCCTGGTTACCCTGGATACACATGCTCATGTAGTGTGTCGCTGTACATCATTATTCATCATTATTGCTAAAATATGCGCTGTATTTACTGCATCTCTTCTGTCCCCCTCCCTTCTCTGTGATGGTCAGCTAGAGGGCTACTCATGTACTCAGAGAACTGGAGTTATATTCAAGTAACTAGTATTTATGCTTAACTGGCAGGCACACGATATAGCAGGCACCAGGAGTTTATCCACCCTTGTTTTTTTTGCCATTATGAGAGACCCAGCTATTAATTAACTGCATCTTTCATTTAAGGACATATAGTACACACAACCTGTGCTGAGACCAGCTCCACTGACAGGAGGTTTCTCTGAACCTTGTCAAACTCTCTGACCTCTCCATCCTGATTGCCCAGTTTTAATGTCATTCTGTACAATCAAATATACATACAATACATCAATGTGATTTATCTTTGCGTGTGAGAATCTGAAGAGCCTGCCGCTGAAAATGTCATGCCAGCAGGGTAGGTCGCATGCAGATTCACATGTGTACTTGCAGCAGCAAATAGTGTTGGCTTAAGCATGATCAGTGATAGTGTCAGGTTATAATGTCTACACTATACACCTGAATGAATATGATGGATGTTACCAACTGTGAGTGAGCCAAAGGATACCGGACAGCTGAAGCCAATCAGCCAATACGAGTGTGACTTCAGTGCTCTGTTTTTAAATACCTGTGTAACCACATTCATGAATGATTTCAACTCTGAAAATGTACTCTAAAAAATATTAGCAGCAAACGCACATACTGAGTGAGCTGAGAGAGCTTGTTGTAGATGCGATAGACAGGACAAGTCCAGAAGTGACAGTCCTTTAACACATAATTCATGATATGAAAAACTTTGGTATTTTCAGGTCAGGTCAAACTAAACATGCTGTGTCAGCAGTGCTTCTGATTAGATTAATGTTTAATATTATTATCCCACAAAGACAGAGCAAACTCAAGGACAATACTCCATGTTATGTTTATGCGCGCGTTTCTATATGCACGCCCACAGATGGATATACGGTGTATACAAACACATTCACGCATCTAACAGTATGCAGAGCACTGCAGTAGTTTTTATCTACTGCTATCTACTTTTGTCTTTTTAAGCATCCAGATGACATGGGAATGGTGGGTTTAATGTACAATGATTTAATGTAATGATGAACTAGAGAGTTCCTACACCGATCCCATCAACAATCTGTTAACATGCTGCTCTTAAACACTAACAAGACCAATATGTCAGCCAAGCTGTAGACATAGAAGATGGTTTTTAATATTCAGGAATGATTTTAGACAGCAAAGTGTTAAAAGTAATAAATGAAGCCATCAGCACTAACAAATAAGTGTATGTCACTTGTTCAATGATGCACAGCAGCATATAATCGGATGCGTTCCAGCCCGAGGCTTTCCTCAGCGTTATTCACATTTTTAAGAAGACAATGCAAAGATTCTTTCTTTTAAGGAAATTAAATAGCTTTGACGTGAGCAAAGAAGTCCTGAGGATGGTTTACACCAATCTAGTTGTAAAGTATAATTTCCTACAGAGGCTAGCAGCAAAAGCAAGCTCACACACATAGTTAACACTATATAACACAGCCAGGAAGATTTTACAGAAGCCCCAGAGACAGTTGTTGGAGCTATACACAACACAACCCAGGAGGAAAGCAACATTAATAGTTCAGGACCTTTAACATCCTTTATTTATTGAAAAACTCCACAGGCCCACTTATTTATTGTCTTTATCTCATTATAACTCATAGCGGACCAAGTTTTTAAGTGTATGTATGTCTGTGAAGCCAAAGACGAATTTTCACACGAGTGGACAATAAAGACGTCTAACCAGAGCCACAACCCCTCCCGAATGCAGTATGGTATCCACTAAAAGATCACTGATGTCTTCACATAGATATATTTCTCACTCATTCACTCACACATTTGTACACAAGAGAGATAATTTTAATTGCAACAGCACTAACACACTAACAGCGTTATGTCTCTAGCATTTTTATCCAGCATATTACATATATTGACAAGAAAGTGGGCCAGAATTTGGCCAATGTTTGAAATGCAGGACAAATTTAGAAAGGAACGGCAGAATCCGATGGGGTCACATCGTCTGGGCCAAGCTTGAGACATAGCTGCACCCAATTAGACTAAAAACTACAGAGAGTCTGAGTCTGATGTATTCAACCAGGCCACATTCCGCCCTATGCCTCTATCTGTCAGAAAAAGAAAGGAAGTGGGAGAGCAAGAGAGACACAGGGAGATCCAAAACATTAGAAGAGGAGGAAGAGAGACTGGAGGTAAATTGGTCAGCCCTTCCCCCAGCTTTCTCCCTCTCTCCCTTCCTCCCTCTGCCTCTCTCAGGACTGCTGTGTGCGAGACTGCAGATAGATTCTGATGTTCTCATTTATGTCTTAATGATTGGGTTAGTATGCAGCTTGTGCTCTGCAATGCTGTGCTTAGACGGAAAGCAAGATCACAGAGGCACACAAGCATGGGATTTATGGCACAAGGAAGGATTAACGCAGAGATCTAATGCATCCAGTGGCACGTACGAAGATGTACGTTTCACTGAAACTGTGGAGTTGACGCCGTGTTTTGCAAAGCACACTTGCTGTGTACATTTGATCAGCATTAAGTTATACACCAGGAAAAGCACATGTATGTTTCATGGATGGCCTTGGAGTGCACTTACATGCAAAAGTGGGGATGAGGTAAGAGAGACAGACATATTATCATGGCTGGTTAATGCTTGGATTTCCAGGATGAGTATCCTTTTAATACACAGCCATAGCATTTGAATATTTCATTGAAGCCAATTACTAGCTTGTTTACTTATTAATCTGATTGCCGCTGCCAGAATGAGCTCCAGCACTGTCTCATGGAGAACAGAACAGAGCAGCCCCCACACTACTGGTAGGCCTACTGCAGGGGAAAGCATCAGGTTTAGACTGAATTATAATGATAACTCAGAGAATATTATAATAGCCAAGTGAAGCATTCAAGGTCATAAAAGGTATGTATGTGTATGACCACCATAACCTCAGTAACGAACAGTGCTGCTCTAACAGGAAACACTGAGAGCGTTTACAGCTATGAATGACAAAAAAAAATCATTCAGAATTACACAAATTAATTAAACGTTTTGTCCCTCACAGCATTTTTCTTATCATAGTTTAGCAACCATAACTAGGCACAGCAGGCATACCAAGCTTCAGATTTCTTAACATGCTGAAAAGTGTACAGGGCTCCAGTGAAGAGCAATACTGGAAGGGTAGCCGCTTTTCCTCCAGATATATTTAAAAATGGCTTTATCCTCATTTTAAAATTAAAAATTAAAAACTTGTTACTTGTCCAAGTATTTCTACAGTATCTGCAAAAATATGTTTCCCTTATAATACAGTAGACTACTATAATGCTAGCACTAACGAGCTCTACCCTGCAATACAAGAACAATGCTGCTCTTTCATTTCCATGTCTTATACACGGATCAGCAACCGATGCTGCTTGCAATGAGTTAGCATGATATGTATGTCATTAAATGCACACTAAGACACCTTTTAGATAGGTCTTAGTTTCATATGAATCCCCTGTAGTTTTCAAGGAGTAAATCTGCTACCGATAAACTGCAACATGTAGTGCTAGAGTGGGAGGCTTGACAGCCATAGCAACAGTAACTAAGGGGGCTGGGGCATAGCAAATAGTCAAACACAGCATATACCTTATTTCAGGGTAAAAAAAACATACTCCGTTAACAAGCATTTAGTAGGACAACATATATTTTCCAAAAGAACAACTCTTAATAGTCAAAATAAAACAACAACAAAATCTGACAGATGCTTAGAGTCCCTCTGCTTATCTCTGTTTTCAACTGTATATGCACTAAAATTCAATTTATAATTCTTTAGTGAATGTGGCCCATATGTTTGGACCAAGCAATGACAGGTTTATTAATCAAAGCGATGTATCCCATTAAAACAGGCAATGTGGGAACACGGTTGTGTCCTATTCCCTGCTGCTTTATGACAACTCAAGGGCCCACTCAAACCACCTCGCCTGTCATCGTCATTGATCTACATCATGGGATAACATGTAACAGCATATATATTGAATACTTGTATATAGGGCTCACTAGAGAATAACAGATTATGGGCGATGATGTCAGGAGAAGGGTGCACTAAGATGTGTTCTTTCAAGTCTTCCTTGGTTACATCTAATATTTACTTAAACAGGAACATGGCTGTAATTGAATTGGACTGTCATGACAAAATGGACCATCTAATAGCATCATTGGCTAAAAAAGAGAGCTAGCCTCGGGACCCAGCTCAACACTGCTTAGGGGAGTTGATATATGAGAGGATGAGGGGAGAGCAGAAAGGAGGAGAGCAGCTTAGGGGAAGGTGTGGTTTCCCATAATAGTAACACTGCAATACCTGCAATACCCATGATCTCTATGTGATGTGCATAGCGCAGGTGCACAGGCATAGCACATTTTTACATAAATGGGGTGGGAGGAGCATATGTGTGTGTGTGTGTGCATGTCTCTGGGTCAGGCTCTTCATAATCCAGAGATTTTCCACTCTGCTGCCTCCATTGTGAGGAGGAGAGAACACAGGAACTCTTGGTGCACTCTGCTCCACTTCCAAACACATGCTCCATGTAACAAAGGGTAATACTACACTTCAGCCTCATCAAGTATATGTGTCCTCTTCAGTACTAATCACTGTCACCCACTTATAGAGGCTTGCTTAATGAGGAATATTCTCACCAATTGCCTGCTGCGATGAAAGTACACTCTTTTCTGTGCACAGCAAGAGTAGATAACCCATATCTCTCTTTAATAATTGAAGCCCACAGTATCTCCCTGCAGTTCAAGTTCTGCTAAGCTGAACATTAGGAGCTCAGGGTCATTTCATATAAATCATCTCAGAATAATGGTTAGTGTCAAAATGTATCACAAGTCAGGTTACACAATGAAAAACAGATGTGTTTAAAATGATAAAGCAGACAATCAAAATCTGTACTTTTATTATTGTCAACAAATCCTATGAAAAGACCAAAACCAAAAATGTATTGGTCCATCTGTCAGTGGTTTCTGACTTAGCTACTGTTCATTTCTAAAAGACGCAAATCTTTAAAAAGAGCTGCCCTTTTTACTTAAAAAAAATAAAATAAAATGGAAATGTTGCTCAGACAGGAGAACTATTTTCAGCCAAGGATTTGATACTTGTGGCAGCAGAATAGGGTAGGTGCAATGGACTTAAAGGGGCCATATGCAAATATTTAGGTCGATATTCATATTCTGGGGCTCCACGGGAATATCTTTGCATGATTTACAAATTTTTAAAATGACTTATTTATCTTATTATCACCTCAGTTCAGCTTCTGTCTGAAACAGACTGATGAGCTCCTCAATAACCTTCGCAACAAAGGCTACAGAACGGACAGCTGTTTGACTCGCAGGGAGAATTTTTATGCACGTTCACTGCAAGGTTTCGAAACTTTGACCACGTTTAACATTGACATTCAATATCATAACAGTATAGAGAGGAAATTAAGGTATTTAGTGACAAATGTGATCAATTATGCATGTACAGCACCAGTCAGACGTTTGTATACACTTTCCCATTCACTTGAATAAGAAAGTGTACTACTTTAATAAAGTTTGGCTACATTAACAAACTCTTTTTATTACCTAGGAGGCAATAATCATTTAGTGCACTGCTTAATAATCCCACTGAGATAAACCATCTATGGGATTTTTCACTATATTCACTGACTTCTGAATTTTAGCTAATACGCCGCCCTCTTTTATTAATTTCAATACACTTTTCCTTACAATTTGCCATCTCCCTCATGTTCTCCCAAGTTCTCCTTTGCTCATTCCTCCTGCAAAAACTGCTACTTCAATTAATCATATACATAAATATAGGCATAAATGTGATAGATTGTGTGTAGCAGAGTAGTATCTGGAGACCCGGGTTGCTGAACCACGACAGTGTGTTTTATGGAATTGAAAATTTGGAGCATATTTCTGCAGAGTCACGATCCCCAATGAGTATGTTCTATGGCATTATGTAAATGAGTCTCCAAGAGGTACCTCCTGGGAATTTATGAAAGCAGGGCAGACATTTATAAAGAGCATAAATATGCTATGTCCTCCACTGGACTGTCTGCAGATCCCAGACTTGTACTTAATGGAGCTACCACATCTTATGAATGGACAGAAACCCACAGCTTTTGAAAATATGACAAAGCTGCACATGTTGTTGGTGCAAAGACTGCCCTGACCTTCAGGTGATTCTCTGTCATCTGTAATGATCCCACCATGTATTGCCCTTGGACATCTTAGTGACAACAGCCAATCATGTGTACAGTAATATACTCAGGCCTCCAAACATCCCTTTAAATACATACATAGCCCACCTCCCTCTCTTCTCCTGGTGGCTCTGTACTCTGCTAAGAGCTCAAATTCCCAACATTTGCATTTAAATTGAAAACAGAGCAAGTAATTCCTTGAGTATCCATGGTCCCAGATGACCCCACTCCACAGTGTCCTCCCACGTACATCGACAAGAAGAGAACAATCTTTTCCTGGATACCACTGTGTGCTTGACACCTCCTCTTCCTCCCCTGCATACTGTGCAAAAAATTATCTACACACACATGCACATACATGAACACAAACAGAACACACTAATATACGCACAAAGCCATTTCAGTGCTAGCAGAGGATCTGTGAGGATTTGCGTTGCCATTTGGGGGGGGGGGCGCATTGACTCCTGCACTGCTGTGAGCTCTTTGCTTGCTTAGTGATGAGTCTATTATGTGGGCAGTGGCTGTGCTCTGAGGACACCCTTTGTCTACTGCATTCCATCAACAAGGGTAATGATGCTCAGCAAGACATAACTAAGTGACACCAGATGTAGGGAGTCCCTCTTTACCTTACTGACATAATTATGGATGGATTCAGTCACAAGACAGAGTTGACTACTTTTGACCCCTGGCCAAACTCATCTTAACTGTGTTTCATAAACAGTTGGACCTTCTTTAGGCTTGGTTCATGTGTAAAGCCCTCTGAAAGTTATATAAACCAAACGGACTTGACTCAATGAAATTAGTTTTTTTTGAATGTGTAATGTAATGTTCCTACTGTATTTTAAATATAGTGCACTGCTGTTAGTAGATTTGATGCGTCAGCAGTGTTGTCACCTGCATTTTGTACCTGTTCTGTGCAGGTGTAATAGAAGTTGCATGGTTTTGGTGGCATGTTTATTATTTCTGGTGACTAGTTAGAAGTATACATAACTACATAATGGGAAGGACTGTTCCTATTTTGCACATGTATTGTTTTTCATAACCCTACTTGCTAAATTACTAGTCACGGCCTAATGGTGATATTTGATGATCTCTTTAACGAGTACATCAGATTTTAAACCCCAACTGAAATCGCATTTAATCAGTGTCTTCTGCAATAATGTCAAATTTATTTTTAATTTTTGTATTATCAGAATGAAGAAAAACGTGGAAAAAATGAAGGAAAAATAGCAGTAATTAACAACAACTGTTAAACTCTGAACAACGGTTTTGTATTTTTGTGTTAAAACTGAACGACGTTGAGAGGGATCCGGGCATGTTTGATGCGGAAATCGCCCAACTGTTAAACTTGTATTTTTGTGTTAGCCTACAACTGAGAGTTATTGTAAAATTAGTTGAATAAAGTTTGATTTATCCGACACATGTTTTGTTTTTGCTTATTGCAATTGACATGTTAATTGATACTGCGCCTTATAATCCGGTGCGCCTTATGGCCCCGAAAAATACGGTAGTTAGTGCTGCATGTCAGTGGTGCACTTTTCCTTGATGAATGTTTTAGAACAGTGCAGAACAAGACATATGTTCATATTTATAAGTTAAATAAGAAGGAGACTTTAGCTGGAAAGCTTAAGTGTTGTTTTCAGAGTGTGTGGCTCTTGTGTTGTGCTATCGGGCTCAGTGTGACTGCCTCTCTCTGCCTCTGACAGTATGCCACGGGTTATTTAAAGATTTGACTTTTTTCACAGCAGATATTTCGACTTTTAGTATTTGGAAAAGCACGGGTGTTACTAATAACATTAACAATGATTCCCTTCTATTCAAGTCTCCCAGTATGCCAGCCCAGTGAGCCAGCATGTACAACACCAAAGCAGCTAAATGGAATTCAGACATCATTAATTTCATTACTCACACCTGTGCTTCTTCTACCATGATATGTCAAAATGTCTTGCGCCTGTCTCAACAACCGTGTTTTTTTTCGTCAGCAGTTGCCTCATTCAACATGATGTGGTGACATGGTGTTGACAGTTGAAGTCATTTTGCATAATTCCACAACTGACACTGCTCAACTCATTTGCTAATTTCCAACCTCAGGACTCTGTAGTGTGGAGTTCTTTTTTGGTGTCGATTATGCTAATGATCACATCACAATGATCACTCAGAAACACACGCCTACACATTCAGATGGCACTCATCGAAGCTGAAACAGGAAATAAAAACAGAAACCCATTTTTCGAGTTAGGAGAGTTTGCTGAATCTTTGACAAGCAAACCTTACAGAAAAAATAAGATTTAATAGGAAATTCAGGGTAACAATACATAATAAATACAGGGTTAACCCTGAGAAGCCGAAGACCACGTCATGATCAATTCACATGACCACCTCATTATGTAACTGCACAGTATAGAGCACACATAGAGCGGTGTGCAGGCTTTAAAGTCTTTCCTAGTTCTGGTTTGATGTCAATAGACCAAATAAAATAGGAGATATGATTGTTTTGGGGTTTTTTTTTAAATCATGCAGTCACCTGTGTGTAAAGGCCTGTGACACGGCATGGCACAGATGCTGCATTTATTTCCGTGATATCAGAAAACAGTAAAAAGCTGTCCTCTACAGCATAGATATACTCTACAGGCTGTATGTGGGTGAGGTACCAACTGCGTATGATCAGAAGTCAACAGCGGGAGAAATTTGCAGGAGTTTGGCGAGCAGGGGCACAGAGAAAGTAGGTTAGTGATATTTAGCAAGTATATGAGCAGTTTAGAGAGTTTGTGGACGAGTAGGAGGCATTGAAATAGAGAGGTGGAGATAGGGACAGATATTTAGATTTTTCAGATTTTTAGCTTGCATTGTAGGTATAGACTGAGCTTTTTTTTTGGAGTAGTAGGAGTAGGAGTAGTAATTTTACCTGCTGTATTTGACCTTTGCATTATTTGGAATAGTAAGTTAAAGCATTGATGTAACTCTCAAATTTTGTACATAAACTATTTCAGTGTTTTCTCTCTTCTATCAAAAATGAAAAAAAAAAAAATAATAGTCATATCATATAGGAAATGTTGCAGTGTAAATAAGATAAATGTTTTCATCACTAATATTGCTGCATTATAGCTTCCAGCCACCATCGAAACAAGTGAGCGCTGCAATGCTTCACAGCGCTCTAAATGATGCATGAGCACACAACGTTGTGCTATCTCTGGTTGTACATGGTTTTCACTAGCAAGGACCACACCATCAACAAGACGTGTTTAATGATTTATAGAAGAGGAAAGAGTTTGGATGGGTCCAGCGCTTCTTCTTGTCAGAAGCGTGGCAGGGAGGATTATAGGGAATCTGCCCCTGCACCTGGGCAATGACCCCTAAAAACCTCCAATTACTTAAATAGATGAGACTGAGCAGATCTGAGATCTTGGAGATCTGAATGCACGTAGCAATGGTATGTTCGGAAGGACCGACGGCCTATGAGTATGAGTTGTGGAATGCCATAGCGAGAGGTTAAAGTGGCTCTCAGTCTTAGAGAAACGGAAGAAGTGTCCGGAGTATTGAATTGGAGAAATGATGGACAAGGACAGTCCTTGGCAGAAGTGATGTGGAACCAGAATTGATTAGCTACTTGTCCAGATTGAGAAATGAAAAGAGGATCTGTGGAGTGCTCTGTGATTTCTGGAATGACAAGTAGTTTGCCAGTGTCTCAAAGGACTTCAGCGGTGATTGTACTTTTAAGTAAAAGATGGACATAGACTTGCTGGAATGATTAGTGTTTAGAGTTAGAGTTTGCTTTAAGTAGAATAGTTGTCATCTGAGGATTGAGACAGATCCAAAATGCAAGCGTGTTGTGGTTCAAAGTGGATGGTTGAAGCGGTGAATTCAGAGCATCCAAGGAAACCAGAGAAAGCAAGCATGGCTTCTATGGTTGAGTAATATGAGGAGTCCAGTATCTGCAGTGGATGGTGTGGCTGCAGGATGATGGCAAGTTAGCGGTGAGACAAAGACAGCTAGGATTTTTGGAAGTCTTTTGAGGAGTGAAGTTTTACTCATAGACTCATAGATTATTGTTGTTGCTGAGTAGAGATGAATGGTCTGGCTTTATTGTTGACACCGTTAAAGGAATCATTGCAGGCAGTCTCAGATGTCAAGTTGTTTGTGGACGTGAAGATAGCTGGACTGAAGCAGATTACGTCGTCAAGGCAGCTTATGCGGGCTGAGTGGAAGCCACCTGCTCCTGTTGCTATGCTTGTAGCATCTACGTTTGTCAGCCCTTTCTGATGGAAAATATCAACAATACTAAAGCATAGTCTGTCTGTCAAGAATCTGATCTGAAAATGGATAATATTCGGTGGTAGCTTTAACTTCGTTGCTGGAGTGACTGCAATAATTTAGCCTGAGAGAGAGTGAAAGAGGAGGGGATTTAGTTCGGTATTCATAGGAATGCCGGAAGAGGCGCGGTTGAGGTGTGGTCCTGCTCTTGAAACTCACTAGTTAAGCTTCAATTATTGACTTTATTGGAGGAGACTGTTGGTATAAATCATGTTTTTGTTACTTATTTGTATTTGTTCTGACTTATTTATCAGGTAAATTTGTATTTTCCTCTAGTAACCATTATCATGAGTGGATCTGTCGCTGAAATGTCCAAGCTCTGGAGGGAAGCCATGAAGAACTGAGGTACCTATGTAGAATGTGGTCCCGGATCAGGGCTAAGAGCAACCACACACGACACGTGACGTGATACATTCATTGCTCACTGGGCCTCTGACATTAAAAACACATCTGTTTCCTCCGGTGCAGTGTGGCCTCAAATGTTCCACAGTGTACAAGTAGTTATATAACACAGACATGTCAGAATGTGAATTGCCTGGGTACCTGCTGGTGTTTGTCAATGCCAGCTTTGTGGCATCACAGAGGATTGTGTCATCTGTACGTGACTAGCTCGCCCCTACCGATGTCTGCTTGCCTGACAACGCCGACCTGTAGCCCTGCTGAACAGCATGCCGGAGCATAAACACCAGCAGACATCACTTTTATAATCATTTAATTCCAAATACACATCACACTGCATCTCATCCACTGAGCCGCTGATTTTCCACCTTGGCAGAATATACTGTATGTGTAACTTAAAAGATTAGCTATATCAGGGCAGCAACCGATCATTAAAGGTGTCTGCAAACCGTCCAAACAATTCCACTCTATCTTTACCTGTCTGACAAAACAAATGCTTATATCATATTTAATACGAGCATGCAGTGGTAAGGAATTATTTAGCTTCCATAAAAGATGCAGTGATGACAAATGTGGATGACAATAGAGAAAACAAGCACATCTCACGGGGATTTAACTCCAATTTTCTCACATTATTTGGTTTGATATTATGACTTTGACTTTGACTGCCGGCTTACAGGCATGTCTTAATGTCTCCATCATCTGAATAAGGTCCCCCGACTCAGTGCTCAGCTAAATGTCATCAGCATGCGAATGTAGTAGCCACAAACCGCCCCGTAAGTGGCTTCTGCCTCTAAGCCTTCAAGTAAAAGGTTCCTGCCTTAATATGCTAAGTAAAGATGAGATTATGACCTTAATTTTTTTGTGGTTCTTTTAAATAAACACATGGTGGATATTGCATAGACTGATTCTAGTATTTTTACATTCTGTATATTAAAGATGAATTGGTTTTTTTTGTTTTTTTTTAATCAAAAGTAAATAAATCATTTCTTTTCTATTCAACACAGTGGAAGAGGCTTTGAAACAGCATTTAGAATATTCGTTTCGTTTCGTCTTCTTCCGCTTATCCGTTTGTCGGGTCGCGGGGGCAGCAGCTTCAGCAGGGAACCAGGGGTCAGAGCGCCAGGGTCCCCACCTCCGACTGCCGCCCATCTCTCTTCGCACCGAAAGACCCCTCCCATGGGTGGTGGGCCCATGGGAAGGGGGTACAGCACCTGGTATTCCCAGGCGGTCTCCCATCCTAGTACTAACCAGGCCCGACCCTGCTTAGCTTCCGAGATCAGACGAGATCGGGCGTGTTCAGGGTGGTATGCTGACCCCATTTAGAATATTACACTGCAAAATAAATGTACAAAAGAAAATGGTAAAAGGACAATTAAAATATAATAAATTCTAAATTATTAAAAATAAGCAAAAATAAGTTTTTCTGAAGTCAGAGCGACATCAGTACTAAATCTTGGCTACAGTGTTAACTACGAGTCTCCGTCATGCCATCAAATAAAAGGAAAAATGGTATACAAAACTGAAAAAAATGAAAGAAAGAAAATGTGCAAAAATGATGACGATATATTCAACATTTTACACACATCATCTTGTGCTGTATTCTTAATACTTGCATGCAACGGCAATAAGAATCTTAACCCATTTTACCAATGACAAAATTTTACTTTGATACAAAATGGGTTTTTCTATGATTTGTCAAGGATGACATTTTATGGCGCAAACAGCCCTGTAAGGACACCCATACTATATGCATTTATATTTACACTGGCTCGTCTGCCTTCTTAGCAATCCTGATTGTATTCCAGTTGACAGCTTAATATTCGTTTTTGGCATGAAAGTCAATATTGCATTACACTTTTTTTCCGAATGCTTCTTCACAGCGAACTCCCTGAGTTATGTCCGTAGCTACAGTACCTCGTGCCTTCCCTTCCAACTGTCTTGCTCACCCATCAAGAGCTTCATCTGTCTTTTACTTCTTTAACCTGTCCTGCAGGGATAAAGACAAGGTTCAACTTTTGAACCCTCTTTTTTTGCCTTTCTACTAGAACGGTGGTGAAAGGAAGTAAACCAATTTGCTTTAGGAAAAAAAAAAAAGCTCAAAACACTTTGAAATCTTGGCAAAACTTGAAACTTGATCGTGAAAGTAACATTTCCTTGATTGAAGCAGTTTTGATGTTGGGGCACACTTCAAATACTGGTAGCAGTTCTGCAACTTTGTATAAAAAAAATGTTTATTCACAGCACCAGCCCACCAAGCTGCTCTATTTAAGATCCATGCATCTCATAGAAGCAAGTGGAGGATGTAGTATTAAGTTAAATACGACTCACTGTCTCCAAACAGATCATTGAGATAACAACCTCTGACAACTGCCGAGAGGTATAAACGTGGATGTGAAGAGGATAAAGATACAGCATGGTCAAGATAAATAAACCCACGGGTGTTTTTAGCTGAGAGAGAAACAGCCAGCTGCCTCAAAGACTTCTATCGGTACAAAGAACCAAACACAGGTGAAATCTGCCCATTCAGTTTCTCAGTGTGAGCTGCTGCTGAAGCCGTTTAGAAACGTTAGCTACAGGAGCAGGTTATCGCTCCCTCAGCACACATAAACAAACCAACATTACAGGCAGGCCTGATATGAGGAAGCTACATTGCTTCCAGCTCCTGAAGGTGTGTAAATATGTATGTGTGTGTGTGTCTGTTTATATGATAAACTATGTGTAATGCTTATGCGTCTACTTTCTATTTCAGGCCTTTTCAATTCATTCACTTTTTATAAATGTATGTATTCAGAGGACTAAACGCAGATGTCAGTTGTATATTTAGTTTACCTGTGTGTGTGTGTGTGTGTGTGTGTGTGTGTTGTCTCACAGCACCTGTAGCGCTGAGATAAACCAGCAGCAGATGAGCCCTGAGCCGCAGCTGCTTGTCTGAGATGAGGACAAGCAAACACAGAGAGATCATAGTTCCTTGACCATTAGTGTGTTTCTGTGCTGCTTTGTGTCTTGGTCTATCTCATAGATTGTATATAAGGATGGACGTAGCGAGGTGTGTGACATCATTCATTAATTTGCACGGGCGCCAGTTTAAAGCCCAAACTTGCAGCTTATGGTTGGCACCATCTTTTGGAGCCATGACCTTCCAAATAAGGAGTGAGGGGTGTTGCCTTTCATGCTGTGGAAACACACCTCACTACTCAGACTGAAGCCTGAAGCACTAGAACAACAAGTATTGCAATTGAGCCACATTATACTTAGTAAAATACTGCAACTACAGTCTGACTCAGTGCAAGTCCCGGACCTGGGAAGAGCAGCTCAGTTAGCTCTAAACCGGTAATTCATCGCAAATGTGTGCTTTTCTACACGTATACATACATATACACACATAAACAGTTTGTACAGTACATTAGTGTACGTGTATCCATCCCCAACCAAGCAACCGTGCGGTATACTACTGAATATGACAAATGACATGACTGCAGTTGATATACAAATATTCATTTCATTCAGTTGTCAAATATGAACCCAAAGTTTATTTTTTGAGAAACAAAAGCCTTTTGTCAAAAGTAGACTCGTACCCCGTTCAAACCAAATCAAGAAAACTGCTGTTAGCAGTTACTAGTATGACCTAGTTTCAAGCGCTTAAACCAGAGTTAAGCAACACTGATGCTGCTTGGCTTTGGTATCAAAAGGTAAACTGAGGTAACTGCAGTGACTTTAGTAATCCTAAATGTATCTGTGGCAATTTGAAGTCTTCTCAGCAAATAATACTTCAGCATGATTGTTGAAAGACAGTTGTTTATTTTTTTTCCTTATGAGAATAAATAAAGAAATAATATCCTATTAAATTACAGCAGATTGTACCCACCTTTTTTTGTGTAAGCACACAAGGCCATTCTTTAACTAAATGAGCCAAACCTCTCGAAAGCATCAATATTTAATGACAGCCATACACTAACTTTGCCAAATGATAATTCCCCATCAAAGAAATAATAAGTTAAGAAGAGTTTGACCAAACATTCAATGCAAACTATCAGAATTTGACTTTTTTTTATTTATTTTTTTCAATTCTTAGTTGGCACTAAAAGCCCTCCATTACCTTCAGTTTGTAGGCGCTGTAGGATTCAAGGATTCAAGGATTCAAGGATATCACGAGTGGCAAATCAGTAAAACTGTGACAGAAATAGGGTCATTAAATAAAATATCATCTGTGTACAGTAATCACTGTTTGCGTATGTGTGAGTACAATTTCTCTTGCTGTGCTCCAAAGCTGAGTATAACTGAGGATAATAAGTCTCATGCTCTGTAGAGTGAGGAAGAGACAGACAGACAGACAGACAGACAGATGAGGGGGTTAGCTCTCAAAGAATGCACAATGGAGTAAGCAATGAGACAGGAATGTCAATATACCCTGTGAGCGTTGCCTGGAATACTTAAACGTGCTGCCAAGTAGAGACACAGTAGGACAGTCTCTGCCTTAAGGTGTGTGTGTGTGTCTGTATTGCAATAATGTATCCTCTCTGTGTGTACATCAACAGCCCTGACGACACTTCCTAACCATACAGACATCCCCGAAATCAAGAGAAAGAGAGCCCCAGAGGATTTTACAAGGTCAAATTACAATTTCTCTGTCATCAAAAATGTAATCAATTCAAACTCTAAGACAGCAGTAAATAACCACTAAAACACAATCACAGTTCATACCGACAAACACACACACACACACACACACACACATATACACTAAAACACACATGTGCAACGCTTGTGTAATGAGTGAGGGAGACAGATGGTGACTCATACCCCATTTTAGATTGCCAGCACTACATTTCCCATGAGGCCACTCGTAACGCCTGCTGTCAGAGGCAATGTTCTTCCTGTTTTTCTGTGATTGGAGTGCAGTCTCATGGGAAAAGGTCAGATGTCAAAGTATAAGAGGTTGACCAGAAGCGATACATCACAGAAAAAGATTACAAATAGCATTAATTAGTTATGTTCTACAGTAATAATATCTATAACAAATTGAATCAGTTGAATTGTTTACAAAGTATCAATAATTACGATTACCGTCATAGTATATATAATGAATAATAATGTTGGTTGCAAGTGCAGACCAAATGAAGGTCACAGCCCCGAAATCCAAATACTGTGTTGTTGATGTGTCCGCTGTCAGCAGAGAGATTAGCATCACTTCCTAGGTCATGATGGGTTTGTCCTTGTTGAACCTTGATGCAGAATGGACAGTCACGAGTCCTTGTTATAACTTCAGGCTGTTACTAACGATTATTTTCATTCTGAATTAATATGTTGATCATTGCTAGAGTACAAGGTGATGTTTTAAAATTGTATTTTCTTTAAAGAATTATGTATGTATGTATTATGTATGTATGTATTTGTATGTATTTGCAGAATGGTGTATAATTTCTCTGTGGTCACTGATGCCCACTGCTACTATTA
The DNA here is from genome assembly GCA_036937835.1 of Pampus argenteus. Lineage (NCBI taxonomy): Eukaryota > Metazoa > Chordata > Actinopteri > Scombriformes > Stromateidae > Pampus > Pampus argenteus. Next base: position 13,519,824 of record CM072872.1, on the reverse strand, counting down.
TTGTTTTTATTAGTCATATTTCTATTATTAGTATTGTTGTTGTTGTTATTATTGTTGTTGCTGTGCATCTCTGTGTGTCTCTCGCTCTCTCCCTCTATTTAGGTACCTCATTCTCTCTCTCCACCCAACCAGTCAGGCCAATTGTCTGTTCGAGGTGTCTGTCACCAAGTGTTAGCTCATTGGGGAATGTTGGGAGAATACAGTCTAGACCTGCTCTATATGAAAAGTGCCCTGAGATAATTTATGTAATTTGGCGCTCTATATATATATAAAACTGACTCGACACTGGAAATCAAACTTTATGTCCTTTTTTATCTTGTCCGATTATTAACTCTTGTCTACTAGGTGTTACCCAGACCTGAAATTAAGCCTATGGTGATGCTGCATTTTGTCATTGGCCCTCATCTCTGGAATAGCCTCCCAGAGGAGGTCAGGGCATCAGACATGGTGGATACCTTAAAAGAGAACCTCACTATGAGCTCTCCGTGTTTTCTGTTTTATTGTGTTTTGATCTTATTTCTTCTATAAGTTTGGATTTCATTGATTTTACTTGAGTTGCACTTGTATGAACTGTGCTACACAAATAAAATGTGTTATTATTATATTATATTTTTGTCATGCCACTGTGCTGTATTGTGCTGTTTTAAAACTTGCTGTTTTAAACTGGCTGTTTTTATTTAACCATGTTACAACAATAAAATGATGTTGGATTTATTTCTCGAAATAATTTTGTTTTCGTGTTGTGATACTGGCATGCTGGCTATGGAGTAACAGGCTGAAAGCTCTTTCTAGTCATCATGTTATGCCCTGAGGCTATCGCTTAGAGCTCTTTTACATTTCAATTTGAAGGGAGTGTAGGATTGATGCACCAGGAGCATGCAGAAAGTGTGTGTGTGTGTGTGTGTGTGTGTGTGTGTGTGTGTGTGTGTGTGTGTGTGTCAAATATGTCCACAAGGACAGACAGATCCTCACCTTCAGAACTGAGAGCTGACAGCTGCTGGTCAGATATCATGTGTTGAGGAAGGCATCAATCTACCTCCATATAGGAAAGTGAGTCAGCTCAGAGAGCCAAAAGAAACTATTTCCACAATAAAGCAGTCAAAGATCTACACGACTGCAACTCACATGTGTGCTCTCCACAGCTGCAGGAAGAGTAGCCAAACAAGCACAGATTCATTATTGTTATTATTTAAGCTTTTTTTTTTTTTTTTTTTGGTGGTGGAGCAGGCAGTGGTTCATATTTTCATATTTGTTTCCAGGCGATTAGACTGAAATGTCCAAAAGGAGAGCAAACAGGAAGCAGTTGTACATCACCCGGCATGAATAGAGCTGCTTCCATGACAACCACAGACCTTGTTTCACTAACAGCACTTGTTAGGAAGTATGAGTAGTGAAAAATATTTTTACATGGTTACACTTCTCTTTAAAGGGATAAATTTATAATCTATTACAGGGGACGATGGTATCCATGGAGACTAAATGTAAACATAACACAGTTGATTTTTTCAGGTTCAATGTAATTGTCTATAAACAATAAACCACAGTGAGAGACCTGTTAAAACTTTGAGCATTTTTAACATGCATAATAATTGCATTGTTACATTTAAAAATGACACTCATTCAATCATTTTCACTCATTCACCCATCCAGTCAGAGGATATGAAAACACTTTTAAATACATTAAAGTTTAATATTTCATCCTGATGCTCACGACTTGAAAAGATTATTGTGCCGTTTCCTGATAGCATGATCAGGATTTTCATATTTGAGATAACACACACGTATTGTAAACAGAATATGGTGTTTATATGTGCCAAGAACAACAAACATTTGAATATCCAGAAAGTAAATGTGGCAGAGGCACTCAGTGGCAGTGATATGAAGGATCTCCCTGCAATCTGAATTAAATTTGGACAGGATTAGGAGGTTCACTCGGCTAAAAACAAACGCATATATTACAATTTTCTAAGAGATTTACACAAATGCAGACATGATTCCCAACTCTATGTCTTTGTAGTGCTTTAATAATGAGTTTCCGGCCATGTGACATGCAGAGAACTGAAAGTCTGCAGGTTTTCATTCCAATCTATCACCTAAGGGGATGATTTTACTGATGGGTTTTTGCCTTTATGTAAACAAAGTGGTAATCAGTGGGTGGAGCATTTGGATAATGGCTGGCTAACCTTTTTAAATTTCTGGCAATGGTGGCTACTTGGTTTCTGAAATAGATACGATTATGATCTCTTTTTAAGAGCAGGTATGTTTCATATTTTGTTATTTAATAAGAGGCATTGCTTAATTCAGTGATAGAAATACCCAAAGTTATCATCTTAAAACTGAGGGAACTTTTCAACACAAAAACTCCAAATGACGGACGCCATAAAATACATGGATAGTGTAAAGCCTCTCAGTGATGTCACCTAAAGGGATGTGAAGGGACATGTGGCTTGGATGTCGGTTAATTGATTGCCATTGTTTTGGCATTTACTAGAGTGTGAAAATGCAAATGTGGCCAAAGGGGAAGACTGACTGATCAACCAATTATTGATCAATCAATCAAGCAAGCTCAAAAACCTTGAAAAAAAAGCTTTATGCTACATCTTCCTAAAGATACACTGGAGTTTATTATGACTAACTGCATCATAGATCAATTGTTTGATGAGTGGGTCACCATTATATATATATATTCCTGTCTTACTGCAGAGGGCAGTAATGCAAATGTGTAGCTTATGCAAACCATAAAACATCAAGAAGAGGACAACAAGATGAAACACTTCAAACAAAGACGAGAAGCTCAAAAAAATCTCATCACTCGTTTGCTAGGCCTGTATTCAAGTCACCCAGTGTGAAGGAAAAAACTGGCATTTGCCTCAAAGATTGGTTGTCTGCCAATTCAGAGGTGCTATATGAGGTCCCATGGTTTTACACAAATCCACACAGTGTATTAAAGTAAGATTGAAAAAAAAACTCTGCAGGGCTCTATTCATTCATACATTGCTAAACAGTTTCACTACTTTTTTTTTTAATTATTATTTTTTATTTATACTTTTTTTAAAATCTAATTGACTGTGGAATTGCAAAAGTAAAAAAGCTCATACAAATATATTAGTAAACATTTAGTAATGGAAAAGTATATATATTTTTATAATGTTATAATCTTACTGAAAGCAAATAGACCAATCTGACGGCTTTGCTACTACTACTAGTAATATGACCTAGCTGCTTCTATACAGGCCCACATGCGCCTGCAGCGCTCACTGATAAACAAGCAGAGGGATCTTTACGAACATGTGATCAGTCATCTTATTAAGCTTATCTGATAACATAGTTCCTTAGAAACAAGAGCGCACACACAAGTACAAGACACACAATGCTTATCATAGTGTTTGTAGCAATCTCCTCTTAGATCAGTCTTGGTTCTTGTACTTTAAACAAACTGAACCCAAACAGACGTACCATACCATTATCTCGTTCTCTCTAGTTTGTGTCTGTGTGCAGGGAGAGTAGAGTGATGTTTCTATGGCTGCAGATATGGAGAGTGGCAGTGGAAAGGGGCACCTTAGGGGGAATTTTATCATGTTTTATCTACCACAAAGGCATCCAAGAGGTACCCTACCACACAGGTGGGGATTTTTTTCACTGCATCATTTAAAAAAATAGGCGATGAAAAAGTTAATTATTCATGTAAGTACTTCCACCTCCATTCAAAAATGTGTTTTGGTTATTCTTCATCCGCTTGGATGACGACCTTCACTATGCAGAATGATGTTATGTGGTTTGTTTTCGCCTTCATCTGCTGAAGGAAGTTTCTCTGTGCTCATTTTAATTGTGAGTGTAAGACATGTATACGGCTAGATATCTAGATTATGAATTTTTAATAAGGTATGGTATACATACTTTTCTCTTTGACTTAAAGAGTATATATAATGGAAATATCTACTACTTGTTTATCTTTGCATGATCTTTAGGCAGATCCTCAGTTCAGCCTCTGTCTGGAAAAGGCTACGAATAGCAGTAGAATGTCCCTTATTTATCTTGTTTATTACTCAAAATGTGAACTTTTCAAATACATACAATTACACATCCAAAATCTCAGCCAAAATAAGACAGTGAACAACCAGTGAAATGATTTTACCAACAAAGACTATGGAACGGACAGCCGTTTGCAGCCATGCACAAACAATCTGGAGTCAGTTTGATGGGGAGGTAGTGGTAACTTTACATTCTCCTGAAGTTGTGGAACTTTTACTCTGTTTAATATAGACAAAGGTTTTTTACTGCAGCATTATGCAGGGCAGTATGTTCAACACTACAGGAGCCATTTAATGTTTATATATAAAACAGGCTGAACTAAACTTTGAATTAAAAAATAAATTAAGTTTTTTAAATTGAATAATTTGTCTTGTTTCTGTTGGAAGTGAACAATTTAAACCAAGTCAGATCTCACAGGAACGCTTGAATTGGAAACTCATCATCTCACAGCACAGACTGATTTTTTTAAATTTTACCACTCCTAGACTGACTGCTTGATTAAATTACTTCAGAAAATGATTAGTTTGTTTTATGCAAAAATACACAAACACATACACACACACACACAAATAAGCTGCACACAGACAAACACATGCTCACTCAAGTGCACACAGGTGCTCTAACCAGTAACTGATTGAATTTACGGCAGTCTAAGCCTGGTGAGCGGAGCCTAGAGAGCATCCATGGCGTGTGTTTAGAGGTCCCCCAGGACTATTAAATCAGCCCAGAGTGGATCAGGAAGTCATTGCCATAGCGACAGGGAAAAGTAAGGGCCTGATTTACAATGGCCCCACCAAATGGTGTAAACACATCCTACTATCATGATCAATCACACACTACAGTCACACACACACATAGATCAGGGTTTTCCTGATGTTCCTCCCTTTAGCCATTTAATTTCAGGGTTGATGGTGTACAGCAGGTAATGGTGCAGGGTAGACGCATGAATGTAGTGTATACCTGTACCCGATCGTTCAGGAAGTATGAATAAGCGATGTGGAGAGTATGTTGCCCTATTCTGATGAACACTATATCCAGCAGATGTTGACATCTGGAGTCTATATCTAATTTTGGGTGTACTGAATATGCAAGAGCAGTCTAAACATGTCACTGTTTATAACACAGGCCGTTTATCCTTTGCTGGACAGGCCGCTTAAATTATAATAAATATCCTAATTTATTAATAATAAATTTGTTAATAATACATTAGGATTACACCCAGTTCTCCAGGCACCACTACACCACTGAAAGCAGGGTCCTTTTCCTCAAGGCAGAGCCCTTGAACAGCAGTCAGTAGCCTGTCACGGTTCAGTAGCTGAAATCTACTCAACTCCAGGAGCAGGCGTGGCGCTGAGCTGTTTCCTGCCCTATTTGATCTTACAGGACTTTTCCCACAATGGAAACTTAATTTGTATCTATCGTCATGGGTTCTGCCTTTGTCTCCACTCTTCTCCGAAAATACTTTGGGGATGAGTTCCTGGAACAGGATTGTATGGATCAGGAGGTGGTGCTAACGTTCAATTAACTTTGCAGGTCCTCTCTGGGGAATGGACGGCAACAGCTTTTGCAACACAGCGATTAGTAACGCAGGACATGTGTTAAGCTAAGCGGTGCAAGGGTGTGAATATACAGCGATATTCTGATTCAGAGTCTGCGTGTTTCGCCTATTTATCATATATTTGTAGTTTGTGTACACAATGTTGGGGAGCATACTACTAGTTTCATATTGCCCGGTGATGTTTGTAGTAGCATACCAAAGCATTACACGTTCTTGAAAGTTCAGGTTGTGGGTCATTAAGTTCCTGTAGTGGAAAAATGGGCAATATATTTTAGAAGTATAACTAAGGAAGATTATCAGCTTTCATTTGACTTGAGGTCAGCCTACACCTGAGCACACATGAGCCCTGCAGTGTTTACTGAGAGAGATATAGAGGGACAGAGGGAGGGAGGCGGGAGCAGAGCACAGAGCTCTGAATGTATAGGACAAGAGGAGATATTAAGTTGGAGGTGAGAAATAAGTGGTGCAATGCAGGTGAGTGAAGAGGAGGTTTAGCGGGGGGTAGAAGGGGAGCGAGAGTCAGGCCTCTGCAGTGCTTTGCTGTAGGAGAACATCAATCCAGATCCCACTTAGCTCCCATCCCTGCCTTCAGATTCCAATGGGACCACGTACTGTGAGAACAGGAAGGACATGTCCAGGCCCTGCGGCGCTGTACACCTCTAACTGTAGGCAACATTATTCACTCTTATTATTGACCCCATGTGTGCATTTCAGTAAATATAATTATCTTGCATTCAGTCCCTTAATCAGTTTTATGCAACCACTATTAAATCTACTGTACTGTGATGAGAGTAAAAAAAAAAAAAGGTTATGAGGCTTTTTCTATCAATATGTCACCATGCTGTTTTTAAATAATCATCCTAAACAGTTTTGTTTTCTGTTTTGTAAAAGTTTCTTAAATCCTGCCCTCCTTCTGTGACCAAGCTGCAGCATTTGTAATCACTTTACAATTGACCCAGCCGCTTTACACTGGGGCAATAGTGCTGAAATGTGACTCAAGGAAACATCCATTCCAGCTGTCCAGTGCAGATCGTCCGATGCAGGAGCAATTATTGTCATAACTCACAATGCCCTGATGTATAAAACACTGGCCCGATATCTATTTATCTCTATATAGTTTTCTGTGTATATTCTTGTCCTCTTCCCTCTGCGTTGTTTGGTTTGCCTCCCATTAGCGTGTTGACAGACAGTGGATGCTCCATGCTGTGGGGATGCAGAGAGCGTGGGAGTTGATGGCCAGGGTTATGCCACACTGTGCGGTGGATGCCTGCTTACTCACATTTAACAGTTATCGGGAATGAATCTCAAAGAATCTGTATGCAGCAAAGTGTGCTTTCTTTCAATACGATGTTTCTGAATATAAATTTGTGGTGGTTAAAAAGCAGTTAAGACTATTGATTTATTATCTTTGTATACCATTTTTGTATTTAACTGAATACTGTGGTGCATATCCAGTCTTTTTTTTTTTTACTGATCACGATAAACTTGAGCTGATTTTGCTGCTTTTGAATTCCATATTTTATTCAAGGAGTTTTGATCCTCACATTTGCTAACCTGCAGTATGATATAACGCTTATGTTTTTGTGTTTTTAATGCCTCAGCAGTCCATCTCTCCTACTCTGCAGATTAACTGAAGCTAAAGTTTCAGTTTCAGTTCTCTTTTCATTCTCTCCTCTTTCTAAACCTTGATTCTGTATTCATCTGCATATCTTAAAGAGCACTTAAAAACATATATCAAACTGTTCATAAAACAGACATTTCTTCATCAAAGTCTACTGAACCACAAATATGTGGCCTTTGATAACGCAGACTCTTTCTGCACTCTTCTAAAGAATATAGCTCTTTCAGACACCTGCAACTGAAATATTGTCACATTGTATCTGTAACATTGTTGGCTGGATACGGCTGTCAAAGATACAGCTTTCTGGTATTCAAACATGGTCTCCTTTACATTTTCTCTAATGGCTCTGTTCAAACACAATAACTGCTGGAATAGCCGAGTGATATTTGGTATGTGATGAGCAGTGTTGGGAAAGTACTTAAAAATGTACAAATTACTTAAAAAGTAATTACATTACTAATAATTACATGACTCTTACTTTACGTACTCAGCACAACTCTGTTAAAAGGTGCCTTTTAAACAACTTCAAACGAGACGTTGGGGATCAAAAACATGTGTCTGAATGCTATGGACTATGGAAAAATCTAAAAGACAGTCTGAAAAATGCAAACTTTTAGAGACAGTAACATCATCAGGTGTTATTTTCAAGCAATTATCTTTTCTGTTGCTATCAGAAACAATGACTTTGTTCCAGGTCAGCAATCAACCATCACTTCTCCTCTCGAGCTAATCCCAGACAATGAACAATATTTTAGTGGAGTAGTTTAATGGAGCTTCTGAATCACCACAGTGGAGAGATAACTGTAGTAATGAAGGACAAAGATATATATATATATATATTATCTGTACTTGAAAACATACATGGACAAGCTCCACAAATATAATATGATAATCTAATAGCTTCCCAACTTTTTCCTAAAGCATGTGTTGGAAAAGGTAGAGGCCCGCTCATTAATGATGAGTGCCATCATTAGTGCCAGGAGTGCTCATCACTGCCTCTCACTCGTCTAAATGACTCAGATGCCCTAACAGATTTAATCATCGCTGTCATCATTTATTAGATAGGGTATAGATTTCTGCTGCCCGTTAAACTACAATCCAACAAGACATTAGATTTCATTTGTATTTGCTTTGTAGCATGCTTACTGTTGACATGGAATGAAATAAAAAGTTATCTGGGTATCTATAATAAATAACTATTGTTGTTTTTAAATGCTTTCTTTTTTTTTTTGTTCTGCATCACAGGAGAAAAAAAATGAAATATTTTTCCATCTTATAGTAAAATCCTCTGCAGCTTTAAAGTGACTCATATATACATTTTTCTGTTTTATCACATTGATTTTGCTTTCTTTGTGTATATGAGATGATGATTACTTTGCTCTTAGAAGGTAAGGTAGCAAGACTGCAGCTGTGACTTTTCATTACACGTCAACACAATATGCTTTCTCTGCATCCTGCTTCAGCAGGACTGTAAGACGATAGTTCATCTAACCGATGTCCTCTTCATACTCATTGCCAAAACACCGGCAGTTTTCCTTCTCCTAACTGGATTATCAGCAATCAATCGTGATTATGGGGTGGATATGCCCTGGCTGAAACCTGGGCTGTGTGTGCCAAGAGTCAAGAGTCAGTAATGAGTACAGTAAAGGGTAGAAGAGCGACAGTGTATTCTCTCAGCCAAAAAACACTTCTGCCAAGTCATCACTATCTACTCACAGCTTACTTCTTCAGCAACTTTGTATTTTAGAAACAGAGATCTGTATTCAAAAAATAAGTGCGCGCACACACACACACACAAACACACAAACACACACACACAATATAGATGTAGATCTCATAATATACCTAGTGGCAAAAGACTCATCTAAAAAATATATCATCGTAAGTTATCACTCAGGGTTATTTTCTGAAACCCCTAAGGGTTCCTTCATGCCACTAAGACAATTAGTAGTCCTGAGTCATAGCACCTAGAAACAGGAGTGTAGGAGCGAAAGCTGCTAAAAACAGCAGCAACAACACCCCGATGTGATGGTGAAAGCTACTGTAAAATGTTAATTTTCCAACAAATTCCTCTCAGTAAAACATCGCAGGTAGAGACTGCAAACTTCCAGACACAGTGTGAGACACGTGCAAAGGGGAGCTCAGGCTTGTACAATTTCAACTGTTTTAAATGTTGAAAGGTTGAATGTGATGCATGCGAAGGCATTGCCTCCGATACTGTAACAGTACAGCATCTTGGTTGCATAATGCCTTCAAACTTTTCTTTTTATATGAATATTTTAATAGTGGTTTTTTTGTCTTTTTTCATCTTATTTTTAGACTGAAACAAGCGCAGCCTGCAGCGCAAATGACCTGAAATAATATTAAAAATATGAAATATTAAAATCTCAGACTGCACCTTCCTTATAACTATTATTTAAATGTTGCATTAGATTAAAAGAAATATATATATATATATTGCATTTTCAGTCATTAAATTAACAAGACACGTGTTATTATAGAAATGCAGTAAAACAATGAATCCATTATGACGCCTCTGATTCTTTTAAAGCAGTGACTGAATGCAAATCCTTTAATGATGCAACCATTTATTTCGAATGAATGACTTCCTTGGGCTTCAAACCTCTAATTCTACTAGTGTTGGAACTAATTATTGAGTGTACACACACACATACATGCAATGCACTTGGGTTTATCTTATACATTTGTAATTAACATGCAGACCTTTGTCCCTCTGCTCTCTTTGTTTTTCTCCCTCTGGTCTTGCTGGTCTGTTCCCCTCTGGGTTGATAAGCTGAATAAAGCATCAATCACTGCTTATGTGCATCAGTCACTCTCTCTGTTTTGGTCTCTATGGAAAACTTTATTTATGGACAAGGGACAAGGGACTCGCAAAACAAGACACTTTTCATGTGCGTTCCTGTATGTGTTTGCATATGTGCACGAGTGTGTAATCATTAGTTTCCACAGTGTTTAATAATCACTATCTATAGACGGAAACACTCACCACCTGTAGAGAGAACTGTTTTTTAAGGATTTTTAAGTTCTTCTTAAATGTTCAGCAGAAAACACATTGTTCCCTTGTTTTTTTGGTAACTGTATGTCTACAGCTGAATCCCTCGCTCCAAATGTTCCTCTCTGCCTGCCTGTCTCTCTCACACACACACACACACACACACACACAGGACTGGACACACACTGACTTTAGATATATTTTCTCTCTTTCTGCGCGCTGTTCCCCAGAAGCCTGAGGTAACCCGTGGCATTTCTATGGCTTCTCTCTGAGGCAACCAAAGCCTCCCACTGCTTCGCCCAGTGCTGCTACTCTGTCCTTGATTATCCTTACCTCATGTCCTCACTTTTCCCTTCTCTCGGGTCATATTTTTGTGCAGATGTAGAAAAAGTACAGCTATGACAGATTTGATTTTCTTGAAGCATGGTGAAGCTTTTTACTTGTCTGCACCTTTTCTTTAGTTTGGAGTCTTTGCCAATCAACAAAGTGGGACGACAGCTGCAGTAGGGGGTAATCCAGTGGCACACTGCATTTCTGATGTTCGACTGCATTACCGCACTGACTGAGTTCACAGTCGTGTGGTATTAAATACTGTATGTCACATCAAGGTGGAGAAATAACTATATGTAACTCTCCAAGATCAAAGACAATTACGTTAATAATGCCAACAGTGTAGCGTTAAGATGAATACAACATGAACGATAACAGTGAGTGATTAAATCTGCAAATAATAACACCCAGCATACACATACACAGTTGTTATGATTAATAAATCTGGCCAACACTTGAAACTATATATACAAAAGTTTGTATCTATATTTTTTCTCAAAGATTGTATTTCAGGCCTCTCAATATCTTCTACTGCCAGAGGTTGAATTAGGAAGAACCTTGACTGATAAGGCATGTGGTAAACAGAATAATGAATAGACTTGCTTTGTTTTGTGATGAAAAAAGACATTTGGTTTAAAAAAAAGTCTACTTTTTTTTTGGCCCAAATCAGGATTTTTATTTAAAACTGTCAGTTTATGCAAGTGTATAAAGGACTATATGATGCATGCATTGCTGTCAGCTGCCAAAGTGTCTTTTTTGGATACTACAACTAGAGGCCTGCCAAAGTTAGTCATTTATAGCATCTACTATAGTTGCTCTGATATGTTATTTAAGCCATATTGGCTGCGGTTACTGTACGGATGTTTCTAAATAAAATCACACCTAATTAGGCACAGTAAACATGAAATTTGAATTCAATTTAAGACTGATGCACAAATTCAACATCTTGTCAGCCAATACTCATCATATCTGCAATACCAGTGCTCTCTGTTGCAAAATTATTGGTGTCATTTCTATGTACAGTAACAGGTAACATCTCCATTTTTCTCCATTTCCTATATGTAATGTCCTTGAGTTAATGTTGGTATGTATGCTGAGAGGAAGGTGCACATTCCTCTCACAATCAATGCACACATGTTTTCTGTAAGGGGACTTTAATTTGCTGACCTGCCTGACCTCTTTAAACTGTCTTTGTGGATCATTTTTCATGCTGTGATGTTAATCAGTTCCAACGAAGGAAATGTTTACTCACTCACTCAATGCTGCCTCACTAACATGTTTTGTATGTTTTGATTATGCCTCTTGAGAGGGTTGATTATTATTGGTATTCTCAAAGTACAGCTGAGTATCATTTAGCTCCGTATGCAAGGAAATTGATTTTCCAGAAACTCTCCCTGATTGGCCACAGACAGCAGGTAACAGCGTATAAAATGTTTTGGAAGACAGCAAACTGGTTGGTCCGTGTTTTCCCTCTCTAGGAAGATGGAGGAGAGTCAGTGTTTTGTGGGCTATGAAGATTTTTTTCCCACTAGAATAAATGTTTTTATTCTGAAATATCTACACCTGCATGCTAGTCCATCCTTCCCACTCACGCTACCAACTATCCCCAAGTACGACATTTGGGTGGTAGTGGTGGGATGGTACACCTTTTGTGAAGTGAAAACCAGACGAAGAGCGTGGAGCGACAAGGCCGAGTCACCATGCAGAACCCATTTCAATGGGAGCAACAAGAGTCGGCAGCTCACTGTGACTGCATGAATATAACTGACAGTAGAAGCCGGGGATCAGATAACATGAAAGCATGTTTATGGTGCAATACATTCATAGCTGACATGTTGCACATGTCGACATTATGACATAACAGAATAGTACTGTTGGTACGTTATGATGGGAGAGAAAACAGCTCTTAAAGAAGCTTCTCTGTGAATAGCCTCTAGCATGTCCTCTGACAATGTCTGATGCTGGATTACACCATAATTCACACTACATACATGTAAACCTGAATACACAGCACACATGTGCCCACAAATTGTTTGTTACATGTTAAACTGCACCTTTTTAAAAAAATACTCAGCCCATTTAAATTTCTGCATCCACTTTCTTCCTGGTGTCTACCGGAGAACCACTATAGTCCTGTACTGTACTGTATTTGTTGTGAAGGCCATCGGAAATGGGCTGGTACAGTAAGTAATGACTGTGTCGGCTACAATGACACCCAGGAGCCTGGAGCTACAGCACACTCGCTCAGAACGTAGCACAGTCTCTAAATTAACTAATGAAATATTAACCACCTCTTCATTCTCTTTCTATTCTGTCTGCCTTCTTCCACACTTTTCTCTCCGAGTTTCTTATTACCCATCCTCTTTACCCCCATTTTTCACAAATCTTTCATACATGCTGCATAGATGAAGTTTAACTGCCGTAAAAAAAAAGAAGTAGAGATACAAATTGTACATGTATATGCCCTGTTCCCATTTTCTGTGATATTGATTCAACATTTCAATGTCATTATTTAGAGGGAATAAATCATGAATGAAGATGACGGGCACAAGTATGAAGAAAACAAATGAAAACTGAGCAAAGGAAATCTGATGACATACACGCACTTTCATTGAAATTACTATACGACCATCTTTGCAATACAGAGCAATCCCATTTTAAGCACACGTTGTGTGGGTAAGTTTTCTTTCATGCCCGCAATTGATGTTTTAGCCAAAAAATGGAAATCAAAAGCAGAAAAAGGAGAAAGTCCCACAATATAGACCACACACACACACACACACACACACACACACACACACTAAATGACAGCCACTGGGTCCATGTGCTGCTGTGATATTGGCAGCTCTGCTTGGTGCCCATCAATAAAGCTCTGGAACAGGCCAGAGGGCAAAGACCCCATGCTGTTCTCCCAGGTGCCTGATCTATATTAAGGTGGGTTTCTAGACCAGCTGTGCCAGCAGGGGATACACAGTGAGGGGGGATAAGGTGGGCTGAAGAGCAGTTGGCTACCTCCAGCCAAGACTCTCTGAAAGGAAAACACTCTTTGGTCACTTCACACATATAACACATGCAGTCAGAAAATGTAATTTCTTGCGACAGTGGTTTTGTAAAGGGAGGTGGTAGCAGCACGTGTTGAAGCGTCATTTTTCAAAGTCAGTGTCATCATGGGAGCAAGTGTAAAAATGACAGCATTCTAATGTAATTTCATAATGGCTTTGTTGTTGGTTTTATTTAAAAGTTAAGGTAAAATAAAAATGAAGAAATCACTCGTAGAAAGGTATTCAGGTGCATTCTGTTTCCACTGATCATCTTTGAGATGTAGCTTAATTTGAGTCCACCTGTGGTAAATTCAGGTGATTGGCCAGTCCAGACCACAAGACAAGCAAAAAGTTGAATGGAACTGTCTGTAGGCCTCTGAGACGAATTGCCCCGAGGCACAGATCTGGGGAAGGGTACAGAACAGTGTGCACTGTCAAGTGAATCGCTATCTAAATGTGGGCTCTGATGTGCATGTGGTCATTTTGGAAATTGTTGCTCTGTTAATAAGATTTGAAGACCTACAGTAGCTTTAATGTCTGCCGTGCGGGTGTTGACTGACGGCTGTGATTAACAGTCCGCTCGCTCACCTGCTGCTCTACGCAGGTCTGTGAGTCGCTCTGAGTTGGACTATTGTTGCAATATTTCAGTGAGTTTGTTTAATATTACTTGATTATGATACCTGCCCTGTTAGCACAGTATGGTGTAATTAACTAATGTTAGCCCAATGAGCAGCAGTCGGTGTTCCCAGTAAGCTAGCTGTACTTCAGTCCGATGTAGAAAAGCAATACCCCTCACTCCTTATTTAAAGGTACTGACAGGTACAGCAACTCGGCTTCAATCCGGCTACACTGTAAAACAACAGGTGACTTCACACCTGGCTGCTCTCTTTATATACAGTTTACAGTTCTTCCTGAAGTGTTCAGAGTTGAAACCTGCTTTGGTCTTGCAGGGATCATATTACACATACTAAACAAAGCTTTTAATGTTATTCGATTTTCTTTCTTATCCTTTTGGTTGTGCAACTCTTTCAATTATCGATGAGGGGAAGACTGTTGTCAACAAGGGATCCATTTTTTAGAGCTGATAATTATCACTGTTATCATATCATAAGAATCAGCCAATCTGATACAGATCTCTGATTGGCTATTGGATATTTGCAGACAGCTTCTGCAAATTGACTACCACCTAATGACTAATTTCTTTCATCAATGATGTACTAATATATATATTCCAAAGTTGTACGACATACAGAAAATCTCAAATAGTGGGCAGTTTTTCTCCCCTTCTTTTTATCCTTAAAAAAAACCTGCATGTCAGTGTGTTCCTTTCATATCATGCTGCTTCTATTTGTGATGCTGACCACCGCTGGGCAGGCTGGGAACAACACAGTACTCTTTTCAGGATACTGACTTTATATTTGGTGAAAAACCTCTAATTATCTCTCCACGTGTTTCATAAGTGCATTTCATGTGTTTTTTCCTGTATATTTATATTTCCTGTATTATTCCAAGTATTAGTAGCAAAGTATGACTGGTATCATTGCAATATTCAGCCTTGTCATCTAATATGAACTCAATGTCCTTAAAGGTGGCAGAGAGTGTGGTGATGTCCCCTGGACTGCCCAATTGTATTGAACATCACACACGGATGCAACGAGGTGTAAAAGGAGAAAAAAGCAGGTGGAAGATGCTGAAGACTATAGATCATTTGGGGTTAAGCAGAGGAAACATTGTATGTTGGTGCTTTCACACATGCCTTGCTCATAATGATTGATTCAGCCCAAGAACCATGACCACCACTAATTAATTATAACTGGGAAGATGCCAGATGTTCAGGTGTGTAATTAAGTGACCCTGTATTTTTCTTGAGTTTTCACAGATACCCTTCATACGCAGTTATATAACTGGGAAAACTGCATCAGTAATTTACAATGGGAATAGATAAAGCAAATTGTTAATATATAACAAGGAACTACTATTAGCTATGCTATAAATTCTGCTTCTGATATAAATCTATTGAGGATACGTCTCTGGTGTAAGACGTAAAAATATTCTGCTTGAAATATTAATTTGTGTCTGATACTGATAATAATTTTCCACACAAAACTCCAATTAACTAGTTACAAATTCTTGAACTTGCACAGAGAGATGCATGTAGATGCACAGAGAGACTTTCCCCCTTCACATACATCATCATCCTGCACAAACATCTAAGTGAAGTAACAATAAGCAAAACGCATTTTAAATGGAGGAGGACTCAGTTTTAGATTTGGATTATGGTCATTTTTTTTTCAGCAATGGCCATTCAATGTATTTCCTTTCAACACCTAGATAATAATAAATAGTTGTTGTCATTGTTAGTGGCAGCTATTCCCACATTCGATTCAAATTCCCTTCACAAACACGGGATTCAATTCAGTTCATCTCAGCAATACAACCTCACTGCTTTATGTCCTAATGCTACGTCAGAGCTGAATTAACTTACTGTTGTGCCATAGACTGTAATTTGACTTTCTATGGAATGCAAGAAATGCTATTTAGCCAATGAAGACTACATCACCCCATCTTTAGCTACAAGGTGCTTCATTTTCAGGGTTACTGTCCAAGGCAGATCATACACAAGGCTGGTAATAAATTCACATTCAACATTTGATTCAGACCTATGCCTAGATTTGAAACTGAACTCAGATTTACATGAAATAGCTTAATAGCAAGCAGTCATGAACCTCTTCCATCCTCCTCTACCAGGGACACCTGGAAAAGACAAAATCTACCTTTCATCACCAGAGGTTGATAACATCAGGCTTCAGAGAGGCCACGCTGACACTGGACAAAACATACACAGGTGCACAGCTGACACTGACTCTCTTTCTGTCTGTAGTTTGGCAAAGAAATCAAGTAAGCAAACACACACACACACACACACAGTAGAACATCTGACAGAAAAAAGGGGAAGGCCATGCATTCATCGACGACCACCATAAAATATCAACGGCTTTGCACTGTCTGACTCTTTGAAACACTCTCTGTTAGTTTACGCTGCATTTCATCCAACAGAAACTGTTTGAGAGCAAACATGAGAAACAAGAGGACAATTTGATAGTTCAACAAAATAGCAAGCAGGGTTACAGTACGGACATCGTCATTGAAATGTATCGATGTGTATAGTTTGGTTAATCATAGAAACCATTGCCTCACGTTTTGTCCATTTTGGCAGACCTTCTAAATATCTGGCATCTGCCAGGCCCACAACCTTTATTAGCTTTTATTATACATTGTTCTTCCCTCTTTACTCAACAGCACATTCTGTTAATAGTTGAAGCCTCAAAGTGTTTGACTAAACCAAAGCAAATATTAGAGTCAACGAGACAAAATTAATTTTAAATAGGCAAGGGTCACGCTAGTTGAAACTATTTCTAGTTGAAAAATTGGAAGCACAATTTTGTGTTTCCTGAGCTGAATGATTCACTTCATGATCGTACGGAGACAGGAGTAAAAAAAACAAGAAGTTCTGGGAAAAAAAATACGTGAAAGAGAAAGTTTCTGGTAAGATTTAAAATCTCTCAACAGCAGAGCTGTATCAGGTAGATCACTCTAAACTGTTGATGGATTGGCAAAAAATGTACACAGAATATCCATATGCAAAAAATAACTTTGAATGTGTGTCTATCTTTTAGAAATTCTCAGATCAAAAGTAAAATCATGGTTTGTCTGAATGTTTACATCAACACTGCCACTAATAATGCAAGTTGGGTTTTCTATATTTCTAACTACTACTAGAGATGGAGGATGTTTTCCCAAAGCATCTGAATGATTATGGAAATACATGCATGCACACATATGCATCAACATATTCAAATATACAATAACGTAACAAAAAAAAGAGACAGCTCCTCATTGAGACCCCCTGGATGTAAAGTATTCATATACAAAACCATTTACATTCCTTTCAATGTGACCTCCCTCTAAATAAGCACACTGAGGCTGCCTGGCTTCATGAAAATGTTTTGCGAGATGACTTATAGTCACTTCTGCAAGGCACTTTTGCCTAGTTGGCCGACAATTTCTTTATGAGTTGCCAACCCAGCTGGCTCTAATAGTGTAAATGAAGTTCTCTCTGTTACACTGAATTTATAAAGAACAGGAAGAATTAATAAATCCGGCCAATGCAGATGATATTATTGAAAACAACATTAGAGATGGCAACAGAGACGGGCTACATGAGAAGGAGACCACTAAAAATACAGCTCACCATCAGGGAAAGAGTAGATCACAATGTTACACATGACACAAACATGACAAACCAAATTGCTCTTTGCTCCGACAATCGCTGGTGTTACACCCAGACCCCACAACAGGCACTGCGTCCGGGGATTTAAACCCCTGAGACTTTAGCAAGAAGTTTGTTTGTGATAACTCTGGTTGCAGCAATGCACCTTAATGCTGGTTACCAATCGCCATAAAACGCAAAAAGAAGAAAAAGCAGTCACCCTCGTCACAATAACGTATTGAATCACAGACACAACACTTGAAACAACCATTCCCACATAGTAACCAATGCATAGAGTAAGGCTTTCTGTTTGTTGGCCTGCGGACTCTCTGCTGATCTTATTCTCACCTTCTTACTTCTAAGACTTAACACCCCAGTGGAAGATGTCTGTTATACTTTCACCAACATGTTTGTTGTGTTTGCCTTCCCTCTTGTTCTTTTTATGTTTTTTGGTGCATGGCAAGCAACGAAGAGATGCTCTACTGCCACCTGCTGCTGTGGAGTGTGTGTTTGGTGTCTTTGCTTTTCCATCAGAAAAACTTGTTGTATTATTTGTATTATCACATTCAATCAAACCAATTACAGAAGGATTATTAATGATACAGCAGATGTTGTAAAAAAAATTAATAATTAATTGATGAAATATAACGTCTACTGTGAATCAGCATTGAGTTATAAATTGCTAATTGTACACAACCGAAGCTTTGTGGGCTGGTTGAAAAGGGGAAAAACATTTTGTATTAATGCAGCCTCCGGAGCTACAATGTTCTCCAGTCAGTAGTGCACCACGGAAGTTGACTGCTCGTCTCCTAGCAACACCGGCTCTTAAATTGCAGTTAACTGCTGCCAAGGGGAACGCCCACCCAGAGACTTAAACGCTGTTTCCCCAGATATGTCCAAAACCAGTTTTCATGAACTTTATGAAAACTGGATAACTATGCACAACGGCTGCAGCATCATTGTCTCCGTCCTCAGAAAGTGAGGAGAATTTAAATTTCAGTTCATCTTTAATGCATAGATGTATCCAACGTAAACCTACAGGCATTTCCTTGTTGCTACAGTTATCCAAACTATGCCGGTCTAGAGCTATCAGTCCAATCATATATTGCTGTCCTTGTGGTGAGGACAGGGCTTAAAGTTGTCAAGCGCCATTCCTGATTTCAGGCACAGTGCAGTTGTAAATTCAGAAAATACTTAATTCAATATATTGTATATATTGTATAGTTGTATACAACTTTTCAGGCTCACAAATCTTTTCTTTCATTAAAACATGGTGAGGAAACACTTTCAATATAAAAACACAATGGGGTTCACCGGTTTCTGGGATTATTAAATTGGTTCTTATTGGGGTGGTGCCTAACACAAGTAATAGATGGGACAGAAGGGACAGAAGAAGGGCAGAAGAGCGGTTGTCAGTGTGACTAAAGTCAGAACCAAACCTCTGTCAGACAAGCACTTTATTCCCTGGTAGAACAAATTTGGTAAAAGCCCAGAAAGACCATTTAAAATTTGACTCCATTTTCCACATTAAATATTGACGAAACTGATACATATACTCAAAGTGAATGTTCAACCAAATGCCCTTGTATCGCAGGATTAAGTGTTCCATCTCAAATGCATTAACCTTTATTAATTAAGCACAAGTTTTCAGTGGTCCATTTATAGTAGCACTCTGACTGCATCAGCCTAAAGATGTCTGGTTAAATTTTTAAAAGGCAGAGAGAAAGCATACATTACATGAACTCAGTGCACTTTATGTAAAATGAGTTCCTCTGTACAGTAACAATAAATCTACCTTTATACTTCATATTATACTGTCAGATGACAGGCATTTGTTAAGTTGAGTATTTATAGTTTGTATTATTTGATTATATTCTGAGTAACTACTTTTTTCTGTTTTTTTCTTTTCTTTTTTTTTTTGTTTTGCATGTGTATTTGGCTTATATTTTTGTGTTTGATCTGCCTGTTGATTAGATTATTTACAACTTGACCCTCAAGTTCTTCAGCAAAACACCAATTCCTGCAAGTAGCAGGCAACAATGGGCCTACGGGGCAGCTGAGGAGGCAGACTTATTACAGCTTGGACCAGCACAAGTAGCCTCAGAGAGGGCAGATAAGGAGGGTGATGACAGGGAAGGCTTCCTATAACCACATCAGGGGATGAACAACAAGCTGGGGAGAGTAGAGGGTGAAGGGAGCGATAAAAGACGGAGCACACTAGCAGCAAAGAAGCTGAGGGAAGAGAGCCACCGGCCGAGGAGAGGAATAACGTGCCACAGCTGACAATAGCTAACCAGCAGGTCAACGGGAAAGGCCAGAGTCCTACAGGGCAACACTGAGACATCAAACCCTTTTCTGCTTTTTCCTCATGATTTCTTTTACTACAGTAATCACAGGGGGAGGGACAATAAAGCTATGAAGCCTCATTGAGACATACCACCAATCTATCTCCCTCACTGGGTTTCTTCTGGCCACAATCGATCCCCATTCATTCGTTCCCTCATGTTGGATCTTCATTGACACCCATTGTGAGAGAGTTATCCGTCCATCCCAGACTCTTAACCTGCTATCAACACCGTATGTGTCATTCATACAAACTATATTGCATACATATATGGTGTGGTGTTTGTTAGGGAAGCAAAATGTAAAAAGAGACTACCACACACTGATTTGCAACCTCTAGCAGTGACAACAGACAACAGACATGATGTATGCCGTCCTTGATCTGCACCTTATTCAGCTGCGCATTAATGGAAGATATGTGGAGGACAGCATGCCATGTAAGATATCTGAGGGGGGATTTCTAAATTATGATGAATAACAACAGGCAAATAATCAAAGAATATTAGCTGTGTATGATGAAATGTTGTCCACTGTGTCATAAATCAAGCAGCAGATTTACTCATATTACTGATAGCCGAGTGAAACTGGACTGTAATTACTGTAATAACTGGACTAGTAATTATTTACAATTCATGAACCTTTATGATATACATAGCTGTAGTGGTAATACACTGATGTAACAAGAGCACCGCTCAGCAGTAGAGCGCAGTAATGAAACGGTGGTTGTCATCAAGTTAACTCTGCATAAGTAAACTTGCTCGTGTATCTTCACAACAGGCTTGCTGTGAGTAAGAACTATTTCCATTTGGTGACTGGAAAAGGCTCTTTTTGTTTCATAGAGTATCAGTTGAGTTTTACACAACACAAAAGAAGAAAACTGTTAATTATCTTGCTTCAGCTTTCTGCATTCATTCTTTAACACACATACAAACACAATCATCTGGAAAGACATGGTCTCAGGCCAAATGCCAAATAAGAAAGCTATCCATATCAACAGCAACACTAAGTCAAGCCCAGCTACTGAATACATAGCTGATATTTGTCAACTCTGCACTGTGCAGCAAGGCAGGCATTGCAGCGAAGATACTGCATAATGCAATCACAGACCCTATTTCCTCTAGAAAATAGATAACTCCTGTAGCAGCCAAGTCCCACCACAGGTGCTGAATGGTCACTCTTGAGCTTCAATGTTTGTCTCAGCCCCTGACCCTCGAAATGTATTCTCTTTCTCTGCACCCGCACTGTTGTTCCTACTGCAGAAAAACTGCAGATGTGTGACCAAGGACACAAGAGACACGTCCGATGAATCTGCTGTCAGTCCCGCACTCTTTTGCCTTTTGCTGTCACTTTCTGTTGCCTTTTTCACTAAATATACCAAACTTTCATTCGAGGAAAACCATCCTCGAAGACAAAATCTAGTCTTTTTCAACTCAAAGCTACTCCCTACAGCTAAAAACAGAGACACCTGGCTGCACATGTTATAGCAAAACTGTGCATTACTTTGCCAGTGCTACAACACGGTGGCAAGAGCAAGGCAAGGCTGGTTTGCTCAGTGTTTGCATGTTAGCATTATCCTCTACACCCAGTACAAGTAGTAGTTGCTTGCATATTAGCATGCCAGAGCAAGTGAGAGTGCTAAGTGTTAAAGGCTGATTAGCTGGCGTGTGTGAAATCAGACAGAACCAGCCTGAGTGCAGACTCCCATATCTTCCTCTGACCCACTTCTCATACTCGCTCTGGATCTTTTACTTAATATGCTGCAAACAACTCAGACTAACTTGGTGCAGAGGGCTCGCCGTGCTTATTCAAGCAGCACTGAGAGATGGGTCAAAGGATGGTTATGGAAATAAGAAGGGTGATGAGAGGAAAGAAATGTTTACAGTAGCATGTCAGGATATGATAGCAGTGGTAGACGTCGTATTGTATAGTAACTCATTTATTGTGGTTTCCACAAAATGGTCTACACCACATATTTCACTCCATTCCAGCCTGTTTCCTGTTACCATAGCAACCTATCTCTTTCTCATTTTTCCCAAATTCCTTCTTTCCACATCTTCTTTGTCATTCAGCCTGCCTTATTCAGCATTAAGCTATATCAAATAAGAGAAGAGAACTGTTAAGTTCCATTTAATGAAAATGTGGTGCAACAAGACATGATTCATCTCATCGGGGGAAAAAAAAAATCACACGACGTTACCTATTATTTCACAACATTTAATAGTGCATGCTGTTAAACAAAGCACTTGGGTACTTGAGTAATGAAATCAGCAGTACATTAACGACTAAGAGAAGAAAATGAGCGGAATGGGTGCAAGAAATCATTCAAACTGTTAACTTAAGGAGCTTTTAATCTCTCTCTTTCACATACACACACACACACACACACACACACACACATACCCATGCACATGCACATGCAGACATGGTGGGTAGATTTTGCTGCAGTGGATCTGGCGTTGGTGTCTTCACAGTGACATTGGTGCCGAGCTACAGTGCTAATGAGAACTTTAATGTCACCCACACACAGACTTCTAACAGACAGATTAGAGCTGTGATTACACTGAGCCCCAAGAACACACAGGAACACAATGATGCACACACACACACACGTCGATAAACAAACACAAATGGGGCGTTTCACAAGCAAAGACAACTAAAAGCATCATGTGCTACACCTGCAGTTTTCTTTTTTATTCTACTGTGGTAGCGTGCTAGTGTTTGTACAGCTTCAAAAGCGAGAGACACAAATACAAAGAAAGAGAGAGAAAAATTACAATAGAGAAATCTAGACAGGCAAGGAAGGAAGGTGGGAATGTACTGATCTGAACTGTTGGATCAGTGCACTTATTGGTTGGATGTGTCTGGAGCAGAAGCAAGAACATAAATATAGGAAGAAAGTCCTGGCCAGATACAGTGTTCATAGTTGCACTAGTTCAGGTCGGACCTCAGTTAATTCTCCGGGCAGCTGCTGGCAACTGTAAAATCATTTGTTTCCCAGTATGCAAAGCACAGCTGGCTATGGGAACCGTTCAAATCAAACTTCCAGAGTACGTCTAGTAGTTGGTTCGGATCAAGGTGATGTGATCATGTGATGATGTTGATAACCCTACATATGCATGTTGTTGTATGTACATCACTACTTACAGTTCTGACATGTGTTTAGTGTACTGTAGCTTACTCATATGTTAATGATTAACATATGAGTAAGCTACAGTGGAACTGATTAACAGTTAATCAGTTCCACACAGAAAAAAGAGAAAAAAAAGAGAGGGAGGTGAATGGAGGACTGATGGAGACGGAGG
The DNA here is from genome assembly GCA_036937835.1 of Pampus argenteus. NCBI lineage: Eukaryota > Metazoa > Chordata > Actinopteri > Scombriformes > Stromateidae > Pampus > Pampus argenteus. Next base: position 13,496,314 of record CM072872.1, on the reverse strand, counting down.
TATAGTGATGAAAGAGAGAACAGTCCCGCTGTCCTCTGTACAGGATATGACCCTTATTGTCCCCTACTAATCAATCTCCATCATGTCCTATGCCACTGTTGTGCAACCAGCATCTGTGTGTATCAGATTTGTGGGTTGGCCACCAGTCCTCCTTGTTTGACCGTCCTCCTCTTCATGTGTCACTAGTTTTCTAAGTATCATCTGTATTATTCTGTTGTCAATTTCAGACCCCATCTGCCTTTTTTTTTTTTTTTTATCCATCTCATGTCTTCCTTTGTCTTGACGACTCCACCTCCCACTCTCTCAAACTCATGCACTGGACTATACAGCAATAATAAGGACACATTTTGTTCAGGTGCTGCAGTGCACACCACAATTAACTGAAACCAAGGTCAAAAGGACACAACGAGGAAAAATATGAGGAGCCCCGACATTTACTCTCCAACTAAAAGTGAACACACGTTTGAAAAGGTGGTCGATAAGAATGAATAGGAAGCCCAAAGATTAATTGTGAGAACAATTTGCTACAAACAAACAGCTCTATGTGCTGTTATACAGGCTGGTGTTCACGGGGCAGCTGGTGAAAACATAAATGTGTGTCACAAGAATCGAAATGTCTCCATTTTCAGAAATGTCCTTCTCTGACCTTTCTATTTCCAATTTCTGTTAAAATGTGTGATTTTTTTTTAATAGCATTATGTAATAAAATAGGTTTATAACATTATATGATACTGTTTTTAACCCGTTCAAGTAAGTCAATTGGGCTTTTTTTAGAGACCTTCGGGGATTTCTTTCCATTGCGCAACAGAATTTTATGCTCTCCAAAGAGCACGGCTGTGTAACAGTAGAAGCCAGAGTAAGAGTGCTAAAAGGGAATATGAAAGGGGTACTGTTGTAAATCCTGCCATAAAGAGGAATGATGGGAGACAGTTTTATCCAGCTAAGAGCCTGCACAGGAGGATTAAGGCTACAGGGAGCAAGATAGGGAGAGGAGGAGATGACAAACGGGGACAGCGATTGTTTGACGAATAACCACCATGACAAAATCAAAAAAAGAGTAATGGAAGGGTTGCAAACAGAAAGTTGGTAGGAGGATAAACAGAGTCAGAGAACACCATGGAGAAAGTGTTAATACAGAGGTCAAACTCTAGGATTACAGTGAAGAGAATATCTACACATATTGTGCCCCCCAGTTTGCTCTAAGCTAGAGGGATAGTTAGAGAAAAGCAAACACACACCTGGACCTGGTTTTTATAGTGTCTGTGGATGTCTGGACACCATAAGGACATTTATTTTTATGTCAAGCTCATCCCTACTGTCTAAATACTCAATAACTGCTGTGTCAGCTGTGCTCTGTTGGATTCAGGACACATGGGTACACACAGACACAGATGTGGTGTTTGGAGAAATAGTTTTGACATACTGCACACACATAAATGGGCCTTTTCGATCAAACAGCTCCTGGAAGTCTCAGGAAAAACAAATCCAGGAACAAAATCAGGTAGAAATTAATTAAGAATAAAAGCATCATCCTTGCTTCATTCACTGAGACATGAGAACAAGAGTTACTAAGATTATTTTTGTGTGTGTGTGTGCCTATGATGTTTGTTGCAACATGCTGGAAAGATAATGTGCAGAGACGGGATTAAAATACAACAAAGGCAAAGATGCTTGTTTACAAAGTAGCGATGAGTGTTTTTTTGTGGTGCTTTATCTGAAAAAATCTCTTGCTCACCAGCTCTATGTCTTTATATTTGTTCTTTTTTTGGATAACACAGGGAGTCATAAATGGTGTTTATATAATTCTCATGCCAGATTCTAATATTGCTCCCTAAACACAGTGCTTGTTCTAAATGAAGACTGTATAGATATATATTATTATCAGTAATATTCACTATTGCAGATGTAACCCGAAGAGTTGTTTGATTATCAGATAGTTTTGAATTTTTGATTGATTGATTGATTTTTTATTTTTTATTTTTTTTTACAAAAAAGTGAGGTACAGCAGAGTGTCACAATAGTGTGGGAGCTAGGGACAGGAGTGCTTCTAAAAAAAAAATCAATGACAGATAAATAATTCACAGAGCCTGACAGGGGCTGCCACTGTAAAGCAAAACTGCAACAAAAGAGACAAAAGGGGGACAGGACTAAAGCAGCACTCGTGTTCTATAAGTAATTTCCAAATGGGGAAAAGATGTTAAGAAGAAATATAAAAAAAGAATAAAGCATAAAAGTGGGAAAGGTGGTGTAAAAGGGTGAAGAAAGACTCACACAGCTGCAGTTGACAAATGGCAGATACAACAGAGGACAAATGGACAAAGGGATTTCAGACAAAGAGGGAAACTTCAGCAGGTGAAAAACCCCACTAACCCCGCCACCATCCATCCACTTCACACACACACACACACACACACACACGACAGGTGAAAAACCATTACGAAGAGGTGCCGATAAGACCTCATCATCAGGTCAAGCTCCCCTCCATTCCTCTTCTGTCTTGCTTTGTTCCTTTCCCATGTTCTATCTGTACCCATCAATAACCTCTCTTTCTTTGCCCCTCCCTGCTCTGTCCTCAATCAAATTACTGCGTCAGACTGGAGGAGGTGCAGGTTCGGCCCACTCACAAAATTCTCAATCGGACCACCAAATGAGGGTCTTGCATACTTAAGGGCTGTGTCACGCACCAGAAAAAGCTCCTTGGTGGTGAGGTGGTTGCTAGGTGCCACTGGAGTAATGATGTGAATAATCAGCCTCTTTGGCTTCATAATGAGGGCTGTGAGGAGGACAACACAATTTGCATCAGCTTGAATGGAGGTGTTTGGTGTAATAAGGCCTAAATGCTATTTTAGTCTCTCCACCTTACTTGGAATATGGCTTTTTTTTAGGAGAAAAAAGGCAATCACATACAAACATCCACTGAAAATTACTAAAAAAACAAACACTGAGAAATGAGTGTTACCTTTCATCATGCTACCCTGGAAACAACTGTGAAACCATGTCATCTTGATTTCCACATTTACCACACAACAATAAAAATATCAATTATGTTGAACTATTATAACAATGTTTTTTTTCCCCACACTTGTTATATTACATGTACAACTGTATCACTGCTTTTATATCGAAATGTCACCACGGGTCACTTGCATATCAAGGTGCTGCAGCTACAGCTGAAACAATTGATTCATCAATCAATAAGTAAATTAAAAGAAAGTTAAGTTAGAAAATATTATAAATCAGTTTTCTATTTCTTCACCTGTTAAAATACCAAAAAATGTGACGTTGGTATAGAGAATATGGAGTTGTTTAAAGGCACTTTGACAAAGCTAAACTAACATTACTTGAGTTGTTACTTTCACTGTGGATTAATTACTAATTTAACAAGATTATTTTATCAATGAGTAATATGTAACGTGTAACTGAACAGATTTTTAAATCAAACTGACCAAAACTGCAGCACGACGATTACAACGTACCATGCACTCATAAATGCACAATGTGCTTTCACTCAGCAGACACACAAACAAACACACACACACATTCATCCATTGACAGAAAACACTAGCCTGATTAAAATGGAAAGGATTAGGTAGGCCCAGGTGCTCAAATGAATTGTTTGCACAAAAACCCAGAGAAAATACAATATGTCAGGGGATCTGACACGAGCCCATCATGCTGCACACATCACTGGGTATTCCCTCTAATCTAACCATTCGTTTGTCATTCTCTCTTGGTCTCCGCCTCTCTTCTATTTCTAGTAATATCATTTGGTATCTAGCTCGTGTGTGGTGGTGTTGGCTTAAATATAGGCAGTGCAACGGCACCACAGGCCCAACGCAACTGCTGTAACACAATTAAGTAGTATTCTTAGTAACCTTGCTTCAATTCAACAATGGTACCATAGCAGGTATAATATATACCTTCAAACAATTAATGTCTGTCATGTTTGGCGTTACATCTCGAAGTGTGTGTCACTATAAATAGCCTGTTTTTGCTCTGTCTCTTTAGGGCCCTCCTCACAATGAGCCCATTCTGTTCTGATTGGTTGGCTTCCAGAAGCTGCCAGATTTCCAGCTGCTCGGGAAGCTATATCAACAAACCATTATACAAACCACAGAAGTTGAATTGTTGTTTTTTTTTTTTACATACGTCTACTTCAAGTTTTGGAGCATGTTTAGCATAGATATCCAACATTATAAGAGTAAAAATAACAGAAAACCAGCAAAGGCAGAATATGTCCTTTTTTTAAAAAACGTTTCATTAATCACTTAATCGTGACAGTGCTGGGAAATACTGCTGTCCAATGTCTAGTGTCTATATCATGTAACAGTTATAGCCCTTCATTACTAGCCTACACCACTCGCGCTACAGTATGTGTCTGCTCATGCCATCTAAGTACAATATTTCTGAGTTTACAGACGTGTCCGCGTGTACTTTTCTTCTCTCACAGTTGTGATCTGCTCTCTGTGAATCAGGACATGCTGCAAGCAGTTGATGATGACTCAGTAATGTGAGAATGTCACCAGAGCCTGGGAACTGTGACTGGTTTCTGTCTCTCTGCCAGCGATGCTCAGATTGTAGCTATCTCGGCACACTTCACTATTGCTGCTGTCAGTTTCTTTTTGTTCTCCTCTTCTAACGGGTAATTTCAAGTGTCACATCCAGATGAAATCCAAATGTGATTTAATACACTTTCAGTTACACTTCACCGCGTACTGTATATGCATCCGCATTAGCCAAATCACAAGTCTTACCACAATCTGTCTTGGTTCTCCTGAGCTATCCGCAAATCAGATTCAGCCCTCTTCTAGTTTAGAGGGTTGTTTGATAAAGGCTAAAAAAAAAGAATAAATGTAGCATTAGCAGCCTACCTAGGTAGCTATCTATCCATAACCTCAAACACATGGATGATTCACATTACTGGCTCTCACTCATACTGCTCGCTCACCAATAACAGATCAATGCTCTTTCACCCGCACAGATCATTCAGTCATTGCACCGTTCACGGATCAGATGAATGTCACGTCATCTGTATGACCTTATGTTCTGCTTTCTTCCTGTTGCTTTTGTGGCTGGAAGAATGCAGGCTAATTTCACTTCACCTGCCATTGTCACAGGGGACAGGGTCTGTTGTTCCAGAGGGCTTACTGATACTTGAGAGGACAAATGATCACACAGCGTATGCGTCTCGGAGAGAGTCATTATACCATTTCAACATCTGGCTACACTTTGCTTTTTGATATCAAATAACTATTCGTTTTGACTAACATGCATATGTAAGTGTAAATGAAGTCAAAGTTCAGCTCAGTTTTGTAGATTTTTTTTTTCTAATTTACTATTTTTGCTCTGATACCAGGAATTTTTCTGAAAATCTTTAACAACAAATAAAGCTAAACTTGAAGAACCAGACTCTGTCTATTTGAGATTCTTGTTTTGATTTGATTTTTGTGTTGTTTCAATCCAGTTCTCGTCCAATAAATACACCAATAAACATACTTAGTGATGTTACTTTAAAAATAGTATCTAAATAATACATACTTAACGCTCTGCTTCAAATTACTTCCACAGAAGTCCTTCAATGAAGTCCTGACTAAATGGATTCCATTTTTATCAATGACTCATTCCATTGAAAAAAAAAATTATTCTTGCTTTCAAATAATTGAAGTCTAAATATAAATGTCATGCTTACACACGAGAGTTGAATTAACATGTGCATCGCAAGGAGAATTTCAAGCCAGAAATGTGAAACTGTCTAATCTAAAGTCATTGTCCTTTTGTACATTGCATGAAACTGAAGTGCCAGGTACTGTAGCTAAATCCTCAAAATAAGTGCAAAATCTGGTGTTCAGAAGCATAGTGGTTATTGTCATTAAACCATGAAGATGCTGATATTATATAGACACAGACTGGGCTGTTAAACACCTCAAATTATCATTTTCATAATTTTACGTTTCTAGTGTTCAATGTCTTTTGTATGGAGTCTGTTATCAATAGCAGCCATTTCCACTCTCTCTAGCCCCTTCTCTCTCTTCACTTTGTCAGAGAAAATAAAACAACACATCACCCACTCATCAAGTCATTCAACTACGCATAGCGGTGAGAAAGAAAAAAGAAACAGATAGAATCTGTGCATTTGAAAAAGTCATCATTTGTTTGTCATAGATCTGATTGAATTGGGTGAACTTTTATCTCAAGTGGAGCAGGGCTATGGCCTACAATGAATGTGCCTGGTGCATGCAGCTTGTTCTTGCACATACGGACAAAACACACACGCATACATAGACAAATACAGACTGTTGTCCTCACTTTTTCAGCAGATCTACAGTAAATGCTACCCACGCAGCAGGCTAGCAGTACCATACTACTCCATGTATTAACTGGGTGAGAAAAAGGACTTTTCCGAGCTGCGGTCTGAAGGAGGGATGGAGAAAAGGAAATGGGTGTGGATGTGTTGACTGGAGGTAAAGAGCAAGGCAGCGAAGAAGGGAGCCGTATGGTTTCATTGTGTGCTATAAACAGGAAATAGAGGAGTGCTGGTGTACATGTTCTCCTCCAACAAACACACATTCCCTTATCTCCTGCCTGAGGAGAAACAAACACTGGCAGCTCATATGAAGGGGAGTTTCCATGAATCTGTTTGAGCTGGGTAGAGAAGCAACAGAGAATTGAGAAAGAAAAGTACAGGACTTACAGGGGGGAGCATGTTGTCAATGTAGTGTAGCACATCATGCATTTATATTACCAAAAACATGTTAACAGAAACATAGGTCGTGTCAGTATTTTTTCTGACATTACATTTATGCACACCAGTGCAGGTAATGTACTGCACATAGCTTTGATTTTGATTTATTTGTCATGCGTATTTGCAGTATTAGTTACGGGATTGGTTGATTATCTGGACTAATGTTATTAAGATTGCTATGAAATTTCGTACAGATATTTACAGTCATGGTTTCATTACAAACTCTAACCCAAATGCTGAGGAAGATCACAACACAATTGAAAGCTCCAGAACAGCTACTATTGAGCTGAATAGTTGTTGTTTTTTTCCATTGCCAACTGCTGTTTGGTGAAGTATAAACTTTCAATCTCAATTGTTGATGCATTACTACTAAATTTGGCGCAAACAATGAATTATAATAACGGTTGGTTATTAATAATATTTTGGGTTTTTTTACATTTTCATTAGCTACAGTGGTGCTTTGGGTTAATTGCTAATTAGTGAATGTTAGCAAGCTAACACGTTAAGATAGTGGAACATGGTAAACAACCTACACATCAGTACATTAATGTATGTTAATACATGAACATGTTAGCATGCTGACATTAGCACATAGAGCTCTTGTTACTACTTCCTGTATATCTATATCTGGCTATATCTAATTTTTAAAAAATGACTTCCTAATGACCAATAAAGTTTTATCTGTAGAAATAGGGAGTGAGAAGAGAAAAGGTGATTGAATGAACAGAAGGGCCAGAGAGGCTGGGTAAAGGATCACATGGAGGGATCTGTGTAGACAGGCCTGTAATTGAAGAGAAGGAAAGGACCTTAACCTAGATCAGTAACTATCACTCCAACAGGAAAAGAGAGCTCAACACCCACATATTTCCAGAGAGGCCCCTGATGGGACGTAAGTCTATAAAGAGGAGGCAGAGAGGGGTGGAGGTGAGGTAGAGAGAGATACTGGACACATGTGCACGTGATGCTGGTTCCTCAGAGCTCTGACACAGATGGGAGAAAGACAAAGAGGGAGAGGATGTGAAAGTAAGCAAGAGACAGTGACAGATAGAGGGAGAAAGAAGATCAACATGTTGAAACAGAGCCCCGGAGACACAGCCACCAGAGAAGCAGAGAATTATGGGAGTGCAAATTAAATTACACCGGAAGGGACAGTCAGGTCTGGACCTGCAGGAAACACTGCACATGGGGCTGTGTGTGTGTGTGTGTGTGTGTGTGTGTGTGTGTGTGTGTGTGTTTGAAATAGATCATGTATATACAGCGATCAAAAAGTGTAAAGATTGGGGAAATGATACAGAACAGAAGAACAGGGAGGAAGAGGAGGGACATGCTTTTTAAAGCAGACTTTTTGATAGTAAAAAAAAAAAAAGCACAGGTGTTACTGATAACAATAATGCACTTATGAGCATTGATAATGTGGGAACCGACTTTGCATTTACTGTATATGTCAAATGAGGATCTGTCTATTGAAGCACCTACAGTACCTTCTCCGAATTGCATACAAGTACTGTGCATACAGCTTAGCAAGTACAATCTAACTACTTCAAACAAACTATACTATATATAACAATTTGCCTAACATCAGAGCATTTATCTCCCAGGATACAGACACATGTATCTCCCAGGATATAGACACCATTTTAGCATTTAAAGATATGTATATCATATTTTGTAATCACCGGGTTTTTGGTGATGTTTGGTCATACATGTATTCTTATTTTAACTTTGTAAAATGCTTATTTTTATTTTCCCCAATATAATGTGTGTGTGTGTGTGTGTGTATGTGTGTGTACTGTATATTGTATTTTTGTGTTACATTTTAAATTCACCTCTTAATTAAACATAGTTCTTCTCTTTTCTTCTCATCTAATGTGTTCTCCCGTTTCCCCTAAGATCATACACACATCTACAGCACACATGATGTCTAATTCCTATTCAGGTAAACCGCTTGAAAACAAGTCTTGAGCAGTACTTTAAAATATGGATGGATAATTTAGAAGACAGGCATCTGAGATGAGAGAAATATGCGAAATAAGAGTGAATAGCAATAATGATTGTTTCAAGCTGTCTAATGTCTTTATTGTTCGGCAGAGTGGTTCCTCAAGAAACAGTCGTTTATGATGCAGGCCTAAGGTGCTGTGCTTTCACAAAGGTCACTTGAACACTGAAGCAGATTAGCAATTCAGATTGGGCTAAAGGGGCTAAAAGGCTGCTGTACGACTGCCTGAGTCTTATTACATTAGCAAAGGGTACGAGTGATACTACTGATTAGACAGCACAAAGAGGAAGCAGCTATAAGATGTTATAGAAAATATATTCACTCTCCTGACAAACAAGCGTAACAGTAAGGTATGACTCATACTAAACAAACATACAAACAGCATGTGATTTTATCATGAACATGCATCCTCAGTTTATCCTCCACTGATATCCTTCCTCACACAAGGATTGATGGACAACATCCATCATATAGAAAAGACTATGGGCTGTTTGATCATTATGAGGGCTGCTGCGGGGATCAGGGCTCTCTGACCCATGTTATGGTGCAGTTTTGGTAATGATGGAGCTCTCCCAGCTTTGGACACATTGGATAACAACAGTCATAACAATTTCTCAAAAACCTTCATGTTCAAGATGAGAAAATTGGTCAGGCTATAGTGCATCAAACACAAATATGTTACAACATAGATGAAAAATCTCTGCTGAGCACTAAGACAGCTACAGAGAAGTCCATGCAGTATAATAATATATACCAGATAGAGGACCATTGTATCACATATTTTCCATCTTTCATATGTGTTCTGACAAACAGGAGCTAATGAACCCACCTAATCTGGCAAATCAGTTTGCCAGCACACCTACGCATAAACCAAGACATGAGGTTGGCCATTGTCTGTGTGCCAATAAAGTCAACTATAAATCCATGTTTCTCTACCATTCTATTGAACATAGTATAAATAACTTAATAATTACACAGCTATTTAAACAAACATGTCCTACAGAAAGGACTTTTGTGGGGCCTTCTTTCAGCACCATGGACAGCGAGCACATGAGGATGCACAGCAGAGGAAGAGACGGGGCCTCTTGCAACAGTCCAGTGCACAACAAATAAAACCTATTGAATGTGTGTGTGATTCAATCAGTGTGTCTCCATCATGTTGCCATTTTACAGGTAGGTTTCCATTGTTTGACACAGCTGAGTGGGTCTTGATTCCAAAGGTAACACAGGACTGAGTGTTGAATGAAGTAGACCTATAGCTGCTGGGGTTATATGCTGTTGTCATGCACAAAGTGTACTCCAGACCCTGAGATATATGCTCTAATGCTGCCATGTCATTGGAACCACCAAACTGGGGACATTGCAAAGCCTGGATTAGGTCACTTGCATGCTATTAACAATATTGAAATGAGTACCACTCAGCAGCCCTCTCTCTCCCCGTCTCACAGAGCTGTGTTACAAGCCTGGCCCTTAGTCCAAATGTCAAACGTCAGCTCCACAGTCACAGTTCACAGAGTAGTCCATTTTAAAAAGATCAGACTTTGAGAGGCACAGAAAGAAAAATGGAAAAAGAGAGACAGAGAAGGATGAAAGACTGTAGGACAGTTGAATTGACCTCTAGTCTCCTAATATCATTTGTATGTGGTGCAACTGTGTGTTTGCCCTGATAGGCCAAATGATGCTTCAACTCTAAAATATAAATACTAATATAGTGACAGATATGCCCAACGGTTGCCATGACGACTGTGAAGTGAGAAGCCATCCTTTTAAATGCACTTTTGTGTGTGTGCGCGCACCCGACCCCTAGTCCTACCTTGCATTCCTCCATGCACGTCCTAACCGAATATGCATCCGTCTCGTATTTCTGAACCAGCAGTTCAAACTCCCGGTAGTTCACCTCCGCCTGCTGGTCTAGAAGCTGGTAAGCCCGGACACACTCGCTGCATCCCAGCAGGTCCACCCCCATGGCCATATCCAGGGTGCAATTCAAATCGTCTGGACTCGTAAACCCGTAAAACAAATCCAAAAGTGAGTAGGAATTACAAAAAGAAAGGTACAAATCGCTCAGATTCACGTACGGGAACTGTGTCCCTTTTTCCCCTCCACCGGAGAGGCCCAGGCACACGGTCTCCGCGTCCGTGAAAGTAAAGCAGTCTTTGGACAGACTGTCAGGGTGACAGGTGTCCATTCGCCACAGAGGTTTGGTAGAATTCCCTAGAAAAATAACATCTTGCTCTCTGGCGAGACGGTGGGGGTCAGGTGATGTTGGGATATGGTGTCGGTGGAGGGAGTTTGTGTGCTCGCCCGTGTCTGTAATTGCAAGCCCCTCGTCCGACCGCTTGTCTCGGGTTCGTGTCAGTTTCGCCTCGGCGCAGAACCACAAGTGATCAGAGAGCAGGACGGTGATGAACAGCAGAGAGGCCAGCGACAGTCGCCATCTCTGGGCCCGCTCCGACTCGGTAAATGGCTTCTCGTTCTCTCGGGGTGCAAACCAGTATTTTAAGCCTTCATCGTGCTGCCGACGCATCCAAGCACCCCTGGTCATATTTTAGGAAAGTGCTGCCCTGGCCGACTCCACCGCGGGGGCTGCTCTGCCACAATACTCATTGACTTAGGGGGAGATGGACTCCGGTTGGTTCTCTTCTGTAACGGTGGGGTGCCGTGCCTCCTCCGGTCCAGGGCGCTCCTCTATCGCGCCCGCAGCAATCGGTGCTATTCCGATCCAATTAGCCCGCCCGCACAGATTAAGCTTCGCGCTGCCGCATCCCGGTTCTCCACGGCTCTCCGGGGGGAAACGGCGTCCTCTTTGACCGCATGTCTCCCTCGGGTTTGTTCTCTCGTCAGGGGCGCAGGGAGACCAGCTGTTGCGAGCCTCTCGATACTGATGCTGCGCGTCTGCCGCCGTTCGCGTTACAGATTCACTTAAAGGAGAGCAACGAGCCCTTTCGATGCACGCTGGCTGGTTTCTCTGTCCCGTACCTGAGCGGAAAGCTTACAATCCTTTCTCCCGTTGGCCATTGTCATCTTGGACCCCGGTTAAGTTGCCGCCATGTTCGTCTTGAAACACTTTTTCGGAGAGCTGGGTCTGTTTGCGTCATCTCCATCGTTGCGATAGCTCCATCGTTGCGCAGTGGCGGAGCAGCTTATTACCTATGTGTATACACACACACACACACACACACAGGAGAGAAGCAGAGGGAGAGAGAGAGAGAGAGAGCACAGACACACACATAAAAGTGGTTATGGGTGTTTTGGCTTTCCACTGTGCTGTTCATGAGTAGTAGTGGCTAAATATTGTCTTGGCAAACACACACTTTTGGCGACACCTTGCTTTTGGTGCAGGATAGACGGTCCATTCATAAGCACAACAATGCAGTTAAGACATCACACTGTTTCCATATAGTCATTAAGATTGATTGATTCAGCCAATGTCCGTGTACATTATGACATAACAACTGGTTTTTCTCACTTAAGGCTTTGACAACGCTGGAGAAATATGAGCAGGTTTGAGCAAGTGGAAAGCAGCTGAACAAGCGCAGGCTACAGTATCATATTCCTGTTCCCTACTAGTTGGTCCCATCTTATCAGCTGTGTTGTGTTTGGTCAGTGGGTTTAAAACAAACATATGGCTTAACAGCATGTCCCTATATGCAATATATGTGTGTGTGTGTGTGTGACAGATAGAAAGAGGGAGGAGTGAGATAGTTGCTCTTAGGGGCTGAAAGTAAATTACAGTATTTATCCTCATCCTTAAAAATACTAATCATTGTCATCACGCATAGCTTGGAGTCCTACCAAAGAGACGAGAGCGTGTTGCTTACCAGTAATGGGCTGTATGTTGGTTGTAACACAAGAGATAATTACCTGGTTAATTTGTGCTTGAGGAAGATCTTGAGGCAGCTTCCACAATTTGTTGTTGAGGGGCTGCTCATCTGCCAACAATGTAATTAGTTTTAGTGCAGCCAATGTCCTAAAAAGTGTAAAAAGTACAACGAAAAAAAAGAAAAACAAACTTAAAATAATGCAACAACATATTGAATAATTCAGGCAAGCAAAGGCAGACGTTGTATATTGTGTATTGTGCAAAGAATTTTAGCGCGACGGATCGCTCAATGCCCGCTGTCCTAGTTGTCTGTGTGCACTTTGTGAATCTGCCCTTGAACACAAGAAAATTGGTCTTCATTCATCTCTTATTGTGTTGCAACTGTTGAGTGTACTCCAGAGTTATCTGAGCCAGAACATGTCTGAACTTAACACTTGACAAAAAAAATTGTGCGCAAAACGCTTCTTGCATTGAACGGCGTCTCAAAGACAAACTCCTGAGCGGAGGGAACAAGTGTTGTCACTAACAGAATTTACTGATTTATCAACAAATATCAGCTGGTGCTCACAAAAAAAAAATATTTTCCTTTTGTTGATGGTTTTGAACCTCTATTCTTCTGATTGTAATGAAAACTGAAAGTTTACCATTCAGGGGGTCTGGACTTAGACTGCAATTGTTACCGGGGATAGTGTTATGGCAAACATCTGTTGTGCTGCTGCTAGTGGTGCTTGAATGCTCATCAGTCATCACTCACTGTTCTCACATATTATGTCACTGCAGGATGCTGTGATTATGCCTTGCAGGGATAGATGTCCTACTTCAACTGGGATTGTCTAGTTTGCCTTTAACTGCCATTGCTCAGTTTCATGCTCTGTCTCTGACCCGAACTGTGGTGTGTGTGTGTGTGTGTGTGTGTGTGTGTGTGTGTGTGTGTGTGTGTGCATGTGCCAGCCTCCTTCTCTTCTGTTAGTAAGACACATGGCTATAGGGACCATTTCCAGATCTGTAATTCGATTGGTTCGATATGAATGCCTGACTTATGTCAGCACCTGAAAGGTGGCCGATCAACAACATATGGAGTGTGTCTGGCACAGCAGAGAGTTGTCAGTTTCACACCACAGCTAATATTTTCATACCTGTGTGTTTGCATGTGTGTGAAGGAGAGAGAGAGAGAGAAGTAGTGTGAGTGAGACAGAGCCAGGGACAAGCGAGACAGAGACAGAGAGAAAGAAAGAGAGTTTGTCTGTGCGATGAATGAGGATTGCTGGCCCTTAAATCTCGAGCCATCACAGTAACAGTAAGGGCTGACAGACATGACTCATCTACGATTCATGCTGGGGAACAAGTGTGTGTGTGTGTGTGTCCTCTCTAAAACATACATGAGTAGAACTGATTGTATTATCTCATTGCACTGAGAGCTCTTGCTGAAACAAAGGTAATTTGCACAGTTGAGGGCCTTTTCTGTTTTTCTGTTAAAGAAATAGGAAATCAAAAGCAGATATAAGTGTGCTGCAGATTATCAAAACCTTTTTTTGTATTTATTTTTACACCGTTGTTCTGCCTGGCCTGTCAAAGATACTGTGTCATTCAAGTTAAGATCAACAATCTATTTATAAATGATTTGAAACATATCCAAAATAACCAAGGTTCAGGACTTTTTTACTCTTCACTTTGATATTTTTTAAGTTTATCTGATCCTGATGAGATTTTAGCTATAAAAAGTAACCACATGCTGTGTTGTTTTTCATGAGTCATACAAGAATCTTAAACTGATGCTAATAATGTTACTCGCTCTCCTATAAAACTGTCAGACTCATGATGGGCAGTTTTTTAATCAATGACAGCAGAACCATTATCTTTTTTTAATTCCATGCATTTTTCTCTTTTGTCAAAACCTGTTACCAACATTACCCACAATGCAACTTGACTTGATTAATTTAACTGTACAGGCAATTTATCACATTTTGCACAGCTCCCTCTAGAGCCACTAAAGGTTTTATACAACTTTATTTCACATATTCAGTGGTTGCACACAAATGTCTACCACGTCCTCAGTGCATTGTGTTTTCCCAAGAGAGGCAAAGACATGTGGTTACTAGACTGTACCTACTGACAGTCAGAGGGGGAGGAGAATAGGGTGAGAGAACAAAAAAAGTCAGGTGACATCATCCAACTGTGCACATGGCCACTTGCCAACCTGTGTCAAATACACAACCTTCACATCTCCTACACACTGTGTTTGCATGGAAGATGACTTTTTTTCACGAGTCTGTCAGTATGTCTGGCTTTAGGATGCATGCACTTTCTATTCTCATTCTGCTCTATATTCACTGCAACTCCTTTGCTGTTTTAATTCTGCTTTCCTCTTCCTCAATGATCCACCGCCATTTCTTTTTCTTATCTTGCTGCCACCTTCTCTTCCTTTTTCTCCTACTCAGCTGACCCTGTGCGACTCCTCTGATACAACTCTTCCTTAAGCTCCTGCTCACCATCACCCTGTCTTCCTATGTCTCTCAATCTCACTGTTCTGTGCTTTCATCTGCCTGACGTCAGAGGAGGGAAAAGAGACAGGCTCTTCCTCCCTGATTGGCCGGAGAAAACGACACCCTCAGCTGTGGCTTGCTGATGAATAGATGTTACGAACTGACGATAGAAGTATGATTTCAGGTTAGTATATATCCCCATTCAAAAACAAATGCAGTGTGCGGTGACACAGTGTTTGTGCGTGTATCCATATGTGTGCGTACAGGAGCATACATTGTTGTTTTTGTTTATCTTCTCTCACGTGGTTATTCTAATGGTAAGTGTGTACCAAACAAATATAACTGTTTTTGAGCATAAAAAATCATTCTGGGCCTTTGGACTAGTAGTTATTACAAAATAATAATGATCAAGGTCAACTAATAGGCTTTCAACTACATTTCACAGTCTTCATCAACAAATGGAGTTTGCTCAGTTGTCCACAAAATAGTATCAAACTGCCGTCACATGATAACAGGTAATAGCATATGTCATAATAATAATAATATGATGATGATTATTATTATTAGGTAAAACTTTATTTTACAGTTCCCTTAAATCTGTACTACTTTACTGGAAAATGTCAGGTATTCAATGGTTAAACTTTAGGACATTTAACAGAGAGGGTGAATTATGGGTTTATATGTAGTCATAAATTTGCAAAAATTTGTAAATAGCTTACCTGAGCAAACACTTGTGTAGTTTTGTGTGTCAAACTAAATGTGAGCATATAAGGTTTTTAATAATTACCTAAAAATAGCTGCTGTTAAATTATTTATTTGATGCTAATTTCTAGTTTGACACAAAACTACACTGAAAACAAAGTATTTTCCATCAGTTAGAGAATTATTAAGAGTATTATTAAGAATTGTTGCAAATTACCAAACCAAATGAACCCAAATATGTTGAGTGCGTTCTTGCAAACTAAACCAACCATTTATCTCTGTATACTATATTAAATGATCAAGCCTGCTTTAATATTTCCCATTATTGTTTATGATTCATTTGACTAGTCTGGACTGCATTCCATCATATTTGCAATACAAATTTGAAAAACATAAATTCATTACTGTAATGATTGATTGATTGATTGATTACACGACCAAAGAAAGTCTCAAGAGACAGTTGTCTTTCAACCATACAGAAATTAATGGAATCCAATGGCTGCTGAAAACAAATCTGTTCACAACAGTCAGCAGTGATATTATGAAGTATTCACATATTCACAGAAAATAGGATTAAATATGCACAATGTCTGTTAAAGTCATTGCTGGTGTGTTGAGGGTGAATTCAGAGTGTTTAATTGGCCAATGGAATCAAGGAGGATGGAGGATTAGTCCATTGATTGAGATACCATGCTGTTCAACTACCCACCCCATCAAGCACCACCCCTGCTCCGCCCCCGGATTTTACTCTCCTGATCGATTGACTCACTCCATTTCCATTCCAGGAATCCCTCAGCGGCTTATCAACACAGCTCACTATCCCAAGGACAGTGCCTTTTTCTCATACTTAGTTCCTGGATCGCTGGTGTATATTCCCATCGAGCAACCTGGAGCTCTGCATTTACCCCGTCTCCAGCTTCAAAGGAAATGTGCTTGTCAGGAAAGGCAGCTTTTACCCTGGTAAGGATACACACAGAATACAAATACATAGAAGAGGCTTGTTTGTGTTGAAATAAAATCTACTGATCTAAAAAGCCTTTGCAATGTTATGTGTATTAGTAGACCTGTTTGACTCGATAGTTCATTTATCCCCTCTTTATACCCTCTTACTGTACACAGCTGTTGTTTTTTAATTGTGCAATCTGCATTGTTTAAAGCGTGAGAATATCACACAATTACATCACTTCTAGACAAAAAATAAACAGTTGTTTACACAAAACATAGTTGAACATTGCATGATCTGAATGTTTTTTTGTGTTGGAGTTTGTTTGTCTTCATCCTGTCTTACCCTGATGTTACATCACTGATGGACTGAGACTGTAACCTGGTTCTCCCACAGTTTCGACACAATCTTATTGGTGGGGAATGATTTCTCTCTCTGGGCTTTAGAAATGATAAATGATCAAGCAGTGGGTCTAACTCTTCTTACTCCAGTTCTAAGAGTGTAACAGTTTAAAAAGGCTTTGCCACTATACGCAGCAAGTAAGCTGCACGATTGGTATATATAATAATATATAATCATATATAATTAGTATCTACTTTTGTTCTATGTTGCTGATGCTTATATAAAATTGTCTGCAAGACTGTTTTTCATTTATTGATTATACACAAAGCAGCTACAAAGGGGAAGTATCATGCACATTCACAGGTCTAAATGTTTAATATGTGAATCTACTGGAATATCTTCATGCATGATTTACAGTTCAAAAAACAAGTAGCCCCTTCAGCCTCGGTCTGAAACAGGCCATGAGCCAATGAGTCCACTCTGTTCAGATTGACCATCTCTTTGAAGCTGCCCCTTGGCAGACATCATAGACTGTATATAAATGGACGAGGCATCTTCACTTCAATATTTAGTACATAAATAATAGAAAACCAGAAAAACTTGTCACTTGTCCCCTTTAAGAAAATAGTTAAAGCAAAGTAATTTAATTTGCTAAGAGATTTATCAAACCAGAGATATGTATTACATTTCTAAGATATTTTGAATTCAAGGAGTGTCTTCATCAGCACCAATCTCATGGGCCTGTTTCCTCCAGATGGAAGGAGCAGGCCCCTGTAAGATCAACTTCAGCCTGAGTGTAAACAGCAGAAGGCAGGATTTGCAGGAACTCCAGGGCTGAGAGACTTAGGCTCCACACTCCTGCAGAGAGAGCAGAGGCCCAGTCCAAAGGGTTTTTGTCACCATGCACCCCTACTGTCAACACCAACCTGAGCTGGACCAACAGTGCCTTACTCTTTCTCCGTCTCTCTATCCATCCCCACCTCCTAGTCCTCTCTCTTTACATTAAAGTCTACTGACTTGAAAACAGAGATCCATCCAGTTTGAAGTGGCTGTCCTTCTGCACCTGCCTAGAGCTGCTGACATTACTTGAACTCAGTATTCCTCGTGTGATGTGAGCTCACATAAAATTTTCATATGCTGAATTTAATGGGACAACAGATAGAAGACCTTGAATGAACCATTTATTAATGCAAAGTATGGTAAAGGCTCAGTGTGTGAGCAAGGAAAATGAGCCTGGCCTTTCTAAATGCATTTGCCTCTCACTAATCTGTGCTGTCAGAGAAAATTACCTCCTGATGAAAGGGATATGTCTGCCCCTGGATCCAACAGGAAAGTGGGGAAAATGCGTAACGATGCCTTTGAAGAAGTCAAATCCTTGCTAACATGGAATCTGAGCAGCATCCAGCGCCAATGCCTCTCCTTCCTGTTGGACTGGTACGTTCACAGAGGTAAACACATAGCTATACTATCCAGATTGTGCCTGTGATGGGGCTGGAGAAAGGCCAATGTAGCTCTTCTCCAATCCCCCATCCCCCCATCCTCATCTCTCATGTTTCAATCACTAAGGATTGTCATGAAATAACATTCTTATTAAAATATTTAATTTATGACTGTGTTTACCAAATGTTAGCATTTGTGCATGTTAGAATTAGCTTTCTAACAGGCTAAACTAATTGGTGAACATGGTCAACATCCGCTGCTAAATGTCAACATGTTACCATTGTCATTGTGAGCATGTTAGCATGCTGACGTTTTTACCATAAGGACAGCCTCACACAACCGGTGGCGTGACTGTAGACTCTCTGTCTTGTTATCATTTCACTTAATTCCTCACTCATCACTCTCAGAGGCTCTCTCAAATAACGCCAAGGTTCAATTACTATCCAATCTTGTATGCAAGGTGGTGTGTTCTGCGTGTGAGCCTGTGTGGCACTGTGCTGTACACATCCTAAACCCTTACTCTGCGTCATCTATCTGATCACACATACCGGCCGACCTCAGATGACTTTGCAGACACACTCTGCAGTCTACCAGTCACGTGTGAATCTCTCCCTCTCTCCCTGTGGTGGCTTGCTCTACTTCTGATCACAGCACACATCTGTGCTTCTCCTGGAAATCTGAAATTGACGCCCATAAGTGAGACAATTAGAGGAGGAGTGCCATCCATTAGCAGCTGTTCACAAGTTGGTTTTTTTTTAGATAAGCCACTGTAAATTCAGTTAACCCGAGATATTAAATCTGAGATGCTAAATGAAAAGTTTGTGTCACCTTAAATTGTGTTAGCTGCCCATTTGCAGCCCTGCTAACTGCTCCCTAAAAGCTACTTTGATGTGAAAGGAGGCTTGGCTTTTCTACAGCAGCAAGTCACACCACATATGCTGATGACCTCCTTCCGTGCTATCTTATTATGTATCCTATTTTCTCTTTTGGACACTTATTCCTCTCTGTCTCTCCATCAGTCATGTCCCTCTTTGTGAGGCTCTGTAAATATCTGCCACAGACAGAGTAAAGTTCAGTAAAAGGTCAAAACTAATCAATTCTGTGCGAGCTCTGTCTTCTGTGTCTCTGTGTAAAACCATCTTCTGAGAAAGCACCCAGTGTTCCACCTCAGTTATCATGGTTTCATCAACTAAGATTATAAAACAGGGGCAACACGATCTGCCTCCATTTTTCCCCCAACAACTTTTTCCAAGCATGTAAACCATTGGTGTAACCATTAAACAGGCCCTCTCAGCAATGATCCATGGAAGAACATCAATCCTCACCACAGTCCTCTAGGCTCACTGAAGCTGTGATGCATTGCACCACTGAGATGTTCGATTTGCAGGAAAGAGACTAGGGGTGAATAAATGATATCCTGAAATAATGGCTGTAGTTAAATCAATCAGCCAAGGGAAGATCGGCATCATCTGATTTTGTGAGCTCCCATCATGCAGTGGGGCTAATTTATGGGGTCACAGTGGGGTCATGGCTGTAGCTGCAGTGAAACACTGTAATCAAGTGGAGAGCCGAGGCCTGTGGGACATAAATCAACTACATGAACTGCCACTACATGCTGCTAGGTGGTGAACACACACACACACACACACACTCTCTCTCTCTTACTCTCTCACACATACGCACAACAGCAATATGCTATAACTCATTTAGCCAGGTATCATACACTGTCATCAGGATGCACATGTCCACACACAGATACAGAACACCCTGCTCTCTGCTCTCTGCTAATTCTTCCCATTAACAGTGACATTTAAAGATATCTCCCAAGTGCACAGTCGCCAGTGTAAAGTACCTTTTCATTAAGCTCTTATTGTTTGGGCCCCAGGGGTGAGGAGGGGAAGTGGCTAAGAGTGTGTGTCTGCCTCTGTATGTGTGTGTGTGTGAGAAGACAACAGTGAGCAACAAAAAGAGAGACTATGAGAGAAAGAGAAATAGTTTGAAACAGACAATAACACAGAGTCAAGTGTGGAGATAGAGTGGAAGATGAGGATGCGTGCGTGTGTGTGTGTGTGTGGGGGGGGGGGGGGGGGGGGGGGGGCGTCACATGACTTAAACTCCTGTCTTTAAGTCATGTGACGCTAACTTACTACAGAGTCATATGACTGAAAAGTGTTGATGCCAGATACGTTTATCACAACATGGATGTGTATGTTGGCCCTTCCACAAGTCATTCTTGATCCTTTTTTCTCTCCCTAGTCCCATTTCACACAACCTTCCTCATGCAACTATTTCGACCTAAAGTGCTGACAGAGTAAGGGTAAATATGTCACATTTTTGAAATTGCATGCTGTGCTGTAGTTACTCTCGGGTCATTTACTCTGATTTTACAGCAGCCACCTTATATGACTTGCTGTGTATTTGATGGACTTATGAATGGCACAAGTCAGTCAGTCCAGTTAAGCTTGTAATGTCTAAGAAGCATCGTTTGGTGTTAGTAGACCTATTTACCCCCAACTGCGCAATTAGTCTTTATTTGCAACACAGTGCTGCAGGATCTGTTTAGAGCATGACCTGCTGACACACACTGATGAATAAGTACCTTACTCTCCCACTTGCACACATGAGACACAGCTTTCAAGCAATGATACGTTAGTAAATGACACTATGTGTATTTACAAGAACCCTTATTCTCTCGTTCCTTTTAAACCTACCATCTTCTTGCTCAATATGTGTACACTCACACGTCCATCCTCATACAAACCCACACTTCCATGCACAAACACAAACACACACACACACACACTTATTAAATGAGAAATGAAAGATGGCCTTTCTGTCCCCACGGGATAAAAAAAGCGACCTTTAATCTGGACCACAACCCTGTCTGTTTCTACTGGCGACCAGACCAGTCCACATGTCCTCTGGTATCAGCTCAGTCAGGAGTGAAATCCCAAAACAAGTCAAACAATCACTTATTACCGGTCTGACTGACCTTCACAAAGTGACTGAGCTTTCTCTAAATGCAGTGAATTTGCTCTTTTAATGGATAGCTATTAGCAATATGACCCTATATGCTCTCAAATTCCTAGAGTTTACTCTACCTTTAGAAACCTCTTGACTTCACACAGACAATGCGGCTGCATTTTTCAAGGCCAGTGGGTTCTACTTCTCTGCAGAGACTGAACTATCCACAGGCTAACTCAAACACATTGTAATTACAGTGTGCCCTTGATATTGCACTTTTTCAAATAGGGCTTGCTGCTGACACATTTTCACAGTCACCCTTGCTTTCAGACAGATATTGTCCTTCACAGAGTGACATGTTTGGATTTTTCCCAATGAGATGAGTTCTGGATAAAAGGTAGTTGTAACACCACTACTGTAACTGGGATTAATACTGACAGTAATAAATTGATGGTGAGGAGAATGAACATCAGATGCTAAAATGCTTATTACCAAACTTCATGCTAAGTTAGGCTAATTGCCTCCTGGCTTTAGATTTACACTTAATGCATGACGGTTCACGGCAGTGACGTAAAGTTCATGGATGATGAGGCACTGACGTCATCAGTCAGATTGACAAACACATCAACCCTATGGTGTATCTTATTCCATAGACACATTAAACATATATAGTATATATGTCTATGGCTTATTCACCATTTGATTAGCATTTCAACATTTTTCCATATACAAACTGTAGCATAGAGAAAACATACACAAAAAAACGTTATTATCTTACCTTTACTTATAAATGAAGTCCGCGCGCATGGATACGTAATCCGCCATTTTGAAAATGAGGCTAAACAATATGAAAGAATAACTGGACGGCTGCACTTGACTTGCTAACTATTTACTGTTAGCTTGCCGCCACTAATTCTATTATTCTTTAGCCGCAGTGTCGTAATCTCTGGGATCACCAGCGCCCCCTAGCATGAGCCAGGAGAACTGCGTGCCTCACCTTGTGCTTCTTCGCAGGCGTTTTATGATCGCTCAGCACAAGAAACATGTTACACACATACAGTTGTTGATAATAAAAAACAAACACTGTACATCATATACATAAGTTAAACTGTGCAGATTCAGCTCATATAGTACAAGTGATTAAATATTTTATTAACGACATAGAGCAAGACTGCAATATCGTTTTATTGCATAGTCATAGTGCAGCTCAAGGTGAGGCTCAGCAGGTGACTCTATTTCTTTAACTTTAACTTTGTATGCATTACTAAACTACTTGAAGACTGCTTGATATAGCAGCTCTGGCAAGTGCTGGTAGCTCTGGCTACTGTGGAGGCTTTTGGTCTGGAGAGCCATAGAAAGCTCTCGTTATCTTTTGGCACAATGGCCAAATGTGCTAATTAACTCTCTCTACCATCAGTGGAGGTTAGGAAAAGACCAGTGATGGATTAGATATTATCATTCACACATTCTAGATGATGCGGATATGATTTTGAGCATTTTAGTGGTAGCGGTGATTACTCTTACAATTACAAGTCATGGTGAGTATACTGAACACGATGAAGAATGAGAACAGAAGCAGCTACACGTCCAAGTTTTGAATCTCATGTGCCTCATATTCAAAGCCAATTCAATTGTTAACATCTTTATTACCTTTAAAGTTTTTTTGTTTTAACTAGTTTGCAAATTCTTACCACTTACCACTGTACATTAGCAAAACTGGTCCCACATTTCACACAGGAGCACACACACACACACACACACACACACGTACACACAAACCTGCATCTGCACGTTAATTAGAATGATCATATCATCATACAGTAGGTGAGTAGAGGAGGCATATTTGCAAAGCAAATGAGGGAAATTTAACTTTTATTAAATATCTGCCTCTGCCACAGCAGGCCTGTTAATTGCTGCTTGAGACATAGTATATTTCCACTCAATTTATTCCTGACAGGTGTAGTGTATAGGGGACTCTTTACTGCCTGACCACAATGCCAGGTATGTCTGTCTTTTCAAGTGAAAATACCTGGCTTATTGGCTGATTTAGTGTACAATGTACAATCTCATTAAACCTTGTTGACTGACACTAGAAGCTATAGCTGCCCCAAGTCTGTTAATTATGAATCGGCATGAAAGAAAAAAAAAAATGTTGTACTGCCCTGACAGCTAACTTCTGGCTGTGTTTGGCCCCCTCCACAATGTGTTTAAAATGAAGAGTTACCATTTTATAGCTGTCCTTTCTGACTCAAAGCAATACTCTGTCTCCAAGGTGACAACACATTTACATTGTAGCCATGGACACCACATCTATCACTTTGTGCATAGCATTCAGTGACTTGCAAATCGTATCAGTCACAATGAAGTCAGACAAGCTCAACTATGTCTTTTACAAACCCAGCAAAAATACAAAAATAGCAACTCCTACACATGGAAAGATAAGGTCACAGCACCAGTCATGAAAGATGTTGACTGACAGAAAAAATCAATGTATATCAATAGTTCGGCTTCTGCATAATAGCCGAGCAACATTTCATATTTTATCAAAAAGAACCACAGGTCCCTTGTAGATAATCTGCTGCTCCGTTGTCCATAGGAGGGCACAGGATGCGTGGCGTGAGGTGAATGATAAGCATGTCCCTTGGCCTGATGATATGATATTCCCAGCCAGGTCATCACAGTCGGTCTTCGTCCTACAGCAGCTCTGACTTTGTGTTATTGAGCTGTGGCCCTCCAGCTGTTTAGAGTGCTATATTTCAAGTAATTGAGTTGTGGGGTACGAGAGTGCAGCTAGAGTGTGTATGAGTGTATATGAGTTTGTGTGTGTGTGTGTGTGGTCCAGGTATTGGGAACATAAATCTGTTATACCAGCCATGTTGTGGGGACTTGCCTCCTCAGGGGACAAAAAGCAAGTCCTCTTAACATAAATCATTGATTTTAAGATGAAGACTTGGACTAAAGTTATTAAAGTTAAGGCAAGTTTAGGGCTATGTTATGGTAAGGTTAAGGGTAAGGGTTACGCATCTGGTGGTTATGATTTAGGTTAAATCTCCAGGAAATGAATGTAAGTTAATGTAATGTCGAGATGAAAACCCAACGTGTGTGTGTGTGATAGAATTTTTGACTGACATGACAAAGGTAATTGAGTCAAAAGAGAGTGAACTTGCCAGCTGTCAGTCTCTTACAAACTGAATCCATCAGAATGCATCACTTCCTATAACCTAAAGAGACAAATACAAATGTGTGTGCGTGTGTGTGTAAGCGTTTCCCTTTTTTACAGCAGAACTTAAATAATAAATGGAATTTGAAGACTGAAATAACCTTAAAGTCAATCTATTCAAGTTGAAAAATATAGCTCGTCATGGGAGTCTGTGTGATTTTGCTTAAAGACAAAATTTTCCCTTCAAATATTGTTTTCCTGACTGAATTCTTACATAAAATGTAGTGTGAAGTAAAAAAAAAAAAACATTGAACCTTGTCACATATGTCAGAACACCTTTTGTGTTGTTCCTTGTCATAATACAAGCAGCAGAGCAGCAATGCCCCTTGGGCTAATACCAGTTATCAGCTGTAATACTGAAAAGGCAAAATTCTGCGAAAAAAGCCTGAATATCAAATCCTGCAGTATTCCTGGTAGATTGTTTGCCGGGCACCAGAATATATAGATTATCTACATCTTTCTGTTGCAATAACTATTCCTGACTATATTTTAAGCTTTTTTTCATTTTACACAGTCTGACTTAATTTTGGTATGGAGTTTTTGTTTGTCGTCTAACACGATTGAATGGCAAGATCTAAAGGTTATGATGCTGGCTTTGACACCACAGAATCAAATCAACGAACCTCAAGGACAGAGCCAACAGCTGTGCTAGTCTGCACATAATCTGTCTGTCTCCTCCAAGGTCACACTGAGTGTGTGCAAGTTAAATACAGCAATACCAATAGGAAACCTAGAAATATTATATTTAAATGTGTATATGACAATCATTTTGCTTCATATTCTCAGTGTAATGCTTTTACAACTAGTTTGATAGATCGTTACAGGGTTGTATGTAAAGTCATTGCCAGTGCTGCCACATACAATCACATCCGTTTAGATCACATCCCTATTAATTAGTTATCTCACCTTTGTTTGTTTAGTTCACCTAACCTTATACAAGCGATTGGCAGAGCTCCTAGATAAACAAGAACTCAGATGAATGTTATGTGCAGGTTGATTGACCATGGATGTATGAGGTTGATATGCTTTCTGGCCTTGTTGTTCTTCTATCAAGGGACATCTCATTCAAGGACATTTCTCTCAGCACCTCACCTGTGAGTAGACGAGAGTGTTACAGCTGTCACATCTACAATTTGACCCACTTTTATAGGCTGTGATATGTGTCAATGTTGGCTTTATTACCAACACATAAAATATACTTTTAAGATCACTGCAGCAGGCTAACTGTCAAGGTATATATTATGTAAGGATGATGCCAGTCATACTCTACCTGTTTACTACTATACCTTCTTTTCCTGGAATTACTTTTAAGAAAATGTTTTAGGATTATATTCTCTCTTAGAGCAACATCTGGTGGGCAAAAAATAAATTGCACATGTAATGGTGACCTGATATCAGATGACTGTATTTAACGTCCAACGATGTGTTGTATATTGCACGTTTTAACCTCAACATAATTGATATGATGAATTAGTGGGAGCTGCTGTCTCTAACAATATTTCAAACAGTGCTTCAGCACGCCGCAGCATTATTTAAATAGCCGGAACGTCAGGTTTTACGCGGAACCTTGTTTCTTGTCCTGTGCGCAACACGGAGCCGTTGGCGGCTACACAGTGATGCTAACCAGCTGTGCTGCTGCTAGCCTCGCCGGTTCTTGCTGACAGTCAATTACCTCGCGTCCTCGCCACTTAACTTCCACTATAATTTAGTTAATTGCTACAAAGCTGAATGACAGTGATTGTGCCGTTTGTGTGTCACTGTTTAGTAAAATAATCATGCAGCTGAGGCATTAAAAATGAGAGAAGGGTGAGTACATGGCTGCATTATTAAGCATTGATGAGTTAACGCTGGGTAGCTAGCTAACAGTGCAGATAGCGCTAGCAGGCTAAATTATAGCTTAATAGTTAGCATGCTTGTTATCGAGCTAATTCGGTTTGGGGAATCATTTCAAAGCTTGGTTGATGGTCGGTAGTGAATTTGAAAGCTTTATGACGTCTAGAAATATATTAAGCGATAGCTGGCGTTAACATTAAATCATAATTTGAACTCCCAGCTAACGTTGGTCGTATGTTTCTTTTGGCTGGTAGCAGCTCTTACTGTCTAGCAAAAAAAATATGTCCTCAGTGTTTGTCCATCTAAACTAAATGGTGTGTGGGTGCGCCCTGACCCTGGAGAAGCTCGCCACTGTATTATTATTTTAACTAAAGTAGGTGTTTTCAGTTCATCAAGATTTGGTGACAAATTGTGAATGATTGTGCAGTTATGTCCGTCACATTCAAGATTCAACATTTCCTTATTGTCATTAATAAACAATTTAAACTACTATACACAAGAAATATATTAAGAAGCGTTCAGAAACATAAAGTAAATAAATTGTATAACTACACACAAGAACACAAAAGTGTTAAAATAGCAGCAAAGAGCAGATGTATTTTGAAGTAATATGTTTAACAGATGGACACACTAAGACCAAAGTCCAGCAAACACAGGATGGGAAGAGACAGTGCAGACAGTGCAGACATGGGCAGCTATTTATGATCATGTACATTTATATTCCACCACCTTTTCTTACCCTCCACTCTCTCTTTGCATCTCTCTGTATTTGCAGAGTGTGTGCTGTGTGACTCAGCTCTTGCGTAGAGATGGAGAAGCCCCGGAGGCTGTGCGGGGCAATGGAGCGGTGTACTCTGGCTCTGGCCTCCTGGTCCTGGGGTGCCTGTCGTGTCTCCTTGTTGGCCCTAATCCTAACCTTCCACCTATATGGAGGATTTTTTCTCCTTGCTCTTATCCTAGCCTCTGTGGCAGGTATTCTCTACAAGTTCCAGGATGTGCTCCTCTACTTCCCCGACCAGCCCTCCTCCTCTCGCCTTTACGTTCCCATGCCAACGGGAATCCCACATGAGAATGTGTACATTCGCACCAAGGATGGTGTGAAGCTCAACCTTATCCTGCTTCGCTACACAGGAGGTGGGGACATGCCTCCTGGAGTCACCCCTGGCAATCAAAGCAGCCCCTCTTCCTCAGCTACACCTACCATCCTTTATTTCCATGGTAATGCAGGCAATATTGGTCACAGGGTGCCGAATGCGCTGCTGATGCTGGTCAATCTGAAAGCCAACGTGGTGCTGGTGGACTATCGTGGCTATGGAAAGAGTGAGGGTGAGCCCAGTGAGGATGGGCTGTACCTGGATGCTGAGGCCACACTGGACTATGTTATGACCCGTCCTGATCTGGATAAGACAAAGGTTGTACTGTTTGGCCGCTCACTAGGGGGTGCTGTGGCTGTGCGCTTGGCATCAGTCAATCCTCACCGTGTAGCAGCCATTATTGTTGAAAATACCTTTCTCAGCATTCCACACATGGCAGCAACACTCTTCTCCTTCTTGCCCATGCGTCTGCTGCCCTTGTGGTGCTATAGGAATCAGTTCCTGTCTTATCGGCAGGTGACGCTGTGCCGCATGCCCTCTCTGTTTGTGTCTGGTCTGTCAGACCAACTTATCCCACCAGTCATGATGAAACAACTGTATGAGCTATCTCCTGCACGGACTAAACGCCTGGCTATCTTTCCAGAGGGCACACACAACGACACGTGGCAGTGTCAGGGCTACTTTGCTGCTTTGGAGCAGTTCATAAAAGACCTGATGAAGAGCCACGCCCATGAAGAGCCCTCTTCTAGCGTCACCATTATCTGAGGGGACTGACTGTTGACTACTGCTGACCAACTAAGTGGGCTAAATGAAGGAATGGCTGTCACACAATTGATGAGACTGACTTAATCGATTTTTGGGGGGAAGAATGTACATTTTTTATGCTTTTCTGGGTTTGTATTTTATTTCACTCTTTTTATCTTTCTGCAAATGTAACATTTTTGTCAAAATGATATGACTAATTCAAGGTTTTATGAAAGGGCAACATTGCCCTCATAAGTTACTTTGTGTTTAAACTATGAATGCATGTACTTATGACCGTGTTATGAAAGAATCCAGAAGTAGACAAAGTCATACTGAAAGAGGTGTCACACACAAGAATTTGCTGTGGAGCATCTGCTGAAATTAATTGCTGAAAAAATTGCTCATAGTATAATGACCAGATGAGGATCTATGGTATGTTTGTTAAAATGGATTACTTCTGCAATTTAAATTAAACTTCTTGGGAAATACAAAATGAGACACTGCTGATATGTAGGCCTATACTGTGTGTATATATATATAAATATGTTTTGTTAAAACAATGCACTTTTTTCTTCAAATTTAATCGTGTTAATTTTTCTAGGCTAACATCTTCTGAGCAATACTTAGAGGAACATAAGAATGTCATTTTCCTTTCGCTTTTGGCGAGGAGCGTTAATACTCCTAATACTGCTTGGCATGTCATGACAATGGAGGAATCAATATATACATACCCTTGAAAATTTTGTTTGGTACAATAGCATACAAAGTTGTGCTGCTGAATAGTATATTCAACCACAAAAATTAAAGCGGTCTATAACGTTTACAAGTTTATCCCATCAAAAATAAGTTGTCCTTAAGATGTTTTTCTTGTCAAAGTTTTGTTTCTATGTAACTGGGAAAAGCTACAAGATATTGTCTGTAGTACTGTGTCCTGCTGAAACACAACTACATTGAAAAAAGTAAAAGTAAAATCCCCCCCTCCATACTAGCTGTGAAGAGTTAAAGGGAATTTCCAGTAGTTTTCAACCTGGGCCATATTTTCCCATCATTTTGGGTCTAATGTTTCGAAATGGTCCAGTATCGAATGAGAGTGCTTCAGCCAGCATCTGCGAAACAGGCTGAAATGCAATCTTCGGAGGGCAGTTATTTGACAAGAAACTAAACACAGGAACTAGCCACCTGTAGCAGCATTGTGGCTAACTTTTTCGTTTCCTTACAGTGAAAGTCAGCCTCATACATGTAACCACGCCACAGTGCGCCAATGAATATGTAGGTGACCTGCATACTGTATTCCCTCCCTCGCACAGTTTTTTTTTACTGTTTGGAGCTGAACGTTTGCGCCTATGTTGATCAATGCTGTAAATCCATTTGTAGTAGTTAAACAGCTGTGATTACTGTCGTCTGTGGGGACTTCTAGATTTTGAGTCTGGCAGCAACAGGTCTCACTCAGACAGAAAAAAAGTTTTCCTTTCACTTGTCAGGAGAGGAGAGCAGTGACTGCAGGAACACCAGCAGTTTGTCTGAGGTAACTTTGCTGTATGCTGACAATCCTGTTTCTTTTCTGCCTTCATTCTTACTTTTTTTTATTTTAGCCTCTCTCTCTGTACTCCAGCTCAAATAAATACGGTTAGCCAGTCAAAGTGAAATGAATCACAAATGTCCACATGATAGTTGCAGGATAATCTGTTATTGCACTTTTTTTTGTGGTTGTTTATCTATCTAACCGTGATAGTTAGCCTCATACATGTAAACAAACCGTGCAGATGACGGTTTGGTCAGCTGACACGCTGATATAGATCCACATGCAGTTAGCCGTAATGCTGCTACAGGCAGCTAGTTCCTGTGTTTATTTTCCTTGTCAGACAATTAACAATCTGAGCTTAGTGGGCGTACACGGCTGCTAGCTGAAACAATACTGGAAGAAATGTGTAATGGAAAAAGATTATCTGTGATGGTGTAAATCCTGTCAAAAGTACAGCAAACATCCTTATGTCAACAAAGTGCAGATGTTCTTTTACAGAAAATATAATATCCAGTCTGTTTAATACAGTCCCAATAACAGATTCAACAGACCTTCTCATACTAGCCGTCTTGGTTGTTTGGCATCAGACTTATCTGCCAAAGCAAATAAAACTTGAGCTTGCAGATTTATCTGGTTCCCAGGCTAACCTGGAACCAAAATAATAGGTCCAGGTTGAAAAAAAAAACAATTTCCCCCTTTAAGCCGAAGTGAAAATGAGGTTTCAGCAGTCCTAGTAAGCCAAATCAAGTGGATGTAGTTGAGCTGCCTATTATTTGCAAAATTCTGTTTTTATGTGACCTCTTCTGCAGAACGATGCAACAGGATGCAGTCTAGTTAAACACAAAAACAAAGTGTATAAAAGACTTAACTGAAAGATAACTCTGTCTCATTTGATTTGAAGTTTGAACTTTGTATTAAATTAAGATCTGAATCTGTCCTTTGTAATTTTTGGACATTAAAACGGAAGCTTTTAAACAAATGTTATTTGTTAGTTATTATCATCAGCATTATAATTATGTCATTTGGAGGATTCCAGGTTCTTGTCTCACCCTATGCTTGCCATGTGGCAAAATGGCTTTACTCACTTGGAGGGCTTTTAATGA
The DNA here is from genome assembly GCA_036937835.1 of Pampus argenteus. NCBI lineage: Eukaryota > Metazoa > Chordata > Actinopteri > Scombriformes > Stromateidae > Pampus > Pampus argenteus. The sequence goes on along the minus strand of CM072872.1, from coordinate 13,465,363 downwards.
GCTAATTAACCTTTCCTGCATGTCTTCCAGGGGGTGGAGCAGAGCAGAGCCTGACGATTTAAAACAATGTTTCTGCTCCTGCTTTCAAAATGCAGCACGCTGCACTCCACAGGTATCAAAGCCATTTAAATACACAATGGATTTCCTTAGCCATATGTGATACTGTTCGTTTAACAGTATGCTAAACATAATTAAACACCAAAAGACCAAATATGTCAGTGTGTTAACAGCTTGAACAGTGGTGTAAAGGTCACTGTGAATGTAAAAATTGTGGTCTTAAATGAAAAAGTGTGCTTTAAAGGAATGATGTACAGATCGTCTTTTCTCACTTTTTTTTTTTTCATGTGACATTTTCCCCCACAGTTGCACTGAACGGTAACATTTTTGTAATATATCAAACCCCTACGATGAGTTAGATGCAGTTTTATGGTTTCTTATGTGAGTGCACTCGTGTCGTTCTATATTTTTAGTTTTACGCACTTCTGTTTTTTAGTGTTCATTGCACTCTCCCTTCATTCAAGAAAAGTTGTGGGAGCAATATCATTCACCCAATTTATTATTTTGGTGGCTGGCCTAAAACTAAATAAATAATAAATAGAATATTGTTTTGTTTTTTATCCTGAAATGTGTTGTTTTTGTCAAGACCCTGCTGTTGAAAAGAAATGAAATCAAACTGAATGTCTGTTAATTTTTTTTATAAAGGAAATAATTTGCTAGTTATTGTGTGACTGCACTACAGAACATACTTTTACATGTTCTTCTGATTGTGAATAAAGCAGAATGAATGCCGTTGAAAGTATTGGCATATTTTGAAATTTGTGAGTTGCATTTGCGAGCTGGCATGTGATCATGTCGAGTCTTGGCAAATTTCTGTAATGAGCAGTGTTGATATTATTTCTGTACATTCACCGTGACTTGCAGTGACTCCACATTGAAGACACATTGATGGGACATATATATGAACAGCCAGACTTTATGAATAAAATAAAAAAAATATGAAGCAGTCACTTTAAGCGATTTTTCCATTTTAAAGTTGTTTCTTTTCTATTTCAGAACAATGTCGACAACTTCTTTTGTAAGCACACATTTTCACTTTCTATTTTCTGTACTGTAACATGCAATAAAATTGATACATGAAAATCATTTTTGATTTGTCTGTAAATGTACTTTTTAAATGTAAGAAATTACCTATTTCCAAATTCACCACTTCACTTTTTATATTTTGGGAACATCAGTATTTCTTAGTTATGTTGCCATTTACAGTTGACGTTGTTTTTGTACTTCCTTATTTGTGTGCTTGTTGACTTCTTAAGCTGCCAAATTCAAATGTACTGGTGTCATTAATAATAATACCTATTTGTCCTTGGACTAAAATGTCTCGCCAAATGTCCTTACTAGACTGTTACTCATCTCACTGCCGAGGCTGTCCGTCCTTTCCCCACTCTAACTATTACACCGGTCATTAGAATATGCAGAAGTTGAAATGTGGTTTGTCATTTTGAAGTAGCAAGAAGAGAAGGGGAGAGACTGGTCCGGCAGGAAACTGAGTGTGGTTAGCTGAGCGGAACAGTAGAGGGGAAGCTGTTTTACCCTTTCTTGTACTGTATTTGTTCTGCGTAGTCCTTCAGACTAAACTGAAACTGACTACTGCAGGACAAAATTGGGAGTTAAAGAAATCTGTGGCGCTTATAGGCAGGGAGACCTGTCATGCTGCCTGTGTGAGCTCTTGTTAGACTGTATGGGACCCCCGATGGCAGTTTTAGCAGGAGTGGAGCCTGGGACTGCACAAAAGGCAGGTGAAGGGAGGCTGTCCTGGCCAGTTTTCCTGCTGACACTAGTTGCAGTCACCTCCTCCTCTCTTTCAGCTCTGTCCTTGTACCAACTGGTGGCTCTCAGAGCTGAGGTAGAGGGACTCAAATCAGAGGTTTGGCGCAGGAGAGAAGAGGGACAAGAGGCCAAGCACGGAGGCCAGGTGAGAGACCTCAGGGACATATCGAACACCCTCATTGTGTGTATTGTTTTACTTTTTGGTGGGCAAGTTTTTCCTTACCCGAATCGAGGGTCTAAGGACAGAGGGTGTCACTCCCTGTACAGATTTGTAAAGCCCTCTGAGACAAATGTATTTTGTGATTTTGGGCTATATAAATACAATTTGATTTGATTTGATTTGATTTTTCTAAATGTTGTGTCTGTACAGACGGAGAATATCAGTAGCAGGAGAAGCAGCCAGGACCCACTGCAACAGGCGGGCTCTCAACATGCTTCCAACCTGATAAGGAGGAAGAAAATGGTCTCCGGAGCAGAGACATTGGGTAAGATACAGCAGCCTACACCTGAGCCTGGCTGTTTACTGTACATGAGATGCTGTTATTAGTAGCTTTAGTCTTAGTTTAATTTAGTGAAACCAATGGCTTTTCTTGCAAGGTGCTGATAAAGGTCTGATCCACGATACCTTCTTTTTTATGATATTCCCTATACCATCGTCAAGTTTATTTATACAGCCCAAAATCAGAGGTATATACCCAATAAATAAAACATTTAAAACACACTAGCTAAAGTGTGAATGAGTCAATGATTTGGTGACCCAGTGAAATACAAAAAGTCTGAGTTTATTCCTGCAAAAGCACAACATGTGATTAGATGTGTGGTAAGATAATACAGTCTTAACAGTTACAGTTAGACTCTAACTGTAACTGTGTTCTCACCATGAGCTCAAGCTATTTAACAGACCTTGGTGTGTACAGGATGCCAGCGTTTATACTGCTGCTGAGTGCTGATACTGCCAGTGGACTTTTGCCAAAAAAAAAAAGGAAAAACAAGAGGAGCAGATGGTAAAAGAAATAAAATAAATAAAGATGCTGGCTGGTTTTAATATCCTAATTTCTCTTGTCACAGTTTCTCAGCCTTGCCTGCAATTGTTGGCAAACAATAGCAGGAAAACCTTCAGGAAAGGTACAGTATATACAGTATACATTCATGATATGTATTAGTTTTTATTTGGATTTCTTGCCATGTAGTGATGTTTTTGCTATTTGAATTAGTTATGCTTTTGAATCTTTGAATCTTGACTACACCCATAATTACAAAAGAATTATGTATGCAGAAACCCTAAATAGATTACCCAATTACAACAGGCCAACTCTTTGGATAAATTACATTTTTCAGATTTTGGCCAGCAGACATACACAGGTATCCCCTGGCAGACTGGGCTGAGGAGAGGCTCTGCCTTGGAGGCAGAGGGAGACACCATATTAGTCAGAGAGGAGGGCTTCTACTTTGTGTACAGTCAGGTAGGTCCAGTTATCGTTTCATAGTTTTTCCACAAGGGGGTGCAACTGAACTATATGTCAATCAGCTGAGAGGAACATGTCTGACACATATATTGCAGGGAAAGGGTGTGCTTTGTCTGCAGTTGGTTAACAGACCTTGAAGGTCAATGATGCATACATACAAAATAAAGTTAGATATTATTTTGCACTTTTTGATACATGTTTAAAACCCGGGTCAGCACCAGACCTCCTTAACCCTGTATGTCTCAGGTCTATTACGAGGACAGCACCTTTGCCATGGGCCATGTGGTGATCCGGAGGAAGAGGCATGTGGTGGGAGACGAGCCTCAGTATGTGACCCTGTTCCGCTGCATCCAGAACATGAACCCCATCTACCCTTACAACACCTGCTACACAGGAGGTGAGCCTGTTATTGTTCATGTCCTACTATGCGCACCCTTTTTACACTAGTTTTCCTCTCTAGTCAAGCTCATATATATGCGTGTGTGTGTGTGGCAGTAGTTTGGTATGCGTAAGAAAAAGAGAAGAAAAAGTTGTGAATTATACTGTTTCATCCCTCAGGTATTGTAAAGCTGGAGGTTGAGGACAACTTGGAGCTGCTGATCCCCCGGTCCACAGCCAATGTGTCCCTGGATGGAGACGCCACCTTCTTGGGTGCTGTCAAACTGGCTTAAAGTCTATCACCTTTGGACCCGTAGGAGGAAACGGTAACACTTCCGGTGACCGGGCTTGACTGTGGTTGTTGTGAGAAGAATATAAGGAGCAGTCGTTTCTGCACTGGATGAATGACAGACTGTGAGACTCCTGGCTTGTTCAACCTCAGGGCGGACAATTGATGGCATAGGCTTTACTCTTAAACATACAGTATATATGTACCTTATGGCTACAGCACATAATCATAAACACGTGGCAAGGTCTATCATTCTTATACTCTTTCAGTCATTCTTATGTATCAGTCAATAATATTTCCTCCTGTAGCAGCAGTATTACTGTGCCACTGACATGTTTCTTCTCATATACTTATATATACTATATATATATATATATATATATATATATATATATATAGCTTGATTTCAGTTTTCTTGTATATGTCTAATTGATATGAACATCCAGATGCAATAAAGTGACAATTCTGGCACAAGCAATGACATCATTAGGTTGTTGTTCTATAGTTGGCCACAAGAGGGCGGTGCTTCAGTGTAGCAGAAAATCAGGTAAATGAGACTATTTTTTAGATCGATACTCCATATAGGGAGATGATCAATGGATTTGTAATGCCTGGGGACCCCCAAGGAACCAGTGAAATATTCGTCATTGTGTACTATGTTGTCTTCGGGGCAGGCTTCATACATATTTTGGCCACTGGATTTCCAATTGACTTTTCCATGATTTAAAGCCAATTTTTATGACCTGCTGCATAAATTATTGATTCAAAACAAATTGTAATTAAAAACTGAATTTCAAATATGGGTAATGATCTCATTCATATCTTCCACCCCTAGTATACAATACTTATATATACACACAAATGCCAAGAAATATAGTTTAAATAGATTTTTAAAAAGTGTCTGTTATCTGGGGGACTCACTGCTAGAAAATAATGTACAGTACGTACAGCTGTCTGTACCTCATTTTTAGACGCAAAGATTTGGTGGCAGAGATGAGAGAAAACGTGAAAAAAATGACATGCAAGGCAAGACGCCCCCTAGCCTCTAGTGGTTTGGAGGAAAATGCCCCCACATCTCACATAAATGAAAGACAAATACCATGATTGGTAAATGAATTTAAACATTATCATGTTTAAATGAAAATAAACATAAAATCAACTTATTCTCGGCTTAAGCAAAAACTGCTAACTACAATTAACATTCAGATACAAAATGATTAGTGAAGAATAAATAAATGATTCAGTCACAGACTTCTGTAAAAATGTAAAAATGGTGGCAGAGTCAAATAATTCATTACTTAGCCTTTTAAAAATGTCACTTTACTCATTGTAAAAAAGAGGAAAACAGTGTTGTCAATGGGATAGTATTTATTATGTAAATTATAATATCTGTAAATACCTAAAATCAAAATGATTCTGCAGGGCATCTAATCCATATAGGATGGGATCTTATGATAGTTTTCAGTAGGACTATTTTTTTTTTTATAGATATTTAGATATTTAAATAGTTTTGTTTTGGCATCCTCACTCACTTTCCATACTCTGTCCTGTTTCCCCTCTATGTGTAATTCTCTCTCTCACTTTCACTCACACACACACACACACACACACACACACACACACAAACACACACACACACACACACACACACACCTTCTGTCCATTGGGGCAAAACATTAGACAAAGCCCAGTGGGTGGTCACTTCTACGCTAGGCATTTTGCCCTTGGAGTCATGGCTCCATCTGACAAGAGTAGAGACCAAAAGAGGGGGAGGGAGGAAGAAAGTCTAAAATAGAAGGCTGAAGAAGAGAGATTTCAAATGGACTTAATGGATAGTAGTAGCCATTAGTGGAAGAGTGAGTGGAAGAAACTAAAACATATACTGTAGGCTTGTGAGAGTAGACCAGGCTGAGGGTACTTCATCTATGGAGGCAAGGAAGCTCTTTGATGATCCGGTAAACAGAGTGTACAAACAGCAATCGAGAAAAAGAAGAATAAGGAGGAGGAGGAGGATGGTATAAGAGAAGAGGGGAGCACACATCTCTTGTATAAAGGGTAAATGTGTCAGGCATGATGCTCCCCTCCCTCTGGGCCAGAAATGTCTTTGTGTGATGCCATGGTGACGGTTGGTGTGTTGGCGGAAGCTGATGTCATTGTGGGCTCGGCTCTCAAAAGAGACCAGCATCTGACCGGAGCAATCAGGAAATGAGACCTGCTGTGTACACATGCTGGCACTGTGTATAGTTCACACATTCACACGCACACACACACACGTTGTGAGTTGTATTACTGAACAACAAAACGCACATAAAGACAGATATATATCACATATACACTGAAAAATGTCATGAATATTATCACAAACAAAGTCTGTTATAAACAAAAACATACATTTGACAATTGTTTTCAAGTCTGAAAAGTTGTAAGTAAGCATGGTTATCACATTAATATCACAAACACATGTTAAGTGTTAAGAACTTTTCTTATTTTAGGAATCATTCTTATATTTAAAAATGAGGCAAGACAACACAGCAAATGTCTTTTTTTAATGTAAAAACTCTGTTAGCTCACTCTATTGGAAAGGAGAAGTTTTTTTTTTCTGTTTCATATTAATACTTGTCTTAAGATTACACAATTGTTTGTTTATTTATAGGGGTTTTTATTGTAAATTCAGTGTCTGACACATGTGTGTCACATGTACACATGTGTCATCAGTTACAGTCCCCCAGAGACTCCAGTAAAAACTTTACCCTTGATTGTTTGGTTATTTCATCACAAATGTTTAATGATATGGAGAAATACCTTAAGATTAAATGTGGACCTTATCGTCTCTGTGTCCTCATCCTCTCTTCTCCCTCTTTCCCTTTTTAGGAGCTTTAGGACCGGTCGGACTGATGACAGGGAGTAATGATGATCCCTGAATCCTCATTATGCTCTGTATCTGCAGAAGACCACCACAAACACATTGATACACACACTGCAGCGTCTGCAAACAGACATGTTGTACACTTACACATGCACGCATCTTCACCCTCTCTTAAATACTAATAACATGTGCAACACTCACATCGTCACACTGTGCTGCAGTGTACTACACGTTGTTCCATGTACTTCTCTAGTATTTTGGGATTACTTTGATCTGCTGCAGTCAGCCCAAAGTAATCAGGCTGATCCAGAGCCCTCAAGCTGAACTGGCAGCTGCACTGCATGGATTTCTCATTTAAGTGAGGATTTGGTTCAACAACAAACTGGATCGTGCCATCCGTTCCTCTAAACAGCGTGTTCTGAGCTTGCCATGCTGTAGAATTTGAAATGATTCGGCTTGAGAAGACACATAATTGTTTTTGATTTCAAAAAAATGTGACCCAGCAGAGTGAGTGGTTTGTTTTTTTGGTTTTTTTTTTTGCTTTTAACAGTCTTACCATTTGATCGGGTTTGGTTTTTCTCTCCAGACTACATAGGATCTGATGGAATATAAGATGATCTATAATTCATATGGTTCTGCCTCTGCCTAAAATCAAACCACACTGAAATCGCAGACGTGTAATCTGCACGAGTGCAAGAAAATTAAGAGCAGGTTTAAAAGTTGTCTCTGTTCAAGCTCATCTTGATGATTCTCTCTTCTTTTTTTTTTTCCTCTGGCCTTTTTCTCAAGGACATCAGCTTATTACAGAGGAGAGAAAACACATTAAATGGATGAGATGAGAGAGGGATTCTGGTTAGCCACAACTCTACTCCCCTCCTCATCCTCCTTTCTCCTTTCTCCATCTCCTGACTCCCACACTCTGCTCTGCTTTATGGCTCCAACATGGAGCTTTAGCAGTCAAACACACAGAGCCAGAAACATTTTTCCGGGTCTGTTTTTGTGCCATGTTAAAATGCTTTGCACATTTAGAGACTGCAGGACTGAGTGTGCAGTCTGTGCCCACTGTAAATATTAACTGTGCGTTCTCTAATGCAACTTTACTCTGATCTCTCCATCAGTTCCCTTCAGAACATGAATGAAACACCAGAACGCTGCATTGCATGTACAAAAACATGTATGAACCACCGTAACAACTGTTCATAAACAGCTATGTAATAACATCAACAGTTATGAAACTACGATGAACATAAATCTGATTTATTCTTTATTTATCCAGAGAAGAAAGAAGTTACATACATGAGGGTGGATCTGGCGTGTTAATGTTTATTATGCATATTTAAATATACATTTGAATATAAATGCAGGAAAAATACATGCACACACACACACACACACAACACAGACGCAACACATTGCAGTGTGTGTACTATACAGTACAGTGTCACTCATTCCGACCAGCTGCTTATGGGTTTGTGATGTAATTAGAGATTTAAATATCTATCTCATTCTCATTCCCTTTTTTAGACACACACACACACAGACAATCGCTCTCTCGCACTCTCTCTACTTTTTCACTTAATGACTAATGCTCTATCTCTTTTTCAAATCCCTTTCATTCAACCAAACTGGCACGCTCCTCTCTCCCCCTCCCTCTCTCTCTCTCTCTCTCTCTCTCTCTCTCTCTCTCTCGCTATCTCTCTCTTCCTGATGGGATGTCTGTAGAGGATTTTAGACTATGGGTATAGATGTGGAGGGAGCTGGGAGTTGATTTCTCTGTGTGTGTCTCAAAGTGTTTCAGATCTTTGCTGCTGAAACCAGAAGGTCTCTGGATGTTATTTCCAAGCTGAAAAGAAAGCAATAAGAACTACAGGGAACTATAACCATGAGGTATGGTGCCACATGTCTCCTGTTTGTCTGTGTATGTCCTCTGTTGTTTAGCTGTGTGAGAATGTGTGTGACTTTCTCTGTGTCACATACGGCCTGCTGATATAGTGATGGGTCTTTGGTGGTTTTGTTTTCACTATTATTTACACTCTCCATGAATGTGTATCCATAACAGAACAAACATCTTATAAAAAGAGTCAATGGTCTGCATTCATTCAGCTTATATACTGTTCTTTTCAAGGAGCATTTATTTTTCCTGAATGTCCATTGTCTCTGTTCACTGTCTGTGTCTTTGTTTCTTTGCCTTTATCCCTCTTCTTGTATGCTGTTGTTTGCCCGAGATGTTGCATGTATGTCGGCTGGCAGTGCAGAAAAAAGGGACACAGGTTTGTTGGCTTGTTGCTGCACAAATACACACCCATTCATCCAAAAAGCCTTTTGTGGGTCTGGATGTCAGCTGGGAGATCATCCCAGTTTCAGAGGACCTTGAGCAGCTTTCATCCAAACGTTGTGTGGTTGTGTCATGTCTGCTGTATGCAACGGTGAGACAGAAGAGAGACCAAGAAAAAGCAAGAAAGCTAGAGATGGGAAGAGAGGGTAGAGAGAGGGAAATAAATACAAGAACAGAAGCATTGTAGTAGACAGAAAAGATCTACTTGGTGTAACAGAACGTAGCTGAATAACAGACAAGAATATAACTCTGGCTGTGTCACCCCACAAAACTCTGCTTTTGTTTCACAGGAGCTCACAGATGGGCTCATTCAGACGGTAGAGGGCCTACACACCCCTGTGTGTGTGTGTGTGTGTGTGTGTTGAAACATGTTGGTAAACTGATGTACAAGGAGGACCAGCTAGAAAGAGAGTCACAACCCCCCATTGTGTGTGTATGTGCGCATGTATGTGTGTGTGTATGTGTGTGCTACACCCATCTGTCCCCTTGCTCAGCCACGTTGTGGGCCTCCGTGTCTGGCAGCAAGTAGCATGGAGGCATCACTTTCTCTCTCCGAACTTAAAAGATGATTTTATTTTATTCTTTCATGTCTCTCTAGTTTGGAGCGTAGCAGTGCATACTGCTGTCGTCAAAGGGAGTAGAAGTCTGAAAGCTGTCTGCGTCAGGGCACAGTCCAGTCCTCTATACTGTGGTCAGCTGTTCAGCCACATGGTCCCAATTAGTCACCACCCCTCCCTGATAATTATGGGTTGATTTATGACAAAGGGAATATGATGATGATGACACTTTTCCCACCACAAGAAATGTTTTTTGATAGATCTGCTGCTGTCAGAGCTCCAGTGGTGTTAAAAGAATATGCAGCACCCTCCTGTTTCACTCATGTAAAGGAGCCCGCCGACTGTGTGTGTCTGCCACTGAAGCCCCGTGGCTTTGACAAGATTTAAATGCCACCTTTTATGCATGATTAAGGAAGGGAAATGGTTGCTCGTATATATCTGTTGAAAGTGACGAAGAAGAAAAAAAACCTGGAGATATCTCAGTCTGCTTTCTGGTCAGGTCAAACTGATCAAAAGCCTTTGTCTACATTTTTGATGTTGAACTCTTCGCCTGTACACCAGCTGATCTATTCTTAGATGGGACTGGTCAGTCACCATGCGTACTGGATTTCCTTTGCATTTCCTCTGGCAGACAGCCGTCTCATAAACCCCTTCAGAAAAAAAAGAAGAAACATAGCCTATATAAACACATTTACACACAGGCACTGAGCAGATAGATGCATTTCAAGTGTTTGACGTCAGTGTGCAGACAGCTGACTAGGCAGACAGAAGTGGGGGTGGGATGGGATTAAAGGGGTTATCGTTCTTCTGGGGAAGCCATAGATTTATCTCACCCTCAAGTCTGATTAGTGCAAACTGTAATCCACACCAATATTTACTATTTATATTTTATATATATTTTCTATATTTGCCACCATTGTGAGAACTGGAGACAGATATTTGTCATTTCTGACTGAAAAATGTGCAACATCTATATAAGGTGTGATGTGCATTTGAACTTGAAGTGTTTAAGACAATTATTTTTTTTGATTGATCCTATAGGTTATTTTTTTTTAATAATAAATTGTGATCAGATGTAAAATAAAGGTTACTCACAAAGTTTTTTGGTGGCATTTTTTATTTAATTTTTTTTATATCATATATCTCAGGTATCTGCATGAGTTGAACAATGATGTTAAAATGAAGATCAAATCCCAGACTATTCGCATAGGTTAGTGAGACCCATGGGACCGGGCAGTTGGCCCGTTTCAACAGCAGCTAAAGCTAATGACAGGTGGTGGGGAGCACTGCTGGCAGCAGGAGCAGCAACATGTTATTTGGGAGTGGACCACTTCCAGGAGACTGAGATTAAATGTAAACCTTTGTTCCGAGATTCTCTCCCTGTGATAAAAACAATATCATCAAAACAGGATTCAATACAGGTGCACTGAGCTCAAAGGTCAACAAAGCCCTATATGACAGCGGTCTTTGTCAGGTCAGGCGAGGCCGTTCCCCATGTGACCTGGTCATTCTATAGAAGACTTCCTCATATTAATGCAGGCTTCACTGTTGCTAGAATGTGACTGGCAGAGTTGAAGACTTTGGTTCCCCTCTAGAGCTATTATTGGACATAGTGTCAGGGTCAGTTTTTGGGCTTGCCAGGACTTGTTCCTGCTACATATGTATTGCCTCTCATGCTTTTGTAGAATTGGAGAGCTTACATAGAGTGTTAAGAACCTGTTTGCTTGCAAAGAGACAAAGAGCACTCGCCAAGCACCGGTTATGAGAGCTGAAGTGACTTGATTGTGTGACTGAGGAAGATGATGAAGGTCTTTCTCATCAAGAAGAGAGAAAGAGGTGGAAGGGATGAACAGACAGAATGGAGAAAGAGCAGCTCATGAGGCAGCTGTTTCGGACATGTAACATGCATGAAATGTAACCATCACCATCAAGACTCTAGCACATAAACACACATGCGCTCCCCCCCACACACAAACACTTGTCCACCTACCAGGTTCTCTTGCCTGCAGCTAGACAGTGTATATTAGAGTGCTGAATATGAGCCATGCTAATGATTTGAACAGGATCAGTTAAGCATTCCCTTTATAAAACACAGCTTTGATCTATCCAAGAAGCTGTGGGGGGAGTTCACACTGAGATGAAAGATAATGTCTAGCTGTGATGTTTGTGTGCCTGATTTCAAACATGTTATCGCTCACATTCAACCTTAATCAAATTAGGTCAATGCTTAATGGGGCACGATGGCCCCCTCTGACAATGCTATGATACTCTCTCCCACTTACTATGATGCATATAAGAATCCCTGTCAAAAAAAAGAAAGAGATGGAGGATATATGAATGGAAGAGTGAGGCAAGAAGTAACTGAATTGAAGAGAGTGATCGAGGTAAAGTAACTGGTGAAAATGAAGAAGAGGTAAAGAGGAATGGGTAATAAAGCACTCTCAGTCTAGTCATATTCTCTGCTCGTTTCTGATACGGGTTCTGAATAGAGGGATAATATAGGTAAAGAGACACCTCAGACCATACTCTAGAGGGGATTGCTTTGGTTTTGGGTTAAAGGTTTCGCCCTTGAGTGTGTGTGCATGTATTTTGTGTATGTGTGTGATTTGAACCACTAATCTGGCCATTTCATGCCCCTGGCATACCTCGGTTATAGGATTTAATACACTCACCCCAGAACCTCTGCCACCTCTCTCCTCTGTGTCTTGCACCTCCATTTATCCCTCTTACATTTACTTCCATTTGACCTTAAACCCAAGTGGAGTTCAGCTCAACTGAAGTACTGACCACAGGCGTACGTTGCTGTAACAAGGGGCTGATAAGAAGACATGCGAGATAAAGTGCTGGTAAATCAAGGTAAAAGTATAAGACTAAGTCATGACCAGTCTGTTTGGACTTTTGGCATTACTGCAGAGTAAGATGCCAGTACAAGGGCAGTGCTCATAGATTTAAGGAATATTATTATATTGAGTATTAGGAGTCATGCATAGTCACAGGCAGACTAATGACAGTTTGCTGCTAATTGGACAGATGTATAATCTGGTCCATTATGTAATCTATTAAAATATTATTCTATGTATTTTTATTTCATGTTTATTTGTATACGAATAAGTATATACTGTGGCCCTAGTTGGGCCTTTATAGTCTAGCAGTGTAGTGTGCAAGTAGGAACATTACAAGAAAATGTGGGATCAAATCCCTGCAGGGAACATTGAATCTAACACTTAAGGGGCTTGCACTCAAATGTGTTTAAATTGACAAATCAAGCTAATTAAAAAGGGGACAAAAATGAGTACAAAGTAATCAATATGACTTAAAAAAAACCCCACACAGACCTCTCAAATTATTAATATAACACAAGAAAATTGAAATTAACTTCAGCCTTAAGATAGAGCTGTTTGAAAATATTACTTAGCTACCAACTGAGATACTGTATGTGATAGAAATCTCTTGTCAGTTACAGTTTGGTGTCTCAGCCTGTTCATAAGTGCAGTAACAGGTCACTGGTTCACCTTAATGAACGTTTCATAGAGTAAAGTTACTTTTAGCAGGACGCGTCAGAGAGCAACGAAAGGGGAAAATAAAAAAGGTGAACTGCTCATAAAAACACTGATAATTTCACCTAAGTTGTGTACAGTCACAATTTAAGGGGAATCATACGCTACTAGGAAGAAAGCCCCACAGACCGCCGAAGTAAACAGCTAACGTTATGCTAACAAACCACCGTCAACTTTCTACCAAGTGGAAGACAACAGCAGGACGGTTATAAGGTTAGATACATGATAATGGCTTATTGTGTTAAAACTATTGTCATTGCATTTGCTAGTGTTTTGAGTTCGTGTTACCGAGTGGAGAGCTTTGTTAGCTAAGCATCATTTTCGTTGTAATGTTGTGGCCTGATATTTTCCTATTTAGCTAGTCGTGCTGCTTCCTACGTAAACTAGCTAAAGGCTTCATGTTAAACGCTGGCTTCACCCTGGCGGTCAAACATGTTATCTTCAAGGCAGATTTAAGACACCTGTGGGATCACAAAATTACTTCTTATGTCCGGCTATAAACAAGTTATGATGTTTCCCCTTTGTAATAACAGTCTTTTAATGTCCTCACCAGCGGAGTGACTCATTTAAACCTGCTCTGACTTTAACAGCATGCTACATTCAGTCAGTCATAATTTCCACCGTGTGAATACTATTTATGGTGAAGCTGTTTGGATGTCCTTTAATTGATTTTCAGCCCTCATAATTATGTTTCTAACTTCTCCCTGTGCTAGTTCACAACACATTAATATGTAAGTGGACACTGGAAACTAACAATGATTTACACAGAAATAAGGGTTGAAAAGTGTGAGGGAAAAAAAAAGTGACTTCTTGGTTGGGAAATACTATCATTAATTATGTGAGAAGCAGCTGAAAGATTAGAAGAATGACGAGCAAAGTATTGATACAGACAGATGGAGGGATTTTCCAGGGGGGAAAGCACAGAAGCTAATTAAAAACCAGATGATGTGCAAATAGATGTGGCAGGAGAGGAGATCCCACTTTTTTTTCAGAGATATCCTCCTCTCTCTGTCTCTTGTTTACTATTTTTTTTAAAAAGTCTTCCTCCTTGTCCTTTCTGTCCCTGTTTTTCATCAGTGTGTGTTTGGATACCTTTCATTGGCTCTCAGATGCAGGTGAAGTTGAAGATGGGTAGCAAGATGAGATGCACTCCTATAACCTGGCACATACATTACCCACAATGCAACTTGATTCACTTGACTGCACAGATTTGGGTGTGTTATGCTATCCTAAAGCAGAAATGAGGAACCAGCTACAAAAGTCTGTGTAAGCACTTAAGATTTTTTTTTTTTTTTTCCATTTTCAAATATGTAGTCTTCAGACCAAATCACATCATTTGAGGCAATTTATCACACTTTGTGCAGCTCCTGCTGGAGCTACAAAAGGCTCTTTTCAACTTTTTTCATATGTACAGTACTGCGCAAGACCTGTAAACAGGATTTGATGTGTACAATTGGTGTAGTTCCCCTTTAAATATGAAAACAGCATGGTGGTGAGTGGCAGGTGTGTTGGGGGAAGTGGTTGAAATAAGACAGAGATGAACATCTTGGGCCTGTGACGGTTAGGAAGAGAGGGCTTGCTGAGAAGAAGGTGGCTTGTAATAAAGGGCGCAGCTTCATGGTGGACATGGTTGTGGTGTGTGTGTGTGTGTGTAAGTGTGTGTCTTTTGTTTGATTTGTCTCTCAACGATCAGGGTTTCCTCCCCCTTTTCCAAGGTCAACATGGGGATTATTAGCAGAGAGGCAACGTGGTAATGATGGTGGTCATTAACTATTCATCACCTCACACTGCTGGGCCGAGTCTTTAGGTTGATGTGTGTCACAGACAAACACATCTGTTTGTCAGCATTTAAGCTCCAACATGATTGTGTCTGTGTGTAAATGAGACAGCTGGCTGGTGTCTAAACAAGAGTTTTCCAGGCGCACCTATTCAGCCTCTATTGTGTCTCCCATGGTTGCCAGTTCTCTTTGTCTGCCGTTCATGTCTTTGGAAAAGTGTGCCTGTTTGATCACAAACTCTTCGGGTGTGTACGCAACATGAGGTGAATTCAGGCGCCTCCCCTCTTTTATATTCTGCACCTCCCTACTTGTTTTTACACCAGCTCCTCGATGTGATAGTTGGAGGAGAAGGGGGTGGATGCTTGTGAAGCTGGGGGTGTAACTGTACCTCTTAGATGGAGTAAGTGGGTTGGGTTCACTGGGATCTGGAGAGGGGGAGGGACGTTGAAAAAGAAAGAGAGAAAGACAAACGTAAAAGAATGAGTAGCTCCAAGCGGCAGAGTTGCCATGGCTACGGGGAAACGGATGAATGAATGACATCACAGTGGCGGCGAGGAGAGCGAGTGTGAAATTAATTTGGTGGCGGAGCACGGGGAGGCGATTCTCTTTAGGTTTTCATCGGGGCAGACACTCATTTGTCTCTCCTCTGTACCCTGGTGTCTCCTGTGGACGGACTCTCACCGGTAAGGCTTGCTTTCTCTCTATTCCTCCTTTCTCATCAGAGTCAAGGCTGATTTTGAGTACAGTGGTGGAGTGTAGTGATTTATTTTTTTTCTCTCTCTCTAATAACACTCTTCGGGGTCTTAACAACACGTGAAATGGGCATAGAGCGAGGACATGTGTGTGGTTATGTGCATGCATGTCATGTGGTGATCCTGGCGCGCCTCCGGGAATGAAAGGAAAAGCAGATGTGCCGTGCAGTTGTCGCGGGTCTAAATATATCATCAGATGCTTAGAGTGGAAGAATGTGTGCGTTTCTGGCTGGGAATGAACAGCTGATTTCAGTCTGCTGAATGGTGTACAGGTTGTCACAACTTAGAGCTGCATGACTATGAGTATGCATATGTGGGTTAGTGAGAGACACCCTATCATGTTGTGGTGTTTTTTTACCAAGCAACTTGGTGCGCTGATGCTCCCACTTATCATGAGATCATTTTCTGTTCTAGGGAAGTTGTCTTATCATCTCACCACAGGGAGATCAGGGTCAGCTACTGAACGGCACCCTTTGGAGCTGGTGACTGTATTTCTAAAGAACATTTAAGAAGAGAAGCTAGTGTGAACCTGGCTCCTCCGATTTAAAGGTCTTCTTCCTTCACAGCGCACCGTCCTGCTGTGAGTTCATTAGCAAAGCCCGTGCCATTCATCTGGCTGTATGATTAATGACAAAGTTGACCCGCATTGACCCCTTGAGGGACAAACAGCTAGAGTTGAAGGGTTGGGTCTAGAGGTCACATCAAAGCCAATCAGAATCCTTAGCTCAGTCTCTTCTCTTGGCCAGCATCCTGGATGGGGAAGCAGATTACATTAGGGATGAAGGGATCAACATTTAGGCTTGATTTGGAAAGCTTAATTTATTACTAGGACTATCTGCTGGTCTACAAATCTGTTCATGCATCTCAGTGGGATGGTGGTTGGTTTTTTCATCTTTTCAGTGGTTATTATCAAGGCCACATTGTTACTAGGCATAGCTTTCAAGATTCAAGGACACTGTGCTGCAGGCAATCTAGTATTTTGGGCTCCTCTGACAGGCATATGTGAACAGTGCTGTCAGTTTGCATCTAGGGAGAGTATGCAAAGAGATACATTTACATTTCAATTTGCATTTAGTCATTTAGCTGCCTTTCCTAACCAGACTATCCTGTTTTAAAAAATCACAGCAGCTAAGAAAAGAGTGAAAGAGTAAAGGTCTTGTACCTTGAAAACACATGTAGCACACTCACTTTTATACTTTATGTCTGAGACATGTTGGAGTTGAGGAATTGAATGTTTAGTTCTTCATACCTTCGTTTTAAAGTCCAGGTCATGGTGGCACTGCATTCAGTCGAGCAGTTGAAAGTGTCTTTGAAAAGGAGTGAGATGGCAGTCAGTCTGTCTGGCCTCAGCACTGTTGGTAACCTCAAGTCCTCAATTATGAATGGGGAGTGGATGAATATACAGTACATGAGGCTATTTCAGACAGTTTAATTTGATACCGAGAGGAAATGTCGCTGGTAGGTGTAGGAAACTGTATCATAAGTGTGTGTCCCCGTTCGTGATTATAGTCCTACATTTGCAGCTACGCCTCAGGCAAACCTGTTGCCTTGTTGCATTTATTATGAGTGGAAATCAGGGTGGATGCTTCAGTACAGACTATATAAAGCTGTGCTGGCATGCCTTTTAAGTCTAAGTTTAAAAGCTCAACTGAGTGACTGAATGGCAGCTTTTTGGATGGCATGGTTGGCGGCACAAGTGAGCCATTTCTGATGTCACTTTCTCTCAGCTTTCAGAACAGGACTGCCCTGCAGCAACTTTTAAATGTTGCAAGTAAATAATCCGAAGTTAGGTGAGCCGTTGCGCTGCACCCTTTGAGCCAAGTTTTATTCTTTCTTTCTCTATTTACTCTCTGCCTCATCGGTTTATTGTTCATGACTACTGAAAAACAGGGGCTCTTTCAAAGAGGTTGCATAGCGACATAGTGAGTTGAGTAGCATGGAGTGTTTACACCATGCTGAAGTCAGCCTCTGTTTGTGTGTGTCTGTTTTTGTGAGTGTGTGGCCATGTGTCCTTCCTCCTTGTGGTGTCTGCTGGTTGCCAATGCTGTGGTCAGATATGGTGACTGGACCCATACACAAACATGTAAGCACATACACAGACTGTGTGGGGAGTGTTTGTTATAAAGGCCCATCTCATGAGTCATAGCAAATGTCTCATGATAGCAAGTGTTCAGAAGAGTAAAGCAACATGTTGCAGATTGCCACCATTAAAACAACTTGTGAAAATGAACACATTATGGTGAAGCTTTTGATCATGGCACATATCACACAAACAAACGAAACATGTATTTCAAGGAAATAATAGTTCTCTCACTGCAAATGCTACACTTAAACTGAGGAGTGATACAAGCTTGTCCCAGGGGAAATGCACCTACCTTTGAGGCTTTGGTCCGTTGTTGTTTCTGGGTTATAGCTCCTGTCCCCCAAATAGTTCATCCACATGAAGTACTTTCTTAAAAAGGACAGTAACTATCCTGTATAAGACAATAAATGTCTCACAACTGCTACAACAATTCTTGATTTAGTTTCAGTTCCAGAGTTGGATTCCTTGTTTCTTTACTTCTGTTTTTTTTCTGTCATTGGTTTGTTGAGGTTTAATGTCCTTCCCTGTAGGTTGCCATAAAGATCGACTTGCATGAAAATGAAACTGTTGTCAACAACACTGTAGGGTTTACAAGTAGATAGTGAAGGGTCATCTCACTATTTCAGCAAGTCTGGCCTCAAACTGGAGCATTTTGCCATAGTCACAATTTGTTAACGACGTAGACAGTGCTATAATATTGTTTTCTTCAAATTGTTACACTCATACTTAATTATCTTCAATTATGTAATCTAGTCTTTTTCCTGCTGCTGTCCACACACAGTTTTGTGTCAGTGACTATTGTTGTTTTGGCAAGTATTTCAGCCTTGCCAAAACAAACAGCTGGTTGAGTATACTTGTACGTGTTTAGGAGTGTGTGTACATTTCAGTACATTGTGTGTTTGTGCACACTTGCTCACATACACAGGAGTTATCTGAGGGAACATAAGGACTTTAATTTGAGCAGCTGTGAACGTAGCGTGATGCCATGAGCGAAGAGAACAGAACAAGGTGAGAAGAGGACGCCGCTCTGTACTGAGTGGTGCCCACATGCAGGACTGCGCTGCTCTTTTGTTCGTCTGGTTATTGATTGTCTTTGGCTGAAGCGCGCGGACATCCTTTATGTTCCTCTGTTGTCCATTGTGCCAGCTGCTTGGAGCCGGGAGCCTGAGAAGAGAGATAAACAAAGGCAGAGAAAGAGATGGACTCGCTTCCAGTTTAAAGGATTCTGGGAGTTGACGAGCGGAGGGCAGGGGAGGTGATTAAGAGGGACAAGGAGCAACATAATTATAGGCAGAAAGTGAGGCACGAGAATGTGTGAGAGGAGAGCTCATAAGTTATTAATTGTTATCGTTCTCTGTCGCTACCTTTGTCATGTGCTAATTTCCTTCCTTTCCTGTCAAATTCTCTTTACTCTGACAGTTTTGTCGCTGTACTCCTTCTCCCTGTTTTTCTCTCTTCATAGTTAGCGGTGATAATGAGCCAAATTAGTCTGCCATTTGTAACTGTCAACAGGATGATGCTACGGATGTTTCCTCCCTGTCTTTCTTGACTCTTGAACTCTACACAGTGAAATTAAAGAAATTCAAGTTTTCCTGGTCGCTGCATAGTCCGGCCAATCTGTGCCACATTTTGGGAATAAATAATGAATTAACTGATCACTCGTATCCCTAACAGGATGATCAAACAAACCAAAACAATGCCGGCGAAAGAGAACGCCGATGAGATAAATGTTGCTTTATTTCTGTTTTTTGATTTGTGGGTAGGAATATTGTTAGCCATAAACACTTGGGAGTCTGCCTGCCTTTTGTCATAAAGTGCATTGCAGCTTTAATTTCAATCTACGTGCACTTGACAAAACACATAAACATCTATTTGTTTGTTGTCAGTGGAGTTTCTCAGTGGTTAGCAGCATCATGCAGAGAAGATTTAAAATCCTTGGGTGATGGGTAATGCTTCTTAATGTCTTGGTCCTGCTGCTGTATGCGCTTGAGTGCAGGCTAGAAACTTATATTTGTGCATTTAGTATATTGAATCCATCCCTACTCAGTGAAGTTGCTGGTTTGTGCTCTGTCAGAAAGAGTGGAGGAAAGAGGCTTCTGTGCGTTTTATTTATTCATGAATCTTTTTTTTTTGCTGTTTCGGCTGTGCTAAGGAGCATTGTATGCTTTGATAGGACACCTCATTTTCCATCCCAGCCCCGTCCATTAATACAAGATATGTTCATCAAAGCTAAAGCAAGAAACATGAAGGTTTACAAAGTGATGTTTTGATATTTCAACACACGCAAATGCATGTATAAACACACACTTGCATACATGTTTTCATTTATAAAACATTGTCAAAACAGGGGCACTAAATCAAGTCTCTATCAATGTGTAATAACATGTGCGGCTGATGTAAAATACGAAAATACGTCACCATGACATCAGCACCAGAGACCAGTCTTTTAACCATCCACGTATTATCTTAAATACATATTACACTTGATCAGTTAAATATGACTCACTTTTTAAAATATATTGTTTTACAGTACCATGTCAGTATCATTTGGCCATAAATATTTCATACATGTAATTCTTGCACATTTTAATATCTTGGGTGGATAGTCTGTCCCTGAGTAGTGAGAGAATATCCACCCGAGTGTAACTCCTCTTGTAGCCTGTCTGTCAACACCCTCGATGATGCATGGCTGCTCACAGTGAAACCCAGTTATTACATATTCTAACATATGTTTAACTAATCAAAACAATGATCACGTGGCTAAAAGATGAGCTTACAAATGCTGAATATACTTTTGTGTGTATTAAGGTAAGATAACAATAATTGTGATCATGACGCAAAAATGTTTATGATAATCAAGTAACCATAAAGGTTCACTTCAGACTAAATGTAGTCTGAAGTTATTCAAAAAAATGCACTTACATTTGATACATATAGCAGTGTTATGATTCGATACTTGGCCTTAGAAGGTGTCTGTTCCATTTCCAATTTGTTAAAGCCCAACAAATACAGGAGATCTCACATAAAAGTGTTTCACTAGTGGGTTAATTATCAAAAACAATTAACCTACTAGTTAACAAGAGATCACATAGTCTAGTGGGCCATTGTGTTGTAAAGGACTGTTGTTTCTAGTATATCCACCATGCTTGTTTGTTCAAAAAGCTTTATTGTACGTGTGTGTGTGTACTGTATTTATAGCTCTGTATTTGCATGGCAACATTAAGTCATCCATAATTAGTCATAGATTTAAACAATTGAAATTATGATCTGTAATTGATCTAATTATTTTTTTTTAAATCAAAAAAGCAAAAACATCAAGCAATAACATCAAGCAATAACTTCTAGTAGCTACAGATGACATAGCAGCCAGCCAGTCGCTGAGACAGACCAGCTTGGTTACATTTTCTGGGAGCAAGGCTGCCCTTTACTTTTGCACTATATGGCCTGCAAAGCTAAACAGTCTCTCACAAGGTACTGAGGTTGCTGGGGAGGCTGACAGCTTTTCATAGGCTCCTGTGTGAACATACCACCACTGCAGGGGACAGTCATCAATACTGATGCTGGGCTCTGCTCTGTAGCACTGCAGCTCTCCAGACTCTTCTTCTGAGTCAGAGTCAGGGATGAATGATTGGCATTAATACTAAGTGCAGTAGGCTGTTTGATTTTCGGCTTACTTTTATTTGTGAAGCACTTTGTGTTGCAGTTCTTCTACTTTATATAAATCAAGTTTGATTTGATAAATTGGACTCAGTAGTCCATCTTATTCTTATAGTCTTTACCTGTTCCCTCTTTTCTCTTGGAAGACATTTCAAATCCTTGAAATGTAGATACAGTGCTGTGTCCACCTTGAACCATGTCTCATCAGCAACAGCCGTGCTGCCAGGTCCCTCTGGAAGGCATTCTTGAACTTCACCACGTAGGCTGGATCATCATCAGTGATGTCCATGACACGGTCCAGATGGCGAAAAAGCAGGCAGCACTACAGAGCGAGAGACGTATGTCTCCCCACCCAGCAGCTCACATTCACACATTCCTGCAGAGGTGGATACGTTTGAAAAGTAAACTTATCTGGATATCTATAAATTTAAGTGTAACTGACTGCCTTAGAAGTAACTGGACTGACAACTCTCACATACTACTCTATTTTCACATCTCCTCAGCGCTCCTCACTCACCTTGCCCTTTAAACTACAATGGGAGCCAATCAGCTTATGCTAAACCAGCACAAACACAATGACAGCCAATCAATGTCTACTTCAGGGTGACTGACTACTGATTTCCATTCCTAACAACTCAAGCATGAAGCATAACTAGATTTTATAAAAAGGAAACTGTCATACAGGAAACAAAACAAAGTTAGAGAATAAAAATTAGATTAACGTGATTAAAAAACATAACACACTAATTAGTTAATTACAAATAATGCAATAATTTGACACCCCTATGCATAATACATGTAAATAGTATTCAACATTAAACATTTGGCTGGTAAAATAAATCCAGAGAGATTTCTTCATATTTAATGCATCACCCCCAAACTTTCCAAGTGCCTTTGTCTTTGCTGTAATTGGGAACGTATCCTACGTCAGAGATCCTGCATTATTAGTGTCAGTTACCAGATCATTGAAAGCCCGTGTACAGTACACACACACACACACACACACACACTGGGGTGGTAACCATAATGGTAACACAGTAGCAATACCGATTGACACCTGAGGGTGATGACAGCACAATGACAGATGTGTCAAAGAGAGAGAAATTAGTCATCTCCTGTGGGACAAAAGCTGTTAAAATGAGAGTTTGTCACTGCTGTATGGAAGCAGGGAGCCACAAAACCAAGCCAAATGCAACATATGCTTCTGTACAGTATGAGCTATCAGTCATTACATTTATCCTAATACTTCACAGACATGCACAGATATGTGTATGTATAGTTACACATATTCTTTGTACAATCAGAAATTTTCTCTCTATTTGTCTTTCAATACAAATTAAAACATTTATATATATATTGAATCCCTTTTCTGTATTCTATCCGGACTCGCTGTGTTTTGGTGCTTGACCTAATTGCTATAGCTGTAGAGAGGTAGAAATTATTAGGATGTGACTCCAACCCATTATCCTGTCGCTGTTACGCCAGTGATGACTTGACTTGCCTTCTAGCAGAATGTTTCACATTTAGCCCTCGTGTCACCTTTTGTCCCATTGTCCTAACACGTCACTGCTCCCTAATACAGCATGTTACATATCTATCGCTGCAGGCAGATATAGCAAGATTTCCAATGAGCCATTAATGCTTCATGACATTCGGATGGAAGAGCGTGACATTTTCTTGTCAGATCTCGTGCTGTGAGGTCTGGATGTCATGAGTGAAGTGTTGATGGGGAAGTCATTGTGTTATCAAAAATACTACACTACCTACCTAGCAAGCAGGGACGCCAGAGGTGTGAATGTAGTATGTATGAGTGGTATTAAGAAATGTGACTTATTTGGTCTTAATTTTAGTGCAGCCACATCCAAATCTGGAATATTATTTTACTCGGGTAGTTTTGCAGAAGATGCAGCATGTTGTTTCTGTGACCTGATTTCTTATGACAGGAATTACTTGAGCATCTAGTTTGACACACACACACACACACACACACACACACACACACACACACACACACACACATCCATTTTCCTTTCAAGTTCGCTCTGCTGCTCTTCCACTATATTGTCACTAGATGAACCTCACCTGTTTTTCATGTTCTTTCATCCCATCTCCACATGCCCGTGTTTGACAGCAATGGGACTATATAGCTCAACGTCTCCCACAGAAAATGCAGCATGCAGATGTGTGGGCACTGTGGCACAGCTTTCTAAAATGTGTGCCACAATCCTGTTTTTAGTCACACACTGCACACCCGGTTAAGCATTTTTACGCTCATCTATATTGTGTGTCTTTAGTCTGTGTTGCTACTTCACATTTAGTCTGCAGGTTTTTCTCCGCTTCATCTCTTTCTTTATCACTCACATTCCCGATCCCCCACCCTGCAAATATATGCAAATGAGTCGTAAAGCATACAGTCATAGAGGTTGCCCTACAAACACACTGACACTGCAAGCACATTATTGCACATTGCATCACTTACTGTAACACTGTGTCTTGGACCATGATAAAAGCATGATGGTGTGTGTGTTGCACTGGTCTCAAAACCTGCCATTCTAGTTAACTATACTATACCTATCAGTTGTTAATTTATGGCCAGTTTAAGTCAATTGATGAGCACTTAACCTGTCACCGCACCGAAAGCCGCACTGCAGCAGCTTCTCTCTCTCTCTGTCTTGCTCCCTCTCTCTCTCTCTCCTCTTTCTTTCTTTCCTTCCATACAGTTTAGCGCTCTCTCCCTGTCTAGTGCCATCTCCTGATTATTTTTCTATCTTTTGCTCCCCCTGCTGTATCTGCATTTCCTCCATTTTCCATTCCCGTCTCTATCCTTCTCCAGTGACCTCCCTTGCTCTCCCTATCTGTGTTGCTCTTTTTCTTTGTGTTCTATCTACATTACAGAGAGGCACAATTAATCCCACCCCCCTAATGTCCATTTTTTTTCTTCCTTTGGCTCAGAAGGTAGGCGATTGTCCAAAGAAGTGTGCGTGCGTGCGTGTGTGTGTGTACGTATGATAGAACTGGTAGGGGGTGTGTAAGGAGGTGAAGAGCATTGCGTCATTGGGGGTGTGTTGAGCGGGAGGTGGGCTGAGCTGGCTGTCAGTCGGTGACGTGAGTGGAGCACGTGCGTTGGTCATGGCTGGGAAGACGTTGTGCGACGGTTATCTGGCTGTAGGCGAAGAGAGCTAGAAAGAGCTACAGCTCCCTCGCCGACGGACTGGCAGAGGGTGTGAATGTCTGTGTGAATGTGTGTGTGAATGTGTGTGTGTGTGTGTGTGAGTGAGAGTCTGGGTCTGTGCGCATGTACATGCTGCACGGGCTGCAACTGGAGCCGCTGCTGCTGCTGGTGAATAATGTAGACAGAGCAACAGAGTTTGGATAGCATGCAGGGAGCCAGATTAATAATGCATCGTGCCGGGTTACAAGCTCTGCATTAGTTTAGTTTGCTGGAACCTGTAGCTGCCTGCTGTCTTCCTGCCTGACTTACTGACTCCCTGCCTACCTTTTTGCCTGCCTGCCAGCCTGCCTGCCTTTCTATCTGACTAGCGGACTGTCTGACTTAGAAAATGTCTAACTACCACTTCATCAAGTGCTGTAAGTAGCCACTCAGCATCTCTTTATCTGGACATGCATGTCTGTGTGTGCAAGTATACTTGAACATGCCTTAGCCATGGGTGTGTGCCTGTTGTATTACCACTTACTATATGTGCAGAGTGTCATATACTGTGTGTGTGTGTGTGTGTGTGTGTGTGTGTGTGCGTGCGCATGCTCGCAGAGTAAGTGGGTGTGTGAGCTTGCTGCATGCTGCAGAGAGCTGCTGCAGATTTGCGAAGTTGACCGGTGAATGCGGCAGGTAGCGTCAGAGGTAAAGAAAGATAAAACAGAGCCACAGATGCAGATCCCATGAGTGTTTGGCATATTCATAACACACTGGCAGACTGACTGAGAGAGAAAGTCATTTCAGAGGGAGAAGGACAGATGGAGAGAAACTGAAGCTGATTTAGAAGAGTGTTGGAGAGAGCGAGGGAATGTCAGGATTGGGAAATGGAAGGGAGGTGAGGATAGGATGAGTGACATGAAGAATGCGGCCAATTGGTGCAGAGAATGATGAGTAGAGTCAGAGAGGAATGAGGGTGAGTGATGCTGCTTTGAGAGGGAATGGCAAGGAAGGATGGAAGGAAAGGAGGAGAGTAAAAGAGGACAAATAGGATGATTTATTGATAGAGTTAATAAAGGTAGTCAGAAAGTCTCATTGATTCTCTCTCCTTAAATTCTCTGCCTACTACATATATTTATCTATTTCCTGTTTATAGTATCTGCAGCTCAAAGCCTGTGTGTGTGTGTGTGTGTGTGTGTGCTATTTTCAAATTTACAAGCTTCTGCAGTGCTGTCAGTGTTATTAGCTGAAGGCTGCATGGGATGTTTCACATTGAATCAATAACTGATAGCGAGGAGATGAGATGGCAGGAGAAGAACGCTCCCCTGCTTTTTATCACCTTCTCTGTCTTTATTTCTTTTGACTTGCTGCATCTCCTCAGATTCATTCAGTCCTTTCTTCCATTAGACCCAGTTCTACTGTCCTTTCCCACTCTCATTCACATCATTCTGTGTCTGTCTGAGAAATTCATCACACAGCAGCAAACGGCAGTATTATTTTTTGTATGTTGGTTTAAATGTATTTGGAAAATGAACGAGTAAAGATGTGTGTTCAGCTAGTTTGATTTACATACTGTATTCATGTGAGAAATGGAAACTCAAGTAGTTTGTATTGATTGAAGGTAATTTTTCATTGATCTTCTGTCAGCTAATGTTGGCCATAGTTGATGTTTCCATTTAAAAATGGAAACCAAAGAAAACGCTCCTGGCAATATTTGGTCTAGAGGGACAGATTTTATATTCACATTATTCACATTCATCATTATTTATTTTGTGCATTTATATAAATATATAATGTACTTTATGAAAATATCTTTATATGACATATGACATCCATCAGGTACATATGTACAGTAATTACATGTCCTGTGTGAGAGTCATGTCTGCATCAGTGTGCCATGTTACATGATGTCTGTTGCGCTGGGAGTTTATGAGTTGATGTTACTGTAGCCTTGAATGCAGAGTGACACAGAGTGTGAAGGATATAAGTGGCAAAACCAAAGAGAAGACAACAGGCAGAGTCGAGACAGAGAACGAGATACTTTATAAATTAAACGCATACACATTTCGTGTTGAGTTAGAGGCTGCTATGTGTTTTGTGAGATCTGCTACCTTACATGACTTATACTATTAGATAAGTATAAAAACAGCATTGTCTACAGCCTCAGTGGATTTTCTTGTTCTGGCAAAGCTGTCTCTCTTCACACTAAACCTTCAATGGATCTAGGGATCGCAGTGTCGTTCAGTCAGTTGGTCCACCACTTTGGTTCTGTTGGATTCATGGCAGTGAAATTATGTCCAGACATTCATGGTCCCCAGAGGATAAAGCCTGTTGACTTTGATGATCCCCTTTTTTGAGCCTGTTGACTTTGATGATCCCCTGAGTTTTCCTCTAGCGCCATCATGAGGTTCACTTGACTCAATAACTATAGTCTGGATTGCCATGAAATTTTGTTCAGATATCCCAGAAAATGAGTCCTATTTACTTTTCCTCTAGCGATACCATCAGATCAGAATTAAGATATGTCATATGATTTGGTTTATATTTACAGTGAGCTGTAGATTACGGCAACATATGCCAGTTCACCCACATTAAGAGGACTCCTCTATGGTCATAGATCGAACAAGTGAAGGGCTGAGAAACATGTGCAAGTAGAAGAAAAAAATCAATATCACAGGACTGATGATGCTGTACTATAGAGAGATGGAGTGGCATTATATTGGAAAAGGCAGTAGGGCGAGTTTTTGTTTGCTCAATCTGCAACCAAGTTCCTGGAAAAAACTACAGTTGAAGGAGACAGCAGGCATGAACTGTATAATAATGACCCCCCTTGTCTGGAGCATGAACACAAGATAATGTTGTTGGTTTTTTTACATGTCTAATCAGAGCAGATGGTTAGTGTATGTGTAAGGTGGTTGAATGAATGTGTAGCTGTATATCAAGCAGAAAAAAACACAAGACAAAATAGCTTTGGCTTGTGAGATGAGAAACTGCAGTATATAAATACATAACGAGCGTAACGTAACGTCCATTCATGTCTGTTATTGTTGTGTTGCATTTCATTCTCTCTTGTTCAAAGACTTTTGCATGTCACTTTCTCCATATGCAAAGAGTTAAAGAAAGACACAGAAAGGGATCTGGGAGACATGGGGACAACATGTCTTCAAACATATCCCACTAACAATACTGTCCACCTGACGAGCAGACTGATGTGTGCTCAGTTACAGAAAGAAAAAGATAACATACTGAGACAGAGACATAGAGAGAACCTTTCAATCTGATTAATGGAGAGACAAACAGGCTCCAAGAAGTGGAGAATTTAAACAAAGTGGGCAAAAAAGGACGAGAGCAACAAAAGCGCACCAAAGCTGAGTTTAATCAAAGAATGCGTAAGACCTAGAGACAGCAGGGCCAAAGAGAGTCTGTGAGTCAGAAAAACAAACTCTCTGCTTAGACATCTTCTTGTTCATGTTCTGCTTGTTCTCCGGGCTGCCTGTGACCTGAATTTGTCAAAGTGTCAATGCTATCAGTGCCAAATACTGCACTTAATATGTGAACATAAACACACTAAATTTCTCTGCTGATATATGTACTTTGTACTTTGACTTAAATTTTACCTTTTATATGAATTATGTAATACATTTTTTATTTATTATGTACTTTTATCTGTGCACACTCAGTGAATCTCATTCTGAGCCTTCTGCCTGCACAAACACTGTACATCCTAATCATGCAAGCAGGCCATAATAGGTTTAGCTGCTGCCGCGCGATGAGATCAGTTTGGCTCTATGGTCCATAGAGACATTATGAGAGAGAAATTATGCAGCGTCAGGACAATTACTTCAGGAGAGACAACACTCAAAATGCTGTGATACTTCTCTCAGCTTGCCCTAGGGCTAAACAGACACAGCAAATATCGTTTACAGTAAACATGCTAAATGATTGCTGACACACAACTGGGCAGAAACAGACACAAAAACACACGAATGCACACAAAACAATATAAGAGGCATTTAAACACAGTTTAGCCTGGAGGTAAAGCTCATAGATTAGTGTGTTTCTATGATCTGAGTCTTGCGTGGTTACCTCTGCATCAAACTGTATTACAGTAAACGATACAGATCAGTGTTTTCCTCATTCTTGCCATTGCGTTGGCAGCTTGCCACAGGAACTTAAATGGAAAGAATTGATGCATAAATAAAATACATGTAATTTTATCAGCTATATCATTATTGTTATCATTGTCTTGCTGTCTCTCTCTGTCTTGTCTCTCAGGTTGTTTCCAGCTATGTAATGTCTTTCGTCAGAACATGGAGATAGACCAGTGTCTGCTGGAGTCTCTTCCCATTGGCCAGCGCCAGCGGCTGGTCAGGAGGATGCGCTGTGATCAAATAAGGGCATACTACGAAAGGGAAAAGAGCCTTCAGCGCCAGCAGGGTGGAATCAAGGTCCGAGCCCCACCCACCCACCGTAAGAAGCACCGCGTTCGCTTCAGCCTAAACGATGTCATACAGGATGCCATCATTCACCATGATGACAAAGAAGGTGTGTGTATAGGTGTACGTTTGAAGGTTTATGTCTGTCTGTCTGTTGTTGTGTGTGTGTGGATTTGTACACAGTAAACATTTGAGGGTGAACACAGTATACTAGATTTGCTGTGTTGGCACACCTACAGTATATTGTCTGTCATGTAATGTTACATTTTCTCACATGGCATTGGGACAGTACAGTGCTGCTGTCTGCAGGTTGCATGATTTGTTCATGGCCACTCGACTAGGAGAACTGAGTGGAGCTCTTGATACAAACAGCTCTCAAGGACAAAATCATGTAGTATTTATGATGATCCTCGCTGTTGTAAGCAAACCGTCATTCCACAGAATGGCTGTACCTTTTTTTTTTGCTTGGAGTCGAGGTAAAAAGAGGCCATTTTGCTTTTTGTCTGTTGTCACCTGTACCATTCACTGCCAGAGTCTTTGGGGGTTTGACAATATTCTTCAGAGATGCCAAAAGTAGAACATATGTGTACGTCTTTCTCTAAACTAGTGCTATATATAGTATGTTTTTACAAGTCTTTGCATCTGTCTTTCTGGATCTGTGCTCTTTATGTGCATTTATCTATTGTCAGGGCATCTACTGACTGTTGGGCGAAACTGTGAGAGCTTTTCTTTGGCAGACAGTAAATCATATGTGCCCTCAAGCATTGGGTTTAAGCAGGACTGCAGCCTTCAAATAATCTCTAGTCTGTTTTTGTAAGATCAGATAGTCAATGAACTCATAGGATTCAAGGGGTCTTCCCACTTTACTCTAAAGAGTATTGATTCTTTCATGTTCTTACTATGCTTTTTTTGTCTATGCCAATCATTTGCCAGTCATTTATACAGCTGTCCGGGTGTATCTGTGTCAGTTCTACCAGCCGTCTTTGCAGGTCACTGTGTTAATCTCTACTCCCTGGCTGCCAATGGGGTTCAGCTGGGGTCTGTGGGAGCAGCTGGTGTGCCATTGCAACAGCCAGACTGAAACCAGGGGTCCTTGGCTTGGCATGAATCAGATCTGCTACCCCTCTGTCTAATGCCTACCTACCAGCCATCCTCTGCCATGGCACTAAACTGGTACCATGCTACTGTTTGCTTTACTACAGGAAGATGTCCTGACCTTTGAGTGGTATTCAAGGCAAGAACTGGATCTAGATTAAAGAAACTGTAGACTCATGCACAGCAGTCCCTGCAAAAGGGACAGATTCATTCTATCATACACCTTGAGTCAAGGGAAGCTTTATGAGGTGTCGAGGTCTTCGCAATTCTGCAATCTTTGCAATTAAGAGATGCTCATGCATAGAGTAACAGTTTTTGTCACTGTTGCTACCTTGAGTTAGCTCCTTTTTGACCAGAGTGTGGGACCCACAGAGTAATGTGTGAACATTTCTGGATATTTTTTTCTCTCACAGAAGTAGCCTATTTTAAGACAAGAGCGAATGTATAAACGGTGAGAGCCTGCGGGTTAATCTTGTGGATGTGGGTAAATGTGTAACTTAAACGGATTTGCAGTCGTAACTCAGTGAAAATCCCAGGATAACTGAATTTCTCACCTAGAAAGTAGACCTCAACAGAAATATTAAACAACACACATTAGTGCCGATTTCCTTTTTTTAAAATACATGATGCAAGCATTTTCACCACATCTATATCATATGTATGACCAGAAAAATTGGATGATATCTTGAAATCGTGTTAAAAATCAACACGTTTTAGGAATATTTTGATTACTATTAATACTTTAATTAATAATTTGTGTCTCTAGTTTTTCAGCAAAAAAAAAGTTTAATTACCTAGTTATGATTCTTGAAATTACATCTACTCCTCTCTCTATGCATCTACAAATATACAAACATATTTCATTTCAATATTTTAACTGCTGGATGCAAGATGTCTTGATGTAAAGTCCATTCTCAGTATACTGTATGTGCATTTGAGGTCAGTTTTCTACTTCACACTTGTGTAAGTTGTATATTGGAAAACTACTGGCTCCAAACCAGTTGTGATCTCATCTAAACTCCCAGAACCCAGATTTACGGTAAGCACAGAGAAACTTTCCCCCTTCAGCAGATGAATATGACGATATGTCAAACTCTGCACATACATCATTCTGTACAGTGAAGCTCTTACATCTAAGTGAGGAAACGATAATCAAAATCTATTTTTGAGTGTATAGTTTATGGGTCCCTTCAAGGTTGAAGTGTGAAATGAGACTGCTAGACTGTGTCGATAGAGTGTAAGAGACCAACAAAAATCAAAGCCTTGTAGCTAATAGACAGTGATGGATATCTTTAACATTGCTGTTATCTGCAATGAACAGTGCGTGGCGTAACTTAATTTTCACATTTTAGCGTGTCCCCAGATGGTGCTGATTAATGAAGAAATTGACAGAAAGTCATTTTGGTGACTCATCATTATTAAGAACTGAGTGTGCAAGAGAGAAAAAGAGAGAGATTAGCCAAATGAGACTCGGAGAGAAAACGGCTAAAGAAACAAAGAGGCTGGAAGGAAATAGATTTACAGAGATAGAAAGAGAGGAATGTAAACCCTTGTCATGTTCTAATTAAAGTCTGTTTTCAGTGAGCCGGCCTTAGGATTTAATTAATAGAAGCAGAAGCTCAGTCTGCTGACAAGGCAGCAAACATACAAGGATTTATTTTTTTTACTGGTTTTGATCTGCAATAAGACGCAAGAGAATGAGAAGAAGATGAACATGTTGCATAAAAAGTAGTGTTATGTTGGAAAAAAAGCACACACCCTATACTAAAATAGAGGCGCGCTGTACCTCATCTTTCTTCTCTTTTCTTTTGTGTCATATGCAAACATCTGGCTCACATGCCTTGTGACATTTGGTGAAATTGCTTTTCCCAAACCAATTTCTTAAATTCATCAAAGTGAGACACAAGTTGAACAGAAGCAGCTGTTACCCTTACAGCCATGGAATCTACAATTTTATTATCTTCTCCTTTCAACAGAATAATAATTTGAAATATGACATTGTGGTGTCTTACCGAGGTGACGATTTTTGGCAAATCACAAAGTGAGAAATGTTGAGAGTTAATGTAAATTATTCATAAAATCTCAAGAAGGGTGAGCAGCAATTAAGGTGAATTTAAGATGACTGTTTTTAAATCATCTGATAGTAATGAGACATTTGTAAGTTACAACATAAAGCAGACTAATACCAACAACGTTACCGGCAACATGTTTGCATCTTGATCCCTCTCATCCATCTGATATTGTTTTAGTTTTACTATTATGATGGTTTACCATTTACATAAACAGGAGTTCTTGAGTATTTGCAGCAGTACTGATGGTGCACCCATTCTCTGCATTAATGGGCAAATACTTCTTCCCCCATGTCTGTGTGTGCTTATGTGTGTGTGAGAGTGAGTTGTACATCAAGAGGTTAAGATATCTTGACACTTTATGGAAGTGTAATTACTGTATGTGTGCATGCACATTCACAAAGAGTTGTCTGAATATCCACCTACTCTTAACCTACGTACCATTATTGATCAGTGAGTATAGATCCATCCTGTAGGCACAAAACAGTCACTCACAGACTCTGATTAGTTTTTTGTAGTGAGAAAAGGAGGCAGCAGAAGTCCACCTTCTGATTTCCACATATGGCTGTTCTCACAGCCAGTTTGCGACACAAAGCATGAGACAGTTCAAGTAAATTCTGCAAACAGGGGACACTACTGTCCTGCAACTATTTTAATGTCTTTCAGTCTCTGTCAATCAGATACTGTGTAAAGAGTGAATGCAGATTAAGGTGAGACTGTATCTTGCTCCACATTTTGTTATATGCTGTGTGTTTTTCAAAAGAAATTATATTCCTAGACACCTGTTGTGATTGTGGTGGATGTGCTGGACACCACCACAGCTAAAGTAGAAAATCAATGTACTACTCAGTATCCTGTGTTGTAGTGGAAACCTAAAGGCATTTAGCTGTCTCTTTATCAATCAGCTGGCCATCACCATCGCACATTGATCCAAAACTGAGGTGTCTCCTTCAGTGGAGAAAACATTATTACTGCAAGCCACTTAAATTTATATACATGTGTGTGTGTGTATATATGTGTGTGTGTGTGTGTGTGTGTGTGTGTGTGTATATATATATATATATATATATATATATATATATATATATATATATATATATATATATATTTATTTTATTTTTTTCTGTCCAAATCATAAAACAATAACCAGAAAGGGAAGTGGAGACCTGTCATGTTTTTGACAGAATGGGACCTTTCTCTACCAGCAGTGGTAGAGAAAATGTCTTGGTATTTTTTGCTGTAATCCAATTTTTCTTACGATTCTGCAGGGCACACTTTTATGAAACCTTAATGGTTTAAAGGTAATCAAGATTAAAGATTTAGTTTGTTGTCATGTTTTGTGTACTAGCATACATAAAAAATGAAAGAGAAGAAACGTCTCCACTGACACTCAGTTCCTAAATATGGTCAGCCCAGAAAATGAATTTAAATCTTTTCACATTCCCAGGAGCGTTTTCCTCTTTTGCTCACAAGCAATTGCATCTTCCTGCTCTTAATCTTCCGGCTGAATTACCTGAGGAGTCTTCTCAATTACTTATTAGGAAAAAAAAGACAGCATTGAGATATCCAGTTGCACAATGGTTACTATCCTAAAATTACACAGCTACAATATTATAATACAACGCAAAGTAGGCAATATAGAAGGTACAATATACAATACAGTATTAATGTCATGATTCATTCATCATGAGTAAGACATGGTTTTAGAGGACAGAATTTACCTGCAGCCTAATTTACCAAAATAGACATTTATAGTTTATATTTGTGGGTTTAAAGTATTAATTTGGCATTAATTTGATCAGAATATTGTTAGGTATTCATCTATATAAATGGAGACAACCAATCAAACCTTTGCTTGCAGCAGTAATGTTAGCGTTCTATCACTGGGAAAGCAGACAATACAATCCAGTAACCTGCTTGCTGCTGTCAACCAGCCGACTGAGACAAAAAGGATACTTCTGATCTTATATTTCCCTAAAGAGCCTGTTGCTTCCTTTTTATAATAAAAAATATATAACAAATATCACAATTCTTTGAACAAACACATTGACATTTTTTTTGACTGCATGCGTTTGCTGTTAAAGTATTGCATGGTTGCAGAGACTGAAATCCATAAAATGTGTATGCTTCTCCCGTGCCAGGAGATCCTGAATCCAACTTACAGAACCCATCATGCATTTAGAGTTCAGCATTATTGGAAAACTGTGCAATATCTTCTTTCATCAGGACAGAAACAAAGAAAAGATTTGGTAGCTCATTTCAGAAACATGGGGCTGTGAAGTGAAACGTGGCCTCCTGTGACTATGACTGTGTGATAAGGGCCAAAGACACTTTTATAAAGGTGAGGGATTTGAACTGCATCTCATATTGGGCTGCTGAAGAGTGATCCTTTACATGAGGGGAATGTATCTGGT
Source organism: Pampus argenteus (assembly GCA_036937835.1). Lineage (NCBI taxonomy): Eukaryota > Metazoa > Chordata > Actinopteri > Scombriformes > Stromateidae > Pampus > Pampus argenteus. The sequence goes on along the minus strand of CM072872.1, from coordinate 13,430,653 downwards.
AGCTAGAGGAAGACTATTGGCAGTACTTCAGTGAAGTGATGTATTACGGAGCATGCATTTAAGGGATTTTATCAAATTCATGGAACATCACGATCCAGTAAGATTAAGAATTAAAAAGACAGGCTGAAGAAAAGTACATTTAATCTTGTACTGATTTTACATGTAGCATGTGCATTATTCAAGAAGTTCAAATTTTTTTTAAACGTCAAGTGTATTTATTTTGTAATTTTCATATACAAGAGATGGGCGCTGTAATCAGATCTCACCTGAACACACAGACCAAATTAATAAATAAATGAATGACAGCAGCATGCATTTTGAAGCCAGCAGAAGAGTTATTAGGACTGATAGCTTTTTTATTTTTATAACTTGGAGCTTTTTTTTTATTTTTATAACTTGTAGCTTTTTTATAGCTGTAGTTTTGCTGAAGGTACAGGCTTTATATAATATCACATTGTTTAAGTGGTGTATGGCTGTGTTCTTATTTCATAGTAAAGGAGGGCAGATAAAGTCTTTAAGGTTGGGTTTATCACAATCTGGGTGTGTCGGTACCTGTAGTAGGGCATCCAGTTCCTGATACATGTTGACTGTTACCAACAAAATGGTTTATACATGTACATGATGTTCAATCAATCTAGCAAATCAGTCTGTACATGTCTTTTAGGTTTCTTGCGCTTGTCATGTTATGCACTCTCTCTGGTTTCCACGCTCCATGCCAGTCCCAATCTGGTTGCCATGGAAACTCCACATATGTCTGTAACAGCTGTTTTACAATTTTCCACAAAATGACAGCTGATTTAGCTTAGCGCCCACTCTTTATTTGCCTATCAACAGCCTCCTGATAAAGGGCTAACATCCTTGTAATTCTGTCTTTGTGAGGACCCTCATTGACATAATGCATTCCCTATTCCCTTACCCTAACACTAACCATCACAACTAAATGTCTAACCCCAACCCTTACCCTAAACTGTACCAAACCCAATTCTAACACTGACCCTAAAAGCAACTGAGGACTGGCCAAAATGTCCTCACTTCCCCAAACCTCCTCACTTCCTCTTTCACTCTGTTGGTCAAAAACTTACTTATTTATCACCTTTGACAAATCAGATTGCCTGATTAACCCTTGAGCCATCCTAGGACATTTCGTGGCTTTTTCTTTCTTTTTCTTTCTTTCTTTTTTTAAGAAATGTGGCTGTGTTGAATGAAGATTGCTAAAATTTGGTCAAAGATATTCATTTTTAATTTTCTTTTAGAATAGAAATCTCATTACTTTATTAAGCCTCAAATGGCTTAGCAGCAGAAATCCATCCTTAAAAGTTCCTAGCGGCAAAACGTGCCCCATTAACAACCATTAAAAACACATTTTTTGATCGCACGTTTATCCTAACATAAATTAATGCATTCCTTTATGTTAAGATTTCATTTTGGACCACTGGCTTTCAATTTGTAGTTTTTATATGTGTCGTCCATGTGGCCCACTTTTAACCCATTCAGTGCTGGCAGCAAAGTTTCACACTTTTTACTGTTTTCTGCGAAAGAAGTGTGTGTGCTTTTGATGTTGGATAATGGTGTGTGTAAAAAAAAAAAGTGTGTGTGTGTGCATGTGAGAGTGTGTGTGTGCATGTGAGTGTGTGTGTGTATGTGTGTGCGTGCGTGTGTGTGTGTGTGTGTGTGTGCAACTTCAAAAGTATTTTCTCTTTGAAATTCACTCTCTGCGCTATGAACTAATTCAATAATAAAAAAGATGAGTAGTGAGAACGAAAACAAAATTGGACTTTGTTTAGGTTCTCGTACAGGTTGTTTGTGCAGGTGCATTGCAGCCGTGGTTATAAATATGAGCAGAAATGCAGGAATAGTTATTTTGGCAAGATGGCAAAAGTGTACACTACGAAAGAAGCGCTAGAAATAGTTATGGAGTCTGACTGCGAGGATGGATCCTCATCCTCCGACTCTGAGACCGACACGGAGGAGGCCTCAGATGTCGAACCAGAGCAGCTGGAGTCCAGCTCATCTTCAGCTGATTCGTCTGAAGGAGAACAAGAACCTGAAGTGGAAGCAGAGGGATGGGCACCTAAAAATGGAAAGATTGTGTGGTCTGCCACAAACAACCAAACGCTGCGCTACATCCCCGCAGCCAGAGGTCCTGTCCTGGGACATGTGCGTTATGCTGCGGCTCGCATCTGGGACCTGATGACGAGCTTTTCGCTCCTGCTGACGGACGAAATCATCCAGCATATCCTGGCAGTAACAAACCTCCACGGGAGACGAGAGATCACAGGCTGGCAAGACCTGGACATGGAGGAGCTGCAGGCGTACATGGGCCTGATTATTTTGGCCAGTGTTTACCGGTTAAAACCACAAATCCACTCTCAGCCTGTGGAGCGAGAAGAGCGGGCGGGCCATTTTCAGAGCCACAATGTCTCACAAACGGGGCCTGCAGGAGTGGCCCTGATGAGGAAGTGCAGGAGGCTGTGCGATTTTTGTAGGAAGAGAAAAGTTGGCAGCACCTGCTGCAAATGTGGAAGATTCTCATGCAAGGACCACAGCCTAATAATATGCAGTCTCTGCTCTACATACTGGCATTTAAAGGGTTAAAAACCAAAAAATATAATTAATATTTGATATGTATATTTCAGGCTGAAGTAGTTCTAAAAGACTGACGTGTTTAAAGTGGAAAAAAATATTATTATATGTTATTTTTATAGCAGTTTTTAGGAAGGAGCCACGTTTTGTCCTAAGGAACACGAATGGATGTTTTTTTAAAAATATGACACTGCAAAAAAAAATAACAATGCATCAAAATCAATGTTGCTGCCAATCATTGACCCACCTTAGGGCCTAATAATAATAGTTAGCCATTAGTCATTGAAATGTATTTTATGGAAATTATTTTAGTTTTTTTGTTTTTTTAAATAAAAAAACAGCAGAGTTATGTAAACATACTGGCATTTAAAGGGTTAAAAACAAAAAAATATAATTAATATTTGATATGTATATTTCAGGCTGAAGTAGTTCTAAAAGACTGACGTGTTTAAAGTGGAAAAAAATATTATTATATATTATTTTTATAGCAGTTTTTAGGAAGGAGCCACGTTTTGGCCTTAGGACCTATTAAGGGCACATAATGGGAAGACCCTCCAAGGGTTAAAATGCCATAATGTCATTTCAGCAGATTCAGGGCTTTAGGAATAAAACATCCTTTCTGTAGTCTAAGTAATGATTTTGGTCTGAGAGAAGTTAAAAATAGTCCAGAGGACTCCAAGAACCTAGTCATGAACAGTCAGCTAGTGCTGGCTATGTGGCTCGTTGCATCGTTTTTTTTTGGAAAATACAACAGTAATGAAGTTTTAAATTTCAACTCATCAGAACAAAAGTAACATTAGAGACGATCGTTTGCTCAACTCTCCTCAACTGAAAAAACTCTTCACAAATGCACTTTGTAGTGCTGAATATATGGATAATAGCTGAATTATCTATCTAACTAAAAATGTGGTCTCCACTAAATATATCTCCTTATTTTTCCTCTCTATGAAATGTAAATACATGTATAGTATAGTGTACTGCACTCCCTCTATACTCCACACAGTGGATATGTGGGCGTCCTACACAGACTGCAACAGTGGTTGGTCATCACGATTCGGTCAAAAGGAATCAATAGTACTGCTGTACTATTGATTCCTTTTGACCATATTCCCAGGCAGACGCTTTAGTTTTTCTTTTACTGGCTTAGGGTCAATGTGTAGTTCTTGACCTTCGACCTCTCTTTAGACACATTCAATAATGTGCCATAAAACTAACACTAACAGGCTGTAACAGGTAGTAGGTTCTGCAGACCAGAAATCTTAACTGCTGACTGACTTTCTTGTTTTGGTGACTGTTTCGTATTCTTCAGCATCAAATCATGCTGATGTATCGCCTACTTAAAGATTTCACCTTCACTGCTTAGCAGTCCTGTGATATAAGACAGGGAAGTTAGAGCAGTGTCTATTCCATGGTACTTAAGTGTTAGATGAGCCCTAATTGGAGGTTTACAGTCCTGAGCTCCAACAGTATGTGGAGGAGATGGAAGATAATCGTCCTGATTGACTCCAAGGTTGGCCAGTTTGTTTCTGCTCAACCATTTAAAAGCTATTAAGCTCTGAAAGCCATTAGACAAATGGAAACATGTTTGTGTACAGTATGTGTTTAGCCTGTTTTTTTTATGTGTGCACATTAGGTTCTGAAATGATTTGACAATTAATTATTTAGGTAGTTTATAGAAAATGAACTGGTGACAACTGTAATAAGTTATACATTTATAAGTAATAACTCAACAAAAATCTCTTTGTCTTTGTAAATAGAATCCCATTCGGTATATAATAAAAAAGTTAATTAAATAAAATAGTTAATTTATTTGTTGACCTAAATTTAGGCTCTGATAACTGATGATGGACAGTGTGGACATGTACACATGTTGGAGCCTGCGGTTTATGGTGGTGTTAACATGTATTATGTTATTGTCCAGTTTAACAGCATCAAACTTTAAATTATTATGTGGGATTTATTGCAGGGCTGTCCTAATATCAATTTAGTGTAATCATCCGTAGGTGCACTATATATACCTATGCTAATGTGCCTATGCAGAAATAACTAATGTAACTAACATTTTTGTAGGGCTACACCTAATTATTATTTTCATTATCAATTAATGACAATCGACTAATTGCAGCGCTACATTTGTGGGATCATGCTGAAGTAGAGACTTTAGTATACGAACTGCAGGATAACAGCAAGTCAGAATAACAGCTGTAGCTTAATGAGTTAACGAAGTCGAGAAGAGAGAGCTAAACAGTAAAACATATTTATTGTGTGTGTGGGTTGAATGAAGTTATCCAAGCAAGTCTGTCAAGATAATGACCCTTTAAATGACCTCATGGGGCTCATCAACAGGGTTCATTAGATGGAATTATCACCACAGTAATTACCATGGTTACTGTCTTCAGAGCCAACGGCTTCAGTGTGTGTGTGTGTGTGTGTGTGTGATTGCGTGATAGTGGTGGCTGTTTTGCTGGTATAAGGTCTTCCAGGGTTTAGTCAGTATCCGTCGAGTCCTGTCAGTGTCATTAGGATCACATATGTCCAAACCACAGTACTCTGCCTCCCTCTCGATTGTCCATCCTGCTCTATTTATCTGTCACACAGTCCAGTACACACACACACACACGCACACACACACCATTTTCTGCTGTGTTCTCATTCATTTTTTGTAGATGTTGAATAAAACATATATCAACAATATAACAAAACTCGCTGTGACCTTGTTTAGCCTACTAAACTGCCTGCTCGTCTGTGTAAGGCTGACTGTGCAAACCTGTTTAATAGCTTGTGCTTTTCGTCAGTAGATCTGTGTCAGTGTGTGAGTGGGTTGTGCGGCTCACTGGAGCTTACAGTGTGCGATGTGAACGTGTGTCACCTGGAGGTTTTCTGGTTTGCTGCTGGAACAAGGAGAGAACAGACACACATACATAGTGCCTTAACACTGATGCACATGGACACATGTCAAGGATACACAGACACTCGACACATTGGTTTTGATAGGGAGTGGTAAAGATCAGTTGATGTGGTCTTTGTGTGTATGTATGTGTCAGCTGTACATGCCCTTGTCTGTCTTCATATACAACAGGTGTTAAGTTATGGACGTACGTAGATAACTCAAATATTGCTGTGTTGCAGTGTTGCGTCTCCTGAAGGAAGGAGCAGAACCCAATACTCCCATTTCTTCTGGTGGATCCTTGCTACACCTGGTAAGACACATACATACACAAATAAGATTTTTGACTGTTGCTGTGAGGGACATTGTAGTGAACTGCATACATTTATTACCTGGAGTTTACCCCGACTTTAACCATACGTGTTACCTAAATTGCAAATTCTCAGCCTAATTTTAACCTTAAGCATGAAATAAATTGTTACTTTTGTGGACATTTTCTGTCCCCATAGCATGATTATGAGTGTGATTCAAGTACAGACCCTCACATACACATACTAAGTGGTGGTAGAAATAGTCAAATATATCCTTTACTTTTTTTTACTACAAGTAGAAACTAATAACACCTGAGTATAATTATGAAGTCTCACAAAATGGAAGTTCTTGAGTTCCAGGATGTTAGTAGTATCTTAGGTCCCAATACGTGATCAGTACAGCATCCAATCAAACTACATGTCACATCATGGTTGAGACCACATGTTTTTTTTTTTTATTATTTGAATGAAGCAATCAGACAAACTGGCTCACCTGTCCTGTCCTGGGAAGATGCTCATTTTACACTAGTGGCAGAGACAGATCAGGAAGGAAGAGTTGTGTTCCAGTACATTTTTCACATACATTAACATCTCTATCATTTATAGTTAGTAGCCCTACATTTCTGCAAACTGATCTTTTGTCTCCACATTCTGCAGTGTGCTCGCCATGACAATGTGTTTGCGGCGGAGCTTTTGATTGAGCGAGGCCTGAATGTCAACCTGCAGGACGAAGACCTGTGGACAGCGCTGCACGTAGCATGTGTGTGTGACCATGCGGACGTGGTGCTGCTTCTGCTGCTGGTGAGTCAAGTCCATTTTTATTCATATAGCCCTGTATCACAAATTTGCTTTTTGCTACAGGCCTTTATCCTTAGACCCTCGATTCAGACACACGCAAGCATAAAGAATTATTACATATTACAAATATACACACACACACAGGCATGTCAACCATTTTGGACATAGCGTTCTTGTTGATCCTTCCCATTGTAAGCGTGAGCGTGTCAGCTACAAATTAGATTAGTGTTTTGGAATGGCTTGGCATATGAGCATCATGTTTCGATATAGCTTTGAACCAGCAGCTGAATTCACATTAGTCATCCAGAATTCTCTCCCCAAGTGGAGCGTCTTTCTTGATGAGGGGTTTTGGATTAACAAGGGTCTGAAATATGACTTTCCATTCTTTCCCAAACCCGGCTGAATCGCTGAAAATGACGATATTTAGAAATTCGACATTAGCGTGATATCAAAGCGAGAGCCTGTTCTGTGGAGGATGTTTCCAGCTTGTCCCGGGTCTGTCTTGACAAGAGCTGTGGTTGTACTGATTAGGTCCGTAATGAGAGCAGGGCCAGCTGCAGGGGAGGGCATTCACATCAGACCCAGTCACTCTGCTAGTGTTGATTAGACCCGGGGAGGGTTCAGTATTTCGGAGCTCTGTAGAATCTTGTACAGCTTGGTTCTACTGATTGGGTCCTGAGTGGCTGCTGGTATCCTGTCTGTGGGGCAGGAAAGAGATGTTCCTGAGAGGAATAGATATGTTTGAAGAGCTGCCATCCAAAGGGTTTACAGGGTGGATCTGTCAGCCTCTACTGACTGTATGACCGTTTGGTTCATGTGTGAGTCTTTTTGTATTTGCATGCTTTTAATTTCCCTGGAAGCAAAGATTCACGCAGGCTGCCTAGCTTGTAGAGCAGAGTGTGATATAGATACACTAAATGCAATTTATGCAGTGAGCTATGCTTTCATTATAGGCAATACCACGAGAGAGAGAGAGATTAAAGACTGCTCCCTGGGAGGGAGTAACTAAATGTCTCCCATTCACCACCAAGACAGAAGTAAATTAGGTCATATTTACACAGAAGTCAGTCCTGTTGGAAGAGAACAGGGGGTGAAGAAAGAAAGAAAAGGACTATTTCAGAGGAATTTGATACATCTCATTCAAACATTTTTTCCAGCTTACTGTAGCAACATATCCTTTGATATTAAGTGCTTATTTATTTGACTGCATCTACTTCTGCGTGTGTGATAGTGACAGGATTTGGATACGAGGACACTAACCCAGTAAGATAGGAGAATTTAAAAGTCTCTGTTTTCAAAGTGTTGCACATTGGCATGGACTGATTTTTTGCTTCAAGGTAAGGTAAACACTTGAGTTTCTTTTCCTGGTACAATCAGCATGGGAGATGTTTTTTGAAAAAGGAGCTCAAGGCACTTCCTGTCTAACGGTGTAAAAATAGGTTCAGCCAAGCCATGTTTCTGATAGAGATAGAATATCCTTTTCTTCTATTCATTCAGTTGTTCACCCATCTCCTCCAGCACAGATACTGCCCAGTCATTCTGCTCTGTTCTCAAGCTTTTGCCTTATCAGAGCTGTAAGTAGAAGATCTTCCCTCAGAATATGATGGGTTTACATTTTAATGAGAAGTGGAACAGTGGTTTTCGCCAGAGGAGCTTGACTGGCAGCCTTATCTTTGATTGGCACAGGAAGGAATATTGCAGCTAATCTATTGTGTTCTGCTCCCTCGACTTTTTCTCCGTTCCCCTCCCCGTGTCCTCTGCTTCTCTGTCCTTGATTTCCTGTCTCCACTTCCTACACAGAGAAGCAGAGTGGTTTTTGCTGACAGAGATGTTACCGAGCTTGTCTTGTGGGGAAAGTAGAGAGAGTGTGATGAGACATCTGGGTACATTGTTGCTCTGTGTCCGGATTGGCACTAATGTTAATTCTCTTATCTCCTGCCTCCAAACAGCAGGAGAGGGGAGTAAGCCATTTCTAAAAACTGCCATTTCCAACCTATTTCCAAACCCATTCCCAAACCTATTACTTCCTAGCTGGAGCTCTGGTTAATGTTTGTCATTGAGACCTTGGCAGTATTAACTGGCTGTTCAAAGACACAGTGAATCATCACTCAGCACATGAAAACATGACAGGGTGTGATATTATATTACTGCTTGTGATGTAATATTAGGTGGTAAATAGTGTCTGCCAGAGCAAATGCTTACCTTTTATTGGGGCCCATGCAGCGTAAGCTGCAGGGGAACCCATTGTTTTTCTACGTTTTCTTATTATTATTATTATTATTATTATTATTATTATTATTATTATTATTATTATTATTTCTTCCGCCATGGGAGTCTATGGCAGCCCATTGAACCCAATGGTAAAAAGTTGTGAAATTTGGCACATTGGTTAAGGACAGTCATATGTGTCATATCACCAAGTTACATGTTGCCAGTAAACACAGTATAGCGCCACCAACGGGTCAAAGTTTAAGGCCCATTTGTGCATGTAACTTTTGAACCGTTAGCCCGATTTTCAAAAACAAGGCATCATTGGATTCCTTGGATCATAGCGAGTCCAATGCACCCTATGACGTCAAAATGCGTCATGATAGATTTTCCGCCATCTTGGATTATGTCGAAAGTGAAACTAAACTTTCAGCGGTCGCAAATTTTGACGGATTCTCACGAAAATCGGCACAGAGCATATTCAGACCAATACGCACAAAAGTTATTAGGCGGATTTTTCAATTTCGACTTTGTTTGCGTGCTACAGCCAATCGAAATCAGCGGCGAAGGCGCCGATTTCGACGTGAGCCCATATCTCGGGAACGCTTTGGCGAAACAAAACCAAATTGCATGGCATGGTTCATGGGTGCGTCCTAAGTGCAGTGAACAAATATGGTGTCATTTTGTCTCTAGGGGGCGCTATAATTAGCAAAACATTGTTTTTGCTCATATCTCCTGAAGTGTTTGTATTTGAAATGAAATTGTGATATCCACAGGTACTGCGGGTGGCCCCATTGATAGTTGATGCCAACTTGTCAGGTTAGCCAATCACTGTTGGCGGCGATGCCGCCAAACAGGAAGTTTGCTCGTATCTCGGCAACGCTTTGACTTACGAAGACCAAATTTGGTCACGTGCATCGAGACCCGCCCCAAAGTGTGCCAATAACATTCGGTGTCATTTGGCCACTAGGAGGCGCTGTAATTAACAAAATTGCATTATTGCTGTTTTGTCTTGATGCGTTTGGATATGACGTTAAATTTTCATGTCTGCCAATACTGTGGAAGGTCACAATTCAGCTCCTGTCCAAAATTTTCACGTCTGCGTAACATTGCGGCCGCCATATTGGATTATGTCAAAACTTAAACTAAACTTTCAGCGGTCACAAATTTTGACGGATTCTCACGAAAATCGGCACAGAGCATATTGAGACCAATCCGCACAAAAGTTATTAGACGGATTTTTCATTTTCGACTTGGTTTGCGTGCTACAGCCAATCGAAATCAGTGGCGAAGGCGCCGATTTCGGCGTGAACCCATATCCCGGGAACGCTTTGGCGAAACCAAACCAAATTGCATGGCATGCTTCCAGGGTGCGTCCTAAGTGCAGTGAACAAATGTGGTGTCATTTTGTCTATAGGGGGCGCTATAATTACCAAAACAGCCCATAGGACCGTATGGTAAAAAGTTTTGACATTTGGCACATTGATTGAGGGCAGTCGTACGTGTAATGTCACCAAGTTACATGTTGGCAGTGAACACAGTATAGCGCCACCAACGGGTCAACGTTTTAGGTACATTTGTGCATGTAACTTTTGAACCGTTAGCCCGATTTTCAAAAACAAGGCATCATTGGATTCCATGGATCATAGCGAGTTCAATGCAGCCTATGGCGTCATAATGCGTCATGAGAATTTTCCGCCATCTTGGATTATGTCAAAAGTGCTACTACATTTTCAGTGGTCGCAAATTTTGCCGGATTCTCACGAAAATCGGCCCAGAGTATATTGAGACCAATACGCACACAAGTTATTAGGCGGATTTTTCGATTTCGACTTTGTTTGCGTGCTACAGCCAATCGAAATCAGCGGCGAAGGCGCCGATTTCGACGTGAGCCCGTATCTCGGGAACGCTTTGGCGAAACGAAACCAAATTTGATGCCGTGCTTTCAGGTGTTGTCCCAAGTGCAGGAAATAAATCTTGTGTCATTCAGTCACTAGGGGGCGCTGTAATCCGCAAAAATGCGTTTTTGCTTTTTTCTCTTGACGTGTTTGGATGATAAACTACATTTTCATGTATGCTACAAATTATTAGTATTATTACATTACTTTATTGCATATTCTGCGTGGGCCCCACATTGCTGCTTGCAGCTATATTTTTTAATTAATTTCACTATAGTCCATATATAGTAACTTAATTAGGCTTGGCTAATGCGCATGCACATACATCAAATGTCTCAACAGAGGTTCTTAATCTCCATGTGTTACATCTTATGGGGACTTCTATTCAAAGCCACAGTGCACAAGATACTGATCTAATTTCTAATTTCATTTCTTGGAGAAAAAAAAGATGTGGTAAGTGATTAGAGTTAATTGCAGACTTGCCCTAATTCAGCTTCAGTGTCTTCCTGAGCAAGAGCTTATATCCTTTGACAAATATATGTATAAATATTTAAATAATAAGTCTACTACTGTATACTGTTTACCACCATTCACTAAAACTCTATTGTTTTTCAAAATTTATGCTACTTGATGTAGGAATGTGATCATGTGAAGAGACGGTATTCTGTCCTGTAATTTCTCATCTTACCGCTCAAAACACTTTGGGGCCACAGTTGTTGAAATGACCCACTTTCTGTGCTTGTGTATGATGAATTCAGAATATGTGAACTGAGTGCTTTGAAGTCAAATGATTAACAGCAAGCCCCTGGCTGCACTGAACTCTACATCACACTTTTCTGGTCTTTCTGCTGATAATGTAGCACTCCCTCCTTCGAACATGCCAGTGTTTCTTCAAGCTATTTTTTCCACATTTCTATGGTATATGATCTGTTTAATTTAAGTCACAAACCTACAAACAAAATAATTAATGAAAATGTTTTCAGGAAATTGCGTTTTTGAATTAACCCCTGATTAATTACAGCAAAATCAGTTTTGCAAGAAAATATAAACAATAGTTTTTTTTTTTACTGAAGAATTGTTATGAAGAGTAGTGCTGTACCAAATACCAGTTTTTTTGTGATTTAAAGCTTCGGCAGGAGCAAAGGGGTGAGGAGAGCAAAGGGAGAGATGGCGAGATGATGGAACAACAAAAATGAGAAGTTTTATCAGTATGTTTGTACTTTATTGCAGACACACAGGAATTATTATTATGTGAGAATTTAATATTTTACTGATATTTTGAGAGTTTAAAAAATAATAACATATAAATTATACAAAATTATGATATTTCAGTCTTTTTCTTTTTCTTTTGAATTTAAATAAAAACATTTTTTTTAACAACTGCAAAAAATTTACAGGGTGGGACGTTACAGTTGGAAAAATGTCATGGTGGATACTTTAAATAATAGTAACACTTTTAAAACATATCTTTTGGCATTTCTGTACTTCACGTGTTGATACCTATATATCTGCAATTAGCTATTATTGGTTGATATATTGACCTGCACATTTTCACAGCCGGGGCTCTAATGAGAACTTTGCTTTGGTTAGATTGTGACAGTGTCCACCTCAGCACTGACTGCTGCAGGGACATCTATCAGCACATATCTGCTAGTTGTTATTGATTTTATGGCAGTCACTGCCATTATCTCAAGAGACTTCCTGTTTCAATAAAAAATAAAAATAAAATCAACCATGGGTAGTGCGTGGTAAACAGATTTCCATCTCTGGAACGTCCAAGGTGGATTCATCATATGGTGGCAGTGTGTGTCAGAGTGTGTCAGGGTCAGAAGTCAACTTGTTAACCCCTTTGCAGTCTGCGTGGACGCTAGCCCATTTATATCTGTCAGCACTTCTCACGTGAGCTCAGACACATGATTAATGTCTCTGGATAAATGGCCCACGCATCATGCTTTCTTTACCACGTTCTGTCTCTTGGTCTTACAGCACTTACATTTTCATTATTTATTGTTATGTCATTTGTCGTTTTCACAGCATCGGTTTGTCACAGGGTTGCATAACAAACAATATGAAATTTGACTGTATTTATGCTCTGCATTTTAACGGAACAGTTCTCGAAGCACATACATCTCAAGGTTTCTCCAGCTGGTTTGTCTGGCTGTGAGTGAAGGTGGTCACTGGTGAGAGTGGCCTCCTGACAGACAGAGTAAGAGATATCTATCTTTCTGTCAGCTAATAACTTCATCTAGCCAGAATCCTATTGACTTTTACTGATCCTTGAAGTTTATTGTCTGGGTTAGCACACCCCTTTACTGCCCACTATTCACACCGCGCACACACACACACACATACACACACATACACACACACACACACACACACACACACACACACACACACACACAAAGAGGCACCCTGAAAGTAGCTGTCAGGTTTATGAGGAAGTTGATTACTGTTTGGGGTTGAAGCACAAATCTAGGGAATATAGATGGAGCAGTCTAAATTTTGCATTAGAAAGGAAGTGTGTGTGTGTGTGTGTGTGTGTGTGGTGATAGGGGGCATAATATTATGTATTGTCTGACTCATTCATCATCTCATCTCTTGCTCTTCAAGCTGTGCTTCACATGGTGATAAGGTTTCTTGTTCCCTCATGAATAATCATAAAGCAGCAGATGATAGTTGTTAATGTTAATTAATTTCCATTGTTAATCACTATCTAACCCTCATAAGTGAGTGAAAAAAACTCCCACTAGATGGCATAGACTGGTGCACAATGACACGGATAAATAACAGCTTTTCACTACAAAACAGCTTCTTTCATAACTCTAACTTGGCAGCAGTGTACTATCTTTATTATGACATTGTAATTGCTTGGTATTTCTTCTGAAATTCTGCAAAACATTTTTTAGAAATGAATGTCTTATTTATAAATCAATAAGGAATTTCAAGTGAAGTGTTCAGAGCACTAAGGTTTACGGCTCTCGTCTGTCAGCTGGCTCCCTTCTTGCATTTTCAGCCTCCTTTCTCCCATTTTGTGCTTTCCCAACACTTCACTGCCTGAGGACTGGGCCATAAATCTCTTTGCAGCGCTGCAACAGGGTTATAAGATTTTTATTAGTTGTAAATATTCAATAAGGATCCTCACTTAGAGTCCCCCGTTCCTGTTATCAGACCTGGTCCAGATACGATCGTTACAGGCTTGTCTTTTATGGTTTAGCCAAACAACAGCCAACAATTCATGGCTGGCTTCTTACAAATGCCACTTGAAAGGATGTATGTTGCTTTTAGTACCTAACCCCCAAAGTACGATAAAAAAAATGGAAAAGGACATAAAACAAAGTCCACAGATGTACATTTTGCATGGCTTGTACACCTTTCTGCTCTACTGGTAAATCATCACAATATTTTTACAAATAATGAGTGCAGTAGAGAGCAAAGAGAAGCAATCAATCATAACCATATTGTAACCAACGACTGTGCCGTTATCGGAGTAACAGTCATTAACAGAGCCCGAGGGAAGGTCTCCCATGTTATCTTGCGCTGTAACAGAAGACTGCTCTGGCAAGGTCCTTGTCCTTGAGCAAACACACATTAATCTTGTCACAAATGTACACACACACATACACACACTGGCCCCCATGAACTCAGGTACTCTGTACTGCCCCAACCCCCCAGCAGTTACATAATGAGTTTTTTAATTCACCCTATTGTCTGTTAATGTCTCCACAGTTCTGCCCAGGTATATGCCTCTGGGAAACCAAGATAATTGTGCCCACTTTATCATTGATTCAATTCTGATGAATGGTCCCAGCTAAAACTCAGTTTGTGTGTGTCTTTGCTTTCTTCTGCCCTGCGTCTGGAAGACTGGGGTTAACGTCCTGCTGCAGGATGTCAACGGGAACATTTCTCTAGACTACGCCTCCGAGGGAACTGAGACCAGCTATATCCTCCGAAAACACCTGGAGGAAAATGGTAAAGCTCAGTACACCCTGTAATTTGTGTTGTATTGTACAGTGAGAGAAAGCTAGCTTTGCTATTTCACATGATCATCATGAGCTCTAATGAGTCACTGAAACGTAGTTGCTCATTTGCATGTTGACTTCTGAGAAGGAGAAAAATTAAGCTAAATGAGGAAAAGTATGTTTTTCATTGCCTTTGTTTAGGAGGAATTTGGGTAATATGTTTCGGAAAAGACAGTGAGTGTGTGTTTGTGAAGGTCAGCTACACCCACAGGCCTTATGATGGTGGGTTGTGATTTAGGCGCTTCTCTTCAAAGGAGAAGGTCAGCATGGGAGCTGGAAATAAAAGAGGCACAAGAGAGAGAAAGTGTCAGAGGCCGAGACAGAAAGTGACAGAATGAGGGAAGGTAGCAGAGCAATACAGAGAGAAAGGAGAACTGGAATCATGCTGACAAAGATAGTGATGAAACAGATATAGACCATGATGGAGGGTCTTCCCTCAATCTGTCACTGGCCACACATGGGATCACATGACAAATATAAGCTTTTGACTCTAGACGGCTAACTCTTCAAAGTTTAGACTACTCTACACACACACATTCTCTCTCTCTCTCTCTCTCTCTCTCTCTCTCTCTCTCTCTCTCTCTCTCTCTCTCACCCCCACCCAGCCACTGAATTTATTGAGGCTCTCCTCTGCTTCTGTCTCCCGGTCCCTGTGGTGATCTCCTTCCTCCTGCCTGCCTCCAGCTCCCCGATACACCCCCATCGTACTCGGCTGTGCCACCATGAAACACACTCTGTAACATAGTCACACCCTGTTTTTCTTTATTTGGTCCCTTGTCTCTTTAACTACTCTCCTGTCATTTCAGGTCCCATCCTCCTTGAGCAGCTCAACCTCCTCACCTGGTTTTCCCCGCCCATCTCCACACCTGCAGCCCATTTTCTCATTAGCCCTCAGTGTATATTTACTAGTCCATTTTCATTTCATCCCTGCCAGAGTGTCTTGTATTGTTTTCGCCAAGCTCTCCAGCAATCTCTGTTTTTGACTTCCTGTTCTGATCCTGTTTTTGCCTGTTGTGGATTTTGGATTCCTGCCTGCCCCCCGTCGGATTTGTTTGCCTGTTTTTTGATCTCCTGGTTTTGACCCTGCCTGTTTCTGGACTCAGTAAACTGATCTGCCCTCGAACTTGTCTGCTTCAGTGTCGTGTTTTTGGGTTCTCCTTGCCAGTATCAGTACCATCCTGACAGAACACTCTGGCCAACATGAACCCAGCCGACTCTGACTCGATCCACAATGAGTTGAGAGCCCAGGCCAGCGCCCTCCAGCACCATGAGGAACAACTTACCTCCATTTCAAGCGGTTTGCAGGAAATGGCGGCCCGCCATGAGAGAAGCTTGGGCAGCATTCAGGAACTCCTTCAAAGGCTCTCCCTGTCAGCTCATGATCCGGACTCCACACCGCCCATCAGCCCTCCCGCCCAAACTCCTGTGGTGTCGGATGCTCGTTTGCCTCCCCCAGAACGTTATTCCGGTACTCCAGGTTCCTGCCGGCCTTTCCTTGTTCAGTGTTCCCTCGCCTTTGAACTCCAGCCGTCCGCCTTTCCCACCGAAAGGTCTCGGGTGGCGTACATCATATCTCTGCTTGCTGGAAGAGCCAGAGATTGGGGAACTGCAGAGTGGGAGAGGCAATCCACCATTTGCTCATCTGTCAAGCTGTTCTCCAATGAGCTACGGAAGGTCTTCGACCATGTCACACCCGGAAGAGAGGTCGCTCGTGGTTTGTTTAACCTGACGCAGAGAGGCAGGTCTGTATCCGATTACTCCATTGAGTTCCGTACAGTTGCTGCTGAGAGCAACTGGAACGCCGCCTCGCTCTTTGATGCCTTCTACAATGGTCTCTCAGATGATATAAAGGATGAGCTGGCGGCTCGGGACCTTCCTGCTGATCTGGATGCGCTGGTCTCCCTCTCAATCCGCATAGATGGTCGTCTGCGGGAGCGGCAAAAGGAGAGAGTTGGGTCCACTGCTTTGTCGTTGCAGGCTAGCCAGCCCTCTCATTCCCCGGGTCGTCCTTCTGAGTTGCACCCCAATGTTCCTCGTGACGCTCCAGAGCCTATGCAGCTGGGCAGGACACGCCTGTCTACAGCTGAGAGACAGCGTCGCATTAAGGAGAACAGGTGTCTGTACTGTGGTCAGGGCGGCCACTTTGCCTCATCGTGTCCAGTAAAAGACATGGCTCACCAGTCTTCCAGAGGGCGCTGGTGAGCCGGACTATGAAATCTGAAAAGCCCTCCCGGTCCCTGATCCAGGCTCAACTGTTCTGCTGTGGAAGTTATTTAACTGTCTCGGCCCTTGTTGACTCAGGTGCAGATGAGAACTTTTTGGACATGGCTCTTGCTTCACAGCTGGGTCTTGGTCGGGTGGTTCTGGAAGAACCTATCGATGCCTCAGCCTTGGATGGTCGTCTCCTTTTCCGGGTTACACATCGATCTACTCCTCTTCAAATGACCATCTCAGGTAATCACACCGAGACACTTTCTTTTCACCTGATCAGGGCACCACAACAACCGCTCATTTTGGGTTTTCCTTGGCTTAAGAGACACAACCCACACATTGACTGGTCTACAGGAACCATACTGCAATGGAATACTCATTGTCACGCTGCCTGTTTGAAGTCTGCTCTGTCATCTGCCTCTGTTTTGACTGTTCCCTCTGAGTTTCCAGACCTGTCAGAAGTTCCTAAGGAGTACCTGGATCTGAAAGAGGTGTTTAATAAAGCCCGGGCCACCTCTTTGCCGCCGCATCGCCCTTATGATTGTGCCATTGACCTCCTTCCAGGTACATTCCCCCCTAGAGGACGACTCTTCTCTTTATCAGCTCCTGAGACAAAGACAATGGAGAAATACATCAATGACTCTTTGGCAGCAGGTATAATACGACCATCATCGTCTCCCGCTGGAGCAGGGTTTTTTTTTGTTGCTAAGAAGGACAAGACCCTGCGCCCTTGCATTGACTACAGAGGACTCAACAACATTACCATCAAGAACAGGTACCCTCTTCCATTAATCTCCTCTGCTTTTGAGCTGCTACAGGGGGCTACAATTTTCTCCAAACTAGACCTTCGTAATGCTTACCATTTGGTGAGAATCAAGGAGGGTGATGAGTGGAAGACAGCGTTCAATACTCCTAGTGGGCATTATGAATATTTAGTCATGCCATTTGGACTCACTAATGCTCCTGCAGTCTTCCAGAGTTTGGTCAATGATGTTCTGCGGGATCTGCTCAATGTGTCTGTTTTTGTCTACCTGGATGACATTCTCATCTTTTCTAAGTCCAAGCAGGAGCATGTGGTGCATGTACGGCAAGTCCTCCAGAGGCTCTTGGAAAACCAGCTCTTTGTTAAAGCAGAAAAATGTGAGTTTCACGTCTCAGAAGTATCCTTCCTGGGTTTCATCATCAACGCTGGCAACATCCGGATGGACCCAGCTAAGACCAAGGCAGTTACTGACTGGCCAACTCCATCCACACGTAAAGAGCTTCAACGTTTCCTGGGATTTGCCAACTTCTACCGTAGGTTCATCAGAAACTACAGTTCAGTGGCAGCTTCACTCACTGCTCTCACCTCCCTCAAGAAGCCCTTCCAGTGGACCTCTATGGCTGAAGCAGCCTTTGGTGAGTTAAAGTCACGTTTCACCTCTGCTCCTATTCTCGTCTTCCCAGATCCTGCTCGCCAGTTTATCGTGGAGGTTGATGCCTCAGACACCGGTGTTGGAGCAGTGCTTTCTCAGCGGTCAGCTGAGGACCAAATGGTCCACCCATGTGCTTTCTTCTCTCGGAAACTGACCCCAGCCGAGAGGAATTATGACATTGGAAACCGGGAGCTGTTGGCAGTCAAGCTCGCGCTGGAGGAATGGAGGCACTGGCTGGAGGGGGCAGAGCAACCATTTGTGGTCTGGACAGACCACAAGAACCTTGAATACATCCGGTCAGCCAGGAGGCTGAACTCTCGTCAAGCTAGGTGGGCCCTTTTCTTCAACCGTTTCATTTTCTCCCTCTCATATAGACCAGGCTCAAGAAATGTCAAGCCTGATGCGCTGTCCCGCCAGTTCCAGTCAGAGGAGTCCCCATCCCAGCCTGAGGGTATTCTCTCACCTGCATGCATCATTGGGGCAGTAACCTGGGAGGTGGAGGATAAGGTAAAACGCTCCCACACTGAACACCCTGCTCCTAGTGCTTGTCCAGATAATCGATTGTTTGTCCCTGACAGTCTCCGTTCTGAGGTCCTCCAGTGGGGGCACTCTTCTCGTCTGGCTTGCCACCCTGGGGTGAGACGCACTTTAGCCCTGCTTCAGCAGCGGTTCTGGTGGCCTTCCATGGAAAGGGACACCCGGGAGTTTGTTGCTGCTTGCCGTGTCTGCTCTCAACATAAGAGCTCTACTCAAGCCCCATCTGGTCTCCTTCATCCCCTGCCCATCCCTCACCGTCCCTGGTCTCACATTTCTTTGGATTTTGTCACCGGGCTACCACCTTCTAACGGTAACACAGTCATACTCACTGTTGTTGATCGCTTTTCCAAAGCAGCCATACTCATCCCATTACCCAAATTACCCACAGCCAAGGAGATGGCTGAGATTTTGTTGCAAAATGTTTTTCGCCTGCATGGTCTCCCATCTGATGTGGTCTCTGACCGGGGACCTCAATTCACCTCTCACTTTTGGTCCGAGTTTTGCAGGCTGTTGGGGGCTACCGTCAGTCTGTCATCTGGTTTCCACCCACAGTCCAATGGTCAAGCGGAGCGGATGAATCAAGAGATGGAAACGTCTCTGCGCTGCCTGGCCTCCCGCAATCCCTCCTCCTGGTCTGAGCTGCTCCTTTGGATTGAGTATGCTCATAATACTCTGCCCAGTTCAGCCACCGGTCTTTCACCCTTCCAATGCTCCCGGGGGTACCAGCCACCACTCTTCCCAGAACAGGAAAGGGAAGCCAGTGTTCCCTCAGTTCAGGCGTACATCAGACGGTGCCGGCGCACTTGGATGCAGGCCCGCTCCACACTGCTGCGCTCTTCCGACCGCTACCGACGGTCCGCCAATAGACGTCGCAATCCTGCACCCCGTTACTCCCCAGGACAACGTGTCTGGTTGTCGACACGGGATCTTCCCCTCAGAGTGGACTCTAAGAAGTTGGCTCCCCGTTTTGTGGGCCCATTCTCAATCTCCAAAGTTATCAATCCCGTTGCTGTCCGTCTTCGTCTTCCTTCATCCATGAGGATTAACCCAACATTCCATGTTTCCAAGGTCAAACCTGTTACGGAAAGTCCACTTTTGCCCCCCTCCAAACCCCCACCACCCCCCCGGCTCATTGACGGGGCACCTGCGTACACAGTCCGTCGCCTCATCAAGTCCCGGCGACGTGGTAGAGGAGTGCAGTATCTGGTAGACTGGGAGGGTTACGGTCCCGAAGAACGCTCGTGGGTCCCCGCTCGCAGTATCCTGGATCCAGACCTCATTACTGACTTCCACCAGGCTCATCCTGATCAACCGGGTGGGACGGCAGGAGCCGTCCCTAGAGGGGGGGGTTCTGTAACATAGTCACACCCTGTTTTTCTTTATTTGGTCCCTTGTCTCTTTAACTACTCTCCTGTCATTTCAGGTCCCATCCTCCTTGAGCAGCTCAACCTCCTCACCTGGTTTTCCCCGCCCATCTCCACACCTGCAGCCCATTTTCTCATTAGCCCTCAGTGTATATTTACTAGTCCATTTTCATTTCATCCCTGCCAGAGTGTCTTGTATTGTTTTCGCCAAGCTCTCCAGCAATCTCTGTTTTTGACTTCCTGTTCTGATCCTGTTTTTGCCTGTTGTGGATTTTGGATTCCTGCCTGCCCCCCGTCGGATTTGTTTGCCTGTTTTTTGATCTCCTGGTTTTGACCCTGCCTGTTTCTGGACTCAGTAAACTGATCTGCCCTCGAACTTGTCTGCTTCAGTGTCGTGTTTTTGGGTTCTCCTTGCCAGTATCAGTACCATCCTGACACACTCTTACTCACACAGGCTCACTTGGCCTCTGTTGCTATAGCAACTTGGCTGCATGCTCTCTGTCCTCATCAAGTTTGAGCGGTTGTGGGAAAAAGACAGGCTGTCTATGTGTCTCTAGATCAGGAAGAAGGAAAATTCTGTTTTTTGTCCCTGGTTGTGCCACCAAAATTCTGCCTCTAACTTCTCGCACGAGCTGAGGCACTGTTTTCATATAATATCATATTCCTACTATTGGAGAAAAATAATTCTCTTTTGTTACAGTAATGTTGAGCATGTGTCAGATACCTACAAACCCTGAGGCTCTCATTTGTTTGCAAAGGCAGACTTATTGATGAGCTGGTCCAACAAGTCTATTTGGAGAAGTCCCATTAGTTAGTGCCCTAGAGCTTATCCAAGTGAAATACAAATTGATTGACAATCAATCCCTGCTGTTACAGCAACTAAAATCAGGTCCACTGTGTTTGTGTGTGATTATGAAGTTGAGCATTCATCTCACAGTTTGGGATAAACAGCCTTGTAGACCTCTGTGTATCTGTCTCAGCCCAGGAGACACGCTACACTGACCTTGTATTGTTTGGTTTAGAGTCAGAAACTATTGGATTATTGTTTTTGTTTTTTTATTGTGGTGTCATTAAGATTGTCTTTGGCCTTAATCCTTGATTTACTCGATTGTAACTCAGGTTTATGTAAGACACCAAAGACATACTAGAGCATGAAATCTGTCAGTCATGCTTATGTTTGTTTTGTAGGTGTGGATGTGTCGTCCATGCACACTATGAAGATGCAGAGACGCAGCACCATGCTGTCTGATGTTAGGCAGCTAGTAGCCACAGGGGGAAGCCTCAACCAGCCCAACGATGACAGGGTCACTCTGGTAAGTGAGGCTCATGTGTGCTAGTGTTTGTATGTTTACCTTTCTTTGCATCTCTCTTTTTATCAGTGGTTTGTTTGTTGTTTGTTTCCTGTTCTTCTTTTTGCCCTCATAACTTAACTCTGTTGTCTCTCTTAAGCTCCATATAGCATGTGCCAGTGGATACAGGGATGTGGTGTCTGTGTTGTTGGATAGTGGGGCGGACCCTAATCCTGCAGACAACAACTTTTGGACCCCTCTCCACCTTGCTGCTAAATATGGACAGGTAACCCACTGCGACATAACAAAATGTCAAAATGTTGACTTTGAATAAGTAGTAATTCCAACTAGCTGCATTGATCCAGTGAGATTGCAGTCACTAATAAAATAATGAGGAAATTATTGACGGATGGATTTTTCTTCTGAGAAACTTGCCTCCAGTTACCCTGCACACACTCTGATAAACTCCTCTTTTTGAGCCTATTGATACCATCAAACTGCACTGCACATGCATTTCTTACAGCATTTTAGATTAGATGGTCTCACTTAGAGGAAAGAATATTGATTTACAGATGGGGTGGAGGTGAGTTGTTGGAGTGATATGATCTGGTGGGTTGGGAGGGATCCAGCTATGAAGGAGATTTCATTCATGTGGTATTTAGAGCCTCTCTCTACTTCTTGGGTTGAAAGGTTAGGGTATGTTTTAAAAATACCTTCTTCCTCTCCATTACCTCACAGCCTTTCTCTGTTTTCATTTATACACAATGGCTGCTTTTGTTTTCTTTCTTTCCTCCAACATGTTGTCTTTATTTAGTTGTTAGTAGATCTTATAATTAGATGAAATAGATCTAAATGTTTACATCTTCCAGACAGCAGAATAACCTCATTGTGTCTCTTTGTTTTTCAGACTTTATGCATATGCTGTTACTCTCTGTGTGTGTGTGTGTGTGTGTGTGTGTGTGTGCGTGCGTGTGCGTGCGCGCGTGTGTAACATATAAGTACATTTGACTTAAGAGTGGCAGTATAGAGGATTGGAGAATTGATTAGATTTCCTTTGCAATGCTAAATCACCTCAGCCATCAGCTTTTTACTGCCGCCAGCGCTTTGCTTCCTGCATACCAACTACTCCTTGAGCCTCCTTAACACTCATTTCCTGTCACCATTCCTCTATAGGTGGTTGGACAGTGGCACATATGTGACACTGGATATTATGGGTTCAAGATGTGTGTATACTGTATCTAGCCCAGTAAGTCACATGTCCCACTAAAAAGATGTTTTACTGATATGAGGCGAAAGCAAACCGTTGCCTGGAAACACTGGCTGGCAGCCATAACACTAGCTGGTACGTGACACCCAAAGACTGATCCTCTAAGAAGATGTATGACCCTTTTTACTGTAGCTAATTAAGCTTCCCTCGCATGGTCTTATGATAAGGTAGGCCCTTGCTCTTGGTGTCCCAGGTTGGGTCAGGATTTTCAAGTTGTGTTCTCTTGAGGGAAGAATTTTTAAATAGTTTTGTGTTGGGTTTTTAAACATAAATGTGTTGAGGGATTCTGGGATTAGAGTAAGTCATTCTATTTTATAATTAAGGTACATGTATTTAAAAGATATATATGAAAGTTTAATCTTCTGAAGCACTTTAATGTTAATCTCAAGATTAATTTTCAAGTTGTATGACAAATATGAAGAGCATTTGGGCCCCCTTCATTCTTTGAAGAAAATTTGGAATCTACATGAGTTATGAGGATATTGCATCCACGCTGATGTCACATACAGATGTCCTTTTTTTCCGGTCCTCTTTTAAACTTTGATCCATTGAAGGGTTTAGATATTGCAGCGCTAGTGACGTGTTGTTAGTATTTATAGGGTGTGAGTGCAGCTGACAGTGTTTGTGGGCAGTAGAGAAGCTCTACACTCAGCTGAACAGCTGCTTGTTGGTCAGAGCCAGTCTGCTGAAAGTGCTGAGTCACCCTTCTGTACTGCAGATGATTACTCAGCTATAGTTCAAAACTGAATAATTTAAATAAAGTGTGTTGGTAATTACCAACATTATAAGCTTTATAATATTACAATATTATTAATATTGTAATAATATAGAGCTCACTCAATAAAAATTTCTTGGTTTGATCCATTGCAGCCTGAATAGTGAACAGGAGGAGGTGATGCTTTGGGTGAATATACAGTATTTCCCAATGATATTTTCCAAGAATCCACCCTGGTTAAGTAGGTTATTTTGTTTTTTTATTAGCCATACTAATATAATATTGACTTTTGTAATTGAGCCGCACTGAAGACCATGCCAGGGTAATGCCATCGCCAAGGAGATTGAATTTACCTTGACTATTATCAGTAAATTGAATCACACTCACAGGGCATTACATATAGCTGTTGGGGAAAAGACTGTAGAAGATGAAGTAGTAATGAAAAGGATGAGTGACTGAGTGCCTCTGTTACACAGAACAATGCAGGGCCCAGGTGATGGCCATCACATGTCATAGTATGTAGAAAAGATCGCAGACTATGGGTTTCCTCCACTGTGACATGTGATGGAAGATCGGCTTATTACAAGGATCTCCTCTGTCTGGGGCAACACTATCATAAGTCTAAGTCTGTGTCACAATATATCTTATCTAAATCCGTACTGTAGCAATAAATGCCACAATGTTTCTTATGGCCTTTAACATGAGAAATAAAAAAAATCTGTGTTTTTTTTTTTTTTTTTACATTAATGGTTTAAGACAAGTGCAGTTATTAATGCCCTAGAAATGTTTGACATTCCTTGGATCTAATGAAACTGGCTGTGGGTGTTTTTGCGATCTCTTACAGACAAGCATCGTTAGCCAGCTTCTGAAGCATGGAGCAAACCCAACTCTGTTGAACTGCAACCAAGACAAGCCCTCAGGTAACATGTTTAGGCATTCACACAAAAAACGAGTGTGTGTGTGCTTACACAAATATTGCAGCTTGAATGGGAAGACATGTTTCAGCAAGCAAGATGTAATGGAGCAAAGAAGCAGAGAAATGGATTTTGACTTATTCAGCTGAGCCTGTTCACCTGCACTAAAAATCACTGTGATAATATTAAACACACACTCACAATGTACATACTCAATACAAAGTGAATGAAGTCTTTCTCAGCCTCTGCTGAGCCTCATCTGAGAGTATCTGCAATAGAGAACTAATTTAATGATGAAAGATAGCAATAACACCTTACCCTTACTCATGCCTGTGCACACATATGGGTGCTGATTAAATGTGGGTGTTGGCGTTAATCATGAGGGGCTGATTAACTTGCTAATGGGCATAAAGCTAGCATTATTCAGGTGCTTGTATTTTATTTTTTTAAATAATGGAAGCAGAGGAAGTCTAAATTAAGAATGTTTGCACAAACCCTATCAATGTGGGAGTAGCTGTGTGTATGTGGATGTCTATTTGACAGACAGTGCAGAAAAGACTTCAATAAATAGTTACAATCTACCATATGAAAATGATGCTCACTTTTACAATATTGTATCTATGGATCCCGTATCTCATGCACACAAGGACGCATGCATACACACAGATGCCTGCTGTCTGCAGAGGGCGATGATGCAACTTGTTGTGCATGCTAGCCATAATACATGATAAGTAAAATAAGTAAAAGAAATGTTTCCTCAGTTGATGACTAATAAATGTGAAATTGTCCGATATGATAGTAAATGAAACTAAAACTTTCCTCAAACATTGACTATACTGTAAGGTGCTCAGTCTGGCTCTGTGTATATTAATGTTGCTGTGAAATCTGTACTGATCTGGAGGTCTAGACCTGCCTGTCAAACCGAACAGAATCATTATAAACCCCCACACTGAACCAGGCTGCTGAATGTAGTGTAGTCATTGTAAATCTAAGCTGTGTCTCATGTGTGATAGTGATGAAATGTGTCATCGAGAGGGGCTTTACCATCTAACCTGTTCTTTGTAAAATACAATACTGTGGCTGCCTTTAACCATTTATTCCCATGCGTTCAGCACACCTCTCACTGCCGCACTCTCGTATTAATCAATACCTCCTTCTTGCATGGAGGCTTATAAGAGATGTGAGCCAACACTTTAAAGACTGAGACAATCACAATCCCCCTCTTTTTCATTTGGAGCCCGCACCCCCGCCTTTAGCAGCCACATGACGAAACAAAGTCGGATCAAGTAATGGGAGTCTAGGGGGCTGTCAGTCACACAGAAATAAAACAGACAGAATGAAGCCATTCCTTTCCCCTGTGCCCTTTTAGACAGACGGGGGGATCTTAACTCCCCCTTCTTCTTAAGCACAGTTGGATTGATCCACAGTGGGGCTCACAGTCTGCACCATTTCAGACTCATCTGTAAGGAATGTGAAGGAAGGTTAAGGAAAAGATGCATCTGTTTGTTTCAGAGTGTAGAATATTATTCTCTTTAGCTTTAGCTTTAATAATGGTGATTTCATGTAAAGAAGAACACAAATAGTCCTCAACCCCCATAAAGAGAGAGGGTGTGACATCGAACCGTGGATGCCGTGGAACTGTGGTTATATAATATGTGCCTTAGCCATTAGGTCGCCTGAATTTCACAATCTCACAATGTTTGTAGTGATGTACCTATCCTGTATATTGTGTTACCAGATATTGCTGCATCAGAGCCCATAGCTGATATGCTGCTGAATGGGGAGGAGAGCTGGCTGCAGAGACTGAAGGACCCCTCTACTCCTCTCCCTTCCACTGACCAACGCTATGATGGTGGATCACACGATCTCAACACCCCTGTCAAGAACTTGTAGGTTAACAGTTACATAAGCACTACTGTTTCTTTTCTCTTCCCCTCATCCACTCACCTCATCCACTTTATTCCAAATCTGCTTCTTATCCCACCATCTGCTGTATCTTTCATGCAGCAACCCACTGGGTCTCCCTATTTCTAAGCGGGACAGTCTGCTGGAGAAATGTGCTATGTTCAGAGAGGCAGGTGTGGCACTGAGTCGACAGCCCTCCCAGGACAATGGCCTTGACAGCCCTTTCAGCTTTGGAGCAAGCAAACTTGAGCAGGTACCTTGTCAATGACAGTAAGAGTATATGCGGGAAAATAGAGATTTTATATATTCCATTTGTTACTTTCATGTTGTGAAAACCTTGTATTTGTCAAGTCAACCTTAAGCCGTTAAGAAAGACAAGCATGTTTTTAGCTTGACCATCATGCACCTCTTTAGTTTTATCAGCCTACCAGCTGTCCAAGAAGTGGGGAATGGGCACATGAAAATTATTAAAACCTTTCTTGCTTTTAACTCTCACCTTGCTTTCTCTTCAGGTAAAGCTGATGCCTCCGGCACCCAATGACGACCTGGCATCCCTCAGTGAGCTGACCGACAGCAGCCTGCTCTACGAGATGCAGAAGCGCTTTGGCAACGACCAAATCTATGTATGACTTTGCTGTCTTTGTGTCACTTTTCAAGAAATCCCAGTCAACATTAAACTCTCATTAGAACACAGACATGCAAACACACAGTCTCTCTCTGGCATAACTGGGCCACTCTAGTTGTTTATTCAAACAAGTGTTGTTTATGGTCTGGGAATCACATGTGGCTTTTACCCCTGAGTGGTGCCATGTTTTTCCCTCCAGCATATATGTTCAACACATATAGTATACTTTGTTTCTCAAGTATAAACATCACACATACTGTCTAAAGCTCTAAAGCTCTAAAAACTCTAATAATATGTGTGAACTCTTGCCCGCTACTACTTTTACAGACAACAACTGGTTGTGAATACTCCTTTTACTTAACATAGCGAAGTCTCTGGACAAGTAAGGTTGTGTTCATGAACCAAATTGCTTCACTTCTCTGTTCTGGCCTTCTAACACACACGCAGACACACACACACACACACACACACACACACACACACATCAATGCTGGTGACAATTGCAAAATCAATACCATTTAGATTGATTGGAAAGATAAATCCATAACTTCAGTAGTAAATGCCCTCCATTTATATGCCTGTCATTTTCTCCTCTCTAAAACTGTTGTCTGGCTCATACATCTCCATGGGGACTGAGCTCTATAAAGACTGGAACCAGATCAATGTAGAACTATTTGGTACACTCTCTTCTCTGTGAAGAGACACTAATAGTCTGTTATTATGGAAACCCATATGGGCGGTAAGAGTAGCCACAGTGGGGGACACAGATAAGGGGATGACAACAAAGGGAAGTAGAGTGGTGATGAAGAAAAGAGACAATTAGAATTCAGAAAAATGAGGGTTGGACACTGAGGTGCAGTTAGTTTGGAAGAAAAAAAGTGGTAAAGAGAGAGGACAGTGAGTGGAAAGTGCTTTTACTTGATGTGATAGTATGTAATTTCACTGACCTGAAAATATCTTTAATAATGTTTCATTCTGTGTTTAGCAAACATACCTAAATAAAGCTAATGGCTTGGCTTGGCTTTAATGATAAAGGTTGCAGTATAGTATCCATCTTTTCTAAAAAAAAAAAAGTTTTGCCACTGAAATGAGTGAAAATCCTCCTTGTTTCTATAGCTAATCTACTTGACCTTACATCCACAATAGAGGGCATCTCAAGAGAGAGGTGAACAAAGCAGAGATGTGGTAAAGGACAGAAATAGGGGAGGACAAAGGCAGTGAAGACTCCATATGTTCCCAGCAGGGTGGTCAGAAATGGGACTTTGATGAGTGGTCTGCTGCCTTCTGTCAGGAGAGAGGGACCAGTGCACTGCTAAACCCCCGAGGAGAGCAGCAAGGAACTGGGGGAAGATGTGACAGAAGACACTGATGAAGGCTAAACTATTGACAGGCATGATTAAACCCGAGTTGGTGGCGAAGTGGCTCACCTTTCTCAGACAGGTTTTAGAAGAAAAAAAAAAGCATTATGAATATTGTGTCAGTTTTTCTCTGCAGTATGTAGACAGTAATTTTTTCCAGCCATTAACCTTGAGCCAAGAAGCAGCATGTTACAGAATGTTAGCAAAGCCTGCAGTCTCCCAGAGGGACTGAGCATTTAGCTTTCAGCCTCCGGGACTCTTTGTGAGAAACAGAGGGTTAGCAGTTTAGTGGAAAGGGTCAGTAATTGGGAGTTGGTTTTTTTATCTAAATGGCATTGGGGTCTATGTGTACACTGTGTGGGTGGCCAGTATTTGGAAAAAGGTCATTACTTGAGGTTATTCTTGGAAGTGGTGAGTTATTGACATGAAAATGATTCAAGTTTGTGTTGTTTTTTCTTTTTTGACTGTTTTGTAGACTTATATTGGACACATTCTTTTGCTGGTGAATCCAAACAAAGAGCTGCCCATCTACTCGACTTTGGTAAGAAGGCGTTTAAATTCTCTTCCATGCTGTGAGTAGCGCTCCTTATCCTGAATTTGCATGTCTCTGTATGCAGTGACCCATGGTTAAAACATGTACTTTTATAACGTAAATGTAAAACTATACCATAAAGGAGGCATGATGGCTATATATAAAGCAGTGCATAAACAGATGAAATGGACCTTGTGGCTGATAAATAATGCAGTCTTCCTGTCAGTGATAGACAATATCAGGCTGAATCTGCATCATTCAGGGAAGAGCAGGATCCAGTTTAGCACACACACACACACACACACACACAATTGGTGAAAAACAGTATATTTAACATATCCAACATATAGAGGACCCTGTTAGTGAATGACTTAATTCAAATCAAACATCCTTATCAACATTGTTAATCCACCAGCAACATTTCACAACAGCAACAGTTTGGCAATTGATTTCAAATGGTGGATAACTCGTTTTGGAATAAAACTGTCCATAAATGTCCTCATTACAGCTGAAATAATGCCAGATTAGGGCTTGCTCATGTGGACCCGAGCAGGGTTGGATGCTATGAGAGATCTTCTCCTGTCATGATAGAATGAAGCCAAGCTTCCTCCGGCTGTCCCATTCTTGCCTGGATTCACTCCAGGCATCTATTCTATATCCAACTGAGAGTGTGTGTGTGGAGGAGGTGGGAGGAGCAAGTGTGAGAAGGACATATGTCACAACATGTGTGATGTGCTGGCCGTCTGTCATCCCCTTTGGTCTGGTGGTCCACAGTCCTTCCCTTTTCCACAGACACACTGGCACACATCTGCTGGACTGGTTGCAGACTGGAGTGTTACAGTCAGCTCACAGTTCAGTATGACAGCCAAACATTAACAAAGTTAGAACGAACTGTCCATCTTTATTTATTACTTCTTACTGCTGATGATAGTTAACACCTAACTGAAGTCTTGATCACTTGAAATGGTTGAATTACATGGTTATAATCAGTTGAAGGAGTAATTATGGAGTTGGAGTAGAGTAGTAATTATATGCACATTACGTAGGTGTCATAGTATTACTGCTTTGCTCTGCTAAATCTTTATACTCAGTGTTACTCGGCCCAGTTACGTATGGTTGTAATCCAATGCCTTGGCATACACTACCTCTCTCCCCCTTTCTCAGGTGAGCGAGTTGTACCTGAGCTCCACAGGACGCCTGTGCTCCTCTCTGCCCCCTCACATCTTCTCCTCAGCGGAGAGAGCTTATCACATGATGCTGCAAGAGAGACGCCCACAGTGTTTCATCTTAAGGTACATCTCACACCCTTCTAATACACAAACATTGAACTCAGTGCCTTTCAGATGCTGAGAGAATAATCTCAACAGAGCGGAATAATTGTGTCAATTAGAGTGAAGTTCATTTGGCCACCTGGTTTGTCCACACCCCTCTGCCTTTACACCTGCTAAACACTCCCCGAGAGATTAATAGTTCTCAGCCTGAGCCGAACTGTAGACCTGCTCAGTGTTTACGAAGAGATGGATGTTTGCTGGGAATGTTGTAGTGCCTTGCTCTTTGTCCTCTACTGGACGGAGGCAGCTTCCTGATTGCAATTAAATCTCGTTCCGGCTCTCCAGTGACATTCCTGCTGAGTTGTAACCAATCTGGCAGAAAGTTAATTCGCCCAGGCCACAGGCTATCCATCTCACTCACATACACACACACACACACGCATGCAAGGACATTGTACTATGAATACCCACGTACACACACACACACACACACACAAACACATTCTTTCTTTCTTGTACTTTATCACTCCTTTTTGTGGTCTCTCTTCTTGTTGCTCTTTCGTTCGAGCTTTCTATTTCACTCCCGATGTCCTCTCCTTCTCACACATACACACACACACACTCCTACACGTTTACAGGCAATCAGCTGCCATAATCTCCCGAGGCCGATGCTGTAACAAAATGCCCTTGAAATCTAATAAAAACTGGTAAATGAAAAGACAGTGGAAAGGCCTTCGGACTTCTCGCTCAGCATGGCTGTTAGCAGGAGAGCAACACAGACAAACAGCGCACCACAGCCCACTGCTGTCATTAGTAAGGGCTCCTGACCCTCTGAAGCCATCTGCTTGGTGTTACTATGCTGGTCCCGACTCTCTGCATGTTGGTGTATGTCAGATCATGTACTGTAGAGGTACCTTATATCAGATTTAATATCTACGCATTGGAAAATGAAAAACCTCCAGTGCAGTACAGTGCGTGGAAAGTGGTGGTCCCATGGTTGGTGGCGAAAGAAAGAGTAGATTGTGAATTTGACAGGAGGGGTCCCTGAAAGGGTGATGTCAGGTAGGTGGATGTATGTGACTGAAGTGACAGAGGAAACATGTAGGAAACACCCCAATGACTTAATACATTACACCTATTCTAACTAATGCAGCAGTATTTTATTTTTTGCTGCATTTGCTTGCCCATTTTTGTCTTCTGTCCTATCTATTATATTTATTACAGTTTCTAAAAGTGAGTTAAAAAGAACATCAAAAAGGTACTGTACATAGTTATGTACAGTTGGAAAGTGTATCAAAATTTAAATATATGTAGTTAATGTACATTACATTACTAGGCTAATATATAATATTACCTTATTATGTATCTGATCTGATTTTTAGTATACAACATGAAAAACAATAATTACGTCACCTAAAATCTGCAACTATCTGTCTCTCTCTTTGTCGCTCTAGTGGTGAAAGTGGTTCTGGGAAAACAGAAGCCTGTAAGCACATAGTGAGACACCTGACAGCCCGATCCAGCCCCAAAGGCTTTGCACTGGAGCCCAAAATGAAACATGTAAGTCTGGACCTGTCTGTCTGCAAGAAGCTCAACTTTAAAATTCAAACAGTCATCAGTTGTGGTGTCCTGGTGAATGGCACATGTGATGTAACTGCACTGTTTTTTAATTTAAAATTTTGTGTGCTATCTACATATCTACATACATTAGTCCTCATCAATAATTATGTAAATATTTGTGTGTACACTAAGAAAAGCACTGACAGTCTTACATCCTTTCTCCTTGTCCTCACCAACGAGTGGTCCAAAAATCAGATAGCACACTGTGTAGTGAAGTAGTGTTCATAGCTGTGTAAATGTATCCTGCTGTTCTTCTGTTGCTGTGGTGAGGGAAAGAATTGATGCATGGATTAGCACACAACAATGTGGGGACTCTGCTTTCTGTCTTTTCTTCCTTGCTTCAAAACTGTCCTTTCATCAAAAACACCAATTGCACATTCAGACCCTTGATGTCTCGTTTGTGGAAGCTATCGTTACACTGCTGATTTTTTAAGGACAGAACCATTTTCAGCAAAGAAGATTGTTTGAGTGTTATTGTTAGAGGAAGGTTCATTCCCCATGTACTTTACTGTTTGTAGCATTTAAACATGGTCCACTTTCTTTTACTGTCCTTGTATTGTATATCGAAAAAGAGAAAGAAAAATCTGTCATTTATGTCAGTACTATTACCACTTCCTGTTCACGGTGCTTAACACATGCCCCAGTTGGGTAATAGTATACCCAGTAGTGCGTTACTTGGGAGTACAAGTGCTGTGTTCTGTTGAAGTCATCGTTATATTGTTAATATCTGGGTCAGCCTGCTCTCTGATCATCCTGGGACACAAAAATACTTAGTGCACAGATAACGGGTTTATGTTGGCATCTAGTGGCAGGAACTGGAATGGGAGCAGAACTCATTTTTGTTTCTGCAGAAATCGGATTTCATTATTTGGAAAAGCATGCATTCAGACACTTAATGTCTCGTTTGTGGGATCTATGTAAGTCAATCTGAAAGATATTTTAAATCACTGGTAACATGTCATTTGTTTTGATGAAATATTCAGGTGAACTGTATTCTGGAGGCTTTTGGCCATGCAAAGACCCTGAGGAACAACAACTCAAGCCGCTTTATCAAGCTGTTGACCATCCAGTACTGTGACAAGAGGAGGACACTGCTCAGAGGTAACTTATATCTCCGTCAGAGATACATTTATTTCCAGGATAGCTGTTTTCACAGGCTCGGTCACCAGAAGCTTATCATAATAGTACAAAGTTATAAACCACAACAAATTTCTTTATATATCTAAGGCACTGTACTGTAATGATGTAGTGAAACACCAGCAGGGGGCAGTAGAAGCCCATGAGTCACACTTTTATGGCGTTTGTATTTGCACTCCATTTTTACAGCCCTGCTCACCTTATTTTAACCGAGTCATTCAGGTCAGTGAGCACTGGCTATTGAACAATGGCCACAGATTGAATGTTGAATACTGGCAATTATAATCAGCACTTCTGATTTCTTTTTTACACACTCCTGGTCCTGTTATTAAAATATAAATCATACTTTATGTTTTAGCCCGTGTGTACACCTACATGCTGGAGAAGTCTCGCTTGGTCCACCTGCCTCCTCAACAACACAGCTTCAGCATCTTCCATCTGATGGCTGAAGGCCTGTCACCTGAGGAGAAGACTGCATTTTACCTCAACAATGTCTTGGCTCATAGGTACGTGGATGTCAGCTGCTGTGACAGCAGACACTGGGGGATTACTTGGTGATCTGGAGCCCAAAACCTGTTTAATTTAATGATTCTTTAAATTGTTTCACATTTTATAAATCAGTTTTAGAGACCTTACCTTGCTCACATTAAATGAGCTCACACTGTACCCTAACAATAATGTAACCCTTGGATCTTTAAACTTCCCATCAGAGTTTGTACGTGCTTGCAAATGTTGTATCAACCAGACTAAGTAGGCCAACAGTGTAGAAAAGTGTGGTTTATATAATGGTGTCCCTCAAAGCAACACCTATTTTTTTGCCATTATAGCATATAATAATATATATATTTGAGATATCGTAATATAGCATCAATGTTCTGTTCTGGTTTAAAGGGTGTATTTGAATACTAAATACTAACTTCTAATATTACTGATGATTATTTATTAAAAATCTCATTGTGCAAACATTTTTTGTGAAAGCATAGTTCCCTACAATATTGTCACAATATTGATATTGAGGTATTTGGTCAAAAATATTGTGATATTTGATTTTGTCTATATTGTCCAGCCCTATTGTGTGTGTGCATTTTTGTATTTGTGCTTGTGTTGCACATCCCCACTTGTGCATTTTCTTATTCATATAACCCAGTATCACTGTTACTGTATCAAGATTCCACTGTACACCACCAGTAGGATAACCACTGCCTGAAGAGCACCGCTTTGGTGATTGAGAACCACACTAACCACTGTGGCATTGCATTAACTCTCTGTGTCTTTGTGTGGCTTTGCTGGATGTGCGTGATTCCAGTTCTGTAGATTTAAAACCATGGTAACCCTTAATATTCTCTCTCACCCAAAGCTTCCTTGAATTGTGTATTGAGTCTGGGTCTCTCTCATCCAATTATATGCACATAAATTCCTGTTGAACATGTTTGTTGAGTTGAGTTGATGCACCTGTCATTGTACACCAATCATAGAAGGAGGCTTCCTCTAGTCCTGCTTGTTTTTTGTATTGATCCATGTTGCCCCATGTTTCTGTCCTTACTCCAGGTATCTTAATGGAGGACTTCCAGGGGAGAACCCTCCAGTAGCTACAGCCTCTACCCAGAGCAGGGAACACCTCATGGCTGTTAAGCAAGCTCTGCGAGCTCTGGGCTTCAACAAGCAGGTATTAATTGGCATGTTATACAGTTTCTGTTGAGCCTGTTTATTTGAGGTCTATTTACAGTAGTGTTGATGTCACTGACCCTCAAATATATTCACTTTTGAGGCCATTTATGAGATTTTACCCCATGTTTGCTGGCACAGGCTGTAACTATGTCTCACCTCAGGCCTCAGGCTGAACCTTCACCTTGTCTGTGCTCTGGCCTCATGGAGAGCAGAACTAATGGTGAATGTGAGGTCTTTTTCTCTACTTGTAAAGTTAGATATTTTAAATTTCATGACCAGAATGTTGTCCTAATAATACCTGATGACATGGTTGCAAGTAACTTCACAAGCTGACAAGAATTGTTTATGCTCCATTAAACAATTGACCAGTATTTTGAATAATAAAATTATTAAATATTATTTAATAATGGATTGTGGGAGGGCTTATGAAGAATTCAGGTGTAAGAAGCATTTGAACTGAGACAGGCATCAGTGATCCGATATGACATATTCAACCTACATATGTAAACTTCGGATCTGGACTGTAAATTGGAAATGATTTAATATAATTCTCTCTAAATCTCAGTGTTACCAAATGCAGAAGTGGCATGTTGATATCTGCACGTAGTGAGCCATGGTACAGTCTGTCCTCTACTCCACCAGCTGTATTCCCAGCTCATTATCAGGTTCTATTCTTAGATTCCTAGTCAGCATCTGTCAGTAGAGTTTGACCATCATCTAACCTTTTAATCCAGCCATAGTCAATATACGCATGGAAGAAATAAGGGAACAGTATCAGAGAGCACTGGTGTTTACTGGATAAGAGAGAAAGACCAGGAAGAAGAAGTGTGGGAGTAGAAGTGATAGACCACCCATTGGTCTCTGTCTAAGCTCTCGAGGGGACAACTCCCAGTCCAGACCCAAGGGTCAATTGTCATTAACGCTCCCTATCGTTTCTTTTCTGTCCCTCGCTTCCTTTCTTCTCCTCTCTAAGCTAGGGTGATGGTGGTCGGGGGAGGGAGGGTCTCTCTGTATATAGAGTGTCAGACAGAGACTAATGCTTGTGTTTATCTCATAGATATCAACTCCAATATCCTGCCTTGAGAGAGCGCGCACACACACACACAC
Organism: Pampus argenteus; assembly: GCA_036937835.1. Lineage (NCBI taxonomy): Eukaryota > Metazoa > Chordata > Actinopteri > Scombriformes > Stromateidae > Pampus > Pampus argenteus. Next base: position 13,395,011 of record CM072872.1, on the reverse strand, counting down.
ACACACATAACCACACACCCTCAAACTCAAACATCCCCCCTCTCAGATTCAGAGCAGTGGGTAATGGGGTATTCCATTAAGCGTCCTCTACTCAAGGGCAGAGAGGAAGGTAGATCAGGATGGAGGAAGAGAAGTGTGTGAATGGTGGGATTAGGGTTGATGTGTCATGAATCGTAAAAAGGTGATGGGTTTTCTAAATAGCATTAATGCTTATCTTATTATTTTGCAACACGTGCAAAACAGGTTATTCTCTATTTCTCTTACTGTTAGGAAATTCCATGAAAATACAAAACAAAAATGTAAGTCATTCTCTCAGTGCTTGGTCAAAAACATAGTTTTATAAAAAGTTAATGTAGTTTTTTAATAGTTCAGGGTTAACTCTATGGAGGAACACTATACCATGCTTTGGCTCCACAGACAATACTTAGTGGGATCAATTCCTTCAAGCCTTTTCATGACATTTGTTGACATTAAGAAAACAGAGATTGTCCTCAGCCTTGTCCTTTGAAAGTGGTTGTAGTCAGAATCCAAGTTATTAGTTGGTTAGTATTTTGTGTAAAGGAGGTCGGTATTAGCACTGACACAAATTGAAATCTGTGTTTTTGATTGCTAGTAGCTGATATTTTAGTCTCTCACTCATCTTTCTTTCTTTTCCACTCTCTCTCTGCCAGGAAGTTGACTCAGTGTTTATGCTGCTATCTGCTGTGCTTCATATTGGGGATCTGCATTTTACTGCATTGACAGATGCCGATACAGCTTTCCCTTCTGACCTGCAGCTGCTGGAGAGAGGTCAGTTACCCCGTCACATGACGGGGGTCACATTTCCACCCTGTATGGAGGTGGGGAGGAGCAGGAAGTCCGGGTGTGTCACACCAGTCATCTTGTTTACATCACCGTCATTGCTCCCCCTCCTCTGTCCCTGTTCTGTCTGCTTGGCAGCTTGCCAACATTAGCTAAAGGCCATAGAGTCACCTGTTTGGCTAGCTGCATTTTCTGCCAAAAGGTAACCATGTTTCATTTCCTGCTATTAGAGTCAGTGTCTCGCTCTTTCATTATACAACCAGCTAATGTGCCTCCGTGACCTCTGACCTTTGTGAGATGGTAAACAAATGACATCATTGCCTGAAAAGGAAAGAGCTAGCCGTTTTCAGGGAGATATGATGTCGTAGCTAGTGATTTCAGCAAAGTGATTCTGGGTCGCTGTCACCTGTTTCTGCTGCTTGTTTATGGGCTCTGCTCAGAAATCCACTGATGACTAATTGTTACCAGCTCCACAGATCGATTCTGTGGAGCTGAGCAATAGCAGAGCTCAGCTTGTTGTAATGCCAGCGTGATATCATCATGGATTCTGGGATGTTATCAGCATTATCTGTCTGACACTTACATCCTCACAGTTAATATTTAATAATGTTATTTTGATCCTATTTTGATATTTTCATCCTGTCATTTACTCTGCCTCTGTCTGTTTCTGCTCCTCTCCACAGTGGCTGGAATGTTGCAGGTGTGTTCCAGCGACTTAAGCGCCGCCCTAACCTCGGACGTTCAATACTTCAAAGGTATCTTCTCGCCAGCCTTTGCCATCAATTGCCTGCCTTTGTTTGCCCACACATAAGCAGATTTACTCTATTCAATGCTCATCAGCTGATTAATCTTATCTGCAAAGACAATTAAAGGAAACATCATCACTGACTGAGGATTTGAGATCTTCAGCCTGCACTTATAAATACATCTTCATCAGAGTAAATGATGGTGTACTGTCACAGAACTACAAATCAAATTGTAAAGTCCCATAACTTGGTTTTGTCTCTTTTGTGTCAGGTGACATGATCACTCGGCACCACACTGTGGAGATGTCAGAGCAGTACAGGGACCAGCTGGCCAAGGCCATCTATGGACGTCTCTTCAGCTATCTGGTCAACAGTATCAATGACTACCTACAGGGACAAGACGACAGCATTGGGTATAGCTCTGTGTGTGTGTGTGTGTGTGTGTGTATGTGTGTGTGTGTATTTATGCTCATGTATGCCCAAGGATGTTTTCAGTGTAAACCATCAGGAAAGTTTCTTTCAATCAATGCTGTTCAATCTGTCATCACACATCACATGAGCAGTTGCTCAGGTGACAACACTGATATTGTAATATGACACATCGTTTAGAGTGGAGGTTTGCAATAGTTTGAACTGCATGACATGAACAAATACTGAACACTGAAATGGAAAATACTTAACAACAGGGTAGATGGAGGATAAATCCAAGGTTTATGAGGTGATCTCTCTCTTACACACACACACACACACACACACACACACACACATATATATATATATATATACCCACATACAAGTGATTCTTGTTTATGCTGTGATGTCTTATCACACTCAGTCAGATAACCCAAGCTCCATCTTCTGGAATGTGTTTATGTTTTTCCTTGTTTACACATCAACCACAGAATGTAATACATTGTCCACTTACTAAATATGTTTATTTATTACATTACAGTAATAAATATGTTTTCTATCTGTTACTTTCTGCTAGTGACCCTGCTTTAGAAATAGCGATCTTGGACATCTTTGGTTTTGAAGAATTTCAGAAAAATGGATTTGAGCAGGTAGGCTTATAGTTTTAGTCATGGACTAACACTCTTTCTCAAAAATACACATCAATGTTGTTCTACTCTGCTACTGTAATAATTCATCATTCATTGTAACCCATTATCATTTTATCATCCATTGTAATTCATTGTGATTGTACAATATGTGTGTGTTAATTTATTCTGTACATGTGACATCCATTGCATGTCTGTCCGTCCTGGGAGAGGGATCCCTCCTCTGTGGCTCTTCCTGAGGTTTCTTTCACCTTTTTTCCCTGTTAAAAGGTTTTTTTGGTGGGCATGTTTTTCCTCACCCGAATCGAGGGTCTAAGGACAGAGGGTGTCACTCCCTGTACAGATTGTAAAGCCCTCTGAAACAAATGTATTTTGTGATTTTGGGCTATATAAATAAAATTTGATTTAATTTGATTTATTTTCTTTCAAACTGTCCTTCAAACAAATGTGTCCAATTGTATTTATAATATTCCCTGATTAATATCACTTGCTTACAAGGCTGTCTGAGCTTCGGAAATCTCTCTGAATAGGGTATATTTCAGTTTTAGATTTTAATCAAATTGGTAAACTATTTGGGACTATTATCTATTTAAGACCAAATATTTCAGCCTGTAATCGTAATGAATGAAGTGAGGTCTGTGGCTGACTGTGGCGTGACTTTAAGTTGACCTCAAATGAACTGGTGACTGACACAATGGCAGCCTTTTCGCCTCTACTAGTGTGTCTATGTGTTGTTGTTTTTTGTGTGGGTGATTATTTTTACAATATGATGAAATATGTTATCAAATCTTGATTAAGTGAAGCAAGTGTTTCTATTTTTGTATGAAGAAATGTTAATGTTTGTCTCAAGGCTGCATTGTTCTCATTGTTGCATAAAACCACCGGCAATAAACAGTGGTTTCTTTCAGTGTTTTAGTCAGACAGTAACTTTGATCAAGATCAGTTAGCTGGCAGTTATGTTTATTACTCAGCAGTCTAGCTAAGTAATATAAATCCATCCTGTATTAGCACTTAGCGCACGGCACCGATAGTCCCTTTGTATTGGGGAGGTCATGAAATCCTGCTTTCAACAGTTGCCTCTGTTGAAGATGAGACTGATTGATGTAGTTTCTTACGCTTCCACATCATCAGCTACATGTTAACACACTGTGCACTAATGTAGCTTATTTCGCAAGGACAAACTACATCATTATTAAAAAAACAGTAATCAATTTGTGATTTTTTTTTTCTCTTTTTTTGTCATTTTTTTTCACCCTATCCCTAGTGTGAATGTGTAACTGTGTAACGATTAGTTGTTTTCATTATGTCAGCATCTGTGTGTGTGTGATTGCATTGTATAGTGTACAGAGTAAAATATGTGCAGCTCTATGTAGCTCACCTGGTATGGTCTATAAATCTGCCACATACTCATCAAGCATGCACTGCTGTTAATAGACTACTCCAAGTCCAACAGGAATCAGGGAGACAAGTCTGTATCTCTCTATCTCCCTCTCCCTCTCTCTCTTTAGTGCTTATTCCTCTTACTATGTGTGTGTATGTCTGCTATTGTGGGAGTGTGCGACTTTCGAGTTTATGTGCATGTTGGCGCCAAGATGTCAGTGGCCTTATGCTTCCTCTGGATGATCTCTAATCCAAATGGAAGGAAGTATTTTGCATAACCTTTCCTCTTGAGGTCACAGAGAGAGCAAGAGCCAGAGAAGAGAAGCAGGCAGCGGCAGTACCCGCATTTCTCTCAGACATATTCTCTATTGTTGCTGCTGTCTGTCTATAGATAACAGCTGCCGCCCACAAACGAGAGAAGAGGAGGAGCAATTCCTGGATAAACAAACATGATGATGATCTCTACAGTAGATGTTCACATACACAACAAACACTCACACTCTGACATGTTTGTACACACACAGACACGCTGCACATGCAAAGCATGATCAGGGTCATTAGTGCTTGTTAATTAGAGCTGTGTTTGTTGGGGGTATGTTGTACCTGCTCAGCACTTGACTAATGAGCTAACTCAATCAACCACCTGCTGGGACTAAGCTTTTAATGGATTAGACTAGCTTGAAGACAAAGAATAGGCAAACACTGATGATAGAAAAACAGGACAATAGCCACTTGCGGCACAGAACAACACACTTAAATCAGAACTCAAGCGTTGGTCTAGGAGTCTAAATGTGGATCATGGTACTGTTCGGAGAGGATCACATGACAGTGCCCAAAGAGGAAAAACTCTTATGCAAGGCTTCCTATTAAAGGGCTGTTTTTGATCACTTAATACAACATCAGTATTTTCACTTTAAGCTTATTTTTGAGACACTGTCATTATCGGATGTGATTTACCAGATGGCTGTCATATTGTTTTGCTTAGTCTGGCATCTGTTTTCGTTTAAAAATTATTGTTGTTCTACTTGGCATTTATGAGTTCAGGTGAAGTTTAAGCAGGCCCCCTCTTGCTGTTGATCCACCTGATGTCCTATGTTCCCTCTCAAAACATTGATGTGACAAGTCAAACTTAAGTCTTCCCTCCAGATCTCAACACGTGCACGCCAAGATATTTGTTTGGTTAACTGCTGAGTGAGGAAGAGTTCATGTATCTCATCGGGAACACACAAAATACCAGACAGGCTCTACTGTGTACACCATACATGAGGTGTTTCCTGCGAACAGTTTTCAATATTTCAGGGTCAGGTTTATTATAAGTAGTCATTTATGCCTCATTGACTCCTCTGTGCCACAGCAGGTTGGCTTTGAGATCGCATTTGTGCATTTGTTGGCTTTAAAAAACAAACACTGTGTCTCTGAGGAACCTCACCATGTGCACTAAAGTGTGTGTTCACAAGTTGACATGTGCATCTAAGTGTGTGTTGTGTGCATTCCAGCTGTGCGGGAACATGACCAACGAGCGACTGAGGCAGTACGTCTCTGAGGTGCTATTCCAGCAGGAGCAGGCTGAGTGTCTGCAGGAGGGCATCACCATGGAGACCCCATGCTCCCACGGCAACCAACCAGCTGTTCTGGACTTCTTTCTTCAGGTTCTGTACATTTCTGGTTTACACCAGTCCATTCCAGTTTGGTGTCTCATGATATAATACAACATTGTGACAACAAGAGCTTTGACAGAAGCTTTAAAATCACAGGGCAAAATTTGATTCACAGCAGATTCATCAATTTAGAAAGTTGTATTTCTTGTTTTAATTTATTAATTAATGAAATAGATATTATAGTTATATAACTATATTATTATATTATAAGTATAGATAGTATATAAGGACAGTTTTTATAATTGCCATTAGTAAGTGAACACTCCTAACAGTGTGACAGCAGCTTACATTATTACTCAAGTCATGTAAAAAGGTTCACGTAGTAACTTCAGGATGCATATAAGGGCAAGATTTGGTCCACACTGATGTAAAGTTTGGTTGCGTAAAAAATAAAACCCGGTCGTCCTGTTAGCCCAGTGGTTTAGATGCATCCGACGTAACTGCAACATGCTTGCCGCTTGATCATGGCCACCAACCTTTTCTTTGCCAAAAAAAAATCTAAAACAAAGAAATATGACTGAATCTATTTGCTATGAACAGGGAACATCTCTACCCTAGGGGGGTCAATTAAAGTGTCACAAGGAAATAATTTATTACTATTATTATCAAGGATGCTTTGTGAACATGACTGACATAAATAACATGGGAGTGCTGTTTTTTCTCCTCCAGAAGCCTCAGGGACTGCTGTGTGTGTTGGATGAGGAGAGCCAGAGCCTGCGGCCGGCAGAGCAGACCCTGTATAAGAGGCTATCAGCTCAGCTTGACTCCAACCTGACTCTTGGCCTCTCTCTTACTACAAAGGATGGCAACGGAAACCCTCCACCCAAAGATCAGGGCCCAGCCTTTACCGTGAGCCATTATGCTGGACAGGTGCGTTTGATCTGCAGAAAAATATACTGTATGTGCGTAGGTAGAGCTGGGCAATATGTGCCCCTTCAATAAGTGATTAAATAATGTTTCAGGCCTTATGTTTTCTGCAGAAGAGGATGCTGACATGAGTCCTATCTTCCCTCAGGCTTTTAATAAGTCCAGAAACATTCATTACACTGAAAAAATCAACTATTTAACTTATCACCTGCATTTGTCAGCATATTTGTGGTTCAGTATAGTCATGTTTGGCCAGCTATATATGTGTGCTGGTGAATCATTGAACATTTGCGACTCCACATTTTCAGCAAGAGAAGACTCAGTGTTATTGGCCACAACAGCCACTGATTTTCCTACTTACTTATTCTGTGGAAACATATTTGTATGGATACCTAATAGGAAATAGTGAAAGGGTAAACTGATCCATGGACAACCCAACATATTACATACATAAACAATATATTTTATTCTACCATATCTCTAGTCAGTCTTACAAATATATAGGTCAGTATTTATTGGTATATTCATAAATATTGTATGCTGCATGTACTGCATGATTGAATTTATTGCATATGTATTTAAGTGAATGTCCATGTATGATTTGTATTTCCATTAGATTTCATATGACCTCACAGGATCACTCACAAGAAACAAGGACTCCCTTCCACAGAATATCTTGTTTACGATGAAGTGTAAGTACTCAATGAATAACATGCATATGAGCACATTGTGGCGTCAGAGCACACTTCATCACAAAGATGCCCTTTTGTCTTAACTAACAGCCCACAAAATGACTCTTTCTTTAAGTGTGATTGTGTTTGCATGTGTGCGTTTTGTTGCGTATGCAGCAGACAGCACCGTCTGTGTGTATATTGTCTATTAAGGTGCCAGATGTGAGGTGTTGTGGTTAGCAGGACACAGGCAGTCGTTGTATGACTGCCAGGGTAGCTGTGCGTCCAGCAGCCTAATTGCTATAATTTCCATGATGAGGCTAATCTTCTTAAGGCTAGTCCTTCACTCACACTTGGCTGTTGTTCCTCCGTCTGACCAAGTTGATGCGTTGCTGCTTTTCATCGCTAACACTTAGCAGGCATTCAGACTGAAAACGGCCTAGGGGGCTGTGTTGGTTAAGGTACCAGTGTGACATGAAATACAATCCAACAGTTTGAGTAACAGATGAATGCATAAAGGCTAATCAGATGCCAACACCCTGCTCAGTAGTTTATAATAATCAGAGACAGGTTTTTACAATTCTGTAAAGTTACCACGGTGGAAGCTTATTTTACAGTAGAAATTGCTGGATGACATCATATTGAAATGCAATGAATTCTTCTTACACGTGTACAATGTGGTTTCTTCCTATAGCTGTTATCCCCTCCCCACTTTAAGTTTAAAGCTTTAAGCTTACAGAAGGTTGAGGGATCTGAGTAAGTCTATAGTCATGTGGTGGTGCTGATTGCTTTAAATGAAAAGACAATTACACTTGGAACTGTGTGTAATTAAACCCTTAGTCTAATCTGAGTCTAGGACTTGTGTTTGTATTTCTTTGCTGAGTACGCCTACCTGATCATCCTCCCTCTCTCTCTCTCTCTCTCTCTCTGTCTCTGTCTCTCTCTCTCTCTCTCTCTCTCTCTCTCTCTCTATTTCTGTCTTTCTCTCATCCTTTAAGATGAGAGTCACACACCTTCATTCACACATGTTTGGCTTTCAGAATGAGTGTTGTTGTTTTGTACTGCTCCACGTGTTGTCAAGTGACATGGATTGTTTACATGGATCCTAACTTTATTCATCCTCCCCACCCTTTGATGCTTCTTTCCTTGTTTTTATCCTTCTCTCTGTTCTTCCTACCCTTCTTTCTTTCCTTCTCTCTGTTTTTTCATCCCACCCCTCCTTATTCTCCACCACCCCCTTATTTCCACCAATGCTGTTGCTTCTTTTCACCCTAATTTTCCTCCTATGTGCTTTGTGCCCGGCAGCCAGTGAGAGTGTGTTACTGCAGCAGCTCTTCCAGTCCAAGCTGACTCAGACTGGTTCTCTGGTGCCAGCAGCACAGGGCCGTGTCGGGCTGAGGGGGCCTAAAGCTGCTTTGTTGCTCCACAGGATGCCATCAGCCTCTCTTGTCACTGCCAGCACTGTCCCCCACCAGCCCCGGAGGTACCATGACCTTACCAAGGTACAGTGCACTGTTCACAGTGTGGTGACTGCAGTATGTTCTTTAGCCACACATGCAATGCTCCTGTTGTTATACACCAGCTACTCAAAAACATGTTTTTGCCATGTTAATATTCTGTATTTGTATCATATGGCTATCAGAGCTGAGGCAAACACAGGTTTAAAAAGGTACATTGCCCACACTACAATTGATCACACTGCTTAGAATCGATTCAATGAAGGAACACAGTCAGAAAGTGAAACAATCAATGAAAAGCTTTTTCTTTCATCTGGGCAACTGACTGTACCAATCAATGGAAAAACAGGGATTATATTTTTGGAAAAACCAACAATATTTTAAGCTGTTTCCCACCACGTTGCTATATATAAACCTCTGGGAATTGGATTTGTTTGTACGGCCCAGCAAAGACATAGAAACTCCACAAACATGCATACACAAACACATGTAATCAGGACTTGACTGTGATTACCGTATACAGTTTTCCCATGAAAACTGATAAAAACAACAACAACAACAAAAAAAAATCACACACCTGATGTCAATATTTTCTGTATACCGTGTTTCTTTATTTAGTCTATCCTCTCCCTGTCTCTATCTGCATTTTATCTGCGTTAATCAGGGATTGTACAAAGTCATGAAAATGCTTAATTTTAACCATAATGTTTTTAAGGTTAGGAACAGGTTTGAATTTGAATATATACTCCTTGAAAAGTTAACATGAATAGCTGGCAAAATAAACAAAGTGACAATGTAAAGGAATTCTGTAAACTTTATTTTTACAATTGCATTTGTAGTCATAATTTAGATGTCATGATAAAGGCTTCGAGAGTCTGGAAATTGTTGGTTTAGATACCTTGAAAGTGCTTACTCTTAAAAACCTGTATGAACCCTGTTTAATGTTTTGGAAAACATATTGTACTGGTGCACATGTGTGACTGTGCTGGTTGTGTAACCTCTTGGGGGTCCTGCCTGTTGTCTCTGTGGCTCATTAGCCATCTAGAGCAGAGGATTACATAAGAACGCCTCAGCTCACCAATCTGTCCTAGCAGACTTATATGATAATATTAGGTAATATTACAAGTACTACACTGGGCATAAGACAATATAAGATGATAAATGCCTTTAAAGCACATGGCACAGAATAATTGGGAGGGGCAGAGATTTATACTATTATGTTTTGATCTTTAGTCAAAGCAGCACAGCCTAATTTGATGATAATATGTGATGATTTTGTTGTAAGGATTTCATATTCTTCTGTGACCACAAGTAAGCCAGAGTTATTCTTTTCTCTGTTCTCTTTCTATTGTTAGATCTTGAAGAAGAAAGGCTCAAGCTCCTTCCTCCAACGGCTTGAGAGATGTGGACCCATTTCAGTGGCTGTCCAGCTGAGGGTAAGAACTTGTACAACAAGGTCTGCTCATAACTGCTTATAACAGTCATTAATGAGCATGGTGACTCACAGGTTACCACTCGTGCCTCACAGCGAGAGTTCGTATTATTTCTGTCTGGAGTTTGCATGTCCTTTGGGTCATGGGTTTTCTCCCACGCTAGTTTCCTCCTACAGTCTGAAGGCATGTAGGTCAGATGATTAGACACTAGATTGCTTGTAGGTGTAAATGTGGCTGTGAATGAATTTGTCTGTCTACTTTAGTCTAGTAATAGACTAACGTCCGGCCTATGGTGTGTTAAAACTATTGCCCAGTGGCTGCTGTGGCAAGCTTCAGTTCCACTTGTCACTCTGCTCTGTGTAAGCAATTTAGAAAATGGATTTTAGACTTGAGTGAAGACTCGCAGTCCTTTTGCAAATAAAAAAAAGTTAAACGGTACAGCTTCGCAAGCATCAAACATAACAATGTTGAACAATTTAGTTGGAAAACCAGCATTTTCTTTTGTACTACCGTAATGTAAATTCCCTTAAATTATGCACTTTTTTTTAATAACACTCAAACAAAGTTTGTTAATTTGTCTTTTTTCGTTAATGTCTATTGACTAGTTAAAGTGCAAATCTCGAATCAAAGAAGGGATGTTATGTATCAATTGAGCCTCATCAACGTTTATACATCCTCACACACCCACTCCCTCCAAATATTCTTCATAACACTAAACATTATTCTCACTCATACACAAAATACAAACTTTGCAAGGGTACTGTGGATCCATAACTATATAAAGCAACAATAATGCTCACTTAGAGGAGCTTAGTTCAGTGTCTGCTGGTGATTCAAAGAGGCTGAAATGTGGCTCAGAGAAGTAGTGACTTTGGTTTGAATGAAGCCAGTGTGATGCACAATCAGAGATGTGGGCTTATGGTCGATGGGTCCCTCGGGGGAATAGCAGGGAAGGAGAACGTGGGCTGATGCTGTACCAAGCCAAGCATGAAGTCCTCCACATGAATGAATGAACAATGGACAACAACCACTGTGTGACGTGCACAAGCAGTGTGTGAGCGTGCATGTGCATATTTGGTGGGAGGAGGGCAATGTGAATGCCGTTAGTGACATTCAAAGATGAGGTGTTGAGAATTGTAGGGAATGCAGAGCATAGACTGACGTCAGTTTGAGGAGTGGCGGAAACACAGATGTAAGTGTTTACGTGGATGTGTGTCTTTGTGTGATCTTGGATACGTTGGATAGCATCTGTGACTTCAGGGCTTGAAGATAAAGCTCTCACACACAGACCACTTTGTCAAAAACACAACGTGATCTCACTCCAGTTGCTGTAATGCAGAAATAAAGCTTCAACACCAAAGGGAAAAAATCCAGAGAGCCCTTCTTTTTACTTCTATACTACTGTGCATAGAAGCAAGAACAGCCACAGGGCTCATCCAACCCAAACACCACCAAAGGTTGTTAATTAGAGCACAACATGTTGCTCATTTTGTTATGATTGTATATTATTATTATTACCAGTGGGTGCCTTTGACTGTCTCCTCTCCTTTTCCCTCTAACAGAACTCACTGTCAGAGGTGATCAGTAAGCTGCAGGCTTGCACTCCCCACTTTGTGGAGTGTGTGCGCCCCAACGCCAGTGGTCAGCCAGACAGTTTCGACAGCTTCCATGTGTCTACCCAGCTGCAGTACATCGGGGTGCTAGAGATGGTGCGCATGATACGTTATGGATACCCTGTACGCCTGTCCTTCCCAGGCTTCCTCAGCAGGTTGGTGTCAGAACATGTTTCATAATTAAGAGCGCTGCCACTGTTTTAACTCATCTTCTAAAGTTATAAGTAATGAATCAGCATACCTTAGTATTACACAGCCTCCTTTTTTCTTTCAGCCTCTTCTTTAAAGGAAATGCCTTTAAGAAAAGACAGTTCTTCTTTCCCTCTCTGCCTCTTCTCTCAGTTAATTTGTTCAGGTACATAACACTCCCAGCAGGTCACCGTGATCTCTGTCACATCTCAGCATGAGCAGGTCAAAGTAAGCTAAAAGCTTGACAGCATATGTCTTCTCTACATCTGCAAATGAATGCATGGGCATGCACTGTAGGGATCAGGTACTCACATGCAGACTGACACATCAGCATTGACAAGTCACAGCAACCCTCATTGTTAGAAGCACAAAATGACCTTGAATAGCTTTTTTAGACTATAATGGGTGTCCATTGCAGCTGATGAATGCTACTATCACATTTCCCATGTCAGCCTGACACACACATTAAGTCAGTTGTGTGTAAGGTCTCCATGCCCCACACTTGTTCATCATTACTACACCTCTTTCACGGTTATATGTTACTGGCTTTCTGGCAAAGAAGTCGATCCTTGTTCATTGCTCAGTTGGCTCTATCTCATTTTTCTTGCTCTGTCACAAACTTGTTTTTCCCCTCATTTCATTGAGAAGCAGGGAGAATGATGTTTTTCTCTCACACCACCTCTTTGCCACTTTTCAGTATTACTCACCATCCCTTACGCTTTGTCTGTCTCAATCTTGCTCTTCTTGTTTTTTTTCTGAATCTGAGAACCAGTGGAATACAAAGAGCATTTAGCCTTAAATCTTTCTCTCTTTCTCTCAGTTGCTTTCTTTCTCCCATCCTCTGTTCCTCGACCTCACTCTCCCTCTTTTTGAGGATAAAGGGATTAACATGAACATTCCTGCCAGATAATAAGAGAGGACAAAGCTGATCACATGACCCACTCCTAAAAGTTTCCACTACCCTGCTGTAAACATCACATCATAATGGTGTTTTGGACACACACATATACACACACGCACCTTACATAGTTTGAGTGTGACTTCTGAGAACAATCTCCTGTTTTAGACTTTACAGTTTTATGCCAGCAGTTAAGCATTTTAATGCTATAGAAAAACAAAGGGTATAGCTCATATTTGGTAAACTTAAGGTTTTCTTTATGGTCTTGAATTCATTTTCTAGTGGAATGGTAAGTAACACTTAATCAGCAAAATGATGCAGGTAACTCCCCAAGTGCAGAAAATATTGTGCAAATGGTTATGGTGTGCTGCAGTTGTTGTAGGTACAGTCTGACATGTAATATATTTTTTAATACTAAGAGTTTTTTTTTTTTTTTTTTGCAATTGACACTTAGATAATAGGTTTTCACGAGAAATATGCATTAAACCGGAACAGGGAATTGAATCTGAGGAGAGCTAGGCCCATCTCAAACAATGAAGTGAATCCAATATAGATTGTAGTGTAGTCTGTCCATAAGCTTCTGACAGCTTCTTTGTGATTTTCAGTGCTATTCCTTGTAGAGCCAGCACTATCATTGTACAAGCTATAATAGAAAGATTCCTGGAGAGTGAACGCCGTTTGTTAAGTCACATATGTGTGTGAGGTTGTGAGTGAGTGACAGATAGATAGCCATGGGGCATATGATCATCTCTGTTAGCAATGGGTGTGGCCAGGATTTCCAGGAGGGGGGAACATAGCTGTAGATGCTCTGGGCATAAAGCAGAGTTTGTCAGGGCAATGGTGTGTGTGAATTAATCATAGGTTGTAGTGATTTTGATTGTAATAGCATTTACTATCCCACAGTAAGGTTAAAGTTATTTGTTTCCATCATGCAAACATATGTATTATTTATTTGTCAGCACATGATGGGCATGTTCCCACATAATTCTGAAATACTAGATTTCTAGTATAGATTGCAGGCAGGAAACAAGGTGAGAGAGAGTGGTATGACATGCAACAAAGGTCCCCGGTTGGAATCATACTGCCGATGCTTTGGTTATACGTTATGCACCTTAACCATTGTCCAAATTTGTTAATAATTTCATGCAGAGCATAATTCACTGCTGTAGTATTATGCAATCTCTGTGTTCTCTGCCTTCTAGATGCACTACAGAGGCAGATTTTGATTTTAAAAATGATAGCACCCCAGAGATGTTCACAAGCTGAGGCCAACATCGGGTAATATTTCAGTGATCTTATACAGAGGTTGATATCTCATTTTTCAGTTGCATCAGCGATGTAAATTGTTTGTGAGATTCAACAACAATACAGATTAACATCCCACGCTTACAACATCATACAAACAACTTCAGTTCTTGAAGAAACCATCTCCATGCCTGATGGTAAACATTGGAAAGGAAAGCAGCATCCCACCTATCTGATGCTAATATTGGGAACTTAATGGTGTATTCAACTGTATTGCTGCATTGTTGGATAGAATACAGACTTACAGTTTTTAAACTGGATGATCGCTACATTAGGCAGGAAGATCCTTATTGATCCTATGAAAGGGTGAAGGAAACATTTCTGTCCGAAGTCACTCCCTATTTAGTATACAGCACACTATATTTACTCTCTGACATTTCTTTTTTAGTGTCAGAATTCTGAGTATGTAATTAAATCCATCCTCTATGCCCTCAAAAAATCCAAAATGGAACAAAAAATGTTCATGGTAGGTACAGTATTCTCTTCTAAAAATCCCACAATGCAATACATTGCATCTGATAGATGCAAAAATTACATTTATGTAAAACTACCCCTGTCAGTGATGACGGAAATGATGATGATTCATAGATATCTAAAAATCTCAACTCACTGTTGAGTAAACATTTGACTGTTGATTGAGTCACAGTCCTGGTTTATGTGATATAACACCATAAGCAGCCTCTCCAGCTCCTACCCAAACCTAATACTGACCAGTCTCTGAACGCACAGAGAAAAAACAAATGTCAACTATCTCATTAAACTTCTGGTAAGACAGTAAACAAGTAGAACCTCAAGACTGTTACTGGAATTAGCATCTAATATAATTACTAAATTTCAAATTGCCTTCAAATTCCCTTACATAACCCTTTAATGAAAAAGTAATCAAATCCCTGTTGTGCTGCTCACTAATGTCTGACTGCACATCGCTGGTATGTGTGCATTATGTACATGTGTTTTGTTTTGTGTTCATACAAATGAACCCTTTGTATGTGCCTTTGTCTGACGTGTGTCCCTGTTCTGCTGTTTATACTTTAAGACCATGCTTAATTTAAGAGGCTGCCAGTCATAAAGACACCAGTCAGCCCAGCCCGAGTGCCATTCATATCTCTCTATCCTCCACTAGGTTCAACACAGACACGCCCAATGAATGAATACAGCTTTGGCCAACTGCTTCAGTGTGGGAGTAGACTACTTTGCTGTCTTCACAGAGCTCTTTCTCACTCTGTTTCTCATTCTTTCCTCACATGCTCTCTCCTTTGAAGCACTGTTTGTTTTTTCTGCCATCTCCCTGCCTTTTTTCCCATTTCTTCCTTTTAGTCCCTTTTCTTTTTTTTCTCTGGCTTACTCTGAAGGCACACTATCTTAATTTTGTTCTGTTTATTTGTATTTGTCATTCAAAACTCCGGCCCTTGACTAATCACAATGACAGGCCAATAAATCATCCATTAATCTTTAATATTCTCATGAAGACAAACACACCAATGTGTGCACACAAACACACTTGATCACTGGAACCATACAGGCCACTTCACTAAGTCATAGAGGCTGCCTGAAGCGAATTACATTAGTGTCCTGGTAACCAGAATGATTTATGAGGAAATCTCTTTTACTGTTGCTTTTATTTGTCTTTTATGTTACACTATGTGTTTTGTGGCCGGGGTTTATTTTCTGACAATGTGTAAGGTCAAATACTACCATTTGAACCTTGTTTCTGTAAATCCCATCCCTCTTTGTATGCCACTTTATTCAGTGTTTCACTGTTCAAAGTGGATGAATAAGAGACATAGGTATCCTTAGAGCATGCAGCTCGCTAACATATGGGTCATGTTGTTTATATGGCTTATTCCAAGTAGGTCCTCATTACGTTCCACTGGCGAATAAACACACATGTTTGGATGTTATTACATTACGTATAGAATAATATTCCTTCTTTCTGGTGTGTGTTTGTCTGATGGTTAAGAGCAGCTTCGGAAAGGGAAGTGAGTGGTTTAAATTCCAGCTTCATCACCTTTACTACCTTTGTGATGCTCAATAACAGTGGTCACTGATGGCCCTTTGGTCACAGAGGACAGCGTTAGCGGTCTGTAGCCTTCCATTTAAACTCTTATCAAACGGGTTATTTCACTTCTTTGACTCCACATGAAGCCCCCTTGGGTCTTGTAAACGCAGGGCTCATCGATGGTTTTCATATCCTCATAGGAGGGGTCATGGGTTTACACAGTTCCTTTGTGTTTTATGGGCCCATGGGGACAGCGTGTGCTGTCTGCAAGACTGGTATTTCCATACAGACAGAGGGTTAGGGAGAGTTCAGACGACCCTACTCCTGCAAATCAAACACATCCCACATTTAAATTCACTCACTTACTCACTATTGACAACTCAAGTGGTTTATGTTTCCAGCCATCTGCTTGTTATATTTGCCTCATCAGATGTGTGACATCATCAACTGGCTCTGCCTCTCATTTATAACAGAAGAGACAGAGCTGGTGTGTGTTAAGCCGGGTGCACACTAGAAGATCAAGATCAAGATTCAAGTGATTTTTAAGAACCTGGGAGACCATTGACATAACGACAGATGTAACAATCTTAAATGTTTTTAATTGTAAGAATGCACAAACCAGACTATTCAGTTAAGATGTAGGACCACACACTTGGCGTTTACACTACACAATTTCAGAGTGGCAATTCCAGGGACTTGGGACGCTACAGAATCTCACATGATCAAACATGATAAACGTTTTGCACCAAAACAAAGCTTGCCGATTGGTGACGCTTTCGGGCAGTTTGCTCTCATTGGCTATTGTGGGCTCTGAGCCCCCAGTCAAACACAGAGTAGACAGAGAAGCTAGCGCGACCATAAATGACACCATAACACAGTAGAGAGCGTATTTTTTTGTTGTTGTTCATTCAGCTTAGGCATTGCGCCTACGGTAGGGAAACCCCTGTCACCTATGTACTGTGCACAGACTGGAACGTTTCCAGGAGATGATGATAATGCAGGAGGCTGCATGTGTTGGAGCAATTAGGTATTACAGTAGTCATGAATCTTAGGTCAAAAGCAATGAAAGGAAGGGTGGAACTGCATGCCTACAGAGCTGAATGAATATGGCTTTACCTTGTTGTTTCTGCTGTAATTTACCTTTATCATTTTACATTTTGACACCGGCCTGTCACCTCAGGCTATTCAGCAGATAAATCTGGCAGGCCACCGTGAATTCCTGGTTCTCCTGATGGCCAGTCCAGGCCTGTTACACACATACAAACTGTGTGGCTGCAGAGTCTTCCGGGAGCAGTTGAAGAGTTAAGGCCTTTAAAAATATCCTCTGGGAACATGAAGGGGAGTTGGCAATTTTCCATTCATAAGCCAGCTTCCGTCACCATAACACTAAAAACACAAAACATCTACATTTGTGTACATATAAAGAGCTGTGTATACATAGGCCTATGTCTGTGAATTTGGTATCAACATTGCTCACTTTTCCTTTCTCCCCCACCTTCCCAGGCACAAACAAACCACTGTGTCCATCCAGCTGATGACCAATCATAGCAACGGTTGCCCAGGGCAACACCAATAGGAGCAGATGCTGTTTGGCTGGTCTGCTGTATGACCCCACTGCCCTTTGAACCCATTGTTTAACAGGGGGTGTAACAAGATGTCTACATTTTTAAGTTCAGCATGTTGAAATCTGTTTTCTGTTTTTTTCTGTGTCTCTCAGATATAAAGACCTGGTGGTCCCAACTTTGGGAGACAAAAAGAAATTGTCACCCGAGGAGAGATGTCGCTCAGTTCTACAACAGTCCAAACTACAGGGATGGCAGGTGTGTGTGTGTGTGTCTTTTTCTGTCTCCATCAATAACAAAGGATTTGCCAAATGACTTAATCCCTGGCCCTCCATCTGAAAGATCCCTTGGAATCTTTGACAACTCTTTCCAGCTGTCCCACCTCATCATCATTCTTCTCACACACACGCGCACACACACACACACACGCAGCAGCATGAACCCGTCTGCCCCCCTTCTCTCTGTCCTGTCTGCCAGACTGCTGTTGTGTCTGAGTGTGTGACCCTACAGGTCATATCAGCTCCCGCCTCACACATGCATATGCACTCCTCCACAATGCCCTGCACACACTTTTTCATACAGCTCTGAATTACAAATACACAGACACACACTCTTACAAGTAACATGTGTTGGAATGAATAGTCTGTCTGTGGAAGTATGTCACCTCTTTGGTTCTGTGCACCTGGTATAGATTCCACCCCCCAAATGCTCCCTAAATCCCTAAAATGCAGTGTCAATATGCAAACACACCCTGTGCACGCTCCACACCCGCTCATTATCATACATCATTGCTACATCACTGCTCACACATCTCTCAACTAGCAAGTCACTATCTTCAGAGATTTCCAACAGAAAACAACCTCACAGAGTCTGCTGGCTACTCCCTTAAGCTAATGATGACAGCAGTGTTGTGTATAACAGTGCTTTGACCAGATTCTCTGTGTTGTTGTGTGTAGATGGGCAGCAGTAAGGTGTTTCTCAGATACTGGCAGGCAGATCAGCTCAACGACCGCTGCTACCAGTTTCATAAAAAGATCATCACCTGCCAGAAAGGTAATATCCAAAATTAAAAACCGAAAACCCAAATTTTTCTTCATCTGTCTTCCTCTCCTTGACACCTCTGTCTTCATCTTTCTCCTCTTCGTGTCTCAGTGGTGCGCGGCTGGCTCGTTAGACGCCGTGTTCATTGTCGGTTGACGTCGCAGCAGAAGAAAGAGTGCCGTGTGCAGCGTTTCCTGCAGGGGGCAGAAGACATGGGGCTGCGAACCTACGACCAGTTGGTCATCCAGAATGCATCCGACATCGCACGAGAGAGCGACCGCCTGCGCTGCCATGGCAACAGCCTTCTCAACACCCTTGGCAGCAGCCCGCCACTTGGTGAGAGGCCTGAGCCGGTGGGCAAGGAGGAGGATCAGCCTGTCAGGAGGTAACATCTTCAGATCTGATGATAAAATATTAAAGCTATGTAGTGTATGTATAATATTATTTATTTTTCTCCCATTTGCCATTTGTATTGTGTATATATGTAATGTTGTTTGTATGATAAACCTCCACTGTGCTTCTGATTACTTTTATAGTAATATATTTTACAGTATAATTCTGAATATTAGATTTTGACTAACTCATAGTGACATTATTATTATTTATAGCATTATTTAGGAAAATAACAAACAATCTGTAGTTACTGCCATTCACAGGATTTATAACTGTACAAAAAGTGCAATTTCATTCATTGTGTTTCTGCATGGGTGTGTCTATGACTGTTTTGTGATTAATGGTGTTGTTGATGTATCCTCTATGTTCTGTCGGCTTTTAATTGAAACTTCCATGATGATGAATAGTCAGATGATGAGCTGTATTATCAGATTGTATTAGTATTGTATTGCACCTATAAAACGCTATCCTTATCTCTGATTTATCTCATTCTCATATTTCATACTGTATCATGCCAGGAGAAAATGGAAACCCTGGAGGGCTGAATTAGGAGGGGTTAAAAAAGAAGGTATTTAGCGGTGAAAGACCCTCATTTCAAAAAGGCACTTTCCTACATTTTGAAAATCAACTGCCTTTTTTATGGTACCTGAAATATTGTACACAAAAAGAACATGTATGCATTTCAGTAAAAATTGTTCCCACTTTAAATTATCTCACTATATTAATTTTAATGAGCAGTGGCCACATTTGAAACACAAAAATCTGTACTGAACTGATTGCAGCAGCATTTCTACCTCTATTTTTGATAACATTGGGTTACCAATATTGAAAGCAATATTGAAAGATTTTAAAAGATAAAAAGAAACATATATATATATACACATGATTTCTGTGTCCTTCATGTGTCCTTGTACATACATCTGTAACATCTGCTACTGGGACAGGAAACGGGAGCACAGGGAGGCTTCTAACAGGAGGAGGAATGTCAGTAGGCAGACTGGGAGAGGAGTCATGGTGGCTGTTTTGTAGTAGCGTTTATATACACTTATACACGTATGCACACATTCACCCAAACACACTTAATTTCTCTCCAGGTATTTAAATGCCTTCCCCCATCACCTACACACGTGCATGGCCCAACCCTTGCCTGCAGTCATGTAACCAACAGATGGCTTACCCAGATTAGCAAAGGAAATATAAAACTGGATGTTATCAAATTACCGCTAGAAGATTGGATTTAAAGCATAATCTCTTTGGTCTTTATCCTCCAATTGGCCTCCTTAGCTCACATTTATGGCATGACAGTTTAAGAGGGCATACATTCAGTTTGAGTGTACTATTGAGCTTAATGGAAAACATTTACCTCAAGCTTTAGGTTTATTGCTTCTTTTGTGAAAAGCATGAATCAATGATGGAGGCAATATAAGAGGTCATGTAACATAATTTATTCCCATTTAAACATGAATAATGTTTTTCTTCCAATTCATAGGGTTGCGGAAAAAAGTGCTAAAGTCCATGAGGGCCCTGTCAACGGTGGCAGTCGAGTTATTCGCCACTTTCGATCAAGCTCAGTACCCATTCCCCTTGCCATGGACAACATTCATTCCTCTGCCAGTCCATTCATCAAACCAGCCCTGCAGCAGGTAGCTCATACCAGTGAGGACGGCACAGGCGGGGGAGGTCTTTCCTCCCCTCGGAAGCAGCCTCCTCCAAAACCAAAGAGGGACCCCAACACCCGTCTGAGTGCATCTTATGAAGCAGTTAGTGCAGGTTTGACAATGGCAGCTAAAGAGTGCTCTACTTCAGAGGGTTATGGTTCACCAGCTGGAAGCCCTCCTAAATCCCAGCTGTCCCCCACAGACCCTACAGGTACATCACCGCTACTGATGTTTAGAGTGTATAACAGATGTGCTTCAGTGCTGTCTTTCTCTGTATTTCATTGCTATTTTATAATTTCTCCAGGCTTGTCCAAGCCCCGTCCCCACAGTGATGACTACACAACCATGAGGAAGGTGCCACCCCCCAAACCTAAACGCAGCCCCAACACTAAGCTGACAGGCTCATATGAGGAGATCAACGCTGTAGCACCTCACCTCCACCAGCTGCGCCCTGCTGATGTAAAACTGGCACTGCTGTCTCGTACTGGAGGCTTTGGAGGGTTTGGATTGATGCACAGAGCAGCCTCTGTAGATGCTCCACAGGGGGTAGCACTCAGCCTGTACCATGGCCAAGATGAAGAGGATGTGTACATAGAGATGTACGGCTCCCAGCCCCGGGCTCGGAGCCTCCAGGAGCCCCCTGACAGCCCAGAGCAGGCTGACTCAGAGGCTGTCTATGAGGAGATGAAGTATTTCCCTTCTGAAGATGGTGGATCTTCTGCTGTCGTTACCAAGGCAGCCAAACTGGAAGCTCTAGGCCTGGGTCTGGTGGGATTGGGGACATCTCCCCCTCATAGTGGGGAGACCAAACGAATGGCAGCTGGGGTGACTGCTGTCATGGACATCGCTCACTCACAGAGCACGTCTAGCAGTGGACCTCTTAAAACTCAGCATGGAAAAGATGGCAGCTGTGACATTCCTGCCCCCTTCCCCAACTTGCTCCCCCATCGTCCACCTCTCCTGGTGTTTCCCCCATCCCCTGTCACCTGCTCCCCTGCTTCAGATGAGTCACCACTCACCCCTCTAGAGGTCAAGAAGCTGCCAGTGTTTGAGACAAACCTGAACTATGCGACTGGTCCAGACAGCCCCCTGTCACCACAGTATGCGCGCCAGAGGGCTGACTCCTCTCCTAGCCTCACTGTCCTCATGCCAGAGAAAAAGTCCACACCTCCACTCACTCCTCCACCCAGTGTCCCACCTCCCCCCTACAGACCTCCCTCGCACTTCCCCTTCCCGCCTGAGGCCAACTTCCTGTCACTGACACGAACAGCATCTGTGACAGGGAGCTCAGACTCCCCAAAAACCTCATCCGCACAAAGGGCAGGTGGGGAACCACTGGGGAAGCCACCTCCCTACTCCCCAGTGAAGATGTCCCGTCCTGAGCCTCGGAGAGCACACTCATGCTCCTCCTCTCCCTTGTTGTTCAACCCAGCCAATGGCAGACCCCTGACCAGCCCCCTTGATGAACTCAACACTCTGTTCAGCTCTGGACGCAGCCTGCTGAGGAAATCCACATCTGGCCGCAAGATGAGAGATGGAGGTCTGTTAGTAAATGCTCACACTCAGTATAAACACACTAGCAGAGAGATAAGCATATACACTGTTTTACACACATTGCATCAGAACAAACCTCTTTCCTTCTTTCCATTGTCTTTTAATCACTGTGTTTCAGTGCATCTGCATTCATGTGCGTATAGTCCACTATACCACCAATATGTGAACCTGTTGGTTTGTGGGCATGTGTGTTGGATTGGGGAGTTAACCATTGCTTTGTTGTAATTTTTCCCAGTGCTCCATTCATCCCACTTGAATGCGTGTGTATTTGTGTGTATGCGCACATTCGTCCCATTGTGCATGTGTCCATTATGTGTTCTATCTACTGTGATGAGTTCACAATCAAAGTCTCAGCCTGCTTTCTGTCAGATGATTTATTGGGTCCTGTGTGATTGCCTTCTATACTGGGTATAGTCTATACTCTAGGTGTGAGTGGGAGAGAAGTGCGATGCACCGACGCAGCCTTTCCTATAAATTCCCCTCTACATTTGGAACCTCCTAACATTAATTCAGGTGTTCTAGCTAACCACCCTCTTTGGCCCACTTGAGGCACCCCATTTGTTTCAGTCTCCAACACGGTGCCCTTTGCCTGCTGCAGCTGCCTTCTAACATGTTAGCTAATGAGCTAGCCTGTGTAGCCCACTTAGCATTACACTGCACTATAAGTATGATCTTACTGTGTTGCAGTTGCGGTGTGTGCAGCTCAGTCCATTATATGCAGAACACATACAGACTCTGGGACACTGATGCAAAGGTTGACCTTTGCAGAAGGAGGACAAATGCATTTGTCAAATGTCGTTAGTGAACTGGGAGGGTCCTCGGTCACAGGTTTCAAACCCACAAAGAGATTAGTTTGTGGTGCTGCTTTTATATAAGTGAATTTTCCGTTGATACTGCAGCTTGAGAAAGCACAGGAACATTAGGGAAGGTAGAAACTATGTTGTCTCACTGTGTTTTCATCTGAGTCTCTGTTTCCTAGTGAAGTGAATTAGTTGTGGCTGGGTCAATAATACATGAGCAGTAGAATGACGAGGATGGGTATCAAATATTTAACAGCTCACTCATGTTCTACTGAAGGTGGTGTGACTGCCCAGCAGCAGCAAACAGAGACATCCTCTACAGTTATCTAAGAGATGAGCTTGAAAAATTACGATCGAGTGAAATTATTAGCTGTTGGTGTCAATAATCAGTCGTGTTGTTAACAACCTCAAACAGTTGTGGGTCTGCTTGGTTTGTATTTGTCATGTTGCTATAATGGTTACAAGTTCAAGGGGCAGGAAGCCAAACTCCTTATAAGAGACGGTATGAGAACAAGTGCCCACGCTGACGCATACGGCTCACGTCACATCTTGCACTTGACTCTTCATCAGCACCCGGACCTGCGCAGGAAAAGCGCTGGCATCATGGAAACAGTGTGTGTGATAGGGGATCCTGGCACTGGGGTTCACAACCTTGCTGTTATTTTGAGTGGCGGCCTGCTTAGATCACAGCACAGAGGGGATGCCGATGGGCTTAACAGGATGGCCTACTTCCGTTCCCTTTTGCCTGTTAAATGAGTGAGTGTGATACCTGACGCTGTGGGAGTGGCCAGGGGTTACAGTTGCTATCCCAGACATCTCTGTGAAGAGCAGCTGCCTTTCTCTCCTCCTCCCCTTTCTCATCCTCAGGGAATGAAAAAACCACAGGCATGCCAGGGGAACAGGGCAGGTGGTCTTGGCAGGCTTCAGGAAATCAATGTCATAAGACACCTCCTGCTTTAACAGCAGCACACAAAATTGGATAATTCATCCTCATTATAGTCTTCATTGTACAAATCCAAATACTCTTGTGACTCATCTCTTATCAAGAATGCAACCCTCACATGAACTCTCTCTCTCTCTCTATCTCTCTACCTGGCCTTGTCTCCCTCACAAAAACACACCTATCCCATGGGACATATAGTAGAGGGTGGCAAGTTTATTTTTAGGCATCTTGTGACCATGCAGGGGACCAGGAGGCACACATTCTCAGTGTGGGATGGCAGCTGACAAATTCCCATTCACACTCCCATCCACATATGTACCCACAGACAATTACTCATTCAGTGTGTGATAGCATGTGAGCCCTAAAACACAGCAGGGCAGAGGCAGGTCATATGGAGTCACCTTCCTATGAGACAAAGCTGAATGAATACTGTGTCAAAGGCTAGGGGTGATGTGCATTTAGGAAATAAACACATGAGCAGCTAAATTACATTTGATTTTTTCCAATATTGTAAGCCAAACAAAAAACCTTCCTGCATTATTTTAGGGTTTACTGTACCTCCACAAATACCATAATGATATTATTAGATGTCTGCTGTGTGTGACATGCACCTGTCACCTAATGTGTTTTCCTCTTGCTATATTCATCCCAGGATTCAATTCCAATATCAATCTACCTGGGCGAGAAGAATGTGGCTCTGCCCCCACCTCTCCATCTCTGCAGCTGCAGGACAAGAACGCCAATAACCACTCTCTTCACTGCCCAAGCCCCGCCCCCGTAGAGAACGGCAATCAAATCTCCAACGGTAATAGCTGTTATTTATATTCAAATTATATGTTTGTTTTTGTTGGGGGTTTTTTTTTTCATAGAGATAATTTGCTATATTGTCCATGTGGAACATTGTCATGGATGAAGTAAACAATACATATAGGACTGAAAATCAAACATTCAGCATAAAAGCTAAGAAAATAAAAAGTAAAGTATAGAATAAGATATCCAAGAATACGTAGAGGTACAGCTGCTTATAGAAGAATCCAGGTCAAATAAGTGTACAAAGAACTGAGCACCAAAACATCAACTGTTTACGCAGCCTGTAACATTATGTGAGATGGATAACTTGTTTTTTTGACTAATTTGAAGGCCAAGCACCACAGTAAACAAAACAGGGATAACTCTATAATTGCTTATTAGGCGTGGCATCTCACAGTTTAGTACGACACACAATACAAAGCCCGCCTCATGAACTGAGACCAAGGCCCAACCTTTAGAGTTACAGTAAACATGTTTCAACGTCATTAAAATGTTGCAATTATTTGTGGGCAAAAGACATCACAGATACCACTGCAGCCTACAAAATAAGCCGAAAACTCACCTCACGTTGCATCTGAATGCAGCTCGCTTGTTATCTTGTAATGAATAAATACTGATACTCCAACTTTTAAACGGTGTCATCACACCCTGTCTGAGGAGCTACTCAACAAAATGTGCTTCTATTTAATGTCATGGTTTCAAGTGTCATTTTGGCATGTAGATGAGCAGGATGCACAACTGGTTAGATATTAAGCTACTTATAGTTTACAATTGAACTGAAAGCAGATAAAAGGCCACAAGGTTCTAAATAAAGAATACCTGAGACTACACCTGTAATTAATGTCCCTAAAAAGCCTTATAGAGAGGCTAACATTACTGATTCAGCCTGTGGAGTGAGGAAACTAATCTGCCAGGCCAGACTAAGCTATTCAGTCTCCTTTTGCTCTTTTGAACATATAACAACATAGTCACATAATAACTTAATTTCATCTTGAGGATGCCTGAAATAACTGACTGAACTGCACTGGAAGACATGGAAGAGATGAAGGGGGATAACATGAAATAATAAAAAAATGTAAAAACTAAGATTGATTAACAACCACTGTGTTGTTTTCCTTAATATTTGTGTAAAAACTGCTAATTGATTATGCTTGAAAAGTGACATGTAATTTAGTCTGTAGCTGCCTGTTTGTGGGAGGATCTCGAGTCAAATGTTTGCACTTATTGAGATTTGTTTTGATGTTGTGTTTACAGGGTCATTGGAGGATGAGAGTCACAGCAAGTCAAACTCGTCCAGCTCAGCCTCTCTGCACAGACACATGGACAGCCATCATACTCAGGTAAACACACAAAGACAAAGCACAGTGACATCTGTGTACACACACACACACACACACACAGTGTGTGTACACACAAACACGCACACACAAATAACATGATAACACACACACATATCATTCATACATACACACACAAACAATTAAATCTATATCATGCCTGCATTTTTGGGTTTTGGGTTTTGGGTTTGATATTTTGAGTGGACAGGAAAGTGGCCTCTTTTTGAACAACATTCATCACTCATGACATATGAGCTTTCTCCATCTCTGAATGCAGGTGTATGGTTACAGCATTGAATTTAATGATTTTCAGGCTTGCACACACACACCTTGACACACAGAGGAAAACATCTTTTCAAAATAAAGATATGCCACAAACTGTGTAAGAAAACCGTAGTAATGTAACGATATAGAAGCTTACAAGCTTATTCACACTCGTATAACTGATGCAGCATACAAGCCCCCTGGGGTGAAGTGGTCACAACTTAAGCACTAAGACACACAACTCTCATGATGATTATCATGTGCTGTATCCTCACCCCAGGCACAAACAGACTTAACAGAGTCAACGTCTCTTTTGATCTACTCTTTCTTTTTCCTTTTTACCATTAAAAAGAAGAAGATCCAACCAGGATTTAACACATATAGTGCCACTATAGTGCCACAACAGCCTGAGAACCCTTCTCATCATTTTTGTCTGCCCACAAAGTCAGCTATGTACTGAAGAATTTGCTTGGTGGGCAAATTATAAACTTGCATTTTCTCTATTTCAGTTCTGGCCTTCTCTTTATCACACACACAAATAAACACACACTTTCTCCTTTTGTGCTGTTAGGAAGATCATACAGACTGAGCTGAACCCATTACAACAGGAAAATTATTTAGCCCATCAGCTGTTGTAACAATAATTGATCTACACATGTTCCACCTATATATTGATTTCATCTGGAAGTCATTTTATAATAGAAAAGTCTCACTTAATAGTGTCAACACTGTAAATACTTTCCTCAATATTCTTTATTGTTATTGTTTTACTGCGTCTTGTATTACTGGATACAGCTAATTCACTCTCGTCTGCACTCAAAAAGAAAGTGGCACTTTCCGTGGTGCCTGAAGCACAAGATTGAGCAAAGCACACAGTGAACCTTTTTCAGAGCAGCTTAGGACCCACCATCCAAAAGATACATCCACAAGGGAAATGAAGGCAGGCTGTGTATCCACATCGCCGTCCTAAGGTTGTATCCATGCTTTCACAGTTGCATATTTCTGAAGCTTTTCTGTGTGCCAGCACAACCTTTTTAGGTTGTTTGAGTCTTTGAACAAATTTGAAGCACATTCTTGGTGCTAATGCAATAATCTATTTTTTTCTCAGAATATGTGAACAATTGGGCTGCTCTCTTGTACTTGTATGTGTCTCTCTTTCTCTCTCTTTGATTCTAATGGGTTTGGATGTCACTCTCATTCCCTCCTTTATCTTCCAGAGGGGTCATCTCAACTTTTCTCCGTTCGGTGCAGGGGCCGCCCTCTAAAACAGCGAGGGGGTCAGGGGGCTCACTGGAAGCTCTATCCACATGTAGGGATGTGGTGAGTGTATGTCATGCCTCGCTGCTCTCCACCCTGAATAGCAGTGTTTTTCAGAGACCCAATGTGGGATCATGCCATTAGTGACCCTTATTTTGAATTGGAAGTTTTGTTAGTTTGAAATATTTGTAATACTCCACCCAAAGTCTATTTTTTTGAGTATGGAAGACTTCCCTCCTGTAGTCTTTAAAGGTTTGCTCCTTCTTAGAGAATGTAGGCTGTGGTCATCTTGAATTCATTTAAGTCACAATGGATTCTCGTACTTATGGCAGGAAAAAAATACAATTGCAGCAAATTATCTTGTCGTGTAAAAAAACCTCGAAAACCACTGCTTTTGGAGGACATCATCTCAGCTTTACCTGTTCCTTTTATTAATTGTGCTCACTATCCTTTAAACACTGGTCTGGAATCAGATCTGTCCTTCCTCGTGGGGCAAAAAGTCTGAACCCAGAATCAGTGACGCTTCTGCTTTTCAACCCCCACTTGTCTTTTTTTTCCTCCCTCATTTTTGTTAGAAAACTGCAACTCTTTTCTTCATCTCCACCCGGTCAGTTCAATCTGCACATCATCCTTTCCCATCCTTGCTTATTTATATATTTTTTTTACGGTATTGGGACTGATATAAATTATTTGCAATTGAGTTTAAATTGCTTTTGGCCAGTACTGGATATTGGTAAAATAAATTTTTACACTGTGCATTCCTAAAGATGAGATGTGATTGTGATGGTGATTGAGTGTTAAATAAATGCATCTTGTATGGACGGTGGGCATCCCTGTTTCATTGGATGATGTTCTTACCTATTCCACTGTACAGGCAAATACATACCAACACTGATACCTGTGGATTTTACTGCTATTGAACACTGGACCTTTGACTGAACATGCTCAAGAATGAACAGCTGAAGTTTTTAATGATGCTTATTCATCCCCTGGAGTGTGTGTTGTTGAATCCATCACACAGTCCCCTTTTACATCTTTCTCAGACCCTTTTTTCAGCATCTTCTAACATCTAACTAAGAGTTGCACAACCTTTTAAAATCTTCATTCTGTTATGCCTAATTATCTCTATGTAAGAGCTGGTTGGATGAAAAGAGAGAAGCTGTGTATGCTCACTGTTACCATTGAAACATGGAAAGAGGGACGCTTTTATCTTAGTTCCCTGCCTCACTAAGCCGGCGTGTTGCCTGGAATAGGTTCATTATCATGAGTTCATTTGAGAGATGGGAACAACTCTGTGACCCCGAATGCCTTTCAATTAGCTGCATTCCAGATGTGTTTATGATGTGTTTTTAAGATCAAAAGATCTAATGGGATAAATGAAAAGGAAAGGGTGAAGGAAGATGAGCGGGGCGGATAACTCAGTTAGGGAATAAATGGACTGGCTTGTTTTGGTTTCTGTAGTTACTAGTCAACAGTTTAGACTCATTATACAAAGAATAGACAGGCTACTGGATTATTTGAGGGTACTAAGATTATTATTCTTTGTTTATCACTCCATAGTCTAGGCAGTGATGACATTAAAAGTGGGAGAAGAGACTGTGTCACATGTTTGCTTCTTAGAATAGCCACACTTACAGGTTTAAGACAGACAGAGAGCCTTGGTGTCTCTGCGTGAATCCCCTGTGTACGCCAGGGTTAAAGCATATGTGTGAGTAGAGGTAGGTATAGTTTCTCAGAAGTCCCCCATTGCCGAAACTATCCAATGCAATTTCCAGGAAAGCGCTCACACATAAGTCATCAATGAGTACCATCATGTCTCCCTCTCTGCAGGAACCCTCTCTTTTTCCACATCTCCTCCAATACATCATTGTGTGCAAACTGGTTGTAATTTCTTCTGTGAGACTTTATAAATTCTATAGCCGGTGTCTTTATTTCCTTCCTCTTTAACAGTGTTTCTCTTGTTATCTATACAATAGTGGTTTTAGAAGTACTCACTGTTTAGAGTCTTGTTTTTAGCTGCTTTGAAAAGTATCTGGAACATATATTGATTTTTTTTTTCCACTTGAGCATTTGTGCAAATGATGGAAACTGATGCACCTAGTTTATTGTTTATTGACCAATATATTGTATTTTATTTATATTCTTTGCTCAGAGTCTCGTGTGATGCACACATCACACGCCTTCTTTACTTGAGCACCTCCCCCACTACACTGTAAACCATGCCCTTGTTCACAATATCCAAACCAACATGTTAATGGCTTTGTAATGTTATGGTAATATATTATATATTATATATTAGGATAATGTGGGATGACTACTGGTCATTCCCAGTTGTCACTCACAGAGTGGATGTCCTGAGGACACAGAGTGTGAAAATAACCTTTAAGCTTCTCCACATAAAACACCCAAATTCCAGCGCTAAACGACTGAAATCCAACACATAGACTGACAAATTAAATGTTCCCATTCAATGTAGGCTATTATATGAAATTTGGTGCAGTGCAGCAGTAATTAATGGGATTTGCTATTACTGGGATTGCTGTGGTTCAGAAAGTAGAGCAGGTCGTCCACTAATCAAGTCTTGGTATTTCGACCACCGTTCATAGTTCAGCACCTGTTGAAGTGTCTTTGGGCAAGACCACAGGCTGTATATAAAGACAGACGTGGCAAGGTGTGATCTCAACCATTGGTTTGAATTTGATTCGGTTTGATGCCCAGAGTTGCTGGTTCTGTTCAAAATAAAGTAGAGGAGTTGCCTTTCACGTTCTGGAAACATGCCCACTACCTCGGCCTGAAGTGAATGCTAGCCTAATGGGAATACCGAGCAGTGCAAACTTGGGCTAATGTTAGCTACTTGAACTTAATTTTGCTAACAGGAAAGGTATCATTATCAAGTAACATTAAACTTACTGAAATATTGTGACAATAGTGCAAGTCCAAATTTAGTCGGGGATCTTTTGAAGCCAACATCTAGTTGATGTCGGGGGCATTGCACTTTAAGGTACTTTGAGTTGCCATTGGTGTGTGTGAATCCATGAATGAGTGTATGAAAGATATAAATTTACCCTTTTACTCATATCACTGCTGGTACTTCAGCTCTTATAAGGGAATGCACGTAATTCTGCCAACACAACCCTAATTGTGATGCCCTTTTACAGCAGTTATCACTTAAAATATATTATATATTTTTTTAACATATCCATACAGTATACTATATATATATATATTAGTTCACCCCTCTCTTGAGTACCTTTGATCCAGGGAGTTTTTTACAATAAGTGTACTCCCACTTTGTGTCAACAGTTTGGGGAAGCAGCTTTTCTGTTTCAACATCAGAATTCCTCTGTGCATGAAGTGTGGTCCATGAAGAAATGGTTTTCCAAATGTGGAGTGGAAGAACTTGACTGGCTTGCACAAAGCACTGACCTCACCTTTGGTATGAATTAGAATGCCAAGTCAGAGACATGCAGGCCTTATCACCCAACATCAGAGGTTGAATGAGAGCAAATTCCTGCAGCCAGGTTCCAAAATCTTGCAGAAAGAGCAGAGGGCATAGCAGCATATTGCTGCCCATAGATGTAATAGATGTTCAGCAGTCACACATAGGTGAGTGTGTCCACATACCTAGGCTTGAGTATCCACATACTTACAATAGGACAGAGTTTTAAGCACGAGGTAAATATAATTTGTGTGTGTGTGTATGTGTGCGTTTGTGTGTGTGTGTTTGTTTTGCAGAAGGATCGCACTGTTCCTACATGTCTACTGTTCTAGTAGCCTGTGTTCCTGGCTGGCGCCAGTGAAGAGAATAGCTTGGCAGGGAGGTGTAAATTATGGATTAGGTCATTGACTATCGTGCTTGTGCAGGCAATCTGTGTGTGTGTGTGTGTGGTTCTCCAGATATGCGCATGTGATCCTTGCTATGTATGTATGTCAAAGTATGTAATGTGTGCAATTTGCATTTATTGGTGCGTGTCTGTGGCTATGTGACAATGCCAGTGTGGAATGCATCACTATGTACTGAATGTTTGGCAATACACAGGGAAAATGTTGAATTATATTTATTACTGCTGACTTAATATTAGTATTAATTGTTCAGCCAGGGTTGGGGTCTGTGTGGTGGTAAAGTTAAGAAGAGCTTTCTGTTGCCTTAGACATTATCTGTGATTGATTATTATAAATATAGCTGAACACACACCACCGCTCGCATTCTGACATAGATACAAGCTGTGTCTGTATCTTTTTTTGTGATCATTTATTTTAAATGGCAACATAGGCAATCACACAGCTGCTCATTACCCTTTATTTATATTGGTTTTGTAAGGCCACACAAGATCACGTGATCACAAAATAGCCTTTTAGTCAGACAGCCATCCCACTTATAAGATGTTGCCTGTGATGTTTTGTTGTTTGCCAACTGAAAGGAAGAGACAAAACCAACAAACCGACAAAAGACCCACGAACGTGTCTATTTATTTCTTCTCGAGTAATGTTTTTTAAAAACTTCAGTGCCCATCTGATTTAAGAAATATCTTAGCTATATAAACTATATATTTGTGATCCATTTGTAAGATTTACATCTTCAGTAGAAGCCAATGAGCCCAAATTCTAATATTTGCATAACAGTAGTAGGTGAAAACACGTATTAACTGCATTTGGATGGAAACTTAATTGGAAAGTACTGAGAGATCCATCGCTGGTTTTGGTGTTTTCATCGTATTTATTGACAGTAAGAAAATTATACAGTAGAGTACTGCCTGCCTTAATCCTTTAAGTCTCATCTCTAAGCAAGAGGGAACACTTTTTTTGCCTGTCAGCTGCCACCGTTATAACCTCCGTGTCTTACTCTGGTATGGGTCATTTCAGTTCAGTCATGTTGCTGGCATTACCGACTGAGGGAGATTGGAATTCCTGCCTGATTGATTTACCTGTGTATTGACTGGCAGATGACTGATGGTGTGCTCCATACAGGCATGGTGACCTGTGAGAAAATAGAACAGACACATAGTCCTCACTACAGGGTTCCCACTGTCATTCATAGGGTCTTCTTTGAGGTGGTATACTGTCCGTAGACGGAATATGGAAATGAGTTGCTGTTAAAGCTGTCAGTCAGAGAAAGGATTCTCCCCACTGCCTCCTGCCGTATCAACTGCCTCATGAGACGGCTCAGTGCCAACCCCAGATTCATCTCTGCGTTGTTTATTAGAGTCATTCATGAGAAAAATTGTCCCACTGTGAGCAGATAAGCACACTGATCACTGCCTCTTATAAGATGACAGATCAAATAAAACTGTGTCCTATTTATCGTACTCTGTAGGTGGCAATCTCTAATGGCGACATGATGAGAATATATTATTTTAAACCTTTATTTAAATGTTTTTTTTCTTGTTGCTTGTCATTCACACTCCATTCTCCCTACCACCTCCAATCATAGTCTGGTCATTTCAGCTGTCTGCCATATAGTTGTCGATCCGTCCTGAGAGAAAGCAATCATTGGTGGGATTTAAATGTAAAACGCTCTAATCTTTCCTCTCATTTTCTCTCATCTCCTGTCGTCTCTTCACTCACACACACCACCTCTGCTCCAGGTGTACCGGAGGCTGCGTCTGTCCAACGGGGATGAGGGCGCCGCACTGAAGGAGCTTCTGCGATGGCGGCGAGCGCAGTGTGAGGGGCAGGGAGACTGGAAGCGCCATCCACGTCAGTCTCCTCCCCTGCCCCCCACGCTGCTCTGGACCAACAGGAAGGCCTCTCCATGACAGATATGTGGTGCAGGCACATGTATTGGCTATGAAGTTCCTCCATCTCTTTCTCCTCAGCCTCTTTGTCTTTTTTTTTTTCTTTTGTTAATGTGGACCAAGTAACCTTAAAGCCCAGGGGCTAGGCTGAAGCTCAAAGCCCCAAAGTATGGGCCTTGTCCCTGGGCTGATGGTACTGCCTCTCCGCCTTTGAAGTTGACTGCGGAGAAAGTTCAGCACTATGTGATGCTAACACGTGTTAGCCATGAAAAATGAGTGGTAAGTAGACATAGTGGAGATTCCTGGGAAGCTTTTTTTTTTGTGATCAAATATTTTATTAACAAAAAGTGACAGAAAAACAACGAAAATCACATTATTATTATTTATTTATATCTAAAATGTATAATGGGATGCCTGGATTAAAGAGTGGAGTAGCAGTATTTTCATGGTAGCCAGATATTAAAGTCTGTCTGTATCCTAGCCTATCATGATGTACCGCTGCACACCAAGGACAAACATGGCCAAAACATGGTGCTGATTATACCTGATGTGCTGTCCTGTGATTTTCCCATGAGTGCCCCCTCCCGAGTCTGAGACCTCTCTGAAGTTTACAAGTCAGCCAATGTCTTTGAACGCCTCCAGATTTTAGCATCAGTAAACTGGCTTAGACATGGGTCCTTTTCAGGTATATAGCTCTTCACTTAGTCCCACACGTCTGGACTCTAAGTGCTACTGTAGCCCTGGCAACAAGTGACCAGGGGTCAGGGTAACCTCAGTAATATCCCAAGGTGCACTTCTCTTGCCCATTGTTACCACCAGCCTTGAGGTAAAAAAAAAAAACCTCTGGCCAAAAAGAGGATCCAACTAAAAATCTGCATTGGTTGAAGGTATAGAGGTAAAGCTACAACAGAAAACAAAGCTTTAGCGAACAGGTATATAGTTTATGTACTGAACATCTCTGTGCCAAAGTAACACAACTTGTGAAAGATATGTCTAAACAAACGAGTATAATTATACAAACCTTTGGTTCGGTGATGATTCCACAGACTGTTTCCAAATAAATCAAACGGACGTTGAAAAGAAGAGAAAAAAAACAAAAAACATTGTGTCTCATCAACAGCTGAACAGTTTCATATATGTTCAGGAGACTGTGCAGTGCTCAGGAACTCAAGCACAGATGAACTCGATATTTGTACAAATTCCTCCACCGTGGGTGTGTCCGCACATACGCCCGTCATGTCAGCCCCTCTCCTCCCTTTATCTCCTCTGCATACCTGACCCCAAGAAGCAGACCCTCTTTGACCCCCCCCCCAACTTCCTAATGGATCAAACCGGCTCTACGGGTGTTTCCATAGTAACCACTCTGTAAATAGTGACCAGTGTCATATGTTCTAGCTTTTACTATAGCAGGAAAGCACAGAGATTGAATTGAAAGACAAGCAGGAGATGAGATAATACTGTCTATGATGGTTGAACTGAGATTTAAGAATGTCTTGGGTTAGATGCAATGTCTGAGGTAAAGAGAAGAGGTTTATTTTAAAATGTGAATGTCATTTTTTTCAGAATGATTGTCTATGGCTATGAAATTCTTTATACTCTTATTTAATATTATTTGTTTCCCACCCCCCCTCTCAACCCTGTTGTTCTGTTCCTATGATGCAAGGCAGATGTTTTCATAGTACCTGGATGTTTTATTGCACATGTTTATGTCGTGTTGTGTTGACTTCTGTAATGGGCTGGGCGTGTCTGAGCAAGCTGTTTGATCTTTGAGGATCAGTGTGAATCGTCTGAATTGTTAGATCCGCAGAGTATCAATAGCTATAATTGATTTCTCATTCCCACTGATCACCCACAATGTGTCCGATTGATTCAGTCCTTACAAATTGGCAGCACCATCACAGGATTGATCTCAGCTGCTGTTGGCGCGTTAAGGCGCACAAGTATACGAGAGGAATGAGAAGATATTCACTGATATTCACAACATACATGGTGAATCAGCCGAGCTGCATTTTCGACTGACTGGCTGAATGTATAAACGCCTGACTGCCTGTGCACATCAAAGGAAACCCTGTGTATCTTATTACTGGAAAACGCACCTGTATCTAAAGAGTGTACATAACTGCTTAATGTGATTATTGTTATCAGAATTTATGTATGCAGTTTTTTTTTAAAGCAAGTTAATAATA
The DNA here is from genome assembly GCA_036937835.1 of Pampus argenteus. Taxonomy (NCBI): domain Eukaryota; kingdom Metazoa; phylum Chordata; class Actinopteri; order Scombriformes; family Stromateidae; genus Pampus; species Pampus argenteus. Next base: position 13,359,396 of record CM072872.1, on the reverse strand, counting down.
ATAATAATAATACGCAGCATTCCTGATAAGGTATTGATTTGCTCCATGATTCACACCTTGCGTGTTGTGAATGGGGTTTGCATGAGTAGCACTTTTGTGCAATGCATTACTACAGTATGTGACACATTTTCATCATGGTGTGATTCAGCTCACTTACACAAGGATTTAAACCCATGTGTGATTAAACAAAGTTAGACAGGAGCAAAGATCGAGCTACTCAACTTTGCCAATGCCAATGAAAGAGAATTTATAACCTCTGTATTGGTCCTTTGTTATGAAAATGTTAGTTATGTGCGTTCCTATGGTTTTGTGTATAACCATGTTTACTGATATCATGAAATGAGGACGTCATTTGTTTTGTTTTTTAAATCGTCTTTTAAAGCGTATCAGTGCTTTTTACCTTGCATGATCACATGTTGGGCTTGACCCCTTATGATGTGCTCATGCTAGAAAGATTAAAACAAAAGGCTATCAAATGTGAGGGACTGCTTCCCACTGCACTGTGAATTACTGCAATGTCCCGTCTCCCGTCTAGACGTTCATCATCCATCTATATCCACCCTTTAACTAGACCGGCCCGCGCATATGTCGACTGCCTCATATCACAAACTCTGAAGGCCGAGCTCAGTCTGTCTACGCATACCAAGCTGTGGCAGCCAGATTACTGCCAGTATCGTTGTTGATCAGGAATCTATAAATCGTCTGCTCTGAGATCAGCTCTCTGGTGCTACAGCCAGTGCAGAAAGGCCATTTTATTGTCCCCAGTCCATGTATAGTTGTCTTAAGAGACAATATTTTAGCACCTAAACAGAGGTATCTCACTGCCTTTCATAGTGTTGTCATTTTTTTTTTATTGTATTCTTTTGTACATGACATACAATATATTTTAACCTGCATACATATGTGTTTGTGGAAAGAAAAAAAAATAGATTGTATGTGGTATTTCATAATTATTATGTTCCCAATGTTTTATAAGTACTGTACCTGTACAGCAATAAAGCACAATTGTGGCAAAGCTTGTCTTCATCTCTGTGTGCCTGCATGTGCTGCTTTCTTTGTGAGGACTACTTTCAGTTGGAAGCCATTGTAGTGAGGACATGTATGAATTGTTGGTACATTTTGTTGGTCCTTCCTCTTTGAGGGTTAAGACCTAGAAGCAGGTTGGGCATTTAGTTGTGAAGGTTATAAAAGTAGGGCTAAAGAACACGTCAATGAGGTTCTTCACAGGTGCTGTGTTGTAGGAAAATACAGATAATCAAGATAATCAAACTTTCGTTATTGTTGAGTATTTTAATCTGTTATATTTTAATCTCTAATCTGAAAACTAATAAAATTGAGATACTCAAAACTACACTATACTATTATATACTTGCATATGGTATGGCGTGTAGTTTATGTTTTATTTATCCAGGTTGTGGGACACCTGTTTCTATGAGATTTGTGCTACAGCCCTGGAACAATAGAGATGAATGCAATTACAATAGTGGTGCTCACAGCATTGCAAAAGTATATCGGATTTGCCAACATCTGTGGGTATTGATCAACTGCTTTAATTTTTTTTTTTTCCAAATTCAGTAGCGGAACAGTCGATTTGTTTGTTTACAGCAGAACTGCACAAACTCACAATGTAACCAAGATCCAATTCCATGTCTCGCAAGGTGGGAGTAGTTAACCAAACCACAGCTGGACACAATGAAAGGAGTTGATTACCTTGCTGAAGAGTTGGAGATGTGCAGTCTATCATCTGCAAATGTTCACATAACAACTCACTGTGGCTGCTCGTTCTTGTTTCCTGCCTGTTTCTCCACTGTCAGCACTCTATTAAGGGCAAAAAAATGACCAAAAACATATTTTAAATAAATAAATAAATAAAATGTCAAAAGCAGTTGGTTTGTGGATATATTTGAAAAGGCAACCCTGTGTTTTAATGTGAACCAGCCGCAGTAGGAATTGTTCAGTTTGCTTTAGCAGCAGCTTAATACGATTTTGATACTACATCGGGTTAGTGAAACAGTGAGGCTGTTATCAATGAGATAAAATTATAAAAATAGTAACGCTGGATGACATGCATGTCTCATTACAATCCCTTATGCCTGTGAAGGTAATTTGGATCCAGTGTGAGAATGACAGACACCATCACTTACAGTGAAAACTATCTAAGGGTAATATGTAAATACATTGAATGGTTATTGCGGAAAGAATGCTGACGAAATGGTACCAAAAACTGGGTGTGATATCAAAATGATTATAGATGCCCTTCAGACATGTTTTAATGGAGAAAATACTATAATAATATAATAAATATATATTTGTGTTGTCTCAATAAATGTGCACTTGAGGTTTTGTAATTTTACATTTTGAACGTTAATTGTCCCAAAACTCAGAAACCTTCCCCGCTGCACAGCAAAGCTCATCCATCTAAAGGAACAAGATAAAACACATTTTTGAGAAGAGTGGAAAGTTATTTCTTTAGAAAGTAGTTTGAATGAAAATTGTTGACACTGACATGAGAACAATGTATCTGAAGAGAGATGTTAATGTTGATTTTTAAATGTCAGTGTTTCAATGTTGTGTATTTGAAACCTTTAGTAGGTATGCAGGTATTTACTAACCCGCGGTGGTTTCTGTTGAGATTCAGGTCAAGACAAGCACACGCTATGTCATCTGAGCAACTGAACGGCGTCTTCCCACATGAATAATCTGCTATAGTAACTGGGAGGAATGTTTCTGCAAGGCGTCACCTCAGCGTGTGGGAGCCATGTGTCTTAAGTCTATGTGTCACAGTAAACAGCTCCTTCCATGGAGCGCCGATTCATATACACGTTGGTGTGTGTACAGTATAATTATACACTTAATAGATAAGCTGAAAAAAAAAAGATATTGTCTCAAAAATAGTGACGGGACTCGATTAAAATCTTTAATTAAGTTAATTACAGGGTCTGTAATTAATTAAGTGCAATTAATCGTGAAAAATGTAATTCAATTTCATAACCTTTTGTGCAACTAAACTATTAAATAGAAACACATATTTTACTTTGTTCATCTATTTAACAAACAAATAATTTATGCAAAGTCTTATTATTTGGCTTTCAAGTTTTTTTTAAGGAACTCTTGATAATTAAAATAACATCCTTGAAAGAGTTGCTTATTTTTTCAGATGAAGACTTACTTATTTTGGCTCTGACACCTGTTCCCACGGATTGACTGGAGCATTTGTTTGTTGGAGACGTGTTTGCTGCGATATATTTTGCATTGAGATGATATTTTGGGCTGGAATTACTTCGATGATAAGCAAACTTTTTGCATCTCGTCCATCTTTGTTTTACCGGATGCCGCATGTGCATCTGCTTTACAGGTACCAGAAACAAGTGAATACAAAGGTTCCGGCTCAAAAACATCTGACATTATTCTAAAATTCTAATACGCAATTAATTAGCTTTTTAAAAAAAAAAATAACTTGCTAATTTCTTTCTAATTAATTAATTGAAATTAACATGTTAAAGTCCCAGCCCTACTCAAAATATAAAACATTCTTTCAATACATTCAGTGCATAGTCGAATATTTAATCAGACCAACCCCAACACGCTAATGTTCTTGCAATTTTAACCAAGACTTGTTTGGAAAACTTTGCTTCAGGCTCCATGAGTGAAAGCTAGTTGGGTTTACTGAGTCATCGCTAGGTGCAGTATGTGTTGTAACAAAATAAATATTAAGTGTAGCTTTAGAAACGGTGTGTTTACACTCATTAACATGTGGTAATGTGTTCACACAGCATTGCACCACAGCAGTGTTTTGCACAACTCCAGTAGACACTTGACACATAATTGTGGATATATATATATATATATGTATATTGATGCTTGGGAGCAGAAGTAAACAATCTGATCCAATCTCATTACCATCATAGGTAAGGTTTTTTTCCTTTTGTCTGTTTCTTCATGTGTTAATTATTCTCTTGTGTCTTTGTTTTTTTTTTTTTTTCCTGGTTTGCTGACTCCAACTCATTTATATCAGTTTGGCTCAAACCATTCATTTTATATATTCATTTCCCTCTTGCTGTTGGCATGACCTATTTCATATAAGCTGACATAAGTGGTGAAAATATTCGGTTGTTGCAACCAAATTTAAATGATTTACGTAGCCTCCTTGAGGCCTGCGATTGATCACACGTTAGATATGCTAGTAAGGACCAGCTGGGGGTCGTTAGTCATGTGCTCCTGTGAAATCACTGCCAGGCTTATTTAAGTCAGTGCTGCTGTCAGTCTCTCCCCGGCCGCATGTCCTCTGGAGTCTTTGCAGTATATAACATTTGAGCATGTCTGACGTAACCATGGTCTACTTACACTACTAATACAGTTGCCTTCAAATAAAAATGCACATATTAGTGTGCACAATGTACCTTTTGTACAAAGCAATATTCAACACAAGCATCTGGATTACCTGGACAAATCAGATTAAAAAAAAAACAACCCAAAAATAAAATAATTCATTTTAATGTATTTGCAAAACAGTAAATCCTTGTCGAGCCATGACAGTGTAACAGTGAGACTTGTAATACCAGGACTCTGAAGCTGAAGCATTTTATTATTTACACCTGTGCTATTCATACTGCGACATGTCAAGATGTTTTCTGCGAGAAAAAAAAAGGGCCTATTTGGTACAAAAATCACTTTTCTAAAGGTTAATACGGGGACAGTGACCAACTCTGTAGGGGGCTGTTTCCTAATTTATCCCCACCACTAGAAGTGGCAGTAGGGCAATTCAGTCATTTATTCTGGGTTGAAAAGGTTCACTATTACACAGAAGGAGGGGGTAATTGGCCAGGAGGTGACCAATAAACCCCGACTCACACTCACAGCCCCTTCCTCTCAGTCTTCCATTGAGGGCATTGTACCACTCTCCATTCGTTCTGACTCTCTTTGGTCTCCATCACTCCCTCAGGGTTTCTTTAGGCCAAGTGGGAACTGTGCCTCTAAGTATTTGTATGTGTTTTTAAGGTTGGATGGTTCAGCAGAAAGCTGCAAATGAACCAGAGGAAGATGATGGAGATGGTGGTTGGGCATGGTGGAGTTTGATCGCTGGACTGTTAGCTGTAATCTAGCTGTAACAGATCATGCCTATGTGCTTGTGTTCAGGTCAGCCTCTGACTTTCTTTGAATTGTCTATTCACTGGAACAATTACTGCTTACAGTATTACCACAGTGTCACTTCTGAGAAGTTGGCATATCATTAGCTAACGACATTATTTTCTGAGGCTATAGGTTAGAAAAAAAAGGCTCATTCAGTACTGAGCGTCCGCTATGCAGGAGCAGTGCTGTTACTTTTTTTCAGAAAATCATGTTTGAATATGTTTGAACAAGCACACATCACCTAAACTATGAATTTGTGGTACCTCTGCTGCCTCACGCGTGTGATGTAAGCTATATCAGTTGAGTTGGTTGCATTTTACAAAGGCAACAAATACTATTTACTGCTACAAGTGCACCCGTTTTCACCTGTGATATTTTTATCTAAGATGTTGAATCCAAAATGAATTGAGGATCTTGTTGTCTCATTTGTTAAGAAACTAACTGTGAATACTCCTGTAAAAACCACAGACTGTATATAAAGATGGACGTATCGAGGTATTTGTATTGGAGCCGGTTGGCTGGTTGGAGCCAGGACCTTCAAATGCTCTGAATAAACCTCGGACCACAGCGAACACTAACTCACTGGCTAACGTTAGCAACGTTATATCTAAATTGTGTTAACGAGGCAGGTAATCGAGTAGCTGAATTATTGTGATAATAGTCTGACTGCGAGTCCTGGTGCTGGATAGACTGTCAACTGTTTCGTACGTTTTTAGAGGGCCCAAGTCATAGTTGTAGCTACTTGTTAGTTTTGTAGGATGATGCTTTACTTAATTCGAGGAAAAAGGCGAGGTATTGATCAGTGAATGCTTGTTTTGGTCTACAGGCCACCTTAATGAACTCACTAGAGACAGACGGTACAGTACTGTTTGCCTTTGCGTCTGCATGTTCGCGTTTCTGTGTGTGCTTGAAAAGAAAAGACAGGAAGCAAATGAAAGCTGTATGAGTCCCAACATCTGAGACGTTTCAAAGGCCACGAAACACTGGAGTAAACATGATTCCCAACTTTATTGATTACTTGAGTTCTGGTTGGAAGGCTGGTGGGTTTATGCTGACTTATAAACAGTCTGGGGACTGGTTTGCTCCAGTCTGATCGATTCAGAAAAGAAAAGACACAGGTTCCCTTCACTGATTTTTATGATGATGCCAAAGGTTTAGGGTTATGCCCGTAATGTACATGAAGCTGCAAAGGATGGTGACTCTTTTCCAAGCATTTAAAGGTCACAAGATCTCCATTCTTCAACCCATTTTATACTGCCTACCCTAACCTTAGGATCCCCTCCTAACCTCGTCTTACCCTCCCAGCTCTATACTCCTCCCCCGTCCCGTTGATGTTGTTGTTCCCTTTTCACCTCCTCACCCATTTCTCGCAATAGCATCGGCGTCTGTGTCGGAGTGTGAAAATCAATAGCATCATCTCAACATGGTCTCCATTTTCAATTAATGACTTTGAGGTCCGTCTTACCAGACACATTCATCACATCATGATCAACCTTCGAAATGTCAGGCTGGATACAAACTCGCACAAGCAGTGTGATTTTTAAAAAAAAAAATTTTTGTCACTTACTCAGCCAACATCCACTAGCCCACAACACCACTCATAGTGGTGTGAAAAAGTACTCAAATCATTTCCTGAAAGCTGCACTAATCAATTTTTTATATAAACAATGGGTCAGTGACAAACCCACAGAATTATCATCCAAATCCGCAGTTCAGAAGCTAAAGCTCCTAAAAGGAGTGTATAGTGGACTTAGATTTGTCAAATGTCATTAGACACATGACTCCAAATGAAAGATAATGTTTCATATCATGTCTGCTTCATATTTGTTTGCCTATAATTTTATAAGGTGATGATATATTAAAGGCTTTTTTTCAGCCTGTTTTGTTGCACCCAAGTGATTAAAAAAAACTAGTTAATGCAGCTTCTGCAGGAAGTCTTCACAGTATCAAAAGTAAAAGCGCTCATTCACTCAGAAATGAATTAATAATGTCAAAGGTGTCTCAGGTATACCTGCTATAACTCTTAAGGACATTGCACACCCACACAGGTGATTGCAATTATTCTGGCTGATTAGGTTGAAGGTGGATGGCGTTAGGCTGGAATTACATGAGCAGACTCGGTACTCTAGTAAGATTGATAAAGCACCTGCAGCTGTTCATAGGAGTGGTTCTTGCACGCTGCCCAGGAGCTCACAGAATGCTACAGGTAATGTAATTTTGGGGTACTGACTCCTTGCTTAATTTGCATTTGGGTAAATGCAATTTTTTTTTTTACTTTCCACTCTGACCACCCCTGAAACCATCACGCAGGGATATGTATTGTGTCTATGTGCACTTGCATCATACTATAGAAATTCTTTCTCCCATATGTACTTGATAAACATCAAGCTAACTCTCCGTCTTTCGGTGTCTTGCTGTAGAACCACAATGATCCCATGCTCAGATGCTTCTTGACAAGAAAAACAAAGAGATAAATCATTGCCAACAGAACAGTAACAGATGAATTCTGTTTGCTCCACCCTCCCTAAATCCAGACGGCAGCCGCTGTAATCATCCTCCTTCCATTCCCCCCTTTACTGAGCAGTGAGCAGATCGACAGACACAGAGGCTGTCTTTGATAATAAAGCTAATTAACATGGCAATTAATAAGGCTCTTTATTGCTGATGAGGTCAGACCAACTAAATATACATATTTCACTCAAGACATGCGCAAGTCTAAATGTGTGTCAGGTAAGGTACTCAGAGGGGCTCATGGGGAAACGCTAATGAGCTCTAATTGTGTCTACGATGCGTAGACCTGTGTGGTACACAAATCACAAATCTATTAAACAATTGTATTATGAGGAATTGAAAAAAAGTTTTAAACATTTTCCCTCAATCTAACAATTCACATTTGCTCTCATGCTGAAGGGTTATAAATATAGTGTCTGGGGCTTTTTGCCTCCATAAAGGTATCAAAGAAAGACAAAATTATGCAAAGGTAGGATTCCTGGAAAATCTCTGAAATTATGTCAATAACCTCTCTATTGTTTCCTTGGCAACGAGAGGCCTTGTCAGTGCAGTGTTACTATTGTACTGCTATGCTGCTTTTCTCCCTCGGGCCATCTCTCCAAGGACCTCTCTTTGCTATATGTCATGTTTACATTAACAACCCACGTTGCTCTCACAAGCAAACATATGGCACTCTATAGCGTGGTCTGTAAGCCTCGGAGACAAGTCCACATACCTTTCCAGCTTGCACGTGTACTCAGTTGGGTTTCTGAAAATACTGATTGATTTCAAAGGATCTATTCGTTTGCATGTGATATGAATCCTTCAGTCCATCAATCCAGAGGAGAGACTTTTAAAATCTGCAAATCTAAAATATGCAAATGCTTAGTAAGCAATGCAGCTTGGTCAAGAAGGAAAATGTTTCTTGAAGATGTTTCTCTGCTTTGTCCCGTGGGCCGCGCCTTTGTGTGGTTGCCAAGCTTTCTTCTTTCATTTGTCTCTGCTGTCACCAGTACAATGAAAGATTAGAGAAAACCCCAGACCATTTATACACTTTACATCTGAGGGAGACACAGTGACAAATGCAGGGAGGAAAACGTCCATTTCCTTTTGATCCTACATAGACCTGTGTTTATTTTTCAAGTATCTGAATTTGCCTTGTGACCCCCCCCCCCACCTCACCACCACCCCCCAAGTTTGAATGACAATTATCACCACATAGTGCTGTAGCACTTTTTTTAATCAAGCATTGGTTAACCATCTAATCAACCATTTGCCAACTAATTAAATCTTATAATTGCCCTACTTCAGAGGTATAAGTAATGTAATTAGCAGGACGGGCTCCTCTTCTCTGGTGGAAGAGGAGCTCGTCTACTGAATGTTACTACAGTGAGCCGTCTGGTCCTTTTTTTTTAAATTTATCTTTGAGCCACTTACAACAAACCTTCCATATTTATTGTCTGCCAAAAAAGAAGGTTTAATCCCTGACAAGCACACAAAGACACATGTGCACGCTCACGCACACACACAAGTCATACAAGTCAGTACTGTGGATGTGTGTGAAGGTGGTGGATATACAGTGTGTGCATTGTATTTACTGTATATATATTATTTTTAAATATGCTGCACCTGGATCTGCAGTATATCTTTTTTTTTATTATGATTATTGTGATCCAAATGCCTGGATTTGCCTGAATTTGCAGTGTTCAAACCCTGCCTTGTGTAGCTTTTCAACAAATTTTCAACAAAGGCTGAAAGGAAAAAAAAAGTATGATTGTTCAAAGAACCAATAGTCTTAATAAGAGTTATAATTATTATAGTTACATTTATTTTAAAAAAATAATTCATTTCTGCAATGGTGGGCAGTCAGTAGTCACTGCTGATACCTCACTATAAATTGAATGGTCTTTTGCCCCCTTAAACACGAGGTTGTTTATCTTCCCAAGGTTCTTACTGAGCTCTCATGAAGGCACATAAATAAGGATCATTTTAGGTGACACAGTTATGTTTAAATAATTGGTTGAGTTTTAGTTTTATTTTATTTAAATTTGTAATTGTGCCTGGCGTAGATATATAAACATTACATCTCCGCTGAACAAGCAGAACATCTCAACCTGAGACTGTTCACAAGCCTGAAAACACGCATATGGTCATCCACATTTACACACACGTTCACAACTCTCCCGACATGTTTATAGTATTGGTACAATATTTGCATACAATATACAGCATATCAGTTTTTGCTTGTGAGGTGTGTATGAGTGCTGGCACCACTGTAGTACAGGTCTTCTCAGTCGAAGGTTCTCATTAAGTTCCTCATCCAATCAACACATCCCTACTATCTGTTTATTTGTATACAGTGGTAGCACAAGGCTCCTCTGTTACAACTGGGCAGGTACACATGTATGTATATATATATATATATAACATGCAACAACGTTAGAGAGATGCACCAGCAGTGAGCAGTTATGAGCGTGCTTAATTAAACTATCACACTCTACAGTGTTGGCTCTCAACGTGGAGGTTGCAACCCATCTGGAAGGGATACAAGTTGGCAGTTGGGAGAGACGTGAAAATGGTAAACACACATTTCAGATCTAACAGTAAATCTGCAAACATTTTAGAAACTTTTGGGATGATTGCTTCCTGTTACATACCTCCTGTAGTATGTGCGGCCCTCCTATGGATGAAATGGTTTAAGAGGAGACTGAAGGAGGTTGGGAGGTGTAAGAATTGTTTTCAGCCACCTTCCATCAGGACAACATAGTTTGTCAGCACCTTCTAAAACAAATGATTGATATAAAAATGATTCATATGGATATTTTTGATCTGATCTATGGTTAAACTTTGGTGTTATGTTTAGATGCCATAACTACTTGGTTACGGTTAGATAAGTGTTGTGATTGGGATTAAAATGAACCTGTCCGTTGGAATTCCTGTTGTAGGAGTGGGAGCACACTGATTGATTTGCAGCAAATGAAAAAGTATTTTGACTCTGATGAAGACATAGTAGTCAAAAGGTTAATTAACTGCACTCTGCTGAAGGATGCACGGAGAACCTATTTTTACAGCTTGTCGTTTCTCAGTAGCCAAGTTTGCCTTTGTCTTCCTGTTTCAATAGCCAGGCTGGGATCACCAAGTCTGTTCAGTGCCATGCTGTTCCTTCACATTTCATGAGATAGTATGCTACAAGGCATGTGCGTTTTGGTAATTACTGTCCAGTTTGGTTAGGTGCATTCTTTTTCATGTGGAAATGTTTGTGAGGTAATCCAATGTCCTGATGCTCCTTGGTGTTTGTACATTTAAGTTGACATTTATTCATTTGGCAGATGCTTCAATCAATCACATAGTAGACCAAGAAGAAGTCTCAGAGAACAAGTGAGCTTTCAGTTCCACGTTGCACCTGACACATGTGCCCCGAGGCTTGCATCTGTATGAATATACAGTAAATGTCACACAGATTTACTTTTTCTCTTTTTGCGCACAGAGAAAGAAAGAGAGAGCATATTAGGTGAGTCGGAAAAGGAAGGTCTTCAAGTTAATGAATAAATAAAATAAATGGGTTCATTTTTATCCAAAGTGTTTTACAATGTTTCTGTCCATCTCACCTAATCACACATACACTCACACACAGGGTAGCAAGCTACCATACAGGGTGCTGGCGCAACCATTGTGAGCAATTTGGGGTTTAGTATCTTACCCTTAGACATGCAGACAGGATGAGCTGGGGATGGAGCCACCGTCCTTCTGATTACTGATCAACCCTCTCCACACTCTTTCAAGGAGGATGGGTGTTATATCACTGTCTGTCTCACGCTTGACTTCACAACTCTTAATTTTCTACTCATCATTCCCCTAAAACTGTCCCAACAACTTTAAACTTTAAAAATAGTTTTTGTCTATGATATGGATGTCAAAGTTCCTTTCAAATATACTAAATAATTGGTGTACGGTTACACTGCCTGGTTACTAGAAATTAATAGACAACTGCCAGCTAATCAGAATCAAGATGCCTCGGTGTCCGTGTTATTATGAGTGAATAAATCACATCCTATTTGGAAGGGTAAAGGTGAGTATGAAGGGAGAGTGACAGATGAAGGTTAGTGTTTCTAGTGACTCTACTACTGGAACAGCAGCTCCTTCACTGCACAACTAATGTAACAATGTTAGGCTTGACTCCCATGGGCTCTAAAAACATTGAGGATAGTTTCTGGGCCCATAGCCACATTCCTAAAAGCATTAAAATGTCTGCTGTGTTTTGCATGCAGTATTCTCTGGGCAGATTTACTACAGCTTTTGCCCCTGTTTTTCAACCACATATCTGCCTCATCGAAACAAACATACCAGGCTGGAGACGCGTATCAAATGTCATTTTAGCAAGTTTTTTAATAGACGTCTCTCCCTTCTTATTAAGGGAAGGAGAAGTGTTAACAGGGGTTGGTTATTATCTATTACAGTTTTGCCTCTGAAAAGCAGGAGTAAACATAGTGCAGATGGGATTTACAGGAGCCACAAGGGAGATTGTGGTGGAAAATAAACATGATTTTTATCTTTATTCTACAGAAATCTCAATGACATCAGATACAGTATAAAGAGTGGACTGGGCCATTGGGAGGACCCGGAGGTTTTCCTGTTGGGCCACTAGCTACATAAATAAATTGGGCTGATGTTGCAATTAAAAATAAGAAAGAAAATACCACAGAGAGCAGAAGCAAGAGATAAACACAGAGAGAGAGAGGTCTGCAATGTGCTGTGGTTTTGATCACATCTGTCTCTTCTCCCCCCAGCCAGTCACATTTGATTTATGTGGCTGGGTCTGTTAACAGTTTCAACACTCACACAGCCAAAAGTGAACTATTACTGACTCACTTTACATATTAAAAATACTGTTGAAACTCAGTGAGTCATTGTTGGTAAATCCACCCTGTTAGGGTCCACCCTGTTGAGCTTCTTTCCACCCTGTTAGTCATATATTTTTTTTTTTTAAAAACGTAACAACTATGTGAAATGTTTTGCTCATTTTTATGTTTTATGTTTTTTTTTTTTTTTTACCATTTTGAGTAAAGTTGATACAAAACTGTAAATAACAAAAATTGTTAAGTGCTATGTATTGAATATTCACATTATTAACACCTTGTAATACCTATATATGTCCCCCACAGTCCATAGCCTTCCCATAATTATTATTTCAGCGCTTGAGCTCCAGCAATACAAGTTCCTGAAAAACATGTCATTTGCCTGATATGTTAAAAACATGAAAAATGTATTCTTCCCCAAAAGTTAGTACATTGAAAAGTCACCAATAGCCAGAAATGACTCCAGGTATAAACACAAAGGTTGGTCTAAAAGTCTCAGAAAGAAGTTAAAATCCTGAAGTTAAACCAGTTGTATGTCTGTGCAAAGTCAGATATCTGAAAACTAATCAAAAGATGAACTTTTAAAAAATGTTCACATATAACAAAATTAAATGATCAGAAAAGAGGAAGAAGAATAATTATAAATGAACATATATAATTATTATGTTCTATGAAAAGAGTGTGAGATGTTAGTATTTCTAATTTGAGTGTCTGTTGCTCAGGATCAGCAGGTTTTGGTTCACTCTTACCGCTCTGCTTTAGCAAAAAAGCTCTAAAAACCGAACCCACCGTACATTACTGAGCAACTAGCAACTAGTTGGTGAACACAGCCAGAGATTTCCCTCAGGAGTTAGTAGAAACCCAAAGAGAGTCAACACTTCATCAGATGGATAAAAACATGACTGATAATGTTGCTCTGCATCTGTTTGCTAAGAAGTTTTCCACATTGACTTAAAAGGTGATGCTGACATGTCAATGTTATATTCACAACTCGTGTCCGCTGCCTACAAGTGGTCATAAACATCTGTAATTGGATGTTAAAGAGCACTGCAATGCATTTGTCATAAATTAATGTATTTTCATCCTTTTTTTCTTCTCTTATGTGGCAAAAAACCCGAAAATCATATTCCCTTGAGCTCATAGTGGGCATTAATCAACCCTTGAGATAAACACTCAACTGCAAAAAAAGCCATCATGAATCCCATCATGAGAGATTCGTAAACCCTCTTGTTCATTAATATCATTATTTTACCACTTCCCAACCTCTACAGCTGTGCCACCACCTCCTCTCAGCTACCAGGTGCCAAACATTGATGAGCATCTTCAGTCTTGTTTGACTAAAGTATTATAGACCTCCAAAAGCCATTACTATTATTAATATATGATGCAAGGAATGGCACTCTGTGTTTTATTATGTTTGTTTCTATATTTCTCTCTGCAAGTCGGTCTCTCACGTGACTCGTAACACACACACACCCACATGCAGTGAAGTACTCTCAACTCTTCTTGTTGCCAAAATAGCTGACATGACACTGGTAGGTCACCTTGCTCTGCTAGGACAGGGAAGGGAGAAGAACTCAAACTTATGCTTGTCCTGGTGCCAGGGGGCACATGTTTCCCAGGTTGGGAACAGAACATTACGCAGCTGAAAGGAGATTTAATTTGCACCCGGTGTTCCCCAGAGCTGTCAAAGCAGCACGGAAACACCCCCTTCTTCCAGCCAGCTCAAGAACGTGGAGTGAGGCATTTGCCATGTGCACACATACACAGACAGATTAAACTTGGAGCAAGACGAACTGTTCCTCCCTAAGAGCAAATATCACACATGCCCTCCATCATTGTCAGGAAGGTTTTGTGCTGTTAAGTGAAGAGATCTTTTTTTAATACACACTGACTGAATTTTTTTTTTTAGAGCTCAGTCATGAGTTCAGAATGATGATTGGATTCTCTGTGAATACATTTTCTTTTTCCTCTTCATGCAGCCACTGACGCTTCCACTGTATAAACACATGCACATGTATGAGTGCCAATAATCACACATACAAATGCCCAAATACATATAGGCTACTGGTTGTACTACAATTCATGGTCATGTGCTTTCCATAGCTGAAGAGAGTGATAACACACAGTCTTATCTGTAACCATGACAACCCACTGGATCCACTGTGGGCCCTCTGACGCCTCTTCTGAAACGGCATCGTGTCTTGAATGGTGTTTAGATAGGAACAGAAGCCAGTGTCTGTGGTAAAACTGCGAGATAGCAGGAACTTCTGATAATTCAGGATTACATGTTAAAATCCAAAGGGACTTTGGCGGCACTTTTACATTGCAACAACCTCGCATAGTATTGTTCATACTGACCTCAACACACTCTACCATTTGAAAGGCAAAAATAATGGTTGCGATTAAGAGCTTAAGAAAATTTACATGCTGAACATTTATGATGATGACGCTGATGTCCAGACTGAGGAAAAAACGTGATGTATCTAATGTGGCTGACTGCTATTGATGGTAGTCTTTGTCCAACATGTTGGGAACCAAAAACAGGGTATTCATTGAGTTAGCCACAACAAGAGGCGAATACCCAACCCCCACCTGCCCGCCATCCACCACAGACAGAAAGGTCAACTGCAGAGCGCCATAAAGAGAAGTGAAGTGTGGTCATTGAGTTCCTCTAAAGTTCAATCAGATTCAACAGAGGCTCCACCTCTCGCCTTTTGTTTGCTTTGTCTCTCTGTTTGTGGCTGTATGTGTGTGTGTGTGTGTGTGTGTCCCCATAATATGCATACCGTATATGTGTGTGTGTCTGTGTGTGTGTGAGAGAGAGAGCGAGAGAGCGAGATTTTCAGATTATGTTTTGAAAGCAAGAGGGGTATACACTGACCCCGAGGCAGACTAACCCAAGGGTCAAATCAACAGGAAGGAAGTCACATGACCCATTCAAACTGGCAGTGAGTGAAAGATGTGGGGTTGAGCTGTGCTTGGATAGAGAAACAGAGAGGGAGACAGAGAGTGAGTAAAACGATGAAGGGGTGGGTCTGTTCTTTTTCTCTCTTGTTTTTCTCCGCAGACAAGCATGGCGCCTGTCCAGGTGTGGATTTCAACATCAAGACCACTACAAGGAAAACAAGAGTAAGAGCAAGCTGAGACAGAAGGGGAGCCAGAGAAAGCAACAGTCACAAACAGACAGAAACTGCAAGACTACGGGTGACATTCACTCCCTATTCTCTTGTTGTCATCATAAAATCAAATTGTTTTTTTTACCAAAGAAAGCACCGTTGTCAACAAATGAAAAAGTCTAATGCCATGCAACATAATGTGTGGATAAATTGTGGACAACTTACACATATCTCATACCAGGTGTTTTCCAGAACAAGCTGAGGATGTAATAAAACTTTGTTGTTTATGCATCCGGCCTGTAGGCGCTGTAGTTTATATCAAACATTACCCAAACAGTGCATTTGTTGGAGGTTATTCTCAGCTGTGGACTATTAAACATTTGGCGCGCTGGTGGGTATTTTACAACAACAGGACTCAAAGTGAACTACATACATCCTCATCTCGCCTCTCCCACTAAACATCTTAAGCCAGCGCCTCATGAGGTCCTCCAACTGTTGAGTGTGTGTCTGTCAGGAAGCCATGCTGTACACTGCTGAGCGTCAGCATACATGCACATATATACAAGAGGGTTAGAGCAAAAGCTGAGAACAGGGAATGATACATTCTGCATGATAAATGTAAATCATGATGTTTTTATCTCAGCATGGTATAACAGCTGCTTTTTAACTTTCTGACATTTGGTGACGTTTAGAAGTAATGTGAGTGGTATGTGGAATCTCCCAGACTCTCAGTCAGCAGCTTTGTTTCGGTGTCAGTGCAGCTCTGGTCTAGTGTTGGGTTTACACCCTGTGGCTGTATTATCTCTCCACCCGCTCTGTCTACACTGATAGCGATCAGCGGAAGTCTTTATGACTTCCGTTATGGCTCAATAATCATTGTGCACGGGGCTCATGCACGCAAGTACTCTCACATTCACCATCTTCACACATGGACTCTTCTGGCCGCCACGTCCTGTGTCAGATACAGGAAGGAGATTATTAGCTTCCTGAGGAGCTGATGGGACCGGTGGGGGAGCAGTAGACGTAGAGGAGGACAGGATGAGGTCAGCAGTGCTATGGATCGGACAGTCGGAAGCTCTCAGTATCAGTTACCGCACAACCTCGAGACATTTAGAAATCGAAAGTTTGGGGGGTTAGTGGATAGATTAAAAAATAGGATGAATAATGGGAAATGTCAACACAGAGACTTCTGCACCAAAATCAGTCACAGTCATGCTTGGGGAGTGATGGCTGTTTTTATAGGATTGGGAGTGAAGGTGATATTGTTCCAGACAGGATGTAAAGGTCAAGAGGCTGTCGGACCAAGGATACACCACGGGCAAGAACACTCCATTAAAACTGCCCTGACCTTCAACCTGCTACCACTGTCAGGGAGACTGTTGTTTTCATGGATAAGTATCAAGGTTCCAGTGTGTGTGTGTGTGTGTGTGTGTGTGTGTGTGTGTGTGTGTGTGCGCACACATGTATTAAAGGCCGTCTCCACAACAAACACAACAAAGGGCCGACTCGGACAGCGCCAAATGTCCACTGCTGCTCTTATCAGCTGTCCAATGATAATTATTGTGTGTACAGCCAAATGCGTGCGTGTGTCTTTCCGTCTTTGTGTGCCATTGTCCGTTGCATATGTTTGAATAGCAGATACCTGAGAATGCAGGTCAGCCAAACAAGGTCACAGTGTGCCTGGGGATTTTCCTGTAACCTGGAAATTCAACAAGTTGGACAAAATGCCAACAATGACAGGCAGAAGAGAGGGATAGTACAATTAAAAATGTATAAAGTGCTGTATGGCTGCTGATATGAGTTGATTGTGTCTGCCTTGCTTTTTTTCCCCCACCCATTTGTATTTCACATTGTGTGGCTTGGCAGAGGCAATGTGGTATATTGTTGGTGACAGGGGGGGTAAAGCTCATCATGCTCTCATTACCACGGAGAAAAACAGAAAACACAAATGCACAGAGATCTGTGTAAACACAAACACATCCCTCTCTCTCTCTCTGTCTCTTTCTCTCATGCACAAACACATTTGCCCATTCTTGCCCTCAGCACAGCTTTGTTCCAGTGAGCAAGTGGGTTTAAAAACAAATGACGTGCTTGGCCTTTTATTATGTTCCGGACACTGTTTTTCCTGAGGCTGGAATGTGGACAGGAATGTGTTGTTGCTCTGCTAGCGCTCAGAGGGAGAAAAACCTATCATGCTATCATGCTGGAGGAAGAAGAGAGAGAGACAGAGGAATATGAAAAAAAAAAAAAAAAAAAAAAAACAGGAGAGAGAAAAAGAGTGAAGCAAGCACTTAAGGAGCAGTAGGAAAATTATATAAAAATGGAAAGTAGCTGAGGCCAAAAGTAGTAAAGAAACAACAGCCCATTACTGTTAAGAGTAGTGTGAATGCTCCTCAGTGCGGTTGGAGTTGTGATAGCTGGTTTGTTGCCTTTCACTGGCCTACTCTCTGTGTCTGTCTCTGGTTTTCATTACAGCTGCTATGATGCTCTGTGCTCAAGCCAGGCCTTGCATAACAGCCTGCCTGTTATTGGCCCACTAGTCAAAACCATGCCTCACCAGTCTCTCCCCACTTTCATGTACTACTGTACACTTCTATTATGCTTCACCAGGCCTGCATGGAAGTACGCTGACGTGGACGGTTGTGATCCACACGTTTTTGGTTTTTTTGAAGGATGCATTCATCATGAGCTGTTTTAAACATCTGCGTCTTCAGTAGGAACTTAATGGGGCTTGTGGTTGAAGTCAGAAATACTGAAAGGCTGACTGGCGCATTGTTAGTTTGGGTGTTTTCATAAGATTTCTTGACAATAAGAACAATTTATACAAACGTCCTCGAGATGTTAGTGCAGAACTACAACTATAATAGTGGTTGGTGGTGCTGGTGATGTACTCAGAGTTAAATAAATGTTATGTAGACAAATTAAAACTAAATATGCTTCATCCAAGATTATGATATGCATGCATATATATATATGAAAACATTAATTTCCATGTCTTTTGCGAGTGAGATGGATTGTGTAGAATGTAACAGGTACATCTTACTACATCTCTAACTAATCTAAGTAATTGAATAATTGATATATGGAAAATGGGAGCTGATTTTATGTATCTTAATGTGATAGTGCATGCATGAGCACACAAGACACAAGAATTAGTAAAAAAAACAAAAACAGTTGGGGATGGGGTTGTATGTGTAACAGGCTCATCCTTCACCAGCGGCACTCTGGGACCTATTTGTCCCAGCGGGGAGAGACGGGTGAGGGATGAGGTCTAGAGCTCCTCGGCCTGTCTGGAGCTCTGAGCAGAGCAGACACCCAAGATGGATGAGAGGGGGGGGGCGGCTAAACGAGAAAAGGTGGATCAAAAAGTGGGAGAGAGCTAGAGTGGAGGAGAGGGTAGCTGGGAGGACGGGGGAAGAGAAGATGAGCAATGGGAGGACAGTCTTTCTTTTGATCCATCATTGAGTGATGCTCCATTCAATATTGTGTTGACTGAGACCACCTGGGGGACTCCGGGGGAGGCTGTGGTTTGTTTATTAGCGCTCGGAGGGGGAGGGGTATCGCTCCGCTATAGATGGCTGTCAGCCTCACAGCCCTCCACATTAGGGTGATTGAAGGAAACTGATGGCCCACTTCCAGACAGTGTCAATGTCTGTGGAGCGCTTTGTGAGCCTGCTGTGTGATCCCAGTGATGGAAAACAGCTTTCATTACACCGATACAGGAGAAGCCAAATGAGGAATTATTTTATATCTCAAGTCCCGTTTTGTTATTGTTATCAATGGAATGAATAGTTAAGTGGGGGCATCAATCAACACCTCTGATTTATGAATGTTTTTGCTTTTTTTTCCCCCTTCCTTGCTTTTTGTTCAACCGTGTGTTTCCCTAATTATTTATTTATCTTTCCTTCACCACTACCAGGCTACATCATTCATATAATAATGTGGTAATTCCCAAAAGAGACTCCCATCCCCCCTCACACTTCTCCTCTTTCTCACCAGAACCTCCGTTTTCTGCCTATCCTGTTTATCATTTGGGTATTTTTTTTAAGACCCACACACACACACATACACACACATATGACCTTGTGTAAGGGTCAATCCAGGCTGAATATGCCTTTTGTGTCCAGAGGTGTTACTCAAAACTCAAAATGGGAATGTAAACAATGGTGCCATTGTCCTTCAGTTCTCATTCGCGTTCTACAGCTCTTTCTATCCATCATTTTCAATATAAAAAAACATTTAAATAGAGTATGGACTTGTTCAGAGATTTGCAGTCCAAGGTTATTGTCTCAGTATAGGATAGAAACCGCATGTCCTTGCTCCTGTGGCTGTGTGCGTCATGCGGAGAGCAACCAAGATAAGACTTGAGTCCTGAGAATTCAGAACATTATCAGTGAAAAAAAAAAATGGAGCTGGAGGTGACACAAAGATTAGAGGAAGTGAAACGTTTGTGGTCATCAGTTAAGAACAAAAGTTTTTTAAAGATCAGGTTAAAGTTCTAAAATAAGGAGCAGCAAAATGTTCACTTCACCTGGTCTGTCTACGCTGACAGAGTGATGAAGTGAACACAACATAACTTTCATTGGAATTGCATTAGTTTGTGCCTCCAAAAAGATTGTCGATAACGAGTGTAGATTTTCTGCCTCGAGCTGAACTAAATGCAACACAACAAAGACACGACTGTACTCTCAAGCTTGTGCTGCGTGGTCGGCAACACAGCTGTCACTTATAGAAGACAATGGAGATTACTCTGCTATTGCTTCCTCACATGTTTGATGCCCGGCTGTACATCTACTTCTACTGCAGTTCTGCTTTGAACATCACGTTTTACAGTAATTTTCATATATATGAAATTAATTAATAATTTTATATAACACAGGATGAAACTATTTTCTTCTGAGGAATAATAATAATTGAATTCATCAGTGTTCATTTCTTTAATGATCACTATGACGGAAAAAAAAAATGAATTTATGTGTGCAGTGCCTCTAGATATGAAATAGTCATTTATAATCTTTGTTACTGCAGGGAATCAGTTAGTATAGTAACATAACTGTATACGTTTTACATGCAAAAACCATAATACAGTACATCCATAGCCACTGGGACCTCTATTAGTTGGTGTCCATAGGCAGTTGCCTACCTTGCCTAAAGGTGAAATGTAAATGAAACTCTTCAGTGGCTTGTAAACAGCTGGAATTACCACAATGTCAGTCAACAGAAATGTTATCAAGGTTGACCTTTTTTTTTTGAGAGAGTGAATTTGTTGGCAAGTTGGGGTGCCCATGACCATTTAGAAGCAAGCTGACTTGCTTATGTCAACACAAACTTTTTTTTTTCTTCAAAGCAGAGCGCCGTCAAGAGCAATGCATTTAAATTTGTGATTGACTTGGACAGAGGTGCTGTGAGTTTTTCCACAGCAACTGCACAGTTTCTTAAACACCAATCTGCAGAAAAAAGTGTCATTATTATTATATGTGTACAAGGTGCTGAGTGTGGATAAATCATGTTTATGTATTAATAATAATAATAATTAATTCATAAACATGATTTATCCACACTCAGCACCTTGAACACATGCACACATATAATAACAAAATAAAGTACGAGCAGATGTTGTTTCCTTCAAAGGAGCTTGTGGCTGTATGCTGTCTGCATGTCGTGTGCTGTCTCCACTAACCACATTCATCACAAAAAAAAAAAAAAAGAAAACTTGCATGGTGGCCAAAAAAACTTATACTCTCACAGAGGGGCTGTGGTTATTTTTTAAATGACTACATACTCAAGAGTTTCCAAATGTGTGATCCTTACAGCATGGCTACTGTTTCTTTTTCATTTATGGTTTTGAAAAACCGTTCTTTCTCCGACACATTTCTAACTGTTGCTTTGATTAGATCATGCAGTGTTGTAATAAACAGTTGAAGCTGTTGTTGAAACACTAGTATGATGAATTGCTTTACCTGTGCTTGAGGAAACATGTTCCCCAGCAGTTTAATGAGGACACACCCTGAGCTGACCTGCAGCTGTAAACACACACCTGCCAAGTATGAGTCACACACGGTGGGCAGGGCCAGAGAGAGAGAGAGAGAGAGAGAGAGCATGAGCTCATCCTGCTGGTTCCCGCACATTTCCACATCTCATCTCCAACCCCCACTCCCCACTGTCTTTGTCTTTCCATCTCTCTTACCTGCCTCTTCCTGCTTCTCCCTCCTCACCTCCGAGGTTTTTGTTCCCATTCCCAGTGTGTGTTTGTTGTTTGTGAGTGTGCTTATTTTCCCCTGACGTGTCTGTTGTGGCTGCCGCTCTATCATCACAGACAGGAAGGGGTGTGTGTGTGAGGTGGGTTTTTGTTCACCTGGTGGAAGGTGGGAGAGGCAGGGCAGTGTGTGTATGTCTCTGTGTGTGTGTGTGTGTGTTGGTAGGGATTACAGTCAAAGTAGCCAGCGTGAGAAACAGGAGATGTACAAGAAGCGTGAGATCACTACCTGGAAAACAGCTGGGAACGACTGCTCAACAGACTGACCAAACACACACGTGTATACTTAGAAATACACACTCTGAACTCTCCTGCACACACATTCCTGTAAAATACATTCTGGGTAAGACCCAACTGGAACTTACATCTTGACTCATTTGTCAAGAATCATAGTTTTGGAGTGTGGGAACTCGTAGATAGCAGAGGAGTGAGCTCTTCTGAAAGACAGGAAACTGAACTTATAACCAAAACACAAATCTAAATCAGCGCAGCTTTGCACAACATCACTATCCCCACCAGCACCTTCCCTTTGCTACACACAGTCCTTTGTCTGTTTTGCAAATGTGTAAAACTGGATGGAGAAGACGCAACTTCTGCATTCACAGATTTCACTGAAAAGCGGAAGTAAATCGTTGTTTACTGCACTCTTGTGTGCTGATTATACAACACTGAAAAATATGAGACAGGTGACAAGAAAGAGAGAGAGATAAGCTGTTAATAGACACTGACCATGGTAAAAACTCAGACAATTAGGAGGTGCTATGTGAATATGCAGCCCATGGTTAGAGAAAGATCTGTTACAAACACACAAAAGAGTAAAATGGGTGTGCCTCAAGGTATTTGCTGTCTCTCTCTCTCTGAACCATCCACTTCTTCCCGTGCAGTATACAGTATGTACACATTCCTAAATGCAGAAGTGTGTGTGTGTGCATTCCTCCCTGTTGGATTTGTGTGAAATGTCTGTGAACCTGAAAATAAATTTATCCAGACAGCAACAGGCCACATCTGCAGGTAGATTTCATCCATGTTTGACAAAGTCCTATAAATCCAAATATTTGGCAGGTGATCATAGGAGAGAGTCACATTTTGTACTGCATATAAATATCTGTTGTACAGTCACAACATTCCTGCAAACCAACATCACTGACTTTGTCACAATTAAATTCAAAGAACATTAAAGGAGAGGTTCGCAGTTTTTCAGGTCTGTCTTAAAACAAAAGTCAGTGACATCACATCAAGTAAGTGACATTTATGAATTAATATTTAAAAAATTGGCAGACAAAGCTTGTTTTTTTTTTTTCAGTCTGCCAGTTTTTTTTTTTAAATGAGCGTCAATGACGTTGATGATGTGTCTCTGCTTGCGTAATTATTTAAAATTTGTCTCGTAGCGCTATGATTCACTGGGGATTCATTGCACAACCTAACGTGCCTTAGCATTAATACTAAAGAGTTGGACATAGACTGCAAATAAGATGTTATTAAACCCATCTGGCAGTGTGATATGCAGACTGCACACTATGTCGGAAGTGTGTGGATGTTTACAGTATTTTGTATGTTTTTGTATTCTGTCTCTCTTCTCAATGTGCACACAGTGATGCCGAAAAGATGTTGCACGTTGGCTACAACTCCGCTAAACACTGATTGTTGTGGGGACACACACACACAAATGGCCACAGAGTGTACTAGCTTTTAAAAGCACATACACACAAATACACAAATGACCACTTATGTAGTGGTGGTGTCCCAGACAGCTCTCCGGAAACATGCCATTTCCTGTGGAGCTACTGCAGGTCGCTGTCCATAAGGCTAATGACTCCCTGGAGCTACAGGCTACTTTATGCTGCTCATATGGACCTATCTATTGCGCCCCACCCCCACCCCCAACACACACACACACATTCTCACTCACATGCACACATAAGCACATGCATCTACATGCACAGTGACACGTAGGCAGCATTCACTGGCAAGCTAGTTCATTCAGTTTGCATTTTCTTGCTGTGATTGCGATGTGCATGCTTTTATCTCAAATGCATGCATGTGTTTCCCCACTTTGGCTCTATTTTCTTCTCTCTTTGACACTTCTAATGCACGGAAGTGTCACAATTTACCTCTTCACCTGATCGGTGATGGTGAGACTCTCAGTGAGTAGTAAAGAATAGAGGACATAAGACATAGAGGTGTACTCTCTATTCCTTCTGTACACATTTAATGATATAAATCCAAGTCTTTTGAGTTAAACTTGCAATGAGGACATAAGTGATGGATGAGATCTGGTTTACAAAAGAGTATGTCACACTTTGCTCTCTCTTTTCCTTACCTTTATAGCTTCTATGCAGCTGGAAAAGCTGCCATAAGCTGGTCAGTCAACCTGCACATGTCTCTGCAAACCGTCCTTTCTTTCCCAGCTGTTCTGATCCACGCTTCACTTTTGACTTTCTGCATTCACTGCTGCTCACACGCGTAAAATGTAAGCGCCAACATGCACACACAGACTTAAAAGCCCGACCCCTCCTCCCATCCAAACATATACCGCTAGTGGACCATTAGAACTATGTCTCAGCATTAATTATCATTTTAATTAGCAGGGCTGTGAGAATGAATAATCTGACAGCATATGGCTAAGGGTGCAAAATCATAATCCTATCACAGTGTTATTTATTCCCTCCTAGTTCACGGGGCTGTTTCAACATGCTGGTCTAATTACTATTGCTGGGGGTGGGGACTGGGTTAAGCTCAGGAAAACAATAACAATGCTAATGTTGGAGGCAACTATAGGTTAGGCCTACACTCAATTCTTGATGCAGTCTTTCTCAATTGGGAAAAAGGGGCTTTAACAACACTTAGAAATTAAGGAGGGACATGGGAAATGAAAGACAATTTAGATATGTCCTTTTTCTTTCTATCTTCCTGAATGAGGGTTTTCTTAATGAAAGAGCCACGAAACAGAATTGAAACATCTGCTCCGGCAAATGCGTATTCAAATGAGAGATGAAAAGCCAGTGCTTGTTTGTGAAGTGACGGGGGAGGAGAGATGGAGAATGGAAAAAGATAGACACAACTGTCTTTTTCTTAAATAATAGCATTATTTATTGCATGTGTCTATAAAGAATCAATACAATAATTCTAAAGCAATGAACTAAGTTTAAATTATCATCTCTTAGTAGCATCACAATATGCAAGATATGACATATTTACAATGAAAGACACAGCAAAATAAGCCAGGACCCCTATAGTAACCTTTTTAGATGCTGAATAGAAACATTATCCAAATGCAAAACACTGCTCAAAACACCAATAGGCTCGATTAGCAGAAAACAAACAGAAGAAAGTTTCCATTTTCAAATTTGAAGAAAAATGTACAAACAGCAAAAAATCTGATTTTGAAGGTTTAACAAACATTATTAACAGTATTTATACATTTGGTATGTCTTTGTAAACTATCTAATCTTCAAAAGTGTAAATATTGCATATATGCCATTTGTGTTGTACCTAACAATAATTAATTACGTCAAGTATTAATGATTTCTTTTTAAAATCTTTTTTTTTTTTTTCAGAATTACAGCATTTAAAAAAAAAAAAAAAAAAAAAAAAAAGTCCTTATAGTGGCATTCGTTTCACAAGACTATCCCAAGACAGTTTTAAAAAAAGAAAAGAAAATCAAAGCCAAACCATACCGGTTAGCGTATAACTTAATTAGTGCTTTTGTTGTATCAGAAAGTTCACTCAAACACAGACTATGTACAGTACAAACAGCATAAGTTATTTAACTTAACATCTCTCAAAGTTTCTCATTGTTTGCTTGGATGTAATTCTGTGTAACGTCACACTATTTACAGTATATAGGCAAAGGTTAAAGTACCAGTGAGTTCAGATAAATACAGAGATGCTTCCCCTGGTTTGTTTCTTGTATTCGGCTTGTGTCTGTGTCGTAGTTTCAACTCGGTACCTTTTGCATGTTTCACTGTTGTTGTGGTGTTGGTTGGGGTTTGCGTGTTCCTCTGAACACGGCATGTACTACATTCATTGTGTCTTGTGTTACAATCTAGAAAGTTTGTAAGTGCAAGACCATACATTTTAGCTCCGGTGTGTCCCATCTGGCTTTCTATCTCAGCTCAAAGTGGCGGCGGAGGCCAGGTGGATTCGAGCTATCGAGCGGCTCATTGAACAGCCAATCAGACTGTGTCCTGCGTTCGCCACATTGCTCGGCGCTGCCCGCACCTGTCAACCGACCCTCTGGTGTGACAGCTCTGCAATGAGGCATCAGGTGAGAAAATGTAATATTCTGGGCTGTCTAGTTATTTCTTTATAAATAAACATTCATGTTCCCGTCCCTTGTCCTGACAGGTCATAACTTCCTGCAGGCTGCGTGGGTGTGCAGGATATTACAGTGGGTGAGTTGGGCCCAAATGTAAAGTGTATAAAGGTGCTGAGACTTGTGCTCAGACAGGCCACAGATCTGGTCAGGTCGGCTTGGACCTGGTACATGCTGCATTATCTAAGGTCCTCTGTGAATGAATCAGTAATCCTCCATCTCAGGCATATCAATAAATATATTACTCTGGATCTTTAAAACATTATCTTGTCATAAATGTATCGTGGAGAGTGAAGGAACATTCAGTCTCTTAGATCAGTTAAATCTTTGATATACTGCGTGTTTATAGGTCCAAACTAAAAAAGGCCCATCAGACTGGGGAGGGTGGGGGGCTGATGGCTAGAGTAAGGCTTTGGATTGGTGATTTTTAAAAAACATTCACCTCTGAAAATAAATATTTTATATATATTTCAACTGTGTGAATTGGTACCAACCTGGTTTTTGCTGAGGTAGGTTTTTTTTTTTAAGCAAATGTTAATTTTGATGTTGTTTTTTTAAATATGTTCATAAATGCCACCTCTTTTTGCATGTATACAAATTCACACACACATTTCACCAAATGCATACATACATGATAAATAAATAAATATATGTATTCCGTATGCATAAAAGGTTTGTGTGTGTGTGTACGTGTGTGTGTGCGCTCCAGGTTTTGTTCACAGGTTTTCAGGTGAGAGTATCTGGCAACTATTGGCTGAAACCAAAAGAAAACCAGTTAAAAGTGTGTGAATGGAACAATAATAATAATTAACATAATATACTGCAGAATCATTTTGCAGGCCTACATACAGAGATAAATAGTTAGCTGTCTATAGAGAGTTAATAGTCCGTTTTTTTTAAAGAATCTTTTAAGTAATCTAGTATAGCAGCAGCGATGGCGCCTGAATGTTTTGGTGCCGAGAACAGCAGAGGAGAAGATTTGGGGCAAGGGTCAAGTGTCCGTGTTGCCATGGTGATGGCCGTCCCTGTAACCCTCAAAGATGACAAGGAGGTCAAAGGTCATTGGCTGCAGAGCCATGGTCCAGCTGTCGCTGTGGCGACCTCATCACTAGGCTCCAGCGAAATCCTACGTTCACAGGAAAGGGGAGTAGCGTAGGAGGGCGGGGGTTGGAGGGCCCGTCAACCTTCATTCTGAAAGAAGAAGAACAGGCACAAGTGAATTTTATTGTCGTTTGATTTATGGACATGTAACTGAGTGAGTTTTCTCAGTCAATAGTCCCTTCAGGAACTTAATTTAAGTGTGTGTACATACAGTATATGTGATTTATTACACAGGACAGAGCAATAGGGGGAGTGGGAGGTCAAACGGATACCCCAACTCTGTTACCAAGTAAGGAATAAGTGCTCTGACTTTATGTTTGTGTGTGTGTGTGTGTGTGTTACATTGGTGGGCTGTCAGGTGCCTTTACGGAAGGGAAAAACAGAGTGTCATTTAGCACTGTGCAGCTGACACAGAGCAGTCTCCTATGACAGCAAAAAAGACAACAACACTTCTCCCACACACAGACACACACAGAGAGAGGTATCTTGATTGTATAGCTACTGAAGTCAGATAAACAAAGATGCCAAGTTCACTCCCACACACACCACAGCAGTGTATTGTCATGCACTATAAACCCTATAAAGATTTTGCTTTCAAGTGTCGCTTTTCTCCCAGTGGAAAGCTGGGCTGACCCTTGCCCCTGTGTACTTGTTTGTGAGGTTTCATTTGCATGCAACTATCAAACGGAGCGGAAGTCTTGGCTGACACACACAGACACACACACACTCGCACACAAATACGGCTGCATTTCTCCCCCCTTGTTCACTGTCTCCTCTCCCTCTTCCCCAGCCGTGAACAAGAGCTGTCTTCACAAAGCTGGATGTGATCGTCATTCTCTAAAACAAACCTTTCATTGAGACTCCTCACTACTCCCTCCTCAACTACTCTCACTATAAACACACACACACACACTACAAATACTCACATAAAATAACTATCAGAGGATAATGTCAGATCAAAATCCTTACAGACACTTGCCACAACCCTTATTGATTGACTGGTGCATGTCCACAGAGGCTATCTGAATATCTGAAATGCAAAATTGTGGAACCACAGAATTCATTTGACAAAAAATAATTAAATAATTGATTTTACTCCTGAGGCCACATAGGCTGTTCTTTGTTTGGGGTATTAGACACTGAATAAAATAGAAACACTGGGGTGGGAAGTGGTGGAAAAACAGAATCAACCTGACAGAGAGGAACGGGAATGCAGTGAGGTCATTGGACCAACGGTCCATGACAACGTGTGTGTGTGTGTGTGTGTGTGTTTGTGTGTGTTTTTTTTTCTCTCAGGGCAGGTCCAGTCATTGGCCTATAGAGGCAGACACTTGAGTGATATTGACTGCTGGGAAGAAGGCTTTAATCACAGACAGCTTAGATTAGTAATCAGGTGTGGACACGATAATATAATATATATTTACTACGCTGCTTACATCAATCAGGACTGCTACTTACCCAATACTCCTCATCACATTTACACATATACATAAAACCTTGTTGTGTATATAGTGTTATATTTTATACATATCTCATCTCTTTTCATTTTTTATCTTATATTCTGTATTTCATGACGAGTGCTCTTATTGCTGAGCTGACCTGTTGTCTAAAACATTTCATTGTGTCGTTGACCCTGTGTTACCTACATATGACTGAAACTAAAACTGAAGTGAACTAATTGTTATAATGTAGTAAATTGAGTCTCAGATGTGAACCTCGCCACACACACACAGCTATTTAAACACATGCTGAAGGGAGAAAAGTGTGGGTGGGCAGGGAGATTTGGGGAGGGGGGGGTGTTATTGAGAGAAGGGGACAGAGGTCCAGCGGGGAATGAACCCAATGGCCTCTACCCCTCCTCTTTTTGGAGCACACACACATACGTCCCTCAGCCCCTCCTAACAACCCATGTCTGTGCCCCCCCGTCCCCGTCCCAGTCCACACACACACACACACATTATTTATTTAGTTCTCACAGGCTAAATTTAGCCCTGCTTCATTCAAGGATAGTGCTCTAGTGCTTCAGAAGCAGCGTAAACATGTCTACTGATGCCATGGCCTGCTCGAGTACTTCTGTGTTGCTGCAGAGTGAACTGAATGAGCCTTTTAGGGGAACTGTTCCAACTGTATCTCTGAATAGCAGCAGCAAGAAAGGAAGAAGATAATGAATAGTGTTTCTTTTTTTATTATTATTATTATAAACTAGAAATGTAGCTTCCGCAAACAACAAAAACTGAAGTTTCAGTCTGCTAATTGATTAAACTCTAAAAGCAGTATAAAT
Organism: Pampus argenteus; assembly: GCA_036937835.1. Lineage (NCBI taxonomy): Eukaryota > Metazoa > Chordata > Actinopteri > Scombriformes > Stromateidae > Pampus > Pampus argenteus. The sequence continues at coordinate 13,329,848 of CM072872.1, read as the reverse complement.
AACTACCAAATGCTTTATTGCAAGCTTGACAAGAGCTTCTATCATAAAAAAATCCAGATGAAATCAAGCCATTGCTGCAGATTACAGCACCTCCTTCTTCATATCCACAAACTAATCCTAATCACATCTCTAGAGAAGCATTAATACAGTACTGGAGTTTATGAATGGAAAACTTCTAATCGGCAGTAGCTGACTGAGCTTACCTAGTGAGTGGGTGTGTGTGTGTGTACTACATATCATGTGTATTCACACATACACACACACACACACACACACACACACAAACTCTGGCTCTTCTTCTCCCTCTAGACAAACAAGCTACTCAACAACGTCTAATCCTGAAGTGAATGTAATCCTTCTTACCTACAAGCTAAACTGAGGATACAGTAGGTTGACTTTGTTTTTATCCAACACTGGAACATCCCGACATACTTTACTCAGATAGTTATGTTATGTATGTGTGTGTGTGTGTGTGTGTGTGGGAGGGGTGCACAGGACAGATAAGGATGGAGACAATATCCACCTTCAAATATTGTATGTAATCAAATAATCGTAGAGGCATTGTTTGCATAGTTAAATGTTCCAGGATAAGAAAAACAATACTGCACAACAGTCGCTGCGCTCATGAGCTATGCCGTCATAACATATCAAACATGCGAGCTTGCTTGCTTCCTGCATTAAAAAGGTTACTGTTTAGCAAGAAGCTCTTAAATCTCTTCTGTCAGACTTTCCCGTCAGCTCATGAACTCACCATACCATAAAGACATCTCAGATCAATCCTTCAGAGCAGTTGGCTGATATTGTGATTTGCTGGGTGAGATAACACAAGCAGCAACAAAGAGTGTTAGTTTTGTTAGTGGCTCTAATTATATATGATTAGCTAATTGTATAATACATCATTAAACAATCCTCTATGTTCTCTGGTGTGAAAAGCCAATCAGAGACAGTGCACAGATAACAACAGAAAAAAAACCACACCAACACTCAAATACACTGGTCTCGACAAGGTGTGTGTGTGGGGGGTGTGTGTGTGTGAAAATCACATGATTTCTGAAAAACAGAAACTAATGCCTGGAGAGAACAGGAAGAGAAACAGGCTTGAGTTTGTGTATGGCTTCTTGAAAACTGCCTCACCACACCCCCACCTTCTCCCTGTTGTTGTTGTGGCAGATGGTGGCCAGTCATTAGCGTATTGTCACTCTCCTCTGAAGGGCCAGATAACCAGTGAGCATTGCTTGGTGGGGCAGGTGCAAAAACCCCTGACCCCCACCCCCACCACCATCTGCTGATGGCTGTGTATATGTACACACACAGGACAGGAAGGCACACAGACAACATGGAATTATATGTGTGTGTGTGTGTGTGTGTGTGTGGACAGTGGGGGGGCAGCGGTCTGACCACACAAATGAAAGAAAGGCATGGAGTGTGAGTCAGTCTTCTCCCCTGTCTGAACTCATGCAAGGATGATAATAGCAGTGGTAGTAGAGACGCCCTCTGAAAAGAGATGCGAAACTTTTAAAATAAGGTTTAAAAAAAAGTTGGAAAAAGTCCCTTTTTCTTTTCCAACAAAAGCTACAGAGGTGTGTGTGTGTGTGTGGTTTTCTGCAAAGGCCCTGATGGCAACATCTACCCCCCCTCTCTAACACACAGTACTAGTTCAAAGGTCAAGAAACTGACATTGTTGGCGGGGCCAGAAGGCGTGCACTGAAAGCTAAACAGCCCCCTCCTCTTTCCCTCTCCCTGCATGTCAGATCAGGCCAAAACCCAAACATGAACAGTTTAACTTATCAACTGACTTCGCCATTCCTCTCTGAGCCACGTGAGAAACTCCATTTAGAAAAAGAGAGAGAGAGACGTGTGGCAACAACTTCAGATGCCAAATGAAGGCAGGCGATATGAATTCCTAATCAACCAGTTTTAAATTATCCTGGTAGGAATGCAAACTATGTGTATGGCTTCTATATTTAGTGACAATAAGAGAATTTGGTGAATCTTGTAGTAAAAAACATGTGCCCTTGCTACACAAGTGTTTTCATCTTTCAACAGGTTTTTGTGTTTTATACAGAAGAGTGAGGCAGAATTAAAGCATTAGTAAATAATAAAGGCAACATTCCTGCCTCGAACAGGCTGTGTGAAAGGGGCTAATGACTTGCCGTACTGCACTGATCATGTCCCTGATCGGACCTCTAGCTCTTAGAGGAACAACACTGATTTGTATTTTTCTGTTTCGTTTCTTTCTTTCTTTCCTCCCCCTCCGTCCCTCCCTCCCTCTCTCTCTCCCTCCCTCCCTCCAGTCAACAGCTCGATTTATGTTGTAGATGAAAAACAAGTCCTCCATCCTCCATCACTGTTCTGCCACCTCATCCCTGACTCTTGTACCCTTGGATAAACATATCCACTGAGCTTCAGAATTCATAATTTAGGTCCTGAAACACAAAAATTACCAGGACACAATGAAGTGATGGGACAATAAGGGGGGGAGGTTTACAATAGGTGTGGGAGTGCATGTTTATGTATAATATGTATGAGTCAAAGTCATATGTATTCATACAAAACATGAGAATGTTTATGAAGTTGCTCACAGAAAAAAAAAACCCAAAACCCCTCCCATCCCCCCTCTGAGTCCATCCTGCCAGGTTAGAAAAACAAGTGAGCATTCACCTCTCTCAGCAACCTTTGCACACTGCCCGCATTCCAGTCCTGAAACCCAGTACCTGACAATTGATAAACAACTGACTCACTTGTTTTTCTGGGGAACCCGATGACTTGCACCAATCCCCACACACTGGCTGTGCTCAGCATGAGAGCCCGCAGAGATGGGGACAAAGAGAGACGACTTGGTTGTGAAACCACAAACACCAATTAAACTCTTGTATTTCACCATCAGGAACGGCCGACTCCTGACTCACGGCGATTCTGACACGTCTGTTTTTTCTTTTCGAACAACAGCAACTTCTGACATGCCCCTCTTAGGCATCTACGTATCTATCCCTGTAAATAATCCCTGCCATTTAAGAGATGCATGATAAAGCCGCTGAGGCAACGGCACACAAATGAGGTGAAAGGTAATGTTTTGATAGCAACTGTTCCTTCCCGGAAAGACAACTAGTCAGAAGGATCTCGCAGCTTATTCACAAACACACCAGCATCATAAAAAGCAAACGTTACATTTGTGTTATAAAAAAATGAACAATGAACGCGCATTTCTGCCTGTTCTAAGCCATTCATCATGTGCAGTGATGCGTGCGTCACTGGATCAGATTAGATGGTTTTTTAGAAATACTGACGTGGTATAAAACTGCGTCACCGAGGGGAAGCCGGAGCACACTATTCTCACACACAACGCACACAACGGCAGCTTCAAGCTAGCGAGGATGAGGTATAACGACTGTTTTCAGAATAAAACTGTTTCAAAATACCGATGATTGCAAAATCAACTCTGTAGTAAACAAAATCTACGAAAGCCAGATGAAAGATATCTATCTGCAGCCAAGGGGGTGCAAATAAGGCAGCATCTTCTAGAAAATATGGATTCTTTTTGTCCTTTCTCTCAGCTTTATTTGGAAGGAAACGCTGTTGTTTTCCGGTTCTGCTGCTCAAAGCAGATCAAAGACCGAGCAAACAACACTCCCCAGCATCGCGCCGCCTTTAGATCTGTCAATGTGTCATGGGTGTGACGAGTAAGAGACTAATCCTATCTAAACATCACCGTCTACACCTTACAGCACTGTTTATAACAACTTTACTTCCCTCTGCTCCTCTCTCCTCCTCCTTTACAGACAGAAAACGGGGGCAACGTATTTGTCAGTATGTCTTAACATAAAGCTCTGTTTTCTCTTGTATCATTACATAACACTATAGCTTGTTGTTTGCTACCTCTTATTTGATAAGCAGTGATGTAAAACAACACGCCTAAACAATACAATATTCAGGTTAAAAAGAAATATAAGTTGACAACAGAGCTGCTGCAGACACACAAATGAAGCTGTTTGTTTTCAGCATGTTGATCTGAAAGATCATCATTATTCTCAACTTTGGAATGGAAATGAGCTCAGAGGAGCTGCTTAGCAACGAGCAGCCAATCTCTGAGTAGACAGTAGGCCTAAGACAGATCCTACTCAAGCTCTGACACCATTGCCTTCATGAATGAAAACCTACTGAATGAATGGGTGTGTGTGTGTGTGTGTGTGACGTGTTTGAAAACTCACCTTTCACAGCAGCAGCAGTCTCCTTGAATCCAAGGCTGGCATAGGGGCTAGAGTTGAAACCATTCATGCCCCCCTTGCAGCCACAGGCTGTCTTGAATCTCAGGAGTCCATCGCAGCCCCCTAACCTGCATCCTCCTAGGTTTCCCTCCATCAAGTTTAAGGCAATGTAGTTGAGTCCATTCTGATAACCAGCTGATGTCTCCCTGCACATGGGGCTGTTGCTGCCATAGTCCTCATCGAATCCCGCAGAGCTGCACACAGTGCGGGATACGTTCTCCACCGAGGCAGAGCTGTGTCGTTTGGTGTCATGGGCAAAGGATGGACACACAGGTGTGACAGTGGTGGTGGAGGAGAAGGTCTCAGAACTGTGTCTCCGGCGACCCTGAGGGTCAGCCCGGATCACTTTGGCCCCCCTGTGTGGGTCCACCAGGGTGACGGACAATGAAGGACCCCCCAGGAGAAAAGAGTCCACTGGCACAGGAGGAACCCCATCCACAATGCTGCTCTCAAGGCTGAGTCTCTGGACACAGGCAGTGGGACTGGTGGGGATGGGAGCAGCATCGGTGGTGCAGAGAGCAGGAAGAGGGGCATGAGGGCTGAAAGTCATCTCAGTGTAGTCATCCTTGACTGGAGCAGGCTGACACACCAGGCTCACCTGCTGTTGAATAGGATATTCCTCTATGATCCCCCTCACCTCAGCCTGTCCCTCTGTGTTTTTTCCCTCATTTCCCCCCTCCTCTCCCTGTATGTTCTGGGCATTCAGCGGACTAGGACAAGTCAAGACGTCAGGTGTGTGGTTTAGGCACCCTGCAGTGGGGGATCTCCTGGCTTGGTATGAACCAAGGTGACCTGGGGAGCTGACGTCAACATTAACATAGTCTGTTAGTGGCAGGGATCCCCTTTCTGCACACGATAAACTCGCAGACGACTCAGAGCTCTCTGACACTGTGGATGCCAGAGGGTTGTGGTTAGTACTACTAAAGTCTATGTTGATATACTCTCCTGGGCTGCGTGGCTCTGATGGAAGTGGGTGTTCGCTCATACATGGTAGGGTTCTGAGGGATTCCAGAGCCAGGCGTGTGGGCCGACACACCCTACTTCGGTGTAGAAGACCTCCATCTACCCGAGCCAGTCTGAGAGGAGATGGAGCAGAGGAAGTAGTGCATGGTGTCCCTGATGCGCTGCTATTCACAGACTCTCCCGGAGAGACAGGACAATAGTTGGACTCCTCTTCTATCCGTTGTCTCTGTAAACTCATCACCACATACTGGTCTGTGTCTGTGGACCCGTTGCGCTGCAACTGGCTTTTAAGTGAGCGTGGCAGAGAGCTATAAGAATAAGGCTGTCTGTGATGCTGCTGGGGGTGGGGCTCTCCACCTGGAGGAGTAAGGATGTATTCTGGGGGCGTGAGTGACACCAGAGGGTCGACGGGAGACATGTTCAGGTACTCTCCATTAGTGAGCTTTCCATCAGTGCTCTCCACTGACATCTTGGTTCCGCACCACATGCGCATGTAGCCACTGTCCTCGAGAGAAACACTCCCAGGGGAGTCTGTGCGTGGGGCCAGCCCTGCTGAAGAGGAGTGTGTGCGGGGGTTGATGATCTGCTTTGGAGCAGAAACACACATGGGGCTCATAGGCATGTAGGGTGCATCCTTGGACCCTGGTGTTGGGGGTGCCACACCCGGCATCATAGGCATATAGCCACTGTCACCTTGGAGACTGCTAGTGCCAATCTGGACATCCCTGTAATCCTCAGGATAGGTTCCTTTAGGGGAGGCAGTGTGACACCTGCGAGAAGACTGGCTTCCACTGTTGTATGTGGCCCTCATAAGAGTATACTCATCCAGGGAGGCTGAAGATACTTGTGGGGGACCCCTCTGCTGGCGGGGGGTAGTGAGGGAGTATGTGCGCTTTCGATAAGCCTTGTCCATCTCTGATAACCTCCGGTAACCATTCTGATTTTGCCGCTCCATCACCATGTATCCGTCAAGCTCACTGCCATCCCGGGAGGGAGGAGTGTCAGCTTTGAGGGACTCGGGTGTGTTGCTACAGAGGGTGAGCGGTAACCTGAGGTCCCGTGCGTCTGCAGGGCTCGAGCCATACTCCTCACATGATATAAAACCAGCATCGCTGGGGGAGCCAGAAAAGGAGGCACTGCAGCTGGAGGGGCGAGGGCCATTGCTGTCTGAACAGGAGGACAGGCTTACCAGGCTAGGGGTGGCCATGGGTGGGGAATGAGACAGAGGCATAGACATTGACTTACTGTGCTGGAGGGAAGAAGATTCAAATGTCCTATAAGGGCGTGCTGTAATGGTGTGAGATCTGCTTAAGAGGGTCCTGTGGACCCCTGGGCTGAGGGGGCTTCCAGTCACTGACATGGGGCGTGTCATAGTGCCATCGCCCTCGCTGGCTGTGCGTATTCGACAGGAGGAAAATTTGCTCACAGGAGAGGTCGCAGCCATGCTGTCAGTGCGTGACCGCCGGGGAAGCCCGGTCTGGCTGGGGGGAAGATTGTTCAGGTGCCGGCGTGTGGGTACAGAGATGGGGTTTGTGCCCGATGACTGACTTTTACTGCGCGGACGAAATTCCGACAGCTCCTTCATGGCTTTCATCGCCTCCAAGATAGTTTCGTGGATGTTTTGCGCCACCACAGAGTCATCAGCCTGCATCCACAGCTCACCGGGTCCCGTGGCTGCAGATCGACCGACCTCGATGAAGAAAAAGCTGTCAGAGTGGCCGCACCTCCGGATATTCATCAGCTGTAAAATGACGGAGGCAACCTCCGAGTTAAGCTTAATAAAGCTTATAGTCCGACTGGAGAGACAGAGCCTGTACACCCCGGTCAGATTTCTGCTCTGCCCGAGGCCTTTAGATTTCAGGTTGACTTGCCATACCTCCTTGTAGGCGGCGGAAACCGGCGTTATCACACCGTAGCTCGCCTCGTCGAAGCCAACCAGCGAGGACGCAGAGTTGGACGCCGAGCCGTCGTATACTTTCCCCTCTGACATTAAATCCGTCAGCACCCGATACCAGCTCTCCTGTTCTTGCTCGTTTTCCGACGCCACGGCGAAATACTCGTCCTTGGTATAAAGCGCAATGAGATATTTGTGTTTGGCGTCGGCTCTCTTGTTGATATTGAGGCAGCAGTCTAGAGGAATAACTCTCTTCGCGGCCGATTTGTTTTTCCATTTCTTCTCGCTCTCGTAGTACTCTAGCCGGGCAGGGACACCTTCGCTCGGCTCTTTCAGCACGAAGAAGCGCTTGTGTCCGTGTTTTTGCTTCTTTAGATATCCGCATTTCTTGATATTGTTGTTCACGTTGGTGTTACTCGGTGATAGCGGCTGATCTCCCGTGTTTGGCGGACTCGCCATTCTCGCGTCCTTCAGACACAATGATTTTTTCTTTTCCTCGAGTTTGCAGAAGAAACGACGCGCTTTATTTTAATCCTCTGTCTCCAGAGCCGGCTGTGTTGCGTTGGTTCGTCTTCTCCCACAGCTGAGCAATAAATAACACATGTCTGCTGGTGTCCGGACTGAGGAGGGGAAACAACATGTGACGGTCTACACATCCAGCTCTGGTTTACAAAAAAAAAAAAAAAGAAAGGAGAAGAAAAAAAAAAATACACACACACACACACCGTCAGTGGGCGGTGCGCACTCAGCTCATTGGGCTTATTGGTGGAAACGGGATGAATGCTGGAGTGAGATGGCCCTTTTCAAAGGAGAGACAGAGAGAAGGAAAAAGCCCTCCTACTATTACTCTGCCCTCTTCCGACTCATGTGAGCGCAGCCAGTCAGATCTCTAGCTTTATTTATAGCAGCTTTAGTCCTGTGATCCAACATTTTGGCTGATTGTTATTTTATTTATAGAGATTAAAGCCTATATTTGCGTCATTTAAAGAGTTGATGTTTATAGGGAATAAAAAAGATACCTTAATATATTATTATGCAAAAAAATAAAAATAAAAAAATGTGTGGAGATGTATTTGCCCTTAAGTCTTAACAGTCCTTACTGTTATAGTTTTATTGCCATAGCCTGTTCCCTGTAATATCTTTTCACATCGGCCATATTTTAACATGACTGTAGAGGGAGTCCTTCCAGTCCTCTTCTTCACCCGGTAAACAAGCATCATAGCTGAGACTGCAGCTCCGTCACAGTAATGTAATATTCCCACCCAGACTACACGCGTGCTTTAAACTGGATACTCTACCCCACTTTCCAATATGCAGTCTATCTGTAAAAGCATCCAAGTGTTCACAATAAACAGCCGGATTTGGGGTGGAGCGGTTATAGTGCAGCGTAGTTTATTGCGTAACGCCTTATTCATGTTTGCCCGGAGCTCTCGCTGCTCAGATATGGTCCGTTTCCCACCGCTTTATCTTTAGCCTACATTTGTCTTTCCATTCATAAACAGAACAGACTGTGGCCGCGATAAACATGGAGATATAATTCAGGATGACAACAAATGTTAAAGGTTACATTAGGTTAACCGATGGAGAAAAAAATACAGACCTCCCTCTGTCAGCGAAACTGAAGGATGGTCCTTATATGGTTATATATATATAAACAAAAATGATGATGTAAAAATATGATGATGATGATGATCTGGGTGCGTCACCGGCCTGGCAATATGCGTAAGGATGAAATGCGGGTGATGTGAGTGTGTTGCTGGCAGCCTGACTTTTACTTCCTGAAGGAATGACATTTACCTCTCCACAGAGGTGCTTTCAGCATATCCTAACTTATATATTCAGAACTGATATTTAGACTTATCCACGTATCCAGTAAATGCAGCCTGAAACAGAGCCTGAATCAAACATATTCATGATGAGTTTGGCAATAATCATGTTCCTGTAGTGCCACCTTTTTAATAGTTGCATGCCATGCCATGATGATAACATGTTGAAATGTACCCCTCCCTTATTTACACACACACACACACACACACACACACGCAGACGTCCTCCAACTTATATTCACATGTTTCTTCACGCCCCACAGTGCTGGCTCAGCAACCAAGCCACCCTGTCCTCAGACGCAAGGTCAATTACCTTACCCTGCGCAGGTCAATTATGCCACCAGAAGCAATGATTTGAATACTGCCAGCGTGGAAAAGGAATCGAATCTCGCAACAACCTCTTGTTGTCTGTCCCTGAAATGACCTTTTAAGTTATAGATTTGGTTCAGTGGTAGTGATGGGTACAATTTGTGTTTTGTACAGTCATTTTCATCATTTGAGCTTTACTGTGTTTAACTGCCACGGGCTCACATCTGATAAAAAAAGACAGAATTGTCAATGTGTTGCTTTATGTAACATTTACTGTATCAAATCAATATAAATTATGAATAGACTGTCCCTGAAAAAACGCATTTGAAGACCTGATGCTGACGAGATAAAGAGAAATGGAGTGGGGGTAGTATGAAGTAAAAGCAAGGAAAGAGGGAGTGATTTTTTTCCTTTTTCTTTTTTGCATAACCACTGAACCATAAGAAATCTAAATCAGCTGTCTATAAAATACCAATGAGGCAGGACTGTGCGGCTTGGCAACCTAGTCTGCTTGTGTATGTGATATGTCCTTTCCCTTTTCTCAGGTAACTACATGAATATTTATCACCCTGCAATTTACACGGCATGGTGCATTAATTTACAAGTTAATTAAATGGCCAACCGAACCTCATTTACAAGGCTTTAAATGGGCCCTCTCATTGTCTCTTGGTATGAACCCGTTAGGTATTCATAATCTTATTTATTTAGGTAACGATAGGGGTGTGACTTTAAAAAAAATGCATTCCCTCAAAACAGATTAGTCGATACTATTCCGAATTTATTTCCTTGCCTGCTAGTCCGAATGATGCTAAACAAGCAAAACAACCAAAAAGGGTTAAAACCAAGTATAAATAGATTGTCTAAATTCACTCCAGTAGCCCATGGTGTTGAAGACCTAATCTCCTTTAGTCTCTTTAGGCTGGCCTTAAAATGCAAGCAACCTCACTTGCCCCATTTCCCGAGTCACAATCACATAATGTCTCAGTCACCCAACTACACTGTCACTATGTGCAACGATTACTTTCATAAGCTTTCATAAAGCAGATTAGAATAGCCAATCTGATGAGATGAGATTAAGGACGAGTAAGAAGAGGGTAAAGATTAGGCTCAGTTATACTCCATGCCACACAAGGCCACATCAAATGAACAGCAGTTTATTGTTGGCATCCGAGCATCGCTGTTTTCCCGACCTTTGCCTTAACAAGCCTTATCTCATTAGTCAAAAACAAAACAGAAAACAGCCGCAGCTTGAAGTGGCTGACTTGTCTTGTTCTTGCAGTGTTGTTTATGACCTTTTTTAAAAAATGCTTATAAACTGATGACATGTTTCAGAAGTGTGCCACAGAAAATGACCAGAGACGGGTACGATAAAGACTCCAGTTGTGAGAAATTGTTAAATTCCATATTTTCATATATCTCTATATCTATGATTGCAGTGCTTCTTATGTAGCACTAACCCTCCTACATCGTAAAGATAATTAAATCTATAAACGAACAGGCCCATTTTGTGGCAAATGGAAGGGTTACTTTAATACTTTTCTACATGTTGTGTTTAATGACCAGGTGAAAAGAAGGAAAAAAGTGCAACCCCAAACAACAAGGAGGTGTAGCCTGTGTAAACAAATTAAACCAAATATTGTAACCATGTAATGATAATGGAAGCGGGTCTTCTCTGCTCTTCAGCACATACAATATAGATTGCTTCGTTCCATCTCATGTTGTCACCCATAATTGACTCGATTTTCTAATCAATACAGCAGAAGTGAAATTGAAATTTCTCTTCTCGTTAATTTTTGCGCCTATTGATCTCAGTCAGGCTGACCTGGAGGCAAGACAACATGTGCTGATGGAGATTTTTGTGTTATTGGACATGACTGCACGCTTGTATTGAGCAAGAGCACAAGTGATTACTGTTTTGATTACTTCAGTTAACTAAGTCATTAGAATGGACATAATCTGTTTTTGACTAAACCTTCGCTCTTTACTATAATCTTCTGCCTGATCTCCTCATAATGTATTTTCACATCTTTTTTTAATTATTTGTTGCACAGACTCTCTGAATGACTTTTTCTCATTTCACACATCACAGAGACAGATATTTATTTATTATGCTTGTTAGAAGAGACAGGCGACATATCAGGCAGATGCAGTAGCTGCGTGCTTATTTGAAGAGAAGGCAATGATAATATGTTTATGTAGGCTGAGCACAAATGAAGTACTCTTCTGGTCACACACAGAGAGATATAACATCAGCCTGCCATCTAAAATCTTAGCGCTCTGTAGCTTTGATTATATAGATATGAGTGCATATGATATTCAGGGATCATAATACCATCATCAGTCATTTGTCATAATTATGCATTATCTGGAGCCACATGGTAAATGACAAAGACACATGAGCCCCCCTGTCTGCTTCAGTTAGAACAGTGAGAATCTTATTGACTGTGACTCTGACCAAAAAGACTATTAACTATGAATCACAAGTGATTTTATATTTAACTTTTTTTTTTTTTTGAAAAGTAACAATTTCCATTTGGATATCTGAGGCTATAGCAGGATTCATGAAGGATAGTTTCTTTTAAGACCTGCGACTGAGGATTGATGCCAGTTTATTGGCTGTTGTGGTATAGTAACAAAAAGATATCTGTTTATTAATGCTCTTTCAAACACACAGTTCACACTGGAAGAAAGACGGAGGGAAGGTGGGAGGCATCAACGGTATTAAAAACGGAACTGATCTAATAGGAATGTGTAGGAAGCTTGTGTGTGTGTGTGTGTAGTTTAAGAGGGCATCGATGTTTGCTGTTACTTAACCTGAACTGCCCTGCTTATCTAATATTCAATCGCCTCTCCAAAGCACACACATCCTCTGTTCGTTCTCTGTCTCTCAAACACACACACACACACTCATCACTCTGTTGCTTTTAGCAAACCACATTTTCTCCTATACAAGGGTAACATGTCTGACTGAGAAATTTAAAAAAAGGAGTCAAAGTACATAAATGTAACACAACAGGGTCCCCTCAACAACAAAAAAAAAAAAGAAAAAAAAAAAGAAAATCATATTAGATGTCACTCAGTTAAAAAGGTCATTCATAAGATTTAAATCTGTGATATTCTAGGAAATACAATAAAGATGTTCAGTTATCAATCAAATGTATCATAGGTGTTCAGGTTACAAGTAAACAGGTCTGAATACAGCTGTGACTGTACTTGAGACAAATCAACTGTGTGTCTACAGAGGGAATAATGTACAAGATGTCACCTTCATACCAGGAATTCATAAAAATGTTTTATGAAAAACCTGACTGGTAAATTTTACATTTTGTGTCTCATATATATATTATTGTGCTATATGTGAATGTTGTACAGTATGAACTACTCTAGGCTGTACATTACATAATTAACATTACATTATCTCTGGTAATGTAAACATGTAAATATGTCAAACTAGTTTGACAAGATGCAATAAATGAGAAGCAATGAAAGCAAATTAGTTAAGGAGTGCCTTGTCTACTTTGTGATGTGTTAAAACCTACATCCTGGAAAACCTCCCATTACACTATATCGTTGACGTTGTCTATGCCAAACAGCACTAAGTTGTTCCAGTTTACCAGACAAAATCAAACGGGAGCAGGGACGCAAGATCCAAGATGTTCCTTGAGAACACATTTGATATGCATTCCCATACCAGAACTGAACTGTAATCCTTTTAACTAGCTATAGATAAGATCTGAATAGATACATGCAAACTGGAGACAAAGTCGTATATACATGTATGCAAGGATTCACACAGGAAACTAGGATCCATGTTTCCTTCGATCAGACACAGATGCACGCAAAAGCATAATTAAATGAGGAACTAGGTGATCACATTGTACTGTATAATAATGTTAGAACGTGGCATAAGTTGTGTCATGTAAAGCCAGTTTCTCATTTGAACTTCAAAATAATTTTTTAGCCCATTACACATGCACACAGCTATATCTATTCCTCTTAAACACACACTGCTGTTTATGTTTTGTTTTTGGGGGCATTTTATGCCTTTGTTACATAGCAACAATTGAGAGATGACAGGAAACAAGGGTAGAAAGAGATGGGGAATGACATGAAACAAAGGTCAGCTGAACGGTAGATGTTGCTGTTATGTGGTATGCATCTTAACCAGTAGGTTACTGACATGTACCTCAAACACACAATGCTACCAGATTAGCTGGTAACATTGTGTAGTTTATAAGAAGTAGTTTATGGTGAAACCGTATGAGCAGTGTAGCTGAAAGTAATGCAAGTATCAAAGGTAACTATAGTCTGTAAACAAGCAACATGTATACATTATCCCTTTCATGGTCCTACTATATTAATAAGTGATGTGTAAGAATACAGTAAAGTCCTGCAGGTATGTGTGTGTGTGTGTAGTGTGTGGTAACTTTAATGAAGACAGAAAGAGGAGACAGAGAGGTCACAAAGTTAAATTATGCATGTAGTGTAATTAGCCAATCAAGTGTTTAAATTAGATGTTGATGACTCTTTGCCACAAATGAGAAGATGGCATTCCCTCAGGTCAGAGAGGGCTTTCCCCAATGAAAAGAAAATCATCCTGACAAGGATGCCTTCTCCTTCTCCTCAGTTTGTCACAACAATAATGAAATATGGTTGTAATTATCTAATCATATTTGTTTTCCAATTAGCAGGTTGTAACTTATCTATGTCTTTAATTACTGTACATCCTCATCACATGGTGTAATTGCGCTGTATATAGTATGTCCAGGAAATCTAGATATTATACTTAATTTATTGTGACCACACATTAAATGATGTTTAGAAGGGGGGGATAAACACTCTTTTGTTCATTTGATTTGAATTAGTTTTTTTTCACAGCTCTTATCTGGATAGGAAGGAAAGGTGCAGGTGAATTACCACCACACACTCAATTTATTATTAATCAGCAATTTAGTTGTAAAGCAACTGTGATGTCATCAAAATGTATTATTGAGCTCTATTTCGTCTCTTTAATTGTCACCAACAGTACCAGTCAAGTTCAATGGGAAGGTGTGTCCAGACTTTTGACGGGACTACTTTATGAGTTACCGTGCGTCTCATTCTTCAGCAGTGTGTGTATGACAGAAAACATCTGAACGGAAAGCTACTCGCTGGTGACCCTGCAATCATTATTTTTGTTTTAAACGAATCCTTCATGTTTTGTAATGGTTAAATTATTATTAGTCACGGTATATAAACTTGAAATAACATATATATTTTGTGTGCCCCGTACACACACACACACACACACACACACACACACAACACCAACCATAATTACATTTATTTGAGGTGCAACATGCTACAAATAGAGTCATGATAGCTAAAAAATTAGACATTGATAGGGGTTGTAATGAAAATATATATGAAGACAGTGAGACTTACACAAGCATGCACACACACACACACACACACACACACACACACACATGTCCATAAATGCACCCAGGCTCTCCTAATGAAAGAATTATAATATTCCAGACAGACCCACATTTATAAATACATGCATCCAACACACCAGAGAGTCTGTTCAAGCAAATCATTTGAAAAATGAGAACATTTGCTTTTATATATTATTAGAATTATTTATGTGAGTCCATCCTGTCTTGGCTGTGTGCAATTAAAGTGGAAGTGATAGGTAATATATATGATCACTGGCTGCTCTGGTTTTGCAGACAGACAGACACACACACACACACACACATATAATGACTGCACCATCACATGTATATATAATGACGTCTACACTGAAATTAGAAAGATGGAGTTTTCTATCATTTTACCCTCTCCTTTCTCACTTTCAGTCCCCCTCCCCCATCTTCAGTCCTCTCCTCCCTCCTTCCATTGCTCACAGGCCTGCAGCTCTTAAATATTTAACATTAAGAATGATCTGTGTCCATCTTCTTCTTTTTTTTTTTTTTTACAAGGAATCAGACAGACTTTTTATGAAACCCAGACTCTCCACATAGTGAATTAAGCTGTTCTTGCATGTTATCTTCATATAGTGTCTGTAAGATTCATTCTTTCAACACGCTTAAGCTGGTGGCAGGTGGAGATCATAGGACATCACATGCGTTTTTATATCCTGTGGTAGGGTAAAATACTTGCACATATATGAGTCAGTGGCTGGCTGTGTGGGTGGGAGTGGTGGTGTAGTTTTGGCACCCACAGTGGGAGGATGTGAGGAGGTGCAGTGACTGCCAGAAAACACAGGAAACGTTCTCCTCAGGCACTGGCACTTCAGTGGGACTGACTATGATTGTTTGCATCCTGAATCAACAAGACGGGTTCAAAGCTTCTTCACATAGCGAGCCATTATCAGCCCGTAGCAGAAAAGGTTTGTGCAGAAATATCTTCATCTTTCATTCCATAAAATCTTAAAGGATAAGTCTGGTGATATTCAATATTTATCTGACTGTCAACAAATTGGAATGAAATGACAATGAAATCAACAATGAATGCATCCCTGCTTACAAGTGTTTTAGAAAACAGCCATGTACACTGTACCGGGACCCTTTGAACTCTGGAGCGGTTTGTTTCTCGTGGGAACGTGATACAAGGAGTACTCTGCAAGTTGAGATAAATGGCTCCTGTAGACAGGTGTGGTTTGACCAAAACGGATGTGGATGAACAAAATGTACAGTTAGCAACAAACTGGTCCAACCTGGACTAACACAATGAATAATGTGTGATTTGGCCAGAGGATCCTCTTCAGGACCTTGAAGTGGAATGATTTTTCCCATGTATGTGGATGTAGCCCTCGGATTATTGTCAGTATGAAAAGAAACTGAAACATGGGGAAAGTTTCCAATTTAAAGAAAAATTTTCAGCCATTCAATAATCTAAGTATATGTTTAAGACCTGTTTCAATTCTTTGGTAGGAACAAATGGGCTTGAAGTTCAAGGGTAAAAAGTACTGAAAAATGGACGCATTGGTGATTTTGATGTTTTGATGTTTTTGCCATATCAAACCATATTAAAAATTAGTTTATTAATTAGTTTATCCTTAAAAGACACCAATGTATTCCCTAATAAAACATCTGTACAAGGTGACTGAAGATGATTTTAAAGATAGTTTTCATTCTTGTTAAACACATTATACATCTAGCAGTCCGTCTAAAGAAATAGGCCACAGAGAACCTTTAAGATCTCGATCATTTACTTAGTAATGGATCCTTTGTTTAATTTAGAAGACCATAATTGATTGAGACAAAGCCTAATTGTACGTACATTAAACCAAATTCTAAATTTCTAATGATTTTACTGATGAATTAAGGGAGGGATGCGCTGTATAATGACATCCCATCTTAAGGTTTGACTTGAGGGGGGGAAGGGAGCCAGTGGGTTGTAACACTGAGGTTTTCTTCCTGTAGCTACCGCAATACTGAAAAACAACGTCTGTTGCCATTCAGTGCGATTTCATTTACATACATTTACATACCAACATTTCACTCATTCCATTGTGTGTTCAAAGGAGTTTCAACAAAATGGTATAAGAGGAAGTTAACTAAACTCATACAATGTGTTACTGTGCGTACATTGGCGTATACTTGTATATGTTCATAAGTATGCAGGTGACGGAATGTATATTTGCAGTGCATGTATGTGAAAAACATGAAAGTGAGTTCAATCTGCATGAATTTACTAAGGCTAAGACATAATGTATATTGCTTTAAATTCCCACTGAGAACAGTCAAAAGCTGCAGGTATGGTAATAGCTGTGTGCAAAAAGATTGGAGCTCCCATCAGCATGGTATAGAGAAGAGGCATTTCCCAATGCATGGCTACCCTTGTGTACAGAATAAATTATATGTTGAAAGGATATATACGGGAAGAGTCGTTAGATGTTCATTTGCATTTGGAGGCCTTTGGGATCTGAGCAATTGTGGCGTCGCAGGTCGTGGCCTCGTGAGATGGGTCTTGACAGTGATAGTGTGTGGGAGGAGCTTTGATACGCAAGGAACTGGGTGGTTGACGATCAGAGCTTTCATGTGTGACGGTACTGAAATAGGAAGCTTTACCACCACCTTCTGCAGTTTCACTTGTCTTCATCAGTAGCAATGCCTTTTCTTTACACGCTGTCAACCTTTAATAAATACAGACTAGACACAGCACGGGCCTGTCGGCATCAATTCACATCATTTGGAAACTTTCAGTCACAAAAGGCTCACAGCTAATCATCGGGCATCACATGCATCACATGCAACAACAAAACCAAGTCTTGCTTCATAAAATAATGTGATTCTTTCATTAATGTTAAAGGGCCATATGGGTCCTCTCTCTCTCAAGCAGCAACTACCACCGTTTTAGGTTAAAGCCACTGCGGAAGTACCTTAAAGTGCAATGTCATCGACGGCCACTAGATTCTGGCTCCAATTAACATTGTCATTCAAAGTCAATCTTTTTTTTTTTTTAAGTGAGTCATTATGGTCTTTTAATAAGTGTGCTGATTGTCATATTGGAAATTATGGCTCTGTTAATAATATTTAGATATGACTTATAGTAGCTTTGATGTCTGCCATTGTGGCCGTTGTTAGCTGTGTTCACCTGCTGCTTTCTGGCTCAGGATATGCATTGAGTTGGACTATTTCAGTAAGTTTAATTAAAACCTGCCCTGTTAGCACAGTTTGGCCAAAGACACTGCACAGTGTTCCCAGCAAGCTATAAAAACATTGTGTTGTATGACCAAGTACGTTTTTCTATAGTAAGCATCTGAAGGATCATGTTAAATTTTATGACATTTTGAATCATATTACTGTTTTATCCTCCTCTATTAAGTAATTCAGAATTAGCTTTTTAGTGTGTTTCAGTTAAAAATGGTGTGTGCCTTGTGCATATTGTAAAACGACAAAAACATAACCCACAAAGTTGCTGCACAAGGGCAGAAACTGTATCTCTTTTAGGGGTAGGGGTGTGTATGTATGTATGTGAGAGTGAATGATAAGGGTGACTGGGTTGGTCAACAAATCAAATACTGGCAAACCACACAGTTGCCACTATGTTGCCTGACGTAACTGTGAGCCGATAGGGGGGGGGGGGGGGGGGGGGGGGGGGGGGAGACTGTAAATATGGAAGTTTCCAGAGCGCAGTGAAAGGTCAAAGGCATCCCTTATCTCTCTGGAGGGGATCACGGCCTCTTTATAGCTTTTCCCTGATTGCCCGTGATGATGGAAAAGTCTTGTGATATACAAATATAAAAGGTCAGAAACACGTATGCATACTCAAACAGAAGGTAGCCAAGAAAGGCAAAGTCTTTAGAGCTCGGTTTCATGCTTCACACACACGCTGTCGCCATCAGCCTCGTGCGTGTGATTGTGTGTTTAATCTGGAGTCTCCCGAGACACTGAAGGACAGGCACGCTCCGTAATACTGTTGAGCCAGCATGTGTCGCCATGGTGTAAGCACATTTTCTGACGTGCTCAGACCACTGTTGAAAAACAAATAACTCCCATGAGGATGACACCCCCCCCCACACACACACACACACCCCCCAACAACAACAACTGTATGACAGTGTTTGTGTCTGCAAGTGCGTGTCTGTTGTTGTTGATGCAGGTGTTACTCTGGCCTTCACACAGGCTAATGGAAGGCCCCATTTACACCACAACAACCCTAATAGAACTGTAAATACTTGGTCTGCTGGTGTGATGATAGCTTGGTTCAATAATTCAACAGCTGCTGAGAAAAATCAACAATTCAGCCTTCTAAAAGAGCAAACAACATTGCAGACAATGTCATCAGATAAAAAAGGGACACAACTCATATATATGTATGTATAGCTGCACTCTGCACACAAACATCTGTACCCAGTTTTATTGGTGTTTTTTAATATTTATTTTTTTTCCTTGAAGGCCTCTCACCGTCCACTCTGTGAGGATGCTTACAGTAGGGTTCATAGACGTGGCTGGTTAGCGTCAGCATTCATGGCCCTTTCATCTTCTGTAATTGGGCTTCTTTTAGAGTGAGCACAATTGTTAATGGTGCTTGAGGTTGGCGATGACTTCACTCAGCATGTAAATGAAGCCAGCGAGAGATTCCCCCATCCACCTCGTAATATTAACCGAGGTAATTTAGCATGAAAACACAGTAAAAAAGGGTATTTACTAAGGATGATATGCCGATATGCATTTGTCTGTTGTTGTAAATTAGAATGTAAGTTATGGTGCAGTCTTTTAAACGCAGCCAATGCATACTGAGAAGTGAGCCATGACCTCTACCCCCCAAAACCCTTTACACGAGACAGTGACATGAAGACAAATGGCAGTGTCATGCATAATCAATTGTGCATTTCTTCTCAGTTAAATAATCATTATTTGGTCATTTACATTATGATGTGAGGAGACTATAAAAGCTGATGAAAGTGTTGCCATCAGTTTGGTTCATCGCGATGAAAATACTGTCAGTCTTGTATGCTCACACTACCGCACAGATCGTCTGCAACTAATCGTGTTCTTTATTGACATATCACAGCTAATTACAAGAAGTTGTGTTCAACTGGAAATGTAATTTTAAACTAAGTCTTCACACCCTTAGCTGCTAATGTTCACACAACGCCCACAATCGTCTTGTCGCACTCGGATAGAACAGTACCTAATCAATATTCCTCATTGGTGTGAAGACTGGGCTGCACAGAATGTACCTTTTTTTTTTCTTCTCTGGTTTACATCACAAATATGAGATGTATGTATAACCGAAGAAGAAGGATGCACAAATCCACAGTCTGGGTTGCACACCTGTCAAAAAAGCCCTTGTTAAATAACAGATACTCCATTCATTGGATGTGAGATGTTATAACACACAGTGTATTTCATGACCTTTTTGCCCTTTCTCTTCCGTGTGTCTTTCTATGGATCTGGTTTCTATGGTTCCCTTTTTATTTGACTTCCACACTTTCCAGTACCAGACTAGGATGGTCCTTAATGCCAACCATCTGATGGTACCAACCATCCAGAAGGGCCAGACAGACCCTGACTGTCATTTTAACACCAACATTGTCCAAAATGCTCCAGTTTTTCCTGCTGCAGGTGGGGTGTTAATTGCTTAGTGCTGTTTAATGTATAAATAACAATGCTGGGGTACAGGACTGTACACTACAGGGGACAAAAACATTTTACCTATAAATCAAATGGAAGGCAGCAAGAGAAGTATGAAGAGAGATTCAAAGAGTGACAGAATTGAGACGAATGAAGAGAAAAGACAGATTGAGAGTTATACTGGAATACCTCCCACAAACTCACTCCCACTCTTCCTCTCGTGCCCACGCACTCTCTGTTACTGTGACGTCCACTCTTCCTTTTTACTCCTCCGCTCTGCTGTGGAGGCGTTCTGCTCTCCTCTCATTCATACACTGCCACGCTATCTCCCTGTTTCTGAGTGGACGCTGTGCAATGAGTTGAGATTTAAGCGGAGGAAGAAGAGGTGGCAGAGGAGGAGGAGGAGGAAGCACCATGTTTGGATTCATCTGAGTACATCAGATTTCCGATCATGCTGAGATCGTGATTAGACTTCACATGATAGCCAAGCTCCGCAGATGGAATTATGTCATCTTCTTGCAAAGAAAATTCAAGCAAAATCATGATACATAGTCATACATACACATAGTCATATTCTCTAATTCTCTAGTCTTTAATTTCCATTTTATTATTGTAGGTAAAAATAACATTTTAACTTTTTAACATTATGCATGTGATTGATGTCCATCCATAGATAGACTTCTAACACACATTAGAATAAAGGCCCCCTCCCAGGTCCATAGTATGCAAACACCACTCTGCTAGTGTGATCCACTACATCCTTCAATACCGGCCTTTTCAAAGAGAGTGACATCACATACTCTGATCTGGCATCATCCAAAGAGAGATATAAAACACAGGACAGTGAACTCTGAAATCATGGCCGTGATTTTCAATTTCATGACTCTCTTACAGGATGTGTTCTGGGAACTGCTGATATAGATATTGATATATTGTAAGTTTTCCATTCATGAATTAAGCCTGACTGAGATACAAAACTGCGAGGCTCTCCGAACGTCCAGCTAGTTTTTAAAGAGGGAGTGAGATTGCCCTGTAATTCAGAATATGAATTATAAATAACCTTGTTTATAACTTTTATGATGAAACAACAAGCGAGAAACAAAAGAGAGAGCGAGGACAACAATGGTAATGACAATATAGTGCTTCATATGAAGCTGTATAATTTACAAGAGCTTGTTTTGGCCGGTGAGCAATGCTAACTCCAGCACTTTGTGTTTACCAGGCTGACCCATGTTATTTCCTGTCCCGTCTGCATTTCACTGGGCAAAATCTGATCCGCCCACACCTTTAGTACTCCATGAGTAGATGCATCACATAACTCCCAGCATATTGCTGCATGACTAGAGGTCGTCAGTGAGGGTAAAAGTATACCAAGTCCAAATATAACCAAGATTGTGAAACATAACTTTGATAAGTCCAATTGATTGTTGTCAGGGTCACCTGTAGTTAAAAAGTACATGTAAAAATACAAATTAAACTAATTAAACTCAAGATTGACTACAAACCAACCTCTCAGTGGCTGTCATTTTACCAATAACCGACGTGACTGGCTGAGAACTACTCAGCTCCTTCTACTAACAAGCTTAAGTGTTTGCAGGTGAGGTTCTGCAGAGACTGCAATCACATTAATATCACCAGAAATATTCATTTATGCAGCTTTTAAAGACCTGTTGTAGAGAAATAATGATAAATTTGGAAGTACAATCCCCAGTGCCCTGGTCCTCACAGAATGTTGCTATCTTTCACTAACAAGGACTACACCATCCACACGATACGTGTAAAAGATTTATTGAAGAGGAAGAGGATGGATGGGTGCAGAGGTTCTGCTTGCTGGATGCATTGGGGAGGCTTATAGGGAATCTGCCACGGGAACCTACGAAGACAAGGAAGGAGAGGAAACAACAGAAGGAGGAATATGAGAGTGAAAGAGGAGGAAAGAGTTAGGTTGGTATTTATAGGAATGCCGGAAAAGGGCGTAGTTGAGCTGTGGTCCTGGTCCTAAAACTTACTAGTTAATATTCAATAATTAGAGGTTAGGCAGAAGCTCCATTGGATCAGTTTCCCTCAGACTAGAAATGCTGATATTAAGATATTTAAAATCATCTGGAGAGCATTCATTGTATTGTTAAAACAAAAATAAAAATCAATTATGCTTTTTAGAAAATGAAAAAGCAACGGTAACACGAGGTTCTCACTATATTTCTGTCCGATCGTAACTGTTTCCAGACTGACGCAAAAAGCACTATTATGCAAAATCTCCTTCTCTTACAGTTGCGTGTGCGTATATATTTGCAGCTGTTTAGCCGTTATGTTATATTGCGTGCTAGATTACAATGTTATGTTTGATTCACTCAGGAGAAAGGATGGGGTCATACTAACCTGACACATTCCTGCTCTGTATCTGAAAAACATGACACATGAAGTTACATTGTCAGTTTAACATAAATCAATGTACTCTCAATGTCAAATCCAGCCCCTAATTGATATTGTTTATTGCAACCTGTCATGAGCGAAAAAGAGTCCTCACAAACCATAAACAACGTCATGGGTAGATCATTGCAATAATGTTTTACCTAACGTTTTACATAAAACCTTGTGCTCTGAGGGTAATTGTAACTCTTAAGTCGGATCTCAGCTTAGCAGTGTTAACAAACAACCAAGAGGATTAAAACGCTTAAGGAGGTTAAAGTTTTGAACTCCAAAGCCGCCTGAGCAAGGCTGAGTCCTGACCTTAACCTTAACCACATGGCAATGATCGTGTGTGTTTGCATGCAAATTGCAGTGATTGTTTTAAAATCAACTGGTCATGTGTGAAAATCGTATCGCCATGTTCCCCCCCGTAGATTCTGTAATTCATCTTAAAATGGAAAAGAGCACCTGAAAAAAAGACTGCTTAAGAGAAGCATCAAAAACAGCCTCACTGTTTTTAATTTTCTTTTTGAATGGTACAGCCATAGCAGGGTGTTGAGGTGAGAGGGGTTCTCCTTTCCTGACCTGATCCAAACTTCCAACTTTTAAAGAGCAAGTTCAAGCAAGAGCAACATGTTCACAAGCCTGTTTCTCGTGACCAATTTCGATATCACTGACTTAATCAACAATAAACAATAATCACTGTAATAGAATTTTAAATATATATATATATATATTATACATTTCAATAATAAGAATAGTGTTGCTTTATGAAATACTTTGTTTATATACTACAGTCTAAATGGCACTTTTAGTTTTTAGTGTAAGAACAAAATGTGACCTACTTTTCCACTATTGAAGTACATTTATGTGGTAGTACAGTAGTAATTATCTGTTATTATGTCATACAAATAGATTGTGTTAGTAGATTGTACATATAGATGTAATTTGATCGATTAACTTTCATACTTATTGCCAAGTAACTCGTCTGTATATTCCATGACCCTATTCTCTTATCTATTCTGTTTGATTGAAGCGTTTATCTATTAAATAACTAAATCCCAGTTATTATTTGCTGATGTAAAGTTTTACATCAGTAATGTTTGTAAAAGCAACATTATTACAGGCTTACATTTACAATTATCATGATTTTTAAACTTAAAGGAAATGACTTTCAGCTGCTTGTCTAAAAATGAAGCCTTTGCTCTAACTGCAGACATCTCAGCCTTGTAGCAAACGATCTTGATCATGGTCATTAGGCCATCCATCATGCTCAGTTGTTCAGGTCATTTGACCATTTGGCCTTTAGTGTGGTATGACTCCCACCTGAGTGACCTTGCACTCACCAGGCGGTCAGAGGCCAAAGCCTTGTTAGACTTGTTTATGAAGATAGCCAGGGGTCAGTCAAGGCCTCTCTGTTTGTCTGTCTGGCGACAAGAGAGGAAACAAGGGATAGGATTCCGGTAATAGATGAAAGACGAGAGTGGAGATGAAAGGAGGGGTTATCTGGTTCTCTGTGGAGCGTATCGATCTGTGTATGTTTTCATGGGGTGAACGGGTTTGTTGGCCACCATCCCAGCAGAAGTGCTGAGGGAGTGGCTGCATCGCACTGTGGAAGAGTTGGTGCACTTAAATTAAGGTTTGAGATAGATTTGAGGTCAGCCTTTGCTGGAATGATATACAGGAGCAGTAAAAAAAAAAAAAAAAAATAAATCCAAAACACCTCCCACCTAGAGACCTTTGAGATTTTGAAATTGTGCTGATGCTGCCCTCCTGTGGCCTTTATGGAGTACTGTAATATAAATGTACATACCACTTTTACAGAAACAGACAAAACAAAAAAATAATACCAATGATAAATTAATAATAATATTCTACAAATCACTTTATTGCAGGAATTACACATTATGGGATCCAAAAATATGAAATGTTTTTTTTTTTGTTTCAGTTAGGATTATTCCCACTATACTCAAGTTTGTGTGAATACTGCTAATACTTTATGTACTTCATAGAGCACTTTATCACAACCAAGCACAACATACAAACAAATACAACAGGTTACGGTCAGTGTCGAGTAATTGCTGTAACTTTAACAGTAGAAAACTCTGCATCTTTCAAAAGCTCTGCAAAGGACACAGAAACTATGTTGGGGGTTCCTCGTATTGATGACACAACTGGTTGTTGTCTCTAAATACTGTATATTGAGGAATCAACATAACACAACATAACATTCAGACCTCTTAAAAAAAAATCTCAGCCTGCATAGACACTTATAAGTACAGCCCTCCTCATCTGTCTGTGTTTGACTTGGATGTACAACCATGACGTGATGAACCAGTTCCAAACAGCTCAAATCCATTCATATATGTACACAAGCGCACACACACACACATACATACACACCTGCTAATGTTGTTTCAGTGGTGTTTTGCATATTAATAAGGCACTGATTGACAGAAGCTGAAACACTGTTTTTGAATTTATGGAATCTCAGATACGCTCAAGTCCAACATATTCTCATTACTCTTATAAATAAAAATGCAAATTCAATAATAACCTGAGGAGAGTATGTTGAACTGTGTGTTCAGAGAGGAATGCATTATATTTACAACAGTGTGGCTGTTTTATTTAATTATAGTGATTTAGCAAATGACAAACGCGTGTAACCAGTGGTAAGTCCCATCCTTTACATTAGTATGTCTAAACAAGTTAAAAGGTAAAAATCTATAATACCTATATGTAGCTATATCTTTGAATGGTGTGGTACTGGTAGGGAAGGGAAATAAAACAATGGCATAAGGCAGATAAGTAAGATTCAATAGCACCTCTTTTACACAAACAAGCTTTTCAAAATCAACGCCAGTTTACCAGTTTAGGGGGCATTTACTCAGTGCAGTGGTAAACTGGGCGCCATTCATCAGAGACATGTTGTGATCATGTTAGTTAAGTGTTCTGCATGACGCAGAAGGCCATTTGCTCTCTGTGTTCTGGTTTGTAAAGTTTGATCTCCGGCTTGTTCAGCAACCTCCACTCTTCTGTTACTCTCGCACATGCTGGGAAATAGCACCATCCTTTGAGAAGTAAAGCCAAGACGCGGACATCAGCGCAGGTCAGGGAGGAGGACTCAAACGCTGGGGTTTATGTCCTCTTCATGCACACCTGACAGCGGCTTATGTGTGTTCGGAGATTTCCCGCTTTTAGCGTTGTTGGGACAGGTTTCCTAGAGACAAGTGGAGAGAAAAACATTAGATTATCATGTAAAGAGAATCGAGTAATACACTGTCTGAGTGTGAGTATGTCTGTCTTACGTAAACATCTCCCTGTCTTCGATTGTTGCAAGCCAGAAGCTGTAGGAATTGGCGTAGTAGTTGCAGGTTCCACGACCATGACACTCGATGAATGGAGCGCTGCGGAACTCCTCCAGACATGAACCAGGTGAGGCCAGAGCTTGGCCTGAGCCCTCAGCACCAGCACTGGTGTGCTACACAAACACACACATACATACCCCAAATGAAGCATAAAATGTACATGTGCAAAAAAAGGGTTTCTATACGGATTTTCTTTCACAGACAAAAAATGTACAGCATGTATATGTGTGGATTTAAATGTGTATGATTAGAAACGGTTTACAGATGCATGCATGTATTTTGATAGGTTTGTTTGTAAATAAAACCCATAAATGCTGTAAAGTTACATGTCTGTATATTATATGTGTATTGTTTCTTGCCCATCTGCGGGGATGGTGGAGTAAGCAGGAGGGTTTTGGAGGGGTTGGGATGGGTACAGTGGCGGCCCTAAGTATCGAGGGGCCTGTTTCAAGAGCTAATGTGTATTAATTTTGATTTGTCTCAATAATGGTATATTTTCTTCAACTTAAATGCATTATGTGCACTTTCAGCATTATGGACAGCTCAGCAATGAAATAATCCAAACCCTTAATTAAAAACCGAAACAATTACATTGATGCTTTGGAATAAGTAAAAGCCTCGCCCTTTTCTGCAGCTTCTACTCTGTATTGAATAGCACTATGTGTTATCTATCAGCTGATATAAAAATGTCTGATACAATTCCAACAAAAGCACTTGGCCTTTTCATTTTTTTCATTGGGAATGAAAAATGTCTGAAACTATTGGCAGTTTACAATTAATTGTAGTTCGGGCTGTTTCAGCACCATGGACAGCTCACATCTAGCTCATGAGGACACCTTGGAAGGTCAGGTGAAACATACTGTAGGTAAGGCCACCAATTGATGGGTGGTTATGGTTTGGGAGGGGGTAGTTTTTGTTGGCCTGGTCAGGATGTGAGCTCTGTTATTTCAATGTTTTTTATAAATGAATAAACTAAAACCTTGAGTCTTGAACCTTGATAATGTCTATGGAAATAAAATCTGAGGAATTCTGCTAGATCTACTTCCTCGACAAAATGCATGAAAAGTCTCCCCATATTCTAGTGAATTGTTGCAACATGGGGCTTGGCTGGTGAGCTGGTTAGCAGAGATCAAAATATGTCCTCCACAAAGCAGACTCTGTTCACTTGCACTGAGGCCTGACCCTGCTTGTCTTACCATGACAAAGGAGTAGCCAATCCACAGAGAGTCCCAGCCATGAGGACAAGGTGGGATCATGATGGTCTGACTATGCACTGCAATCACCATGGCTGGAGCTTCACACACAGCACACCTGTACGCACATACATATAAGAATAGTACAGTATGTGAGTATCATAAGCACCTGCAACAGTACAGTATGTGCTGTATAGAAATGCAGACATACCTGCTGATGAAGGGTTTGATGCTTTCACCAGTAATTGGTGCCATGCTCATGGGCATCGGCTCAGGAGAGGTGAGCCAGTAGGAGTAGTCATTACGGGAGGCAAAGTTGCACACGTTGTTAATGTTACAGAACAGGAAGGGCATGGGGCTGAACTTCCTCAGACAGCTCCCTGCCGTACCTAAAACACAGAACCATAAGACTTGTCATTCCTCCTGCAAATATTCTCCTCCCTTTCTCCCAGTTTCACTTCGTTCTTTCTCTTTCTTTGTTCTAAATATTGTGTTTCTCACCTAGATCCTGTCCGTGAGAGCGTTCGTTGCCTTGTACATAGAGCAGGGAATAGCCTTCATATATGACCACAGTCCCCTCAGGACAAAGTGGAACCTCCACTGATTGGCTGTGACGGGTTACTAGGAAACCGTGCTCCATGGAGGAGGGGCCGGGGGGACCCACTTGACCTGGAACACCATCAGGTCCAGGGGGGCCAGGGTATCCTCTGGGTCCTAAAATAGGCATGGATCTATTAGTCATTTATGAAAGCAACAGAGCAACCAGGGACGGGTCTTACACACTGTTCCTCTGAACCTCTCACCTTGAGGCCCAGACAGGCCAGGCTCTCCTTTGGCTCCAGGCTGACCGTGATATCCAGGGAGGCCGTCTTCACCTTTTGGCCCTTGAATACCTGTCACACCTGAAAAACATCAACAGAAAGTATATAACAGTTATTAAAATGGATTTGTGCAGGATGAAATTGGTTACATGTTGGGATACATTTTGAAGCAAAATCTAACCTTGCTGTCCTTTATCTCCAGGCAACCCACTTGGGCCCTGGGGTCCCGGTAAGCCTTGAATCCCTGGGAAGCCAATGTCTCCTTTAATAAAGGTGTGGGGGCCGGGGGGACCAGGGGGGCCGACAATACCTGTAATAAAGAGTAACATTGGAAGATATTTTCCTGTTAGTCAGATCAGTTTGTGGACATCAAGTGTTAGGATTATCAGACAAGCGTAAACTGAATGAAATTTAAACATTGATTATATATGTAATAATTTGAGTGTGGGACATAATTGATCTCCTTTTTACCCTTTTCTCCTGGGAAACCTCTGTCTCCAGGTTCTCCTTTGAATCCACCGTCCCCAGCATTACCCTTCGTACCTACATATGGTATTCACAATAAGCTTTTTTGCCATGTAAAATAAACATATTTTCTCTCACAATTGCATAAACACATTCTGTCGCACACAATCACAGACACACCGTATATTACACAGTTATTTCACACTATATGTACTTACCTGGGAAGCCAGTGACACCTTGCAGCCCCCTCTCTCCCTTCTGTCCATCAATACCTGGAAGGCCATCTTGCCCCTGTATATTGTATACATCTATCTCATCACACACATCTTGTATGACATGTACAGTAAACTGTGAAAGCTAAAGAAAACAGTTTTGTGACGTACAGGAAGTCCAGGAGGTCCAGGGTCACCCTTATGTCCCGACTCTCCCTGGAAACCAATGGCACCCTGATCTCCTTTGTCTCCCTTTAGGCCGTCTCTGCCTGGCTCACCAGGGACTCCGGGCACTCCTGTGGATCCTGTTTGATAATGTCAACAACAAGGTGAAGAGATTTTTTTTTTTTGATGACGGCATAAAATGTACACAGTATTTCTATTAAATACATTTTTTACTTGTGACAGCTACTCCATCTGTGGCACAAGTCCTTATACATGTAATGCATTGCTAGCATGTCATGTATGTGGCATACCTGCTTCTCCAGGTTGTCCTGTTTCTCCTCGTTCTCCCTTAGGCCCCTCTAGAGAGACACCTGGTAACCCCCTGTCTCCTGGCTCACCCTGCTGCCCGTGTGGGCCTTGAAGTCCCTTGTCGCCTTTGATACCAGGGATACCTGGCTGACCTGGAGTGCCAGGGAAGCCTGGACTACCTTTGTCACCTGGAGTGGAATACAAATCCATAATGAAACTCTGTTTGTCACCAGAGATTAAGGGATTATATAAATCAACAGTGAAGGGGGCTCTCACCTTTGCTACCGAGCGTTCCAGGTAGCCCAGGGAAACCTCGGCCAGGTAAACCTGCAGAGAAGGACAATTCAGAGGTATATTATAATCCTAAAACATTTCTACAGGTGTGAAATGAGAATGTTTATTACAGGAATAGGACCAGCAAAATTATAATACAGTATATACAAAACAATATTCTTATCTTATAATATGTCTGATACCGTTTACTGTGACATCCACATTAAATTCAGTTTGTCACTCCATCCTCTAAATTTGTTCACTGATTACCGTAATTAATGTATCAAATATTTTCCGAAATAATCCAATTCCAAATATTTTGAGTTTTCCGAGCCGCAGCTTCCTGCCCTCTGTGATATTCTCTGCTAGTTTCCCTGAGTTTTTTCCTCTGCCACGGTAATCGTGAGTGTTTGTTTTTCCTCGTGTGTTATTTTTTCCCTCCCTTGTGGAGCGATTTTGATTTCGTTGCTACTTTTAGTTTCCCGTTGTGAGTTTTTTTAGTGTTTGTTTAGTCGATTGTTTTTTCCCTGCTGAATGGTGATTTTCTGTTTTGGACATTGTTTGAATAAACTGTTTTTTGACTCGACTCTGCATCTGGGTTCTGGTTTCATCATTTTCCGGACATAACAATGTGTCTGCACTAATTAGTCACCACCATATTTGGAGAAGTTACACTGTTACCTCAACTCCTGATTGATGCTGAGCTTGTGTCTTCCAGCATTTATTTTCCAAAAAATAACACATGAATGGATGAACATATTAAAATATGCATGTAGTTGTTATGATCAGGAGTTCTCAAGCTGGAGTGACCCCGTAAGAAATATCAGACCGTGAGGCTCATTGTACTGCAACGTCACATCGACAGACATACATTTTAGTACTAACCTGAGTCTCCTCTCTCTCCTGTGGATCCAGGGATGCCATCCACTCCAGGCTCTCCCTTCTCTCCAGGAAGACCAGGAGGTCCCTGCAAGCCACTTTCACCTGGGAGAGAAGAGGTTTACACAGGATTGCTTAGTGTGGGAGAGATGTAACTTCGATTATGATGCACAAAAGATGAATGATGAGCATATGAGTCCTTTTTTTTATCTATTTGGATAAGTATATGACTGAGCTGAGCTGTAAAGAAATTCATCATTGTGTTCTGACTAATTTTTCAAAGAAGCCTGTTACTTACCAGGCCAACCTTCACGACCAGGTTCTCCTGCAGACCCAGGTAGCCCAGGGATGCCTTTCTCACCTGGCATACCTGGCTGACCTGTACAAAACAAATGGAATAACAACACATATAATACCTATATGTACCTAGTGTTCAGCTTGTAGACAACAACACAGGCGTGAATCTGACCTGGGTAGCCGACGATTCCTGTATCTCCTTTATTTCCTTGCAGCCCTGGCTTGCCGGGCATACCCATATGACCCTTCTGACCCTTGTCTCCTGATATTCCTGGGAATCCTGGCTGGCCTGTCTGACCCTATGAGAACAGAGTCATGGAGAGATGTTAAGTACAAACAGGCATAAATATGAGGAACAAGGTAAAAGATGTTGAAGGATGTCATAAAGATAGTATGTCTCTGATAACCTGCTGGTCATATGTTTATGAACGTAAACATACAGACCTACAGCATTAGGCAGCTGTATTTTACCTTTTACATATATAGGTCTAGACCGTGCTCTTTCATATGCAGAGACCCAACAAGACAGTGTTTTATTTTTCTACTGATAATTTAACTGGGAGTTTTATTGCCATCCATGCTTTGCAAGCACTCCAAACGGCAATTTTTAATGCACAGAAGATGACTCCCTACAGTACGTTCACTAAACTACTGTTGTAAAATAAAACCATTGTAGCTCGTGGATTACCTTTTCTCCTGGAACTCCTGGGACACCAATACCTGGCTCACCAGGTAATCCCCCGTCTCCTTTCTGTCCATCTGTGCCTCTGAAGCCGGGATGTCCCGGTGTACCAATATCTCCTTTAACACCCTTTGGACCAACCGGACCTGCATAACACACACACACACACACACACACACACACACACACACACACACAAACAAAAATGTGGATATTTGTCTTTAAACTTCCATTGAACACAGTGTTTCACACGAATGAAATGTGGTACAGGACAGTATTTCATGTTGGTAATACGTGCAATAAATGCTTGCACACACACACACACACACACACACACACACAGTTTTTCTTGCAGCTGGATGAATTGTGTTATTTTGTTTGTTATCACCTGGTATTCCCATCTCTCCTGCACTGCCCTTCTGTCCAGGTTGTCCCATTCTGCCAGGCCCTCCAGGAAAACCGGGATCTCCTTTATCACCTGAGACACACAAGAAAAGAACAATTACAGTATAATATTTATTTTTCCTCCATTTTAATTGGGTACCAAGCAAGTGCAGAGAATTACCAACACTAAATGGTTACTACATGAAGTCTGCACAGTTTATATGTCTATATTTATATTTCAGTATGGCAGTCAGGTAGGTCACCTGGTTGTCCAGGTAAACCAGGCTCTCCGTCTTTTCCGGGAACTCCAGGTTCTCCAGGTAGTCCATGGAACCCCTTCTGTCCAGTGAGTCCAGGGTCACCTGATAGGGAAATGAAATTAAAATACAGAATCTTTAATGGACCTGATTGTACTTAATCTCTATATTATGAAGGTAATCAAGTGTTTCATTGAGTCAAAGACCAGCCTGCTATTTCATACCAATGTCTCCAATGTCTCCTTTTTCTCCCTTCATGTGCTCCATCTCAACTTTAGACATGTTTCCAGGAGGTCCCTGAAGACCTGTCTCTCCCCTTTCTCCTTTAGATCCAGGATCTCCAAGATTCCCTCTAGTACCAGTAATACCAGGGTCACCTGAGATGGTGAGAAAAGGAAATTGTAATTTTTACTGATAAATAGGTAGGCTTACACTCTAAGACCAGTAACCGACAAGCTGAAGAAAAGTACCCAAACTCTTTAAATTCTTTTAACTACTTGGTCTTCCTTACCTCTTGGACCGGGAGATCCAGGTGTACCAGGAGATCCGGGAAATCCTGGAATTCCTGGTGTCCCAATGACTCCCATCTCACCTTTAGGACCTGGCAAACAAACACAAACAGACACATGCTGAGTTACTGTAACTGAAAAAGAGAATGTTACAGGAGTACATTGCAGCCTCTCAAATAAGTGCACTACTGGAGAAAAAAAGTCTTAAAAGTGCTCCTTCCCTATTTCAAATTGAATTGTAGGTTGAATATATTTTATAATATATATTTTATATATATTACTGCCACTGAAAAGAAATAATGACAATAACCTCAACTGCAGAGAGGATAAAGCCGTTTTTAAAAACAGGCCTATATTTTATGATTAATTAAGGATAATGTACATTTCCACCAAATTACTATAGTGACGTCATAGTCATCTGCTGCTGAGTTTTTAAAAGAACGCTTAACTTGAAGCCTAATACCATAGTATCCCCCGTGATCGTGTGATGTCATGAATCCAGCTGCCTTATAAGGTAAATAATTCAGAACAAAGACCTACAAAATCCCACATCGATTAAAAAGTTGGGTTTTTTTGCGGTTTTTGCAGTCTCACCTTGGTTTCCAATCAGTCCGTCCCTGCCTGGTAAGCCTGGTGGCCCTGGCAGTCCTTTACCACCTGGCGATCCTGGGAACCCAGGGGCTCCCTTCTCTCCCTGAGGCCCTGGCATGTCCAGGCCAGATGGACCCGGGTAGCCTTTTTCTCCCTTTAGACCTTCCTTACCTGTACAACATGCACAAATACAAATATATTGTGTCTGATAGTCAAGTGAAGGAAATTAAGAGAAACAAGCTAAACAGCCATTTTCACTTGTCAATGTAGGAAAAGCACAGGTGTCACTAATAAGATTTACAATGTTCCAGTATTCGAATCTAAATCTAAAATATGTTGAACTTAAATGGAATTTTGTCATCATTTAAGTCTCATTATACCACTTATAACCTGAGAGGTGATAGTGAGTCGCTGTAGCGTCTGATCTGCCCTCAGTCTGAGTTTCTCTTTTTTACAGTACTTCCTCTTTTAGGTTAAATTTATTCAAGCAAATGTCAGCTTATCGTTAGTAATGAATTAATATTGTTATCATACAAAGTCCTAGTGACCTAGTTTGCTAGAAAATGAGCTACTGTACTTTGCCGCTAATGTAGAGTTACGAGTGTAACATAATGGACATAACCAACGTTCTGGTGTTTTGCTGTTTGGAGTATGGAGTATGAATTTGACAATTCTTGCATATTTTCATACTGTGACTTGCCACAATGTCTTAAAAGGTAAAAAAAGGACTGTATGTAAAGATGCTGAGGTTGTGCTCACCAAATGGTCCCGGCTCGCCAGGTACTCCTTGTGGTCCAGGATCACCAGGAGCGCCTTGCCCTGGAGCACCTGGTAATCCAACTTGTCCAGAAGGCCCTGGAGGTCCCATTTCACCTAAGACCAAAGGAAAACAATAGTCCTTGGTACAGATGATGCAGATGATGGGTCTTATAACTTATAATTCATGGACTCATAGACTGAATTACAGCAGGCTTCACACCAGAATCTGTGTAACTGTCCAGCAGTACCTTTAATTCCCTTAGGTCCTGTTGGTCCGGTCTGGCCTTCCCGTCCAGGAACACCAGTTAGTCCAATATTACCTTTCTCTCCCTGGAAGCCAGTAATTCCTGGGAGTCCCTGTAAACCCTTTGGGCCTGGCAGCCCCCGTCCTGGTTCACCCTATAGGGTAAAGAAATAATTTACATGTTAACTCTGACAGTCTTAATTTTACATGAAATTGTGATTCCCAGTTTATCGTGACCATATAGATGAAGTGTGCAAGTGTGTTAGATTTGAATTTTATTGTCTGACTAAGCTGTAGGACTAATGCATTTGTTTGGTCCTATACCAATTCCCACAAAATACATTTAAATGCGACACAAAGAAAAAATGCATAATCAATACCACAACTCTGGGATGTTGCACAAAACACTAATGCGCAATTGCCAAAAGTACTTTGATGATATTAATTTATATACACAAGCACAAAAATACGCACTTTCTGTCCAGGTGAACCAGGTTGTCCAGTGAAGCCATCTTGTCCTGGTCTCCCAGGCTCTCCTGGTAATCCCGGAGCGCCTGGAATCCCACTTATTCCTGGAAACATGGAAACACATTTCCTCTGAGTGCCATTTTGTTCTGTTCATTTACATGTTTCTTTATAAATCTGTAAGTATCCATTGAATGTCTGTGATGTGTCCAGGGACAGAAGGACTGGGAATAATATGGAAATAATTTACCTTTAGAACCAGGTGGGCCTGGAAGTCCAATTCCAGGGGACCCAGTTTCACCTTTCAGTCCAGGGAAGCCTGGCAACCCGGTTTCTCCTGGAAGGCCTCTGTCACCTGTAGCCATTAACATGCCGTGTGGTAACCATGACAACCTTCCAACAATCTTAACATATACATAATTAATTACATGATCATCACCTCCTACAATCAATGATTTACCATTGATCAAAGTTTCATTGTCAAAGGTTTCATTTCTATTTTTTTTTTTTAATGTAAACAGACTATGACTAATGAGACCAACTAAGTGTTGCCCACCTTGAAGTCCTTGTCTGCCGGTTTCTCCTTGTGGTCCAGGTACACCCTGAGGTCCAGGAATGCTCACACCTTTACCTGGCTCACCTTTTGCACCTGGTGGATGTAAGGTATATATGAATCAATGTAATGTCCCCTGAAGAGCTCTAAACCCAACGCGTGTGTGTTTGTGGATCTCAGCCGGGCCTACCAGGTATTCCAGGTGATCCAGGAATGCCTGCTCTACCCTGACTGCCTTTCTCTCCTTGCTTTCCTGGTTGACCAAAGCTTGGCAGACCAGGGGGACCCCTCTCTCCTGGCGACCCAGCAGGACCGGGGTCCCCATTTGGTCCACGATCACCCTTGATGCCATCTTTGGCCTGAAAGCAAGATTAGAATAATGAGATGTCGACATAGTCTTATTAATTAAATTAATAATTAAATAAATATGTTGATATCCTAATAGACTGCCTCGGCATACAGACTATATGCGCGCACACACTTACAGGTTCTCCTTTGAGGCCAGGTACACCCGGGATGCCATCTGTCCCTGGAAGTCCATCCAGCCCTGTTTTCCCAGGTGAACCAGGAAGACCAGGCAGACCTTTGTCCCCCTTTAGACCAGGAGCTACGAAAATGTCCCCAGGCTCACCAACAGCACCAGGGGCTCCCATCAACCCTTGACTGCCTTGAGCACCCTGCACACATGTTAAGAAAGATTGTTCAAACATGTGTAGAAAATGTCAATGACATATTCTTAACTTTTTCTTCCGCCCCATTTCCCCTACTAAAATGGGAAATGTATCCCAGATCTTGTTATAATTTTTCTACTTACAGTTCTTCCAGGATTTCCAGCTGGTCCAATTTCACCCTTTTGTCCTTTGCTGCCCACCGTCCCAGGAGGTCCTGCCATGGAAATGGACAATTGTACATAGTTAGCTCCTTCAATACTCCTCATAGTGTGTTTTAATACAAACAGGCAAAAAAAACTGCTGGAATAAGACAATAGCGATGGTTACATGGTTACATTTGGATGACAACTGTGATATATTTGAATGCTCACATATTGAGAAGGTGAATCATCTCTCCAGCTAAAAATACCTTTAGTTTACAGCCCTGATGATTCTGCCTATTGTCATTTAAATGCAACTGCATTTACTTACCCTGCTCTCCTTTGGGGCCCTGAGGGCCAGGAAATCCAGGGGTGGCCACACCCTCACAGTGAACACAGGTATCTCCTTTGTCACCTGATAAGAGGCACAAAAACGTTCATTTAAAAATACTTATGAAATATGGAATATCAATTCATCAATCACTTGTACGGATCAGCATAAATTAAAGATTTTCTTACCTTTCTGACCCACTTCCCCGCGTAGCCCAGTGGGTCCAGGCGAGCCAGGAGCTCCTTTCTCGACGTTACATTCATTAGGGTCAACTGGATGGCCGTGTCACAACACACACACACACACATACATACCTTTGGTTAATAAAACATATAGGTGTCCCTTGTTGTCATTTATTGAAATGATGATATTCAAAGATGAGACATACTCGGTAGTCCTGGTGGTCCAGGGGGTCCAGTGAGCCCAGGTTGTCCTGGAGGTCCAGGTAGAGACTCTCCTTCTATACCCCTGTCTCCTTTCTCACCCACATCTCCCTTCTGACCACTCTCTCCCCGAGGCCCTTCGATAACAACTGAAGCACAAGAAAGCCAACATCAGTATGTTAATATTCAGATTAGCACCATAACACATTAAAACAGCACTGTTATGTCAAAAAATAGATTATTTTACCTGAGGAACCTGC
Source organism: Pampus argenteus (assembly GCA_036937835.1). NCBI lineage: Eukaryota > Metazoa > Chordata > Actinopteri > Scombriformes > Stromateidae > Pampus > Pampus argenteus. The sequence continues at coordinate 13,292,899 of CM072872.1, read as the reverse complement.
CTCTCCCTGAGGGCCAGGGAAACCTGCAGGTTAAGAACAAACCAAAAAATGAAACAAAACGGATAGACATCATTGAGACTGATCCACTGTTTGAATTTATGAGTGAGCATGTGAACATTTGGGAGCATGTTTTGACATCTTTTTACCTTTTTCTCCTTGTACTCCTGGGAGACCTCTGGGACCAGGAGTACCAGGGGCACCATTACCCTAAAATTACAATAAGTACCACAATTAAAAAAGATAAAAAAGTACTTGATGATTTTTTATTACACAGAATTCTATTCTAGCAACTATTACTGCAATACTGGTGTGAATTATATATCTTATATCTATATTTAAATGACTATTAATAAAATGGTTAGCCTTTTGTAGGAGTTCATCCCGATGTGTCCAACTGACTACAATAGATTTTCAAATATAATTTAATATTGTACTTCCATAAAGTCCGTGGTCTTTGCCACAGAGAGATGGACTCGTACCACCAAAAACGCTGAATACTAAATGTTGAAGGCTGTTTTCACATTTATCTGCTGAAAAGTAAATGATTCTCTGTTCTCACAGAAAATCTGAGTTTCAGGCGTTTAGTCTGCTTACAAGCATGATTTGCGACATCACAGCTAGGTTGGAGCAATCCTTGTCAAGTACGCAATTTACATCAAATGTGATGAAGGACACTTGAAGCCTCCAAAAAACATACACTGAGGATGGACTTTACAGTGAAATAGGAGACACCTGGTGTCCAGCAGGTTTATTCAATGACACAGAAGGAGTAGATGATAGGATTTTAACAAGATAACTAAACCATTTTTGCGTCGATAACCCATATTAGATGCAAATTATTATTCAAAGCAGAGTATTCGTCTTAATCTTAAAACACGAAGGGGATCTTTTTAAATCCATACAATTGTTCAATAATATTTTCTTTAAAATATGTTTTCCTTTCATGATAGTCTAAATAATTCATATATTACCAGGATATAAAAACAAAATCCCTTTATTATATGTTAATTTTATTTATTATTATTTTACCTAAAAGCTTCTAGATATTTAGTCTAAACCAGAATTATAGTGTCCTCAAACTACAGGCCTCAATCAAGTGATGCCATTTGATCTTTGATGATTGACTTGAACACATGAAAATGTGGCGACATCTGCTGGTGAGTTTTAGAATTGCTCCTGTTGACAGGATGGAGAGGAAGTGGGTGAGAGATAAAGAAAAAGAGACAGACAGAGAAAGAGAGAGAGAGAAACTACTTACAAAACCTGGTGGTCCTCTTTCTCCTTTTTCACCCTGAAAAAAAAAAAAAAAATTTAGCCTCCAAGAAAATACCTCAAAGAAAATGTAAGTTTCGTGAGGTCTAATATTATGGTACGTGTTGGGAAAATAACAGATGCATTATTTACCGGGTAACCGATGTTTCCAGGACTGCCAGCGAAGCCTTTTTCTCCCTGTGCAAGAGTACGTATGTACTTTAGAAACTAAGTTTTCATAAAATAAAAGCAAACAACAGTGGATGGTAGAGTAGCTAAATAATATATTATAGTTATTGTTACCTTGGGACCACCCTCTCCATCCTTGCCAGGTTTGCCCTTAAATGACAGAAACAAACATGCATTGTTCAGAGACTCAAATATGTATAAGCTTTAAACCGTTACATGAAAAAAATGAGGTTTTCCATGTTACATTTATTCTTCTGAGGTATCGGTGTGACATCTTACACAGACAACAACTAATGCTGAAATTCTTTAACTTATATTATCCTATAGAGATTTAATTTGGCCCCTTACTCTCGGTCCAGCTGGTCCTGAATCACCTTTGACACCATCGTGATACGGGACGCAATAGCCCTGCAAATGAAACCAAGTATTTACAAGTGTAAAGTTGAAGATAACAAACAGCCTGTGTGCACAGTAATGTAAAACATACACAACATTATTATGAAAGCACCATACTAACTTTTTCTCCTTTCTCTCCTGGATGTCCTCTCTCTCCCTTTGGAAATAAACAACACAAACATGTTCAGGAAAGAACACAGAATCTAAGTCATCTTTTACATCTAAGTTGTGATTTACTGTATCTACTGTACACAACAACAATCTGCAACATCTCTGTTCAGATTTATGAGAACTAAGTGAGTACCTGTGGTCCAGGTACTTGCTCAGTGATTTTTCCTCCTTCCAATCCCGTAGACGGTCCAGGTGGGCCGGGTGGTCCACGTAATCCTTGGTCACCCTGCAGGAAGCCAACAACGATCACAACAGCCAAATACAACACATTAATTAATACAAAATGATTTAATAAGATACAATGAAAATGAATCAGATAATTCCAAAAACCAGTAACTCAGTGTAACCCTGACCCTGATAATGAATCATCCTTCCCTTCTTAAGAACAATGTGTGAACAATTAATCACAAACTATATTGGAAAAGTGACTTATCCAGTGAAAACCATGTCAATTTAAAATGTGTGTTTTTTTAAACAAACTGAAGAGCTCCTACAGTACATGCAATCATCATGTCTAATAATCAGAAACTAATGCTGAAATTCTTATTTCTTGCTTTTCAATTTTTCATTTCTTTTTCCAATTAAAAACACATTTTCACCATGTGTGTCTTTTTTGCATATATATATATAAAGAACAAAACCTCTTACCTTATCTCCTTTCTCACCCACAAAGGCCAGCCTGTCACCCTGCGAGGAAGTAAAATAAAACGTGTCTATTACATCTCGGCTGGTTGATCAAGTCAGAAGAGGGTGGACTTTGTCTTTACACATGACTTGTCTTACCTTCTCTCCAGGAGGGCCTGGTGGACCAGCATCACCCTGCCAAACACAGTAACTCAATTATTCTAACAAACTGACAATACTAATACTGTATATGACTGAGAGATTGTACTTTCTATGTGTTGTTCTTTCCGGTGTGGATACCTTGACTAATACAATGTATCATTAACTCTGTATGATGATAAACAAATAACCATCGCTGTGGGAGTAACTCACTTTATATCCTGGAAAGCCGCGAGGTCCAGGGGGGCCGGTAGGTCCAGGAGATCCAAGTAACCCCTGCGAATGAACGATGTGTTTTGGAAGAACTTGAAATTACATTACATTGTCTCGTTTGTCTATTCCTCTTTATCTTTCGACACACATAAACACACACATGCATTTACACAAACACACACACACAAAACGTACAGGACGTCCAGGTATGCCCGGCAACCCTTTGTCTCCTTTCAGGGGAACAATCCCAATCACACCACCAGGGTCACCCTGCAGGAGACAAAACGGCAAGAAAGAGGTTTTTATAGAAGATCTCACTGATGAATGCATTATACTTATCTTGTTTTACAAACGTATAAAATATAAAATGTTAAAGCTTCATAGAATTTCAGCTGACCTTCATTCCAGGAAGTCCTGGCATACCCTGTGAAGAGAGGACAGTAGAAACAGGTCTATACATGCAGTATATTCTGGACGACATGTATTTCAATTTACAAGATGGTGTTTGGTTACAATAAAATATTGTTATGTCATGTGGAAATTTCAGTTGTTAAGCAACTGCAATAATTCTAATTGTAATGGTTTTCATAATGTTTTCACAGGACAGGAGTAATAACTGTAATGTGTGCTGCTCAGTGAGGTGGTGGTTGTTTATTGCGTGGGCTGCAGTTGCTTACAGGTGGTCCCTGAATACCAGAATAACCAGGAGTGCCATCCCTGCCTCTTTCTCCCTGAAACATACACATAATACAGTCAGAAAGTCAGCAAAAACAAACAACAGGAAATATCAGGTGTGGAAGTGGTTTATCAGTTTTAGAAACAGCTTACTTTAGTCCCATTGCATCCTGGGATACCTGGCGAACCAGGTGGACCATCATTTCCGTTGATGCCCTATTAGTAGGATGATTAGAGACAATTTAGTTACATAGTGACAAAGTCTCCTCAGCAACCAGTGTGCCCTGACTTAACCTGTAAATTTAACCAGATAAAGTTTAGCTGTGAAACTCTCTATAATTTACTGGATCCCTGCAGGATGTGAGACATGAAGGCAAAGTAACTTACTGGTAGTCCTGGGTATCCTGGGAAACCTGGCTGACCAGGAGGACCCTGTGAGATCACAACCACAACAGCATTACTATCTCATGACAATACAGCAACTAGAACATAAGCAATAATTTGTGGATCACACCACAACACTCATATCAGACTTTATCATAATTGTGATGGTTATCTACGTACCCGCACTCCTTTTAGTCCGGGGGACCCGGACTCACCCAGGTCTCCCTAAAAAGAAATAAACAATAGCATGATCATCACAATAGAAGAAAATAAGTTATGACAAGCTCTGTGGATGACATGTATTCTTTACATTTTAAGGATGTATATGTGTCACAATGTCACATATGTGGACTAGAGGACAAAAATGAGGTAATCTCAAAGTTATTGAAGGTTATTCATTTTAATGTGCATGTGGGAGTGTGTAGTGACCTTTGGTCCCATTGGACCTGGAGGTCCCTCAGGTCCCTGCGTCCCTGGGAATCCCATATTGCCTTGAAGACCCGGAAATCCACGCTCACCCTATAAAAGCACATATAAAGCACATTAACATTGTGACAGCGCTCCCTTGTATGTATCCAGTAACGTCTCCCTAAAAAACGGAGGGTCCCCAGATGATTGAAGGTATAATAAAGGATAAGATATTTCTGTTTTCTCTTTTTTCTTGTCATATACATATTATAGCTGTTTAGCGCTCTAAAAATCCTTCAAATGAAAAAGTAATAGAAGATATTGGTTGAACTGTTCATGCCTATTGTCATGAAGGGCCACAAGGAGACACTGTTTCATTTTAAATGTCCATAAGACAAAAGCGTGAGGATACACTGGTCAAAATGGTTTTAAGGGATGGACGATGAATTGGATGGCCCTGGATCAAGTTCAATGAAACACAAAATCATATTATCAACCTTCATTAGCATTCATATGACTGCATAGTAAATGTGAGTCCAATATTCTCCTTGTAGTTGGCCTCAAGCCTCTGAGACCCCCTCTGCTTCCTCTCCTCTGGGGTCACCAGAGGCAGGAGCCTGGGAACCGGCCTATACTGCCTTGCTCTCTTCCTTTGCTCCATTTTTCTTTTTCCCTCAGTCATCCAGCTGTTGCTTGACTCACGTGCACGGCGTCCAGCCAAAAGACTGTCAGGGGTTTGGATACGCTCTGTAAGCACAAGAATTTCTCTCGTTCTTGTTCTCACACACACAACAAATAAATGACTTCAGTTTTCTGTCCAAGTCTTACTTATATTCTCTGTTTTCCCTCTTACGTTCAATCCGCTCCAACATACCTGATAACTGGATCAATATGTGGCTCTGAGGCTTCAGTAAACTATGGGAGACAGACCTCACTCTAAGGACCTCAAGCCCCGACTGCCCCAACCCTGTCCCAGGGCACTTGTTCTGCTCTATTTGCACACATGTGGCCCGCTACAGCACATCATGTCCCATTCCTGCTCTCTCAAACACCTCTCACTCCACCTCATTTCTGCACCTCTGGTGTCTTTAACTGAAGTTTTATATGACTCACTGCTTCTGTTCAAGTCTGTCTGGGGACTTTTCTTGCAGGTCGATCCCCATCTCACTCTATCCTTCTATCATTTCCTGTTGTCTCCATACTGTCAACCCATAAAATGCTCCCAAAAGACTTTAAAACATCCTTATAAGAAATGCAGATCTTATATCTAAAACCAGATCTGACAAATACAGTAATATGCATTTACAGCAATGACCCAATCAGTTTTGTCAATAATATGTAATATTTAGGTTTAGTCAGTGCTGCACTCACAAGAATGTTTTCCCTTGTCAAAACAGCCAATCTCGAATATGTTTCCCACTGAAATAATGAGTTCATTTCATTGCCAAACTACTGTTTTGTTTCACATCCTTCATTCATTCAATATATCTGAACAAATCTGAGATCCCATCAGAGGTCTTGAACCAGGCTACCATAGTTCATCGTGCAGTCTCATATAAATTTAATGTTGGTTTTGTGCTATTTTTTGATATTATTGATATTTGCTTGTAAACAACACAAACAAATATTGGTCCCAACAAAGCCTTACACAAAATAATCAGACATGTTGTTTGCTTCGTCTGCCACCAGATGGTAGCATTGCTTCATGAGGATAGAGTCATGCCGCAGTAATTTCCACAACTCTGTGGGAGCGGATGAGACGCAGTGATGTGTAAGGGCCATGTTGAAATTTTTTATTTTGATTGATTTCAAAACACATCTGACTCACATCACTCAGGAGAAAACATTGTTGGTCTGAAGAACCATGGGAACCATCATTACCACTGTTACCATGGCAACTCTTGTTGTGGAACACCAGGAAGTGATATCATTGGAAATAAAGCTCAAAGGACATTTTGTGAAGGATGTCTGGCCTTTTGAAGCGCCTTTCAAAACACAGAGCTGCTTTAAAACTGGCCCGTCCGAACACAGTCTGTACATCTGTTGTTGTTGGTTGAGCTGAATATCGGCTACTGTGGCTGTACAAACGAGCCAAAAAATAGCTGGTTTAAAATGGTGATTCCAAACATAAAACAAAGCGATGTTGACTTACCGATCACACATAAGTACTTTAACTAGTTCAACCAAAACATCTTTTCCCCTTTAATTTAACCTTATGCGCTAACGAGGGACAATTTATTATAATTCACTCGTAAAAGAGGCGTAAATCGGGGGGAAAGTTTGACAAATTAAACATGATTTTGTGTGGCAGAAATATTTTATCCTGGCCCCCATGTGGGGAACATTCTTTTGACTGAGAAATCACGTCTACAATTAAATGCAGTTCATATAGTGAGCAGCTATTTATGTTTATACCACGGTCAAAGAAAATATGTGCTTGTTACTGACTGTCAGATGTAGGACACACACATATAATCTCTTTTCATATATGCATTTGGTTTTAATTTGACTATGTCTATTTGTAATTTGTTCTCTTTTTTTAACCATTGAAATAATGGGAATGAGGCCTTCAGCTCAGCTGTGTGTCCGGACGTGCTCTAATTGTTCTCTTCTTGGTCTCTGCTCTTTGACTGAAGTCCATCCATAGCATTTCCACCCATGCCCGACTCCTGTCCCACTGAGCTGACTCCATTAGTCTGAACATAGGCAGTATTGTCACAGCTTTACAAATCCTGCACTTTGTATCCAATCGAAGGTAGTGAAAATGGCAAACGTTAAACAAAAGTCTCACCTTTGTTCCTTTCACACCACTGCAATCACATGTTCCACATGATGCCCCGCAACCCTGAGGAAGAAGAGAAACATAAAAAATTAAACGATACAACAACAACATTTTAAAAAAGGAAGTTTTAGGCCATCAGCATGTCCATTGATCAACATCACATTTTTCATCCATAATGTCATCAATTGATTGTGTAAAGTGTTTTACACAATCTCTTTATTTTTTTTATAGCACATAAGTGTCTTTCCCCCTGTGAGACGGATGATAGATATCCCACGGACACTTTAAATCACCACAATGATCGGCTGGACAGATTCCTGCAGCCTTTTCATCCAAGCCTACTGATTTATCCCAAAGAGGATCATTTATATCTCTGGATAATGATCATCCCTGTTCTGCACTCTGTTGTGAAGCTACATTGACTATTCTTTGGCCAATTGGGCACAATGGAAAGAAGCTGTAAGCACTCTAAATGAAACTCAAAATCATATTATCAACCTTCATTAGCATTCATGTGGCTGCATGGTAAATGTAAGTCCAATAATCTCCTTGTAGCTTTGTAGAACTACATGCAGGCAGCTGGCCTCGAGCCTCTGAGACCCCCTCTGCTTCCTCTCCTCTGGGGTCACCAGAGGCAGGAGCCTGGGAACTGGTCTACACTGCCTTGCTCTCTTCCTTTGCTCCTCTTTTTCTTTTTCCCTCAGTCATCCAGCTGTTGCTTGACTCACGTGCACGGCGTCCAGCCAAAAGACTGTCAGGGGTTTGGATACGCTCTGTAGGCACAAGAATTTCTCTCGTTCTTGTTCTCACACACACAACAAATAAATGACTTCATTACCATCCATCGTGAGCCGTTCCCAACTTTCTAACCATGACTTCTAATACATAGGTCATTGTCATTTCTGTCCAAGTCTTACTTATATTCTCTGTTTTCCCTCTTACGTTCAATCCGCTCCAACATACCTGATAACTGAATCAATATGTGGCTCTGAAGCTTCAGTAAACTATGGGAGACAGACCTCACTCTAAGGACCTCAAGCCCCGACTGCCCCAACCCTGTCCCAGGGCACTTGTTCTGCTCTATTTGCTCACGTGTGGCCCGCTACAGCACATCATGTCCCATTCCTGCTCTCTCAAACGACTCTCACTCCACCTCACCTCTGCACCTCTGGTGTCTTAACTGTTTTGTTTTGTTTTTTTTGTTTTTTTATTTTTTTACAAACGCCAGGAACACCTGCTTCACATCAGATTAGTGTCATAAGACATAAGAAAGAAATATTGACTCAGAAAATGAACCACACGTGTGCTTCATTATAAAACAAAAACCTGCTGTCCTGCCACAATAAGAGCTCTTGGTGCATGCTTGCATATTGTCAGCACCACTGAAGTAAATCACAGCTGTTCATGTTTGTGTGTGCTTAATATTCCCTTATTCACCTGTCGCTCTCTGTCTGACCTCAGATTTGTCCTTTGAGTACAGTTTTTTTCTGTCCTTTTTAAGACAAAACTCAGCTGAGCAGACATTCCTGCACGTTGGAAGGCATGACCAGAGATCCCAAACCACAAACCGACACATACAATGACAACACTGTGTGTGCTTCTGTCTGTACTGAAAAGCACCAGTCTGTGATATCTAATGCTGGATCTCTAAACACAGTAGAGTAATATGCAGGTAGATCAAAGTTGATTTCTTCTCTGTATGTTTTCCTTCTATGTCTGTTACGTATCGCCATAAACCCAAACACCAGATGGGAGCGATGGCACAAAGAACCAACTGACATCTGCACAAAAAAAAAACGTCTTGCTAATGACTCTTGCAGCCATGTAGAGGAAAATGTGATCTTAAGAGGACCTTATCAGACAGATCCTTGGGAGTATAAGATGATGGGGGATATGGTTATTTAGCTATACCACAAAAGGGGAACTATTTCCAACATGAGTATGTATATATATTTTCACATCATGGTGATGAAAGATGGATGAAAGCCTTACCGGTTCACACATGAGCCAAAGATGAAATGAACATCAATATTTTTGCTATATTTGCATTTACTCCAGTACTATTTTAATTTCAGGATGGGACTATAGTTTGAAATACTTGTTTCTTGGGGTCCAATGAGATATCTTTAAATAGCATGTTTTGTCTGACAAACAGTCCAAAATCTAAAGATATTAAGTTTATCCGATATAAGAAAAGAATAGATGAGGAAAAGCAGCAAATCCTCACATTTTAAGAGGCAGACACAAGCATTTCTGCTTGAACGATTGCTGGGGAAATGACTGAAACAATTAGTAAATCAGTAAAAATGAGTTACTGATTAATTTCCTGTATTTTAACATTGCCAGTGTTCCTATAAGAAAAGCACCTGAGTGCTCATCCTACCTCTGCATACAGACTACCAGCACGGTACAAGGTGCGCACATGTTAAATATTACTGGAGCCACAGACTGTGAGAAAAGCAGGAGATGAAGATGACGTTACTCTTTCCAAACAGTGTGATCTTCCACAGAGCAAATATACTCTATCCACTGTGAATATACAGTGGTTGGTGAGGTCACTGAGCACTTGTGGATCTGTATTAGATCCAGTAAACCTGCTGCAGATAGCCTCACGTGTCTCGGGACAAAGTGTTTATGTCATTCCTAAGTCTGGTCGACGGGCCTTTGTGTTTCCAAAAAGTGAAAAATAAATGTGACGTACTCTGGCAGAATGTTTACATTCGATAGACGCTGTGTAAAACAGAACCTCATCATAATTGTGTGTATGTGACAGTGTATTTGTATTTGTTTACTTGGGCTGGAACTGGCAGAAAAACACAGGCCTGAAAGTCTGAGATAGATTTACAGAATGACAATGAGTGGTTTTCATGGATCAGGTTTTTTATATCTGAAATTACTTTTCAAAGATTTTACCTTAGTGGACAGGAATAATAAAAAAAAACACAACACTCTGATTGACAAATGTCCTATTTCCTATTTTTCATGGATATATAGATATTAAAATTTCTATTTTATCTAGGCATTTTGATCCAAATTGGTTGAGTTGAGATTGATCAACACAGTCGATTAAACAATCTGACCACAAAGGTCCATTCAGGAATTGTTGTGGGCCTTTCGATCATATCACAACACACACTCTTCAGTGACAACTAGGCCAACTCCACCTGCTGCGGAGGATCAAAAGCTTCAGTATAGCTACTAAATGGATCTTCTGGTGAGATTAGCTTCCAAGGTAAATGATTAAATTTCAGTCTTACTATTCAAACTGCTTGACTGCAGCATTCGCAATGTTTTCTGCCATTTCTGGTTGGTTTCCATTACTTTTATATTCAGTTTTTGCACAGTATTAACGTTGAAACTTTGACTTTAAGCTCTGAACCAAAAATAGATTCTCAACTTTCCTACGAACAGTCAGTTGCATATTGACTCAATCAAACTGCATTCCTGACCTCATCGAATATCCTCTTACAGAGTAAAGGCATCTCAAGTATTTTGTACAAAGGATAAACAATAGAGGGTAATTGTGGGGAAATCCAGTGTTTGCACCATTATGAGCTTTTGTCACAGCAACTGGTTTTTTCCAAATCTACATATAGAGTCACTTTCTTTGCAGCCATCAGAGCTCATTCATTCAGTTTATCCTTCAGTTTTATACGACTATGACTCACTGCTTCTGTTCTTCTTGTCAAGTTGGGCAAATCATGGCTATCACATAACCATCATGATAATCCAATCACAATAATGCAGATGTTACTATGGGATATTACTGTATAAATTTTAAATGTATTAAACGATATTCATATAAATACAGATGGAAATCGAGACAAGACAGCACCCAGTTTGTTTAATCTGATACTATTCTTTGTTGGAGCTGACATACTTAACCAAAGTCATGCACAAAACTTGTGGTTGCTCTTATCTGGAAACAAGACAAGATGTCTGTTGTTTTTGTTATTGTTTTCAGAAAAGCAAACACACATTTTCCTGGTTCCATGGTGTGAAAATCTAAGTAGCCACAGAAAATGGTTTGACTGACTTTCCTCTTCATTTATCTCCTGGCTGAGGGGGAGCAGAGAGGAAGCTTCCTTCCACATTGATAGGGATTTTACTGAAAGGGGAACTAGATGCTCATTTAGTTCCACATTTTTACTTGTGCATGTTCTTCTTCTCACACGTCTATGCACCTGTAACCTTAGTTATTAATCTATTGTATGCCGTTATGGCCAGACTAAACAGCAGACGGACAAAGTTAGTGGCTAGCAGGTGAGCATAGTTGAGCATCTGGCAACAATATGTGAAACGTGTGTGTCATGTTCAGCCAAAAAAACAAATTGACTTTGTTTTTTTTTTTAGTTCAGGGTTTCACACCAACCACGCTGTTCTACTGTCAGCCACAACGCTGCTTCCATGCAGACATCTAAAGAGCGTCTCAGTGGTTAGAAACTGTTTGGATTTCTCACATACAGCTAAAAACTAAAATATCACAATCCCTCTGACTCAGTTGTTGTGCTTGGGCGTAATTAAACTGAAAATGATCTAAACTGCCTCGTAGCCTCTCAATCATGCGTGCACCAGCTTCCCTATAGGTCAGGAGAAGTGCATGAGTTAACCATACTGTCGAATTACTTACGCCTTATGTTTTGGGACGTTTGGTGGTTTCGGTTGATTTGAAGTAATACGTGTAATTGCTCCTAATGGCATCCAATGAGATTTTGGCTTTGTGTCCCACCAGTAAATATTACGCAACATTATTTATCCCTGAACAGTTTCACAAACACCCGGGTTCTTTTGTGGACTGAAATAATAAGTTTTTTTCTTTCAGTGTGTCGAAATGAGTCGTACAAGCTCCTGTGTCCCTTTATAGTCAGTTTCAATTCTATACACAGATAACAATGTTTTTAGGGCTGTTTACACATTATGTACCTTCATTATGAGCCATCAAGCAGGATCCTGCTCTGTTACAGTTGAATTACTACAGTGCCATAGTATTGGCCTGAGATGTTTAACTCATGTAAGTCACCCCGTAAAGATGTACTTATGGCCTTAAAGCACAGATCATGACTTACATATGGAGACAATCAGGATAGCTTTACGCCATAAATGTCAGGGCTCATTAAGCAACACTAACTGAGACAGTAAAACGCTACCCAGAAACACAGGGAACACAGTGCTTTGTAATACAATTAGCAGTGTGTGTGATTACTGTAAGCACATGAGCAAAAATACCTACGCTAGTGCTACTAGGTCATGAAAACTGTATGAGATTTGTCTGCCTTTTCTTCACTGTGAATAAGATCACAGGTGCTACTGACTGCAACTATACTGTCCCACAACAGTCCTCAGCTACACACACTGTATTAGGAGATCAATAGAGTTTAATAGGAAAAAAACCCCAAAAAAAAATAATAAAAGATGAGGGAAGGGCGATAGACATATTTTTTTTTAGACTGTGCTAAGTAAAACTGGGCTGCTCTGACATTCCTGCCCTTCTCTGGTACTGAGAGGCTGTGAGAACAGGAGGAGGGGAATTTTCTGTTTGACTGCGACGCTTGGAAGACAAGGCTGCTGGTGCGACTTGCTCTGTAAACAGAGTGTGTGTGTGTTTGTGTGAGGTTGAGCTGCACATGCACTAACTGGAATGGTATGACGTGAAACAGCACTTTTGAATGCCAAAGGTTGATATCGAGTTGAGCCAAGTCATTTTTAACTGTTCCAGTGAACTATATTCTTTGAACATATTTTATACTCTCTGGTTGTCAGTGCCTCATGTTTTGTATTTTTACATTTTTGTCTCCTACCCCCAAAGGAAGAATCTGTTTAGGGCCACAAAAACATATTTGATAATAATAATGAAATAATAATATAATAATAATGAAAGCAACACAGCCCAACAAGTCTAAATTAGCCTCAGCATCAATACTACTAATAGGTCTAAATAGGTATTCATTAGTATGTTTTACCTGAAGTCAAAGTCTAAATTTAAATGTCTAAAAATAGCCACCTACCAGAGCATCATCTCACTGATTAACAGACTATATCGCATTTATATAAAATGCACAAAAAAGGTAAAGAGAATGCGCTTTATGTTACAGGTGGGAGGTTTGGGGGGGTGTTAGCTGTTAGCCAGGCTAGCTGTTAGCCAGGCTAGCTGTTTCCAGTGTTTGTGCCAACCTAACCAGCTGCTGGCGGTAGCTCCAAAAGACTGTATAAAATCTGTCAAAATGTCAAACTATTTCAACAAATGCCCACTTGACAGGTCCCAATGTCTAAAAGACATAAGGTCATCTCAGTTAGCGTTACACACGACAGACACACACAGTAGTAACACCTCAATACTCCAGAGAAACGAAACGTCAAGCTGAGAGTCGTACCTAGAGACATATGCATTCTGCAATAAAACATGACTATGTTTTATGTTTCCTTTATTTAAGGAGTCCTGCAGCGCTCCTTTGCTGAGACCAACTTGATGTAAAACATGTCCTGTTCTGGCTGCAGGCAGCTGGTATTCATCTGCACCACCAAAATAATTCAGGGCTTCTGTAACCAAAACCAGATGCATCTGCAGAGAGTTGTTCTCACACACACACACACAAGTGCACATGTCTGCAGGAAAAAACGGACATGAATGCATATGTGTAGCACACATGCATGCAAGGGATGTAAACACAAAAATAGAAAATCAATACCAGACTTGGTGAAAATCTTTAAAATCATAAAACCAGCAACTTCATGACATCAGATCTTTATGTTATGCTTATGTTTCCCTGGAAAAAATCTATCCTTTATTTATCCACATACACTCTCACACACACACACACTCACACACACACACACCTACACACAAGTTAATGAACAGTCAGTTGTCAACCTGTTCATGCATGACCAAGCGTAACCAGGTTAATGTTGCTTGTCATTATATTTTTTTTTACCAGAACTGGGGTCTGAGAGTTAATAAAAACTGCACGTACACATCATGTATCACCCATTTATCACAGTCAGGCAGGTCTACACTTCAGCAACTTCAACATCTCATGAGCACGTCTATAGTAATGCTGCAGTGAAGTCAAGCATATCCAGCTGTGGATGGCACTGCGAACACAGCTAATCTGCCGGGACTACAGAAATTATTGAACATGTCAGCGGATGTGCATGTGAAGCAGGAACACTGTACAGTCCTCTCCCACAGAACACCAGGAATTCTCACGTCCAAAAATTAACTCTGCAAATAGGAAAATCACTTTAGAGAATTTCTCAGGCCTTGGAGTTGGCTTCGTTTCAAGAACTAGTGGGATAATTCAAGATGCAGATTGCTGACTTTACATGCTGAGAAAATGAGACTAAAGGAGATTAAAAAAAACATGATAACATGATATAGGTGGCGATGACTGCATTGGTCCAATGACACAGCATCATTAGACATCATTACAGTGATTTAGCTTTCACTCAACTTAATCCAGCACCACACCACATTTAATGCAACAGTACAATATTCCTGCCACAGATTACCGAGGTCTCTGACCTCTCCTAATCAACTAGTTCATCTGCATCCCATCTTGACCTGTCACATGACCCTCAGAGGCTCATCCTGTTGACCCTTAACCTCTGATGAGGCCATTAGAGGGGATTTAGAGGTTCAAACACAGCTTTCAATACAAGGTTCATCTTGATAACTAGGCTCTTCCTTAGTGTTTGTGTGTAAGCAAGCACATGTGGATGAAATGTTACTTTGTTAACAAATTAGGCAAGACTCCTACTAATCTTTCGGCCTTCCTGGCTTTAAACACACACACATACACACACCAGTACTACAACCAATAACAGCTGATGACACTCTTGCCCTGTGTTGAGGATATAAAACAGCAGTTAATCTCTTTCATACAAAAATCTGGCGAGCTATCTACTGCGGTTGTGTTTCTGGGAGAGTTTTTTTTAGGGGGGTGGCTTCTTGCTTTCTGTGCAGGGCTCTGTTCACATGCCCACACATTACTGTGTAATGTATTGTTCCAAATGAAGAAAAAACATTCCTCAACAACCCCATAGTAACAGTACTACAGGTCCAAGTACTAATACACACAAATATCAAATCTTAACTTTTCTACCATCAACCTCTGAATGATGGAGAGAAAATGGGGTGATGGACAATTGGGAGAGATGTTTGTTTCTCTGAGAAAGAGCCAGTTCAGTTCAGGTGAGCTGCTGCTGAGTTCTGAGTGCTCTTGAGCTCTGCCTGTAAATGTGCCACAGGATGTGGGGTTTTTGAAAGCCATTATTTTTCTAAGGAGGAAAGGCCCCTTCCTTGCCTTGTATGCTCACAAAGACAAGAAGAGGCTGGGTCAACCTCACATCTCTCTCAAGAGTGCTCTGGTATCTGGGAATAACTCTGTGACTTTCTTTTTCACAAACTTTATATCATTTAACCACACAGCATAACAACAAAATGAGTTTTAAGGTTCGAAGTTTAAAGACTCAAAAAACAAAAACTAAAATAAAGGTCTGTCTCTTTTCCAAAACACACACACACACACACACACGTGTTGCATAGAAGCATCTGGGATATCAGTTAGTAATTCATACAAGCATTACCATCACTGTTATACAGGCTGACACAATGCATCAGAGAGTAGACATATACAGGAAGTGTGTGTATATAAGCTCTATTTCACATCCTTTTTAAACCAAGATTCCAAGATGTTGATGTTTTTCATTACAAAAAGGAAAATCCCCCTTTTCAAATTATCCTCATCATCAGACATCAACACAGTGACTTCTACATAATAAAAAATCGAGGCAACACTAAATGAGTAAAGATAACTGTGAGAAAGAGGAAATTCCAAAGACCAGTGGGGAAAAAAAGCCTTCATCCCGTCCCTTTGCTTCCAAGTCTGTAACAAACTAATGGATAATGGAGCCTTTTAGTCCCATTACCATACCATACACTTCAGACGATAGCTATCTAATAGATAGAAATGCTCTCTATTGTTCTCCTGTTTCCTTTTAGGCCTTATCTCCCACATCACCATTACATCAGTGCCGTTTGAACTTATGGAGAGACTGTAACTTATAGATTTCACATCCCAGAGGCCTGAGCTTTGCTGGCAGAAGGATGCCGAACCCTGATGACAGTTCTGCTCTCATGTGAGCTAAAAAAAAGGCCATAAACTGCTTCTAGACTCAGTTATGCATTGAAAGATTAGCTCTAATATCTCTTCTTCTCCTGATGTGAACCACATCATGTGACCGGCTTACCTTATTTCCCAATTGAAAGTTATCTGATTAAGCCTTTCTGGGACACTTTAGTAGAATAACAGCTACATAAACGAGCAATTCTCTATTTCGAGCGAGTCGACAGGGCGCCACTGCCAGCAGCAACTTAACAGAGCAACGCAACAGGAAATTAATAAAACATCTGTTCTTACAGCAAAGAGGTTCTGGGATCCATGTATGGACACAAGAGCATTCTCGGTTCCTGTGAATTATTGTCAGATCTGACTCACGTTCTGCTTTTTCTGTGAATCTTGCTCTGTAAATTTAGTGCCATGACAGTCCAGTAACATGTAGAGCAACTCTAACTCGGTTAAGATGAGGAGAATGTGCAGGAATACGTGAGGCTCACAGACAGTGTTAAACCAGATTATACTACCAGCAGATATCACTGACAGAAATAAGAAATGCCTCCATTCATGTAATGCTCGGGCACATTCTGGAAAGAGCTTTAATCGGTTAACTTTAAATCGGCTAAATATGAAGCATGTGCCTTGCTCATCTGTAATATCACAGGGTCATGTGTCTTCAGTGTCTACATCCAGCATCCCTGTATTCATCCTGACTCTATCTGCCAGCATCTCCCCCCCACCCAAAAACAAACTGACAATGGTCCTTTCTCCTCACTTCTTCCGTTCCTCTCTCTCGTCTGCACTGTACTGTCACAAATAAAATGAGATCTAAACCTAATTTGTTTCCCGTGATGACTTTATATCACAACCATCCATATGTGGACAATACAAACCAGTACTTCATCCAGATTGTTGAATTGAGCCATTTCTTAAATGCATGCGCACGCACACACACACACACACACACACAAAGAGTAACCACACACCTACATTTTGTCTTTTGTCGTGTTTTTCAAGAAAGGTTGCAATAAAGAATTATTTGACTATACACTATTTTTTTGTCTTGCACCTGTCAAGAAGGACACTGAGACAGAAGCTTTCCGAACAGCTGAAGAAAGAAACGACCAAAACTTCACTCTTCACTTCACACAATAAAACAGAAGGTCATAAATCTAATGATGCCATCATCACTGTCTTCATTATCCTCCGTCAGTTGGTCAAATTGGCAGCGACGGGTGGAAGTGCAGGTCAAGGGCCGCGGAGTGAAACTAAAAGATTTGCTATGGGGCATCACCGCTGGCTCCAACCCACATTCCTTCACTTCTGGGGCTCATAACATCGTCACCTCCCTCTTTCCTCCTCTACTGGCCCTTCCACTCTATCCCTCCATCACTGTTTAACTCTGTCAGACAGATGTATCCATTACACCATGTCCGTCCAAACCACAAATGAAATTTATGATCCACCAATTTCTCCGCTAAATGAATCGCACATTTGCCATGACAACATGCCTCTGGGGGAGTAAGTGATCTCGAGGATGACAGTGAAGCTGGTGTTGAGACAATTAATGTGCAGGAATTATTAGTGTGGGAGAAAAGAAATGTTTTATGTGAAATGCAGCTGTTGTGAGTCAAAACGGCTTTCACCATGCTTAACCATTATTTAATCCTCTCCTCACTCGACACATAAACAGGAAAACACAGAGAGGGGTTTACACCAAATACACACACAGGCAGAAAGTGGGGCATACCTACCACACTCCTTGAATATCAAGGTCAGAGAAGACTTATCATTGCCACCCATGAACACCTGTCAAAATACTGAGACACAAACACAATCACAACTCTTCCAAATGTAGGCATTTTTACAACACCGGGAACAAGGGTCAGGCATGCTGTGCCTTCCCAGGGTGCATTGCTTGGTTGGTGGCCAGTGGCAGTGACGGGGTCAGCTGTTGTCTCTGTGGGGGTGCTGGTCTACAGAATCAGGTCCAGACCAAACTACAAAATACACTTGTGGGCACTTTGGGAAGCTGGCAGCACAGAGGAGCTTGTCTTTCCCACCAGCTACCACCTTTCCCAATACTTCCATCACACATCCCACACACAAACTCTCACTCCAGGAATCTGCTAATAAGCCGATCCTCCTCCACCTCCTCCCCTTCCTCCTCCACCTCCTCAAGGGATTACAAATGACTCATTCTGACCAGATTAAATGACTGCCAAGGGACAGAAACTCTATTCTGTGAACTCTATATAAACAACAGAGAAATTCACTCAGGATCAGAAAAAAAAAGGAGCAAAGGTCTACATAGATCTCTCAGTATTAGTTTGTTGATTCACCCTTAAATAGAGGAGGGAGATAAAGGGAATGCAATTCTATATTATATATTCATCATTGCTTTTCTAAAGTCAGCATGACACATTCTAGGCTCAGGGTTATTGCACCTGTACTTGCCTGCACACACATTGAGCGTGAGTTGTTTATATTGTCTATTCACTCCTGACCTCAGTTTAGCACCACTAATTGTGAAGGAGCCCAAACAGAAGGAGACTGTGATACTCAAAGTCACGTCCTGTGTTTGTGGAGACAAAGAAGGGATAAACTCACCGATGTGTGGACATCAGCCAAGAAGCTTATTTCTTTCACCAGATTCCAATTTATGCAAGTGTGTGTACATGAACTTAAAAACATGCTTGTGACTGCATCTCAGCCTTGTATCTGTGTCAGGAAAACCCCTTTCTGTTCACCGTGCTGCTTTGGACAGATGAAAGGCCCTTACTGGATCACAAACTTTCTAGTCGCAGACCTCCCATTGCTGAACTGGAATAATATGCAACTCTTGCCAGTGAATCGAGAATGTTGAATTATTCCAGTTTCATTGTTGTTATCTGATCAGTGACAAGATGTTCAGCCAGACATACACCTCCTCTTCTCTCTGTCCAGATGTCTTGGGTCTAACTTGTGTTTGTGTTTCTAAACCTAAGTAGGTAGTGGAAAGATCAAAATAGGTCTGTTATGTTCATCTTCACCTTTATATGTGATACTCTCCACCTCCTCCCTTGATTTCTGCAACCTGGAAACTTCACCCAGTAATTAATGGATTATCTATTTGAATGTGGAAGAAAACATTCACATATTGCCTTCTTTATCTTCTGGGATATCTCTGTGTCAAGCTGTTCCCCAGGTGTGCTCTACTTAAAAAGTTATTTCATCCAGATGAATGTCAAGAACAGCTCGAACTGTCTTTCTCTACCTGATGATGCCTGATAATATCTCATATTTTACTTGAAATAGGAACGGGCAACTTTGCATCTTGGATGGGAGGGAATAACTAAACTGGCTGCATGTTTGACATTCCTAAATCACCAACAGAAACACAGAGACTCACTGAAGAGACGGAGCAGGAGTGTCTTTATTCTACTAAGAAACATGTAACCTATAAATCTACCATGTGTACAGTGTAGGCTATATCTGTCTCCCTCATTACCTCGCTACCTGCACGCTTAACACACACACACACACACACACACACACACACACACACACTTTGTATTTTGCCTGCCCCACCCTCTCCTCCCCTCCCTTTGCTCCTCTCCAGCAGAAGTGGAGGAGGCAGCACTGGGAGTAGACTGAACTGAAAGATTGAAGAGCAGCATGACAGAGTCTGACCAGAAATAATATGACAAGACAAACAAAATACAAACTACATACTCAAAGATACAAAACATGGGAAAAATAATGTCTCAGTGACACTGAAACAAATCATTCATTTAATTTTAAACTACTACGGAAGGCTACTAACGGTGATTAACGCTCTGAAATAACCATGCCAACACACTGAATCCATCACAGAGAGGACAGAGTCGCTTGCAGACAGAGGATACATGTGTACATGTATAAATTACATGAAGAAAATACCCACAATCACACTCTAGCTGAAAGGTGCGTACATTAACTTAATCATACATTCTTTGCACATATACACCTGTAATCCTGCAGAAATTATATATATCTATATATATATATATATATATAGTCCACTTACCTTAGCTCCAGTCAGGTCTATTCTCAATGAGAGAGCCGCCAGCAGTAACAGAGTACCTGGCTGTAGTATCATCGTGGCGGCGCGCAGTGGAGACTGTGTGCGCAACAGTGCAGAGTGCCCGCAAAACAACCACCTGTAGACCGCTTCTTGTCCTCTTTCTTCAGGTAATTCACGGTTTAGCGGCAGAGCACCGGCAGCACGTTTGGCTGCATCTTTGTCTGAGACGATGTGAAGTTACGATCAATGCAAAGTTGCTCTTGTTTCTTCTGCACCACACCCCTCTCCAAAAAAAAAAAAACGACCACCCTTGCCCATGCAAACAGACACAACCCTGCTCATACAAACACTTTGGCTTTTCTCGGTAAGGAGAGGGACTACTCGGCACACTTTGGTGTTTTTTGTGAGAATATTTGAGAAAGTTTTTGGTGCTTAGAGGTACCTGTTCTTAAAAATTTCAGCTCGGGAAAAAAAACGCGCATCCCAACGTGATTTCCTTCATCCTACCACTGCATGCGAGCCTGAGGTGACTGTAAGTAATGCACTTTATTGAAGTGATAGAAGTGTTGATAACTTGAGCACACAATAGTGACATAGTGTAAAATCTAACATTGTACTTGGTTTTCAACGAGGGGCAGCTGGAGAACAGTAATCAGAGTAAAAAAAACAGTGAAAATATGTCGTGTATAATTAATTAACACACCAGTCAGGCAGGTCGGATTTAAAGACTCATGGGTAGATTTGATGAGGTGATATTCACGTTGGGGGGTCTTGGTTTGCTTCAGGTCGGGCAGTCATGCGCTAGAAGTGTCTCCACGAGTCAAACAGCTGAGTGGGACCTGCTTTGCGGTCTGCATGAGTGTGAGCATGCAAGGACAACACAACACAGGAGTAAAGAAAATGAGGTGAGCAGAACATGAGCGCAGTTCACTGCAAAGCTTTAATAAGTGTGTCTAATGATTATTAACGCTTATATTATTTTTCATAAACCGCAGGCTGCTGCTTCTGTGCCTCTCCGTTGCCATCCTCGCCTCAGGAGTGCACGCAGTAAGTGCTTTTTCTTTTCTTTTCTGTTTTCTTTTTTCTTCTTTTTTTTTTTTTTTTTGCAGCCTGTTGAAACTAAAAGGTATAAAAAAGAAACTAGAGTCTCCAGACTCGGTTTGTTAGACACAAGATCAGCGTGCTGACAGTGGGAGTGTCCTCCTGTAGGAGGGTTTTGGCTTTGCATGCTGGTAAATAGCAGCTAAACTGAAAACAGTGTATGTAGAAATGACTCATTTTGCAAGTTCAGTGGTTTGAATTAGGACACCCACATTGTTTTATTTTCGCAGAGTGGGTAACAGACACATAATTTAGGGGATAATGAAGTGCTGTATCATGTTTTACTTGACCACTGACCCGACAGGGATCGAGGGTTGGAGTCATGACCTCTGCAGGCATATTGTGCTTTATGGGTGCTTTTTATTACAACTTTCAATCAGCACTCTCTGTAATGAGAAAGATGTGTGCCAATACATTCCTCCATGTGTGTGTGTGTGTATGTGTGTCAGATCCCAATATTTAAAGTACCAAAGATACATTATTATGAGGAAAATATGCTTTCCGATCGGCACTTATCTGTGTTATCACTCAACGACGATGGCATTAAAATGAATGCAGGCTAGACCACACCTGTCATCAGAAACGTTCCTAATCTGTGATTTGGGATTATAGGATAGGTTCAGATCTCTTGAACTCTGCCTTAATGCAAGAGCTGCTCCAGTGACGGTGAATTGGAGGAAGTATGGTGGTGGTAATCTAGCAACAGTCAGGAGGAATCTGAGTGAACGCGTGGATCCATGTAAAACAAATAAAGACACAATACAGCAGCGGAGCAGCTCCATGTGTTTGCTGACCTTCCACTGTTTCCATTTTGGAAAATACCATCCTATTCATGTTCATGTATAAACACCCTTGCTTGGATTTGGCCTTTCGTTTACAAACCGTCATAAAAGTTATCTTCTATTAAATTATTATAATGTTTGACTGACGCCAAGAAACAATAAAAATAGTGTGTTTATCCTCTCTCTCTCTCTCTCTCTCTCTAGCTCTCTCTATCTCTCTCGTTTGTGAGCATGTGGTACATGAGTATATTTTGTTTTCCTGTATGTTGTTGTTGTTCATAATGTCACATGCTCATTAGTTCTGTCAAGTATTCAATATCAAACTCAGGACTAATTCAGGGTTATTTTCATGGATTTGATGAAAAGGCTCCGTTGTCTCTTGCCTTTATAAGATTTGGTCCGGGCTCGATTAAAAGAGTGTGACACAGCTCAGGTCCTCTGTGTATTGTGCAGCTTTGCTCCAAGGCTGCAATACTGACAGCAGGCTAATTTTAGTTTGGCACCATCCATGTTAACTATCAAATAAAGAAACAGGTCACATTGATCATACAGAAAAACAAATTAGCTTCAGTTTCAACATCTGACTATTTGGGGAAAATATCTGAATAAACATCATTACAGAAGTTGTTGGAAGGTTATGAAGGAGTCAGTTTCTGTAGTTATGAGCTGCAGGTAATGAGGCCGTTAAGAGGTTTTTTTTTTTACATGTAAAAAGGGTCAGTAACCTATCACACATCCCTCTCTCATGTTTCTCATTAGAACCTGAAACTTTCTCAAACTCAGTTGCATATTAGAAAACATGTTTCTGTTTAAAATCAAATCAAAATCTGACCCACAGGACTTTTTCAGCTCTTTGAACGAGACCCCTGCCTCCGTGTTGTACTGTTTCTCACCATCCGCCTCCACATGACATTTTACATTTGGAATTCCCCGTGCCGATCAAAAAATCAAGATGTTTCGCAAGATTTGATCTGTTCTTTTTTTACGATTTTCACTGACAAACATCATGCGTAATATGAGACATTGAGACTAGGAGTGAAAACAAGATGGAAACACAACACGGACATATTATCATTATATCATCACCTATTAAGCGTGTTAGTAAAGAGTTGCCTTTTAACATATCTAACAGAGCGACATTAGTATTTACTATATTTGGGTTAGGGTTGTGTTTCAACCGACAAAATGCACGTCCAATAATTGCCTCCAACTCCTGAGGAAAATATCTGGATCTTTGTTGTGTAAATGGTCCTCTGTTTGGTGCTGGGCAGGTTATCAGATTATCTGAGCTTTTTCACTGAAAACAGCCTCCTGCTGTGGCTGGAAATTATAAAACAAAACAAATAAGCTGAAAAAAACTAAAAAGCTAAGTAGAGCTAAGAGAAACTGCAGATTAACTAAATTAATTTTCACATTATAACTTGCTATCTGAGTCCCTGTTAATGTAAAAAGAGTCTATAGCCACACTAGTTGGCTTGTGAAAAATTGAATCCCTGGGTTCATGAGAGCAAAAACAGGATTCTTGACATGGGTGCATGTACAACCCTCCTCACACACTCACACAGACGTGGCACAAAAATACCATTAATCAGTGTCCATTGGAAGAAGGAAGGCGCATGAAGCTGCAATGTTGTGCACCCTTTGAGAGGCTTTGATTCTTGCGTATATGAGAATATATTTCAAGATGTGTTTTAGCATGATGATGGTGAGGGGGTGATACTGGCAGCGGATATGTGAGTTGTGGGGAATGTGACCGAGAAACAGAAGTTTTTTAGCTACAGATACCTACAGGAGGCCCAGTCGTCTGCTTTAGCAATTACCTCTTTTTTTTTAGCTAAGTGGATGATTGTTGAACTAAATCAAACTGAGCATGTTTTGAACATATGTAAGAGAATAAGAAAAAGATGCACATGATGGAAACATTATTCATTCAGTATAACCCTGCTTCTGAATGTGAATGAGAGATGTGTGACGGGGGTCATCCAGTGGAAAGTAGACACGTGACTGACCTCTTGAATGTGATTGTTTTATTGGGGAGGAAAGTGAGGGAAAGATGTCTGCCTGTGATAAAAGTAGGAAAAATAGCAAGCACATCCCCTGCCAAAATAGTGGCTGTGATATAGAGAGTGCCGGGCTGTAACAATCAGGGGAAGAGCCCCATTGTGCTGTGTTGCAGGAAGCCATAGCCCTGCACATGTGCGGGGCTTCCCTGTCACTGGTTTGTGCAAGCATCCACGTGAGTGTTGTGTATTGACAGGGAGATTGAAGAGAGGCGGCATGCAGTTTCCATTGAGGTGTTGCCACCCACCACATGTGAGTGGACATACAGCATGCGTGTCTTTTTTGTGCTTAGGAATTTTTTCCTCAGCAAAAGCGCTCTTTTGTGAAACATGACTTTGTGGTGGTGATTATTTGATTAGTCCCGACGGCTCAGCATTGTGAGGAAACCGTGAGGAAACGACCTGGTGAGCTTGGCTCTTTGCCCCCATTGGTGTACAGTTTGCCTCATTACATGAGCATGTATGTGCACAAGAAGAATCATAACCACAGCTGAAAGATGAGGATTAGAGGATAATAAAGACAGTAAAGTCAATTCTACATGAGGTTTGTTGCTGAGATACTGAAAGATGATTAGTGAGCCAAATCATCTGTAGCTGTTTATCTGTAGCTTTAGAGAAGTTCAATTTTATGGGAAACATCCTGAGTCCAGAATTGTGTGAAGACAAAATAGATTACCCAGAGAGGTTCTCTAAACAGGAAAGGGAAGCAGGGTGAAGTTAAGTGTGTCAGAGTTTCTTTACAGCCCTACTGGACCCCACATAGTTTGGCTACTCCTGAGAGTTTCTTTACTGAGATGTATATTCAGTCCTGTTCATACTGTATATGCAAGAATGTGAGAAAGAGAAGGTATTACCTGTGTGTTATGTTAGAATGCACAGAATGACCCATATTCTGGCAGCTCGATAGTTACACACAGTCTATAGGATAAACCTGAGATTCAGTAAATCTATAAATTGTTACAGTCTATATATTATCTCTAAGGCATCTTGGGAACCTGCCACTGGATGTTTGACGTCACCTAGGTGATGTGTGGTCTATATCCATGTGTGCCTTTGAGGTTTCTTCCAGAGACTCAAGACTGTTGGCATAAATGCAGAATAATTATGTGAAAATATGATAAGATAAAACAAAAACATCCGTGTTCAAGGCAACACGGTGACAGGAATACCAGCGGTTTGAGTGCATGGATAATCGCAGTTCATGCTTCATTTTCATTCTCAGTTATGTGTGACAGCCCACACAATATGTGTGCAGGCACGCACACACGCGCACACACACACACACACACACACACACACACACACTTTCTCTCTCTCTTTTCAGAAGTACTTACCTGTACATACCTACATATGTACTTGTATCTTAGAGCTACATTCCTATACCTACCTAATGTAACTCACCTACTGTATGTACTTTTATCGGGGAAGTACTTTTCTTTCAGAAGTAACATGCATACCGTTAGCGTTAGTGTAATTTGCTGTAGTAAAATCCAGCAGTACAAACAGACTTTTATTGGTCTTGGAATCGAGTTTGGAAGTAAATTCATTGTGGACATTGTCTCTGGAAAATCCCTGTATACTGTATATATATATATCCGCCCCTGTCCTTTGCCCTTCTCCGTCTTACAGTGATTAATGGAGGGACACAGGGGTCCCATCAGGCTATGCTGAAAGAATTCCAAAACCTCGGTCCTCCCAGTTCTCCCAGCCTCCAGTCTCTCACTACGACTCCGTCCCTCACTTCCTTTTATAGCCTCATTCTGCTGCTGGTCTCTATCTCCCCTGTCTTCTGTCCCTTCACTCTCTCTCCATTTATCTCTGAAAGGGACACTTGGAAAACAGTCTGTCCTCTCTCTTACTCTTCCTCTCTCCTTCACATTTCAGCTCTCTCCCCATTCATCCTCCCTCCCGCTCATGTCCTCCTCCTACACGTGTGTCTCTGGTCGTCTGTCTCTCCTCAGTAGAGGTGAGTTTTCTCAATGAGCTCAGATGGAAGGATTGTTTCACTTGTGTTTAGGCAAAGAACATGCATACATACCCCTTCCTCACAAATTTGCTCTGTGCTTTCTAGATTAGTACAGGTTGATTCAACAAGTGCCCAAACAATGATTGAATTTCTGGAGTCATTTGTTTGAATATGATTTAATGAGGTCTCCGTGATTTACTGACGTGTAGACGGGAACTAGTCATATCCTGCAGGTGGTGTGAAGGCCCCACCAAACTGCTCCAATGATCATATCTCATCAAGAGACCATTCACTGATCTCACCGAGTTCCTCCTCAAGACGAGACACATACACCATACATTTCCATTCCAGCTGTGGTCTAATTGATTGGACTGAATTATTTTGTGTCATGGGAAGAATGTTAACAACATTACTGATGACTTTCTGATAACACGACCATGTCCAATTTCTCTCTCTCTCTCTCTCTCTGTATGTCGCTCGGTCTTTTTCTCCTTTTTTCCACTACACGTCTGACTAAATCAAAACCTGAATTTAATCAACTTTAACCCTTCTCTGTGCTCTTTTTCAAAGTATTTCTTTGGATGCTTTGTGAAGACTCCTCATTAATAGAAATAAAATATCAAACACAAGTATTCCCAGGCCTCTTTTGTTGTTTCTGAACAGATCCTCCCATCTGGATATCATTGGTCATCTGATTAGATGGGGTAAGCAGCAGGGGCTATCAGCATAACACAGTCTGACATGCAGGTTGGCCTGTGTACACCAAGGTCCAGAACAGAAACGGGTCTAATCCAACGTCCATTTAGCTCATGGCCGTAGCAGGAAGCACTGATTACAAGTGTGGCCCACTGGGAGTTGAGTCTGTGTGACCTGAGGCCAGTTAAGGAGAGGAAAGGTCCAGCTGTGTCAGGCTCAGGGCAGAAACCAGAGCTGTGTTTACACTGGAGTTTTGCCAGAGCAGCGCGGCGGGAGTTTGTGCTCTGCCCTGCCTCTCTCAGGTCCCTCTGCTCAGGTTCATGTTCTCCGTCAAAGTCATATCCTGCTCTTTGCAGTGCGACCATGTCCCTTCGTTTCTGCACTTCTCTTTCACTACTCCCGCCATCTTTATTTTAATTTTGCGACAAAAATCCTGAGAGGAGTTTGAAGAACAGTTACTTAATGAAAATCTAAGAAAGATGTGACAGATGGCTAAATGAGGATCAATAGAGTAACTTTGAGAAGTTTCACTTGCTGTTACTGATGGGCTAAAGATCAAATGTAAGGTCTGTAGGATTCAACAGTTTGGGGGCAATAGTTGAAAATGCACATCTGGTGTGACCATTTTCTTCACAAATTCCAGACACACAATATTTCATCTTTCTCAGTGTAAGACTTATAGCCATTCAGTCTCATATTGAGCCTGGAACATGTCAGAAGCTGATGACTGCACAAGTACCCAAAAAAATCTGGTTTGTCAGACGATGTCTTTCAGGCTGAAGTGATTCTCAGTGGATGATTTCTGTCATTCACTCCTGTCTCGCATCTTCTCCACATGTCCATGGTCCATACTCGTCACATACTCCAACAGGAAGTCGATAGCGGTGTGGTAGGAAGTACAATTAGCTATAAAGATGCAATGGTGCAGACAAGTTGTTGTGTTTATCAAGCAAAAGGTCAGAGAGATCCATTATGGCCGGCTATAATGGAGGCCTTTGGGACATCTGGTGTTATATAAATACATGCCTCAGTAAAAAAAAATTAAAAAAAATAAACCAACACAAACGTTGTTTGATGTTTTGGTTTTCCGGTCTCTGTATGTATATGTATGTGTTTCTGTGTTTTTGAGTGTGTTTGTTTAACAGTTGAAATCTGATTATTTGATTCAATTCTAAGTCGGACTATTGCCGGAAGGTGAAACTGCAGATAAAGTATAAACGTTTGACACGCTGCCCTACTTTTTAATTCATTTTTTTTTTTACAGTAATCTACTGAATGGCAGAATAAGAGAGGAAACTCTTTATTTAAGGTGTATAAAATAATAAGTGAACTGATTGTTGAAAAGCATTCTTAAGTACTGCTGTATCCTGATTTATATCATGAAATCATTTCCAGTCACACAAACAGACAGCAACAATGACCTGCATGATGCGGTCGCCAGCTCTGCTTTTCAACTCTTTGCAGTCTCACCCACACACACACATTTGTGGTTTTATGTTTATACCTTCCCACTCACAGTCACACAGGGGCATTTAGACATGCTTCTTTATTCTTTATATCAAGCAAGACAAGAATGTCTCCGCCAAGACTCCTTTGTATGTCCTTTATATTGTGATAATGGTAGTTATAGCCTTGAAATAAGTCTCTGTCTCATTAAAACAACAGAAAAAAAGCCCATACACAAGGTCATACATACTTTAACTATATATGTAACATGTGTGATATACTGTATGAGGCTATCATATCATTTCAAGTGTGTCATAGGAGACTGAACACAAATGAAAAGTTTATGTGAGGCCTTAGACACTTTTACTCAGAAGAAAACAAACACTCTCTACCCTCTTTTACATTTATATTATTTTTGAAAAGTTTACCATGAACAAAACTTTCAAGTGACCCCTCGATCAGATGTGTTTCCTTTAGCTTCCTGCTGTCTTGCTGTGAGTCAAACACAAAGATGCTTCTCAGCTGGCGAAGGGAGTAATCACAGGCACGCAGTGGAGAATCTCTCCCATCCTGACGTTGAGATATAATGCAGATATGTATCAAGGCAAATCACACAGCATGTTTCCATCACACGTGTGTCTCAAGCAGACAGTAAACTCTTCATAGCTTCTTGTTGAAAGCTGCCAGGTGTTTCAAATTAAGTTAAATTAGCATTTTCTCTTCAACGTCTACATCATTAGCATGAAGGAAGGCAGCCGTTGCCTTGGCAAAACCAGCGACATAAATAACCAGTGTATAAACGTACATACACACACACACACACACACACAATCAGAATGAAAGCGGTGAAAATACACAGAATGGCATTAATATGTCCTTTTCAGGATAATGTATTACATCGTAATTTATCTCAATTATGTAGTCATACGTTTTTTTGTGGTCCAAATTAAGATACATACCACTAGTGGTGCTATGGAGCGATGTTTCTAGAAGCAGGTCTCCGTTGTCTTTGCAGTTTGCGGTTTCATTTTTACGATATTCCAAACCGAAACAATGTGATGCAGCAGCAAAAGGCGGAAAAATAGTTGATTTAAACACGGGTATAAAAAGTGCAGGGTTCACAATATTCAAACGCATATGCTTTCCAAATGTTTTACGGGGTTATGCACCACTATTGCTTCGTCATTAGCTTAGCTGTGGTTTAGCTGTGGACATTACATGTTGACCATATGTGGGCACGCACAAACTTTACAAATACAGCATTCCAACATTATAACAGTATATAAATGACAGAAAATCACAAAAAGCATAATATGTCCCCTTTAAGGTGTAAGATGGGTTTAAAGCTGTGTTGAGCAGTTTTTATTTCCGCCGTGTTCCTTGTTCCTGCTTCTTGAGTGTGTTAACATAAGATCACATTAGAACATGAAGTTGCAGAAGGGTATTGGCCATCCACCGTATTGTATAATGCTCCAAATAGTGACATTCCTCGAGAAGAAGATCAAAGAGGAAAGGTCGCGGGTCAGATCCTTCCTTAAGGATGAACAACAGCCCCTGACAAACAGCCCACACATCAACCAGTTATGCTCACAGGCTTCCTTGTGGTAGGATTTAGTTTCTGTTGACTTTAGTCGCTCTGAGACTCTTCTTTACTGTTTATCACAGCAGTCATATTTTACATCTCTCTCTGCTTTCATCGTACTGTCCTCCTCATTGGGTGCGTTAGGGAAGGGTGAAAACCGTGTCACCACCAATATCAGATCAAACACTCATCCTGACCTGCGATACTCTGTGATCTCTGTTCATCTGATCCTACAATCACAGCGTGTGTGTGTGTGTGTGTGTGTGTGTGTGTGTGGGAGGGGGGATCCTCAGAAACACTGTTTATGCTTCACTGTGTCGTTTTATGTGTGAAAACTGAGAAACCAAAGAGGTAGTTTGTCATTTCCAGCACTTGAGGATCAGAGTGATTCTGTTACAGAATCTGCATGTGACATGAAGTGAATGCTTCACCGGACTTGATTTGTGAATGTTTGAGTGTTTAAACAACAGCGACAGAGACATAATATATTTAGAATAAAGAGAGGTTAACTTTTTTTACTAGTTATGAGATCTGAACAGAAACCTGAAGAGGATTTTGAAATCTGTTACTGTGTCTCCCATGTAGGGATCATGTGTCCAATTCATCTTATTATTGTAGTCATCATTATTCACTTTTCTGATATGCTCTGAAATCATAGATTATCTCTTTTGGTCTTTTCACTGTTGATTGTTGTTGGAGGGCATAGAATAGTGTTGATTTTGGCTGTTTGAAGGCTTTCATTGAGAGGATGTGGTTATGTCTGTGGTAATCCTACACATACAGCACATAGAACAAAACAAAACTGCAACTTGCACTGACCATAGACAATCCACAACGATTCGTTATTTTACCAATTTTAACACCACAAAGATTCAGGAAGATGTGTTTGAGCTCTAAGGGGCTCTTAGGCTCTCCTCTGGACTGACCATCTCAGTCCACCAGCACACTTCTCCTCCATTCCTCAGACATCTTCACATCTAAGATCCTGTTAAACAACCCAGTCAAAAACTCTACTGCCACCTCTCCTAGACACGTCCATACCTCCACACGTATACCATCAGGACCGAGGGCCTTTCCACTCTTCATCCTCTTCATGCCCTCATCACTTCATCCTTACTAATCTCTGCTACTTCCTAGTCCACAACAGTCACGTCTTCTACTCTTCGTTCTCTCTCGTTTTCCTCATTCATCACCTCTTCAAAGTACTCTTTCCATATTCCCATCACACTACTGGCACCAGTCAATACACTTCCATCCCTATCCTCAATCACCCTGACCTGCTGTATGTCCTTCCCATCTCTGATTGTATGATTGTATGAAATAAATAAATGTATGACCGGAGTCCACACCATCACCTCTCTGTGTTCACAAAGCCACACAAACTTTAGGAGGGAGGGAGAAGGACTGACCGTGAGAAAGAGTTGTTGCTGTTGACCTATGTGGATTTATTTCATTTACCGTACAGAATATTGTCTGGATGTTTAGAGTGAGGCACCGGTGCAGCCAAAAACAACATTCCTTATGAAGGAAAGCATTAATCTGATCATTGTAGCCTGAGGATCTTTTATAATCCTAAGAAATCAGTTATTCTGCACACAAAAATCACCATACTTATAGTTATTACAATTACAAATAGTTATTCAAAGAAGCAGTGTCAAAGGCTGATAGGAAAACACAAAAATATTATATGTGAAATACTTCATATAGAGTAGATGCCCCCTACACATACGTAGACACAAGGCCACAGACACTCACATATCAGCAACAGATATATATCACAAAATTGGGCCTCACAGGCTCTGTTGTTGCAGACGGATCCAAGATATATTTATTTACTTATTTTATATGTTTATAGTAATAGACGGATACACTCTCTCCCAACACATTTAACTGAAAAGAGAGATAAAGAGATGTTTTGACTCTTAGATTTTTGCTCATAATAATTAAGTCTACTTTTCTATTTTATCTGCTCTGGAACATATTATGTCTCCTTTGTTGACATGTGTGGGCTAAGCAGTGTACACAAATGCACAAGTCTAGTGAGTGAGTGAGTGGGTTTATGGAAAGCATGTTTACGTCTTTTTATGTGATTGCAATTTTGAAGTTGAGCAGATGACTATAGTTGATCCTCCAGACTGCTAATGGTAATTTAGCAGACATAAAAGATCATCAACACTAGGGAGCCATACCGTAAACAAGAAACAGATGAACATGACCTTTTTAATATCACATACACTATTATCAGACATCTCTCATAACAAAAAGTGTGTTTTAATTCACAAATGCTCTCTAAACCTTTGTGGAATATACAGAGAAACTGCTGATGCTTCTTTATATGAAGACACTGTAGAATGACGTCAGCTCAGATGGACGTCTATGGCTGAAAATAAATGAAACCCAGCAATGCATCTCTTGCCTCTTTCCATGTCTCTTCGGGCCACAGATGAAATGGACCGTGTGCATACAGTTCCCACAACCAGCAGATGGATTACGTAGTTAAGTAGTTTAGCTAGCATTACATATCTAATTACACAAGAATTACATATTACAAAATCCTTTTGAAATTTGTCTTCATACTTCTACTTCACTAAGACACATAGTTATCCAATGTGTTTCCAAGGTATACCATACTGTAAAGGGATAAGGTAAAAGATGTTTTTGACAAATAGTAGATAATTATGAGGGCTGGGGGAGAAAACAGGATACTGTAGCACAACCCTATTGTCCTGTTGTCCCCTATTGCTGAAGCAACCATAAGCTATTTTTAAGACTGTAAAGTTGGATTGATGGTGCATTGCTCCAGCATGTGTAATAGCTTTTATGAGAACCATTCTTTTGTGTGTAAAAGGAGATGACGCAGTCTATTGTCTATCTGTACTGTCGACTTCCATCTTAATGTGGAGAAAGGGCATGCCGTGACTTTGTCACATCCTTATTGGGAGGATATGACCTTTGATTTTAATGTCCACTCTGGAAACTGAAAAAACCATGCCATGTTCCATTCATGTATACTCTATTTCACATAATGACTTTTAAAATTAAATATTGTAAGTAAAGAATGTTGTTTGTGTACACGTATTGAGTCACGATCCGAGTCTGTCGCTAAAGTGTGCAGTCAAAATTAAACCCATTACATGTTTTCAGCTATATCAAGCAGCGGTTTGAAAGGAACCCCTCAAATCCACTGATGGAAAAAAATGCCGCCTTGTGCATTCCATGAGGGAGAGGAAGAGGGTCTTTTTGTTGTGGCGATAGGGGATCATTACAGGACAACATCTCTACAGTAAAAGAAGGTCTTTGTGTGTGTGCGAGGAGGTTCTCAATGTGGCCTTTGTTAAGTGTGTGTACTGGGATCTGCTTTCTAACTGAGGAGGGAGAATTATTACGATCCTTTATCTGCCACTTTGTCGCCACTGTGGGCATAAAGTGGTCGTTTTGATTTTTTTTTTTTTTTAAATCAGGGAGAGGGGAGAGGAGACATTTGGTATGGCTGTGTAGGAGGAGGACGTAGGCAGGCACAGGACAGAGACGTCATGACACGAACCACCGAGTTTCACTTATACAGTACATGCTAATCGATATTGGAAAGGTTCAGTGGAGCATTTAAAAACTATCAGAGCTTTGTTTCCATCTCATTAATTGTAATAGAAACAGCGCTGAAGACTCTAAACATGACTTTGTGCTAATCTGTTTGTAGGGGTTAAAGGGTTAAATGTGCGTCTTCACATGTTGTGTTGTGTGTGCAGTTAGTTTAGTCAAGGTTTCAAAATGTTTTTCTTCTGCTTCTGATGAGTAAGAAATGCGGTCATGGCGCAGGATTCAAAGGAACCAGGTTCCACATTAACAAGACTCCATTCTGTCTTAATTAACGTCTCCAGCTTTGGAGGAATGATGTACGACTGCTGTCTTTGATGTCATGTTCACACTGACCCCACAGTGACTGCGTGTGCATTTGTGTCATATCTAGCACAGACCAGCCTGTGATGGTGGGTGGTTTTCTTGGTATGCAGACATTCAAAGACAAATTGTCCCTGTTGGTGGCCAGACCCAGTCTCTCTCTGATAAATGGGATTTTCATAGACACATGGCTATCCATTATGTCTGGATATTTGTCATGAGCCACTCAAGCCACATCTAAACATCTTTTCTGCACACCAGACTAACATGCACATATACACACTGCAACAACCATTCACACAAACCTTAAATGAAAACACAAACACACCACTGCTGTGTTTATTCCAATGAAGTGGACAACAAAATGTTTGTTTCCTGTATATTTGACGTCATCCCCAGCATTAACCTCCATGTTATCTGTCTGTGTCTTACAGGGTGGGAAGGAGCACAGTGGCCCCTGTGGAGGAAGAGACTGCAGCGGAGGCTGTAAATGTTTCCCAGAGAAGGGTGCCAGAGTAAGTCCCATAGTGTAACTACTGTTCAAATAGAGTCATAAATACCCCTCTCTTTTTCTCTCTCCCCTTCTCTCTAACCAGCTCTATCTCTTGGCGTTCATTCTGAAATACCAAACATGACCGTGATCACACAGGATACTTTCGAAAAGCTCCCGCAAATGTAATTTCAATAACTTACTCACTAGCTCACATTGTGATGCTTCAGGCTTTACATACGTCAGCCTTTGTGGCAATATGTAGAAAACATCATATGCAGAGCCTGGAAGGAACTTAATAGCTCCTTATAGATCCTCAATTTTCTATCCTTCATTTTGAATGTGGCTCCATGTCCTCTTCTTTAAAATACAAGTCTGATTTTTTTATTCTATATTTTTATCCCAAATCACAAACTTCCTGCCTGAGTGATGTTTGCTAAAATATGAGGTGATTCAGGAAATTCCTGAGCCTTTTTACTAAAAACTATACATTTGTGACAGTCAGAAATTGATATAATATAATATAATATAATATAATATAATATAATATAATATAATATAATATAATATAATATAATATAATATAATATAATGCATGGAAGGAGTGTGGGAGGCCCATTAGGGAGCGATAAAAAGAGCAAGGGGCATGATGCAGGGGTTTGAAATCAGAAACAGACATAGACTAAACATATTTAGATAACGGGCTCAGAGTGAGTGGCTGGGGCTATGCATGAGTAAAAACTGCTTTTTGCTTAAGACACGTGCTGTTCAGATCATCAGATTTTTGTTTTCTGATCGTTGGAGTGAGGCTCACAATCAGACCGCCAACACCTACTTTCCACTTAGTTTAGGAGAACAAAAGGGTATTCTTCTCAAGGATAAAACATGTTTTGAATAGAGACATAGAGGAGTGGTTTCTCTTGGCTCACACAGGCGTGTAGAAGAGCTGACATAAACACCTCGGCTACATAATGAGCCTACCTGCTGCCGGGAAGAAGTACCTGTTAATTGAGCAGGAAAGTAGAGCCGCAACGATTAATTAATGAATTGATTAGTCATTCAACAGAAAATGAAACGCCAACTAGCTTGAAAATCCATTCATTGTTATTGTTGAATTGTTATTGTGATTCATTTTTAAGAAAAAATGCTAGAATTCTCTGATTTCAGCTTCTTAAATCTTAATATTTTCTTCTTTTCTTTAGTTCCCTGAAAAACAAATCTAATCTAATCTAATCTAATCTGTGTTTCCATTTCTGTCCGTTCTGCTTTGGTAAATGCAACATTACTTACTACTAAGTAACATGTAATGTAATAAACATCATGTTACTTTATAGAAGCAGAAAACTAATTTATTCAAATGTCTGTACTTAATGCCTGCTAAAGGATTGAACCTAAGGCATTAAATGATTACAAGGCACCATTAGAACCTGCTACAATAAGGCATCTACAGCATTGTATATATCTTAACCTATTGTTTTAGGTTTTGCTTCCTTTTGTACATTTCAAAGACAATCTTTCCAAAGTAGCCGAACTCGCCAGTTTCCTTTGTTTCTGTAAGGAGTAATCTTGTAAGGAGTGTTCATAGGAAGTATAAATGTCTCAGTTCAGCTCTGTGATGTATTAACTTAAGGACTGAAATGGACTCCTATAAACTCCCTGCCTGCCAGTAAGAACGACTCTGCAGGGAGACGCATTCTTGACAAACTCAGATGTGAAGACAGGAATGGTTTAGCAACTGTACTTTGGCATCCGCTGAGAATTTACCAGACTAACTTTACAGTGTGTCTTTGACCTATGCACTGGCTGTGGATACAGACAGAGAAAGGAAGTTCCACATTCCACATCTGAAGGATTCAATAGTCTGATGAAAGGGTCAACAGACAACCTTTCTCTTCCTCCTCCATTCAGTAAAGAAGTGATAATTAAAGTATCAAGAGAGTGAAGAATGTTTCTGCTCACTAGTCCTTGACTTTGGCTCTGAAACCATTTGTTACTGAAAGATAAGATTCTACTTTCCAATACGCCAGGTGTTATACACATGTTCCTTTCTTTGTGTCTGTAAGTTGCCTATGACTCATTGCGTGAGTATTTAAATTATATTTTAATTAATTTCTCAAGACCTAAAAGTCATACGTAAAACATAATTTGCTTCCCACATCACACATTACACAACTGATGTCCTGGAATACAACGTAAACTCAAGATGGGTTCTCACAGATGTGTTCGCCCCTCTTTCTATGTCTGTCTTCTTTCCTGCCAAATCTTGAGTCACAGTGTAGTCACTGAATGGGTAAACTGATCCTTTGCAGCTGTCTGGATTTGCTGAGACTTAATGCAGCTGTGGTGATTAGGAGATATTTGTTAATGTTACTTGTTTATCTGTTTCGCTCATCCACTATGCTC
Source organism: Pampus argenteus (assembly GCA_036937835.1). Taxonomy (NCBI): domain Eukaryota; kingdom Metazoa; phylum Chordata; class Actinopteri; order Scombriformes; family Stromateidae; genus Pampus; species Pampus argenteus. The sequence goes on along the minus strand of CM072872.1, from coordinate 13,256,066 downwards.
TAGTGTCTAGACTACCAACTTCAAAACACTTATAATATCACTGCGACCTATGAGTCATCATGTAGCAGAACTATAAAAGATATAATCCTTCATAACTTTTAGAGTTTTTATTAAAATTGTGCTATGTATGGTCAGTATTTTAATATTTCCTTCATATGTATTTTTCTATTCTATATATTATTTCTATATAGCGGTTTTTAATTGTTAGTGGTGGAGTCTACCATCTCCACACAGGATTTAATTTCACCTGTTGTAGTTGCAGAGCATCCAAATCAACAGGACTGAACACTTAAAGGATTTTAACTTGACACAAACAAGCAAACAAAGTGATTTATCCCAAAATCAGATTCAATTTTCAGAAAAAAGGCGTGGCGCTCGGTCGGGAGAGAAAGATAATGTGTGTGTGTGTGATTTAATCACCATTACAGACACTATGCAGATGGAGAGATGCTGTTTTCTCATCATGGGAAAAGCCACCACAGTCGTAGAAACAGGAAATGACACATATCTCAGGAAGCTGAGCACAATGACAGTCCACTGATCTTTTTTTAATATAGAGGCTGTGTTTTTGTGGGAACAGGATCATCCGTATGTTTGGTCGACTGTGTGTTTTTTTGCCTGTAACTATAAATGGCAGCGATTTCCTGAAAACAAGTATATGCCTTTACCTGTTCTGAATCCAGCACCCACCTACTCAGGCTCAGGGGAATGTTGTGACTTTAAAAAAGGATCAAAGACCTTTTAAATATATTATAAGGATGAAAGGCCTGTTTTTTTTTTGTGGTTTTCGGTATTTGACTTTGTTTTAATCATAACCTCTTGATTTGATTTTACAACGTCTAGGCAAAGACTTTCAAAGCAAGCCATAAAACTCACAAATGCATGGCACTCATGATGCAAGAAGCAAGAATGTTTTCCGTAGTCCTTTTCAACCCAGACGATGCACATTTTTCACCTGACAGTAGTGACAGGAATCGTTTACAGTATTAACTTTATTAATGCTCAGAGCAAGGTACACAGCATAAAAATAGTTTGGAGTATGCACCTGATTTTTTTTTTGCCTTGTCAAGGCTGATTTCTCGGTCTTTCTAAACAGTTAACAGTTCACAACTCTCCCAAAGATATATTTGGTCATACACGTTCCATGAACCCCGACTGCTGTTAGTATGCAATCCTACTCAAGTATGTAATCAGGCTAAAGAATGATTAAACATAGTGGAAATTAAACATTTACATGTGCATTGTACTTGTTTTATGTGTAATTTCCCTCATATAATTCAAAGCAAACATTTTGGCCTTACCTAACCGTCTGAAAATTGTCTGATTGTAACTCTTGAACATAAATCATGTTCAGCTCCTCTGATTAGAGCTGCATACCATCAGCGGTCGGTAACCTTGATCAAACGTGACTGATCGATTCTGACAGACACAAATTGTCTGACAGTAGAAGAGGAGAGATAAGTAAGTGGGTTGATTTGCTCGGACTGACAGCAGGCCTTTATAGGATTAGACAGCTTCACATATCAAAGACAAGAGATGAAGTCTACGAGCAGTTTTGTGTTGAAAACACCTCATTTAAAACCTGCAATCAGGAGCTTCATCCATTCCTGCAGTCTGTCTTCCCTGACCTTGACAGGGCCTGTCAGGGACAAACTACCAACTGTGGAGCAATGATGAAAAACTGGTGCACGTGAGTGTGTGAGTGAAAGGGAGGGGAGGGAAAGGGAAGAACCTGCTGCTATCACTAAAACTCTTGGGCAGGAGGATTTTTTTTTTTTCCTAAGATTGTTGGAAAGAAGAATCCAGCGGGGATCACAGGCTGGCTTTTGTCTTGTGTGAAAATGAAAGCTGTGTGGCAGTAAAAAAAATGTCTGGGGAGATGTTCAGACAAACAGACAGTAACCAGCTGCCTCTGTGTGTGTGTTACAGCATGATGTAGCAGGCAAAAGATGGAAAGAAATGCCATCGCTAGCTCTCGCTATGGGTGGAGGGATTTAAAGATACCTCAGCCACTGTGCTAACCTGTAAAAATAATGGTGAGACTTAGAAGTCACGCCGAGAAGAAACATAAATTCTTAACTAGCCTGTTAAATGTTCACACCTCACACATTTCTCATGCGGTTTGTTTGGTTTCACCGCTTCTCTTAGACTCAGAACTGTTTGTATATGGAACGCACACATCAATGAGAAAAGAGAACAACGTCACAAAGCATACATTCATATGCAAAGAGTAATAGCAGCCGAGCAACGGTTTACACAACAGCAATGATAATAACAGTATATAAATCTGATTGGTTAGCTCATGAGCTGAATTTGAAAGGCTCATAAAAGCTTGGTGATGTTAGACTAATACTATTCAAATTCTATTTTTGTGAGTTATTTGTTGTATTAAAACCTGCATGATTCTTTTTTTTTTCACTTTTATGGCCACTTCTGGCTACATATCTAGTATTCATTTTGGTGTTATGTTTCTGGGCAACAGGCTCTTAGGCTGTTGATTAGTGTGCAGTGGGTTTTTAAAGCTCCTTTTCTGGAAAAAAAAAAAAAGGCTAGAAATACAGCTGATAAGACGGCGAAACAAAATAGTAAAGTTAAAGACCATAAAACCAAATTGTGAGCTGAAAGATACTGAAACACTCTTCAGAGCAACTCCATAGTTGATCAGTGCATCACTACAAGCAACAAAGTTCACATATGTATTTTATCAATCAGTATTGATAAAAAAAGCTGTGTGTGTGTGTGTGTTTGTGTGTGAGTTTGCTACTTAGATACTTATCAGCCTCATGCATACAGTGCAGCCCTCAGACACAAACAGACTCCCTATAACTCAGAAAATGAATATCACAAGATCACATCATATTTCTTTAATGACATTATCTGTCTCTACAATCAAAAGAAATCCGTCTCCCTGTGCCTTTAGTTTGTTTGTTTTTTTTCCAGTGAAAGTTTGACCTGCTGCCCTGCACCCAGCTGTGGTTCGGTTTAAAGAGTCCATAAAAGTGGCTCACTCTCACATTTTAAGATGACGGGTGCTGTTTTAGAACAAGAGGACTATTGTTGGTTGAGGACAAAGGAGCATCTCTTCTTAAAAGACACACACACACACACACTGTCACACACATATACTGTACATATATACATGCACAAATGGGCACATGGGTACAGTTACTGCTGAAGAATATTGACTGTTTGCTAAAGCCCTCCCAGCAGCAGAAAGTGATTTTAGATTAGTTAGACCTTGCGGACACTGTCCCTGTGAAACCATCTGTAGCCTTACTGTGTTATCAACAGCCACAAAACACGGCGTGCGTGTAACAAACGAGGTGGATCAAGATGAGTAGATTACGCCTGACTTGTTTTGTTTCATGTGGCTGGGAGATTGTTACCTTGTGGTACTCTGAACATAAGCATACTTCTTTTCTAATGACTGAGAAATATGGCAATAAGCTTCTTTAATGTCCTGTGACAAGTCTTTACCTCTTTTTCTAATTGTTTCCTCATTACTCTACCATGGACTCAAGTTGCCTCCCTCACTATCTCACTGACAAAGCACATAGTGACACACCCCAGTCAATCATATCCATTTAATTTGTATTGTGGTAACTGGAAAGTTGGGTAAATAAGGTGTTAATGCTGTTGATCCCTTGGGATGCATTTGATTTACAAACAGCAGTCAGGAAATGTTATGTTCAGTGAAGAGGGTCCTCTGGGCTGTAGGAAAAATGTGAGCGGAGTTGTGGGTCACCACAGCAACGCCATGTGTTCCCCATCAGGCCTTGTTGTGAAACCTACATCGAGGACTGCAGAGGAAACAATTAGAGCCTGTTTAAGTCCTCTTATATTTATTTCCCCGTGCTTTCTGAGAAACACATGTTTTCAGTGCAGGATTTTTCTTCAGGAGCAAGGATTGGGTCTCCGTGCCATGTGTGCAACATGTACCTCTCACTCTTATACAACACAGGACTTAATTGATCAGCCTGGCGTTTATTTTAGTCAAACAATTCCCCCACTCTTAACCATCTACATCTTACATAAATTAGGAAGATCACCTTGATGTAATTTTACATCTGTAACCACCTAATAAGTCATTTCAATTGGTAACCATATGCGTGCATAGACCTATGTATCCAGGAATGTGCATTGCAGCTGGAATTGCAGTGGGTGTTGTATCCCCATGTGGGAAACTGAAAAACTTTTCCAGGATAAAAAAAAAAATTGGATCGTGGACCATCTGGATGGGTTGTTGGGAAGATCTCAAAAGACACTTTGAGGATTACATGGGTATCCCCAACTAATGTGACTGGCTGAGGTCCATATCAATGAGGTCCAAATTCACAGCTGGGTATGCAACTATAAATCTAGTTTTCCGGACTTGGCACGTCTGCTGTATTGTTGTATTTCTCACCCATTCATGAAGCAAAAAGTGCCATAAAGCTTTACAGGACTGCAACTAATTTAATTTCAATTATCGTTGCTTGTCCTCAACAGTCAAAAACACAAAGATATTTCGATTTCACAATTATGTAAAATACAGAAAGGCAGCAAATCTTTTCGTTTGAGAGGCTTGAATCGCCGTTTGTTTGGTGTTGTTTGCTTGATAAATGAAGTATTATATTATCATCAGTAATAGTTTTGTTTTTCCGTTAGATGTCCGATCCTTGAAAAATACCACATAAAATAAAATACAATATTCTCAGTACTTAATAGCTTCTGTGGACTGTTTTACTGTTACATGCCATATATAATTTAATATACATGCCTTTGTGCCCTTGGGTGCAATTCACAACGTCAGAGAACAGCTATGTTGAGGAAATTGTTTTCCTTGATGGACTTTTATAAACAGACACTGTATTTCCCATACAATGCTGTAATGGCATTGTAATCACAGTGATCAATGTAATAGTGGGCTGATAGAGGCAACACACCCATGATGGAACTTATTACAGGCAGAAACACATTCAGACATACAGACACGATACAGGTGGTTGATCTCGGAGGTGAGGGCTACACCTCATTTGAGACTGTGCGCTACATCTCGGTTTTCCTCACACACTTACACATGAGCCACAGCTGTGTCCTGTTTAGAGACACACGTGCTTGGACCACAGACTTGAGACACCTCATTCCTCTAATGTGAGGCAATAGCGCAGGTGCCGAGCCCCAGAGATCCCTGGGATAACTGGAGGTCCAAGCTGTCAATTCTCAGCCTGGGATCGCCCGCCCTTGAATCTTGATCTGCAACACACACACACACACACACCCTAAACAAAAGTAGCACACGTGCAGATTCTCTTGTTAACACCACTGGTCATTAGCAGTCAGATCTTTGGCATGAGTGTGCCCGTGTTTGGTGAAAATTACACACGTGCATACAAAAAATTAGCTCAGTCTAAACACATTAATTCTAATGTAAACTCGGCTCGAAACACCTAAACCATCCTGTGCTGAACAGCTAAACATAGAGCAACAGAAGCCTCTATGAGAAACAAGCCAGTTGAAAAAAAATGACTGTTTTGTCTGAATGTCATCTGTTTTTATTCCCTTTGGTTCATTGCTATCTTGAGTCAGAGGAACTTGTTGCACCAGCAGAGTTATGAAGGTTCACGTGATGTTTGTACAGTTCTGCCTGGAGTTTTGTCTCCATGGCAACTAAGCATTTTAACTTTCTCATCAGATGCTGTTTTCATATATGGTTGTTCCACCTGTAGCCTGTACAGCATGAACTTGTTGCTTTTCTTTGACTCTTATTGTATCATTTTTATATCTGCTCTAATCCCACACGGCCATCAACGTTCTAAAGAGGGACTTTTATTTTTCAGCAGGGGGGATTTGGATAAAGTTGACCTCCCTGGCTGCAGCCAAGAGATCTAAACATACTCTCATCGATATATAAACATCATCTACAGATGTTGATTTACTCTGCCTGAGTCCTCCTCAGGGCATCCACTTGAGGGCCCGCCTCATCCTCTTAACCCATCTTCTTTTTCCTAACCCCTAATTCCTGAGCTCTGTTGTCCCCTGGGCATCACGTAGAAGGGATGCAGAGATTCAGGAAATGAGTTGAAGAAAAATGTGTCCAAGAAAAACATGTATGTGAGCCAGGTCACAGAGCATTGGGACCGAATCCACTAAAGTGGGAGTCAGAGATAAAGGGCAGACATTTAGTGTTTACGTGCTTAATCTGCCTTCTTGGTCTAATTTCTTATTTATTTCTCTCCTCTCTTCTTTGTGGCATATTTATTTCCTTAAATGCATTAATTCCTGCTAAATATTCTTTCTTTCTTTACTTCCCTCATTTTCTTTTGTCCCCTCACCCCCCGCAAGTGCACTCACTCTCAACTGTGGATGTTTCCGTGGAGGTAGGGGGCTGTCAGCGCCTTGTCAGAGGGCATCAGTGGCATCAGAGGACACTGATCACACTACATAGATCGGTTGTTCTGTTTAGATTCTAGTGTTATTTCTGAGGAGATACAGTGCATACAACCACTAGAAGAGTAAGTCATGGTATTAGATGAGGTAAATGTAGAGTGGTATAAAAATCCATGAGAGTGAAAGTTTGGATAATAGTGAATATAGTGCATCCATGTGTGTCTGGCTGCATGTCCTGAGGACAGAAGCATTTTCTTGTAAGGACCAATCATAGACTAAATGTTCCTCTTGCAAAGCAAATATCTTCCACATGCTGCAGCTTCAACGCATTAAGATAATAAATACAGACAGATTTTGGGTCAAAATAACAGATTCTGAAGAAAAATACAAAAAAATGGTGAAATATTAAATATTTATACTCTCTACTTTATATAAAATATGCCCTTGTGCCCTTGAGTATGATGTATAACATGGGAATTTCATACTAAAAACACACCAACTTTGGAAGATACTCACTTTATTTGGATTTCCTTCAGGTCCAGTGTGAACAAGAGGAATGCTTACAACTCGCAGAAATAGTTTCACAGTTGATTTGATCCTCTGGATATTGTTTTAAGATAGACTTGAAATCCTGTCTTCTGCTATTGTTTAAGACGTGATAAATGTTTTGGTTTTCCTGCCATTTATCACAAGTGCTCGTCTCTGTTGACCCTTTTTTACCTACCAATAACTCTGCCCATTTCTTGTCTAAAATTACAAAATGTCCTGTATGTAGTTCCCTCTTTTTTCCCGAACAGACGGTTGAATCAACAGAGGGAGCTTCCGGCCAGTTGTTTATTGATTTATTTTGTTCCACTCTGAGGTCAGAGAGGAGGTTTGTGCACTGGGATGTGCGTTCCCATCCTGCTCCTAGCGGGTCATTCCCAGGGGCCCCAGGGGACAGTCTGGGCCCGGATGAAATGTATTATGTCAGACAGAGAAACTTTTAATATATCTGTGATTTAAGAATGAGAAATGTAAACACACCCACATATACACAGGGATTCAGTTGCTGTATTTTATACAGTGTAAAAAAAGGAATTTTCTCATAGTTCGTCTGATATGGGTCAGATGTTATAAAGGTACTAGCATGGTTAAGTGTTGCAATGCACATGTAAATATGTCAGTTAGGAATCCAGCTGCACTTACATACGTAAGAAATGTACACCCTTCTAGACATAGGCATGTGTGGGAGCATGATTATGGGAAAAACAGATTGAGGGGAAATTAAAAAGCAAGCAAAATATATCCTGAATAATCCTAGATCTACAAAGATTTAAAAGAAACTCAACCCATTAAAAATCCATGTTTCACTGCACTCTCTGGTTGACACTCTCAAGTCTTTCACAACACTTATGAGTGTGGTCAGAGGAGCAAAACCCCCACCAGTGACGTCACAGTGTACTGACACACCCTGGATTACATGTCTACATCACTGCGGCTAGATGAGGAGTTTGACCACTGGAGGTCAGCAAAAACAAAATCTAAATTTCTCTTTGTATAGGGTGGGTTCTGCCCCAACTTACAAAGAAAAGAAAGCATGTTTTCTGACTTACCTGTAATGCCATCTGCCTGTGAATATAACGTTTGTTTCATTTATATTTTTCATATATTTTTTTTTAATCCACAGATATCACTGTGACCAGTTTTTATTGAAGTTATTCTCCACTAAATAAATACGTATCCCAAATAACATGCACATTGTTGTAAGAGAAATCTAGCTTTTGAACATTTAATATGCAATTAACACTGCAGATGAAATTTCATTCACCTTTATTGTATTGGAGTGACAGCAGAAATCTCAATAGTGTCATCCCCTTAACCAAATCTATCTCAAAGCCCGGGCTTTAGATAGATACGGATAGATGTGTGGAATTATCTAGATTATTATCTGGTTTGTCTGTGAAAGAGACAAAGAAACAGAAATGCTTGTGTAGCACCTGCTTTCTTTAATAGCATCACAGTATGCCACACAGCCGTGGTTACTTCAGAGGTAATCCTCTGCTGTCCTTTTGTCCTCATCTGGATGGTTACATATCAGATTTAACTGAAGGAGACTGTCCAAAATCCTTCTCACACACTCCTACAGCTGCAAAACACGGAGCTGGAACGTGTCATTGTCAGTAAAATATATGATATATATGAAAGAAGGGGTTAATATGAGACAGAAATACTGCTATTGAATAGCTCATAAAGATAGTATTACACATATTTGAGATCTTAGGTTTACTGTGTCAGCATCTTTCTTCCTTTCTTGCATTTTTACCCTATAAGCATGCCATCATTGCACACCTCCGCTTCAGTCACTTTGTTCACCCAGCTGGGAGTGTATGTGTATTTTTATATGTGTGTTTGAGTGTGTGTGTGTGTGGGTGGTAGTTTTATGCCCTTCAATGAGGTGAGAAGCAGATAAAAAGCAAGCAGGCACCTGGCTGGTGCTTTATTACTCTTTCAGAGTCGTTCTTTTTTGTCTGCCTCTTAACAATCCTAATTTCTTGTGTGCAATAATTGTCACTCTTTGTTTTATTGCCATTCATTGTTTTACTTTATCCTTTTATCTAAACTCTCTTAATGAGGACCTGAAAGACGGATAGACAGGAGGTGTCTATCCGTCTTTCAGGTCCTCATTAAGCCAACTGCATTGAAGTTACTGATTTTACCCCCTAGTGTGCTCATATGTCTGGGGCTGACTTTAAATACATGTTATAAAAGGAAGTGATTACTATAATATGATAATATGAACCATGAAATACATCCATACAAGCTGTTAATATTTCATCACTGTGTGGGTATGAATGGCCTTATAGTATTAACTTAGTGCTGTAGTTGTGTTTCTACATATTCATATATTACTTCACCAGTTGAAAAATACAACACTGTACTGATTGGAAAGTCCTCAGAAGATACATTTGTGATTTAAGGCTATATATATATATATATATATATATATATATATATACAGTGAAAACTTTGGTAGATTATCGGTCACCTATGATCTACCATCTGCCTCATCCCCGCTTTGACCTCAGTAGATTTGAGTCTTGATTGATGGCAGGTCGTATCCCATTATGAAACTCACGAGACAAGAGGCTTGAAGGTATGACGTGAGCCATCTGTGACAGGAAAAAAATAAAAGAGCACAGACAACTACAGTTAGAGAAAAAGCCATAGGGCAGCACATGTCTCCTGATCTTTATAATCTGGTAAAGTCATGACCAACCTTCAAAGACAGAAACGCAGACCTAAACAGACACATGTGTGTTTGTCCTTTTATAAATCCAAGTCGTGTCTTTTTTTTTAAGAGCGCTCAACTCAGACTAGAAACTTTTACTACACAAAGCTTTAACAGGATGTTTTATTTTTCTTATCTGCTCTCATTCACCAATTCTTCTTTCCTTTCCTCGTGCTCTTTCTCTCTTATGTTGTCAACTGTGTTGCTGTTTAATTTGTGGGTTAACACGTTGCTCACTCTCCTCCCAGCAGAGACTGGAAGGAAGTGAAGACAGACATACAAAGGAGGGTTAGGGAGAGGAAGGGAGGAAATGTTGTGTGGAAGTAGTATGAGCAGATAAGAATGGGGAGTGAAGGAAGTGAAGCTGTGGAAGACTGGATGGGGGAGAAGGGAAATGTTCTGAATATTAATGGTACAATACAGTATGCTGTGTGGAACAGGTCTGCTCAGTTTGAGTACTGTAGTCAAGCTTTAAGTATGTTTTAAACAACCTTGTCCATGCCACAGTAGTCTGAAAGCAAACGTGCTTATACTTGTTCCAAATGGCCTCACTAAAAGCCAGTGTATAAATATAATATATAAATTTTGCTTTCCCTTTTAGTTGCTAAGCAATATATTGTATAAATGGGGATAATGATGCACACTTTTGAGGAGTCTCTCCTGGAAGGCCTTCATGCAGTTGCATGTGGTTATTTGAAAACTTGACAGAGAAATTAAAACCCTGCATACTTTATATATATATATACATCCTGGTATATAGCTGTGAATGTTGGGGAAAGCTACCCCCCCTTCAGCATTCTGACACCTGAAAGGTGTGCGGAAAGAAATTTGAGATGCTGTCAGATGTTAGGAGAGATCTTGGTTGAAGTATACCAAGGGAGAGAAGACTCGTACATTTTTGCGTACCAAAGCTTGCCATTTGTACCTTGAGAAGTACAATCATGTATTTCAAAAAAACATGTCACATTAAGCAATTAATGTGGAATGGCCAGAATCTGATCCCTCACCCAATAGTAGCAACTGTATATTTAAGCCAAATACTGCAGATACAGTGGTGTACCTAATATCACAAGGAACAACTCTACATTAGTCTGGGATTCAAGGTTATGTTTTCTGGGGACCTTTAAGTGACTATGAAAAATGTTTTCCTGCTGTACCTCTATTGTTTCGAGTTTTTACAGTAAGTCCACACAAATATGCACTTAGAAACATCTCCCTGGTTATCATCTATGAAGGAGACTGGTATTTATCAACACTGTGTTTATGGCATACCGAAAGATACAGAACAGTACACATTGTGTACCATGCAAGTGCTCTAGACAAGGATCTCTTATGCACTTACACGCTTATATGCTCACATACAGACACATGCACAGTCTATTTGAGACACAAGCCGCTTCTCAATTACGACACTCCATTCCAGCTCACTCCACTCCTCCCTCCTGTCACTGTATATTTTGTTTTTCCTTCTGTGTGAATTATAGCAAATTCTGACTTTGACAGGCCATTTGTCTTCAGTAAATTATTCGTCTTGTAAGTGGAGTTAAGCTTCCTTCATTTGTCTGAGGGCAAAATAACAATAGGAAACATTGGGTTTAATCTAACCTTGCCTAATTACATCTATAATCTTGACAACAATCAATAATTTATTGTCAATAATCAATAATTTATTGGCCGTTCATCTTGTTTGCAAACTGTTGCTTATTTACACATTAAATAAGTACAGAACAATATTCTTCTTTTGCAGTTGTGTTTTTGTCCACCTGATGAATGGAAATCCAATATTTACTCTTCTTTATCTTATTTTTAAGCTCTACCAACTCCTGAAGGACATATCTTGCTTTAAAGCTGCAAAATACGTCACTATGTTCACAATCTAGTCACCAACAGTAAAAGCTAAACAATGAGATGAAACTCGCTATAAAGGTCCGTAAAGGCGAGGGGAGGTGCAGAGTGGGGTGATAATTCTCTGTGGGTTCATCACTATGATCCAAGCCTCTCACATTACACATTTGATACATTATTATTATGAAAAGTATCAATTATAGTTGTTATAGTATATGAAGAGGATTAGGAAGCACTGCTGTGTTATAAATAATACCAGTCAGAGATCTTTACATGTTGCTTTCTTGGAGACATTTGAAGCGCTCTCTTCGCTGGCTGTTCGGGACTCTGCCAGTTTATGGCTGTTTCAAAATGATTGCATATTTACAACAACACGAGCTGCATTGCCTCAGGGATGGCAGTTTCAACATCGTGGCATTGTCTTTGTTAGTATTTTAGCATGCTGACATTAGCATTCAGCTCAAAGCACAACGGTTCTTCCAGCCTTGCAGAGCTGCTGGTGATGAGCGTTTCGGCTGTGTGTAATGAAGGGAATCAGTACAGGGTATATTTTCACTCAATTTTATAGTGCGGTTTCCTACTTCTGTTAGGTACCAAGATTCATGGTTGGACATTACACAGACTAGCCAGGACAGTAATACCACTGCCTTAGTGGACATGATGGCATCATATCATGACTGAGCCTCTGAATGCCTAATTAGTGCCGTCCTCCAGCTGTTTCCATCTGTAAATGTAAAGAAAAATCACGGCCCGTTATTCGTGTGGAGTTTGAGTTGTTTTGACAGGACTGTTGTCATCTTTTGTCTGCTCTAACAGCTGCAGGGTCAAGACCGAAGACAAAACACACACTTCCTGTTCCGAAAACCCATCCAGAGACAAAGCTCTGACTACTAGACACACACACACACACACAGGCACAGGCACATCTCGCCATCAGTCATACTGAGTTCAACTGAGGGCCTATCACACTATCTGCATCTGATGTGTCTGTAGGCTTGTTTGAATTGTTTTGCCATTGTTTAGGCTCCATGCAGTTTTATTAATTCCTTCCTAGCTTCATATGGCCAGGAGTACTTCTATCTGGGGATAGCATCACTGTGTTTTTTGGCTCTCGCAGGAACACTGTCAGACCCCCAATCCTCAGAGCTCATCGCTCTCTGAACCCCTGACCTCCCAGATCATACAAATACACCAACTTCTCATGGCGTCGTCGACCTCACGTTTCTCAACGCTTCTTGTATCATTATGTTATTAAGTTTCCATCCCACCAAACCATGTTTCCTCACTGTCCAGTATTATATTAAAAACAAGGAAATGTATAAAATTGTAGCAGAGGTATAGTTTGAAAACCACACACATAACTTCCAGACTCACATTTCCGTCCTTCCTATCAGCCTGCCTGTTTTCTCTCTTTCAGCACACGGAGTATCAAATTGTAATGTTTAGCTTGCAGATTAGGAGGCCAGCTGTAATTTCAAATAGTCATGAATCAAAATCCTTTTTTCTCGTTATCTACCTTAACTTAATCTACTCCTGTCTTGAAATAGCATTATATGTGGGTGTTGGAGGGTTGTTAAAGGGTCTCTCAGTTCCGTGTGAGATAAAGAGGTTATTATCAGTTATTACATACTTTTAACCTATTTCCAGGCAGATTTTTCTAAGACAAAAAATGTATTAAGTTAATTTATTTTTGAGCATAACTTACTGTTTCAGCATGTTATCTCCCTAAAAATGGAAAAGAAGTAAGAGGAATCCACAGATGTTAATGCATTTTGTTCATGAGCTTCTCTGGCTTTCACGTTTCTGATTTTAGCGGTTATGATTTTCTTTTCTGACGCTGGGCTTTTGTAAGAATACTGTTTGACCACTGGATGGGTGTAGAGAGCTTGTAGTGCAGGAGGGGAGGATTTCACTAGAAAAAGAAAAGTGAATGACTCCCCCTTGTGATGAAGAGAGAAAATATATGCACACAAGTAAGTGAATGAATTCGAAGTGTAGTAAATGTGGTTTTAACCATTATTTTTATTGTTTCATCATGCATTGTGTTATGTTGTTGTGATGCTTGTTTTACTGTCCTATTTTCAAATTTCTTCTCTAATTTCTCTATTCTCAACAGGTGATGTAAAGTTTTTTTTTCTACAGCATTACTCCTCCTGTTACCCCAAATATCATCAACATCAGCCTAGCTTTTGTTAAACTCATAACAATCATAACAATAATTGTGATGAACAGAAATTAAATATTCTTTGAAATATACTTCTTGATTACCATCTTCAACTTTCTCTGCATTCTTGGTTGGAGGTTGATCGACTCTTCTTTTTTTTTTTTCTTAGGGTCACCCTGGGTCTGTTGGTCCCCAAGGCCCTCAGGGTCCTCCAGGAAGACAAGGAGACCCAGGTGTTGAAGGAAAAAAGGGGCATAAAGGAGACCGTGGCCAAAGTGGCATCACAGGTCCTAAAGGACATGTGGTAAAATATTTCTCTTTTTTAATGTCTACTTGTTAAAAGTCCTCACTCAATGACAGCTCCCTGTGTTTAATATGGACTCTATGTTGCGTCACAGGGAATGACAGGAGTACCTGGGTTTTCTGGAAATGATGGCATTCCTGTAAGTCCTGTAGGAGCTCGCTGTACTGTATGTTGACTCAACATGGATTCTGCTTGCAGTCCATTCTGATTGTTTTGCTCTGCAGGGCCACCCAGGACAAGCTGGGCCCAGGGGGAAGCCAGGTGCGGATGGCTGTAATGGGACTCAGGGAGAGCCTGGGCTAAATGGACAAATCGGTTATGATGGCTCAACTGGTCTTCCTGTAAGTGCAACTCAACTTGTTTCGATAGTGATTTATCAAATGAATCAGAGTTTGATTTCTTGTAAGTGAATTCCTGTGTTTGTTGTTGTCTCTCTTAGGGACAACCTGGCAGGAAAGGAGCGAAGGGAGACTCCCTGGCGATAAGCGTATTCATGGAGCGTTTCAGGGTGAGTTCACATCAAACGTGAACATCGTTTTAATTCTGACTTTTGATTTATAACTTAATATTGTGGCAACAAAGTCATACTGATTCATTAACATCGTTCCACAGGGAGATCCAGGCACACCAGGCAACGATGGAGAATTTGTAAGACACATTATTTAAAATATTTGATACCATATGCTCATCATAGTTCATCAGATTGTGGTTATTATATTCATATTGTCATGAAAATGAACAAAATGAAACTTCTGCATTTCCTTCTTCCCAACGGCTTGTCTGAACCTTACTTTCCCTCGGTTGCAATCTTTCACATGTACCGTCTTTCATATGATTTTTGTCAGGGGCCTCCAGGAAAACAAGGATGGGGGGGTAACAGAGGCTTTATTGGACCAAAGGTAAGTGTGTGAATGTGTGTTTAAGTGCATTTGTTCAGGTGTCATTTTAAATGGCCAAAGCCTAACCATTATGACGCCAGCGCTTATCAGGATCCCATTTGTGTCTTCTGCTAGGGTCCCCCAGGGCCTCCAGGTCCCCGTGGACCAAAGGTAACTTAACACATATATATATATGTGTGTGTGTGTGTGTGTGTGTAATATAATTGAGGTGTATGACAGTGTAAATACTGCATGAGATGTTATCTTATACCACAGTATATCCAGCATGTGAACCCATGGGAAATAGCAACTTTGAATTCCTGAATGCATTTCTAAGTGTTGTGTTTTTCTGTGCAGGGTACTATGACCAAAGTACTTAAGGGACTGAAAGGAGAAGAAGTGAGTGATTGTGTTTTTTGAAAATTGTATATTTTAGTTAGTTTACAAATCATCTGCCTCATTTCCATTCGAGGTCTATATCTGTACTTTCCCACGCTATGATTTGTTGCTCTCTGGGCTGGCTGACTTTTGTTGCACTTTCTACTTTCACCACAGGGGGAAATTGGACCACCGGGTCCTCCAGGAAACTCCACTCATCCTTACACTCTGCCCTCATACGGACCCTCGGTTTGTACATCAACAAAAATGTCCTCATCTTTATTCATTCATTTGCTGGCATAGCATTAGTGGCAATACTGACACATGCACTGCGGAAATCTTCTTCTTTCATTATTTTAGGGACCTCCAGGATTGAAGGGTCTGAAAGGAGAAAAAGGAGATCCAGTATGTGTGCTATTGTATACATTTCCTTACACATACAAACACATATACATCACAGCATGCCAATTTTTTTTTCTTTTTTTGTTGATTTATTACAGGCTGACAACAAAGGAGAAACGGGTGTAATGGGATTCCCTGGACCACGAGTAAGCACATGCATGTTTCAACATATTTCAGCCAAACACAGTCCTCTATCCGTGTGTTAAGTTCATTTTATGTACTTATGTATTGGATGCTGTTCTAGGGTACACCTGGTGCAGATGGGAGCCCTGGACCAAGGGTATGTTTATGTGAAAGATGATAGATAGCCGCACCATCACTATATTATCAAATTAAAATCAAGTTATTTTACAATGTAATCATCACAATAACTGTCTTAGGGGGACTCTGGTGAACCAGGAGCACAAGGCAGAGACGGTTTTAAGGTGAGAATGCAGCAGACCATGACCAATAATCATAATTTATGTATGGAAACGTTTCCTAACAGACTGATAAATATATGTGCACTCAAATCTACTGAATGTAGCTTTTCAAGATGCACCAAGCATTGTATAAATTATACAGTATACATCTAAATCAAGTATCTTGTATGAACAAATCACCTTCTTGAGTTTTATCTCACCATTGTGCCATAAATTCACCGTCTTTGTGTGATAAAAATTTTAGTGTGATGTTTGTTCAGCAGCCAAAAGGGACCATGAAAACTGGGCCTTAAATTCTGTTATGCCAACCTATCATTATGACAAACGCATGTTGTTTGTGTTAGCATTGCTAAAACATACAGAAGTTTATTTTAAATTCTAGTGTAGATCCCCAAATTTTCTAAAAAAAAAAAAAAAAAAAAACCACAAATGTGTCAGGATGAATTTTATGTGAAAAAATAATATGATGTATAAAATGATACATGAGACATGCTGAATATTTTCATTTGTTGTGAAGGTTGCAACAGGCAGGTGGAGTTTGAATATTTCGCTCAGTGTAAACATCAAATAACATCAACTTATTTTAACATCAACGTCATTTCCTTACTGATAACAGGCTATGTTGGTATCTTCAAGCAATGTGTCTGCATTCAGCATGTGATCTCATCCAGCTTCTGATCTTTACACTCTACTGTAAACTCTACTGTAAGCCTGACACCTGATCTGTGTTTCAGGGAGCAAGAGGTGATGCAGGAGAACTGATTTTAACAGGGTCCTCTTGGCCTTGGTCTTCAGTAGGTAAGTCCAATAATCAGCCAACAGTAAAGAGAAAAGAAGTTTAATTCCAAGATGAAACACTGCTGCTTGAGAAATAGTAAAATGTACAAAGTAGTAATGACCTGAAATGACATTACTGAAGTTCACATTTAAAATCTAAATCAATTTGTTGATATGATATTGATATTTAAATATTTAATCATTATATTATGGACATTAGAGTTTAGCAGTTTAAAAGCTGTTCTAATTATTAATGTCATATATTACAAAAGGTACCTGAGGAATTAAAGTGGTTGCAGAAAGTCTCAATGACAAAAAGCTGTCTGGAACAAGCTTGAAGTTACGTGGTGCACAGACGCTAATATTTCTTATAATTATGCTTTGACTCAATAAGCAGGTCCTCCTGGTGAGCAGGGTCTACAAGGAGAGAGAGGCCCAGTAGGAGACCAAGGCTTACCTGGACGCCCAGGACAAGCCCCCTCTAACGTACAGCAACAAGGTTTGTAGACAGAAGTAAAAGAGATTCATCCCTTTTGATTAGTTTTAGCTAAATGCCAAAAATGTGACTTTCCATTTGTGTCTGTCAGTACTTGAATTCATGGGGCCATTTGGTATGAAGGGGGTGCCAGGTGAGAAGGGTCAACAAGGAGAGCCAGGACTCCCTGCTGTCACAGCAGGACCCAAAGGCACTGATGGGCGGCCAGGGTCCAGAGGGCCTCCAGGTCCCAAAGGAACATGTGAGTGAGGGTGTGGGAGAATGACAAATGTGCATTTTGTTTTAATACTTTTAAACTAATCTTTTATAAATATTTAATCCGTCTTGTATTTCTAGGGGAAGAGTTCTTCAAAGGGGCTCCGGGAGGGAGAGGAAGACCAGGAAATGCAGGCTTCAAAGGAATTAAAGGTGCAAACTGTTAACGCAAAAAATGGTAGATTATTGCTTAAAAACATGTTTTCTGAGGTGTTCTCTCTTTAAATGAAATGTGTGATATTCTCGTACTATGTGGCTTATCTGTGGTTGGTGTGTGCATTTAGGTGAATTGGGGGAATGTGAGTGCACGGTTGTGAACGCTCTACCTGGGCCACCTGGCCCTGCCGGTGACCCTGGCGACGCTGGGATGACTGGCGAGTTTGGTCAGGAGGGTGATGTAGGAGATCAAGGTCCCGAAGGAGACGATGGAGCCCCAGTGAGAAAAATGAAGCTGCATCACATCAATTATCTTTTTTTCATTATTTTTTTATTTTAAGCCCTAACCCTTAAACACTCTATAATATCTTGTAGGGACCTCTCGGGCTCATTGGTGTGCCAGGTCCAAAAGGCCAGAAAGGTGCTTTAATTGTGCCCATAGAGAAAGGTATTATGACCATGTTATTTCATTTCACATCAGCACCAGGCATACAGGTGGGCCAGGAAAACGACAATAACCTATGCTGTGTGTGTGTGTGTGTGTGTGTGTGTGTGTGTATGTGTGTGCTACATGTACACGTGTCGTTCTATCTATGTGTGTTGTGTGCGTGCTTGCACTCGATCTCCACAGGACATGCTGGAGACCAAGGGGTTCCCGGACAAGATGGTGAGTCAGGTGCAGTGGGTGCCCCAGGCCTAAGGGGTCTGCCCGGTTTCCCTGGCAGTGCAGGTCTTCCAGTGAGTCCACCAATCCTCTGCATGATAATAATTTGATGTTGTTAAACTTGTATACATGATTTTGTTCATTTCAATGACTTGTTTTATTTTTGTTTTATTTTGTTTTTTTGCTTGAATATATTAATTAATTTGCATGTGTTTGTGCTGGTTCATATCAATAGGGAGATTCTAAGGGAGAACGTGGAGACAAAGGTTACCAAGGTCACACAGGTCGACCCGGTGCACCCGGCCTGAGAGGAGAAGCAGGTTTTGGCTCTGTGGGTATCAAAGGGCAGCCTGGTTTACCCGGTGACGACGGCCTTCCAGGCTTTCATGGAGTTCCAGGAACACCTGGCAGCCCAGGTGAGCGGCAGCTGACTGCCATCTTCCCCACTTCTATCAATCGATCTCAATATGGTGTTGCATACTTCCCCTTCCAGGCTTAATCTCTTTACAGGGATTTGATCTAGTTACACTCTACTAAGTGTTTCATTTTGCATCACCTCTCATAATATATGCTCTTTTTGTAATGTATTGCAGAGCGGCAACATGGGAATGAACAGTAATGAAGGAGAAAGCATGACAAACATATCTTGCCATTTTATTACTTTTCTTTATTCGCCTCCTATTGTCACCTTGTTGCAGTGGCTGCATCCCTCAAACCAGCTACAGCCGAGTTTGTTTGCGATAATGCTTGTGCTTTTGAACAACTGCTGTTGTGCTGTTCCAAATGCTTCTCTCTCACATTCTCTCTCATTTGCAACTAAAAGGAGGCTGTAGTCCAACAGGAGATGGAGGACAGGTGGATGCAACAGGTAGCTGGTATAATAAAAAAATTCACCTCATAAACTCTGTTTATAACAACTCTGTTATGCTTTGCCTCTGGATTTGTGAGCATGAAGATTTTTTTAAATGTTTGAGACTCAAATACTACTGAGATTCCAGCTAAAATAAAGATAATGCCATCTTCTGAACAACAATCCACGCTGGGCAGCAGACAAAGTCACCACAGTAGTCATTTCCACACAGTCAGTTCTACATACAACCATGACACTCTCTTCTAAGGATTTCCTGCTATTTTCATTTCAGGTCTTTGCGATGCTATGTCAGGACCTCCCGGGCTGCCTGGACTTCCAGGACCAAGTGGTTCAACTGGTTTATCGGGTAACACAACAAGAAGCAAGCACTGAACGTTGCCTCGCGGTAATTGCTTCGTGTATTTTTCATGTCCTGTTTGTATTTATTGCACCAACAGGTTTTCAAGGTGAAAAAGGATCACAGGGTCATCATGGACCACAGGGAGAGAAAGGAGAAACAGGAGATCAAGGTCGAGGTGGACCTCCCGGACCACCAGGCAAGAAGCGATGAGAAAACTCAGCAACTATCATTCCTAAAACATTTGTTGGGCAATAGAATCGTTCACACCTGACCTGTAATTTAAATATCGTCTTTATTCTCTTTGACTATAACCACTATGGTTCAACAATACAGGTTTTACTGGCCCCCGTGGAAACTTGGGGGTTCCTGGCATCAAAGGTTTAGTGGGAAACTCTGGTTTACCTGGTGTGCCTGGCCGGAATGGGGTGGAGGGTGAGAAAGGTGTTCATGGAGAAATTTTTGGGGCATTACCTGGACCCCCCGGTGACCAAGGACTGCCTGGGCTTCGGGGGAATAAAGGCGAGACTGGAGTTCAAGGAGAGCCAGGCTATACAGGTGAGCAACGTTTTCACACTGTCACATATAACTCAGCAATGTATTTGCTAATAAAGAATTTGAGAGCTTTAATCAAACGTTCTTATACAGGAATGGCCGGCATGCCTGGTATGATTGGTTCCAAGGGTGAGACTGGACCTTCTGGCCTGCAGGGGGAGGAGGGGAAACCTGGGCCGGCGGGCAAGTATGGCTATCCTGGTGATCCTGGCAGAGCAGGTCCACCTGGGCCACCTGGCGCCACCGGAGAACCGGGTTAGACAAACAAACACACTGACACACTCTCTGTTTGTTAGAGCACACTGACACTTATTTACTCTAAATGTCCTTCAAATGTTGTTCACGATCCTTCTTGGATGTCATTTCTGGTCACCAGGCTTCCCTGGAGAGAGGGGAATTGAAGGAGACCCGGGCCCTCCAGGTCCAATAGGGTTAAAAGGGGTCCCAGGGTCATATGGTAATGATGGTGCCATTGGCGAGTATGGCCCACCAGGTGATGCAGGACAGATTGGTTCAGATGGACGCCCAGGAATTGCAGGAATAAAAGGTTTAATAAAAGTACTTTGATAATCTACCGCTTATGGAATGTCAAGTATAATGAAATGTTTTAGTCAAAATGTTTGTTTCTGTGACTTCTGACGGTCCTACCTCCTTTTCCAGGAACCACAGGGTCTCGAGGCATGTCAGGTTTTGAGGGGAATAAGGGTAATATAGGGCTGAAGGGCTTCAGTGGGCTGAAAGGAGAACCTGGAGTTCCGGGGCAAATTGGCCTTAAAGGACTGCCAGGTCACAAAGGAGAGAAAGGTGAGAATGGTCTTTTACCAAAAATGTTCAGGATCCCAGTGATTCATTCATCTGCTGTGTTATGTTGAGACTAGCACATACACATTGAAACTTTTTTTTACTCTTCCCTTCTCTTACCTTCATCATTGCCTGCCAGGTGAGCGTGGTTTAATGGGGCCCGCTGGAGAGAAACCTAAGATCCCTCAATATATGATTATTGACATGAAGGGAATCAAGGGAGACCGTGGACATTTAGGAAACCAAGGTTTCACCGGGCCGAGAGGTATGCAGCTACAGTCCCATATTAGCCATCACGCTTTCTTTCTTACATCCTCCATCCATTCACTTCCTTGTATCCCTTACTTTTTCCACAGGTTCCAAGGGTTTTCCTGGTATACCGGGCCACGAGGGAATTCACGGTCTCCCTGGAGACCCCAGCAATGAGAAAGGTTACCAAGGGGATCCAGGTGCACAGGGACTGCCAGGGTTGAAAGGATTGCCAGGCCTAACTGGAAATCGAGGAATTAGTGGCTTTAACGGGATGAACGGTAAAACGGTGAGTAAAGTCATACTGGAAAAGTGCAGTGATTTTCTATGCTAATTATCATGCTTGAAATCTAAGCTCTGTCATTTTTTGTATAATTTATTCTTTTATTCTTTCTTCTATTCTCTTGTAACATGCATTTATCATTAGAACATAATATAAAAAAGTGTTTTAAAATAATATTTTTGTTCACTTTTCAGGGAATCAAAGGAAGTCCTGGTGCATACGGCGCATCAGGAGACAAAGGGAGGAAGGGAGCCAAAGGTACAACCTCAAATTTAAGATCCAGCCAGGTTTGACTCTAAATGCTAAATATAAAAGGATTTTAAGTGCTAGTAAATTTTGCGTATATTTACAGGCGATAAAGGCGCCCGCATAGACCTTCCAGGAATTACCGGAATCAGAGGAGAGTTTGGATCCACAGGAGAGCCAGGTACAAAAAGTAGCTCATACTGTTTTTGTTTCTTCTTCTCTGGTGACCATCAGTACCAACAGACAATTAGAGGCTCAAGTTTGGCTGTTATGAAATGTTTAATACTCCTCTTACAGGCGTAAAAGGATTATTTGGACACACTGGGGACAGGGGCCCCTCTGGTTTTGACGGTATTGACGGGAAAAAGGGAGAATCAGGTGATCCAGGCACATCAGGATTCCCAGGTAAGAGACTCCCATTCACTTTCTTTGTATTGGCTTTTCAATCAAAGTATGCCATATTGTTTTACATATAATGTTATACATTGTAGTCAAAATACATTGCAGTTGCTCTGATTCTTGACTTGTAGACAATTTTGTCTTTTTCTTGCAGGTTCAGATGGGCAGAAAGGAACTCCTGGTAACCAAGGTCAAAAAGGTTTTTCTGGAACGGATGGAAATGTCGGGCACCCAGGCCTTCCTGGATTCCCAGGAAACAAAGGTAACTCGATCATCTGATCAATGTCTTTCTTTCTCTTCCAGATTACATACATACAAATGTTCATCATGTTCACCCATCTTTTGTATGCAAATGTGTGCAGGTTTCCCTGGCTTGAAGGGTCTTTATGGATTACATGGACTTAAGGGTCAAAAGGGCAGCTCTGGAACGCCAGGTATTTTACCACATTTCACAAATAAGGGTTCACAAAAACAGAAAAAGATTTCCCTGTGTATCTTTTTCTACTAGAATATGCCATAAATGTGGCATGAAAGGAAAGGTTTGGTGTGAAATTCAGTTGGAGATAACTTTAAGGTATACAACCAATAAAACCAACAGGAAATATTGCTTGCATTGCGTGTAACGTAAAAAGTAGATACTACTACAGATACTACTTCTATAAATGGTATGTCTGTTATGTAAAGACCTTAAGAGTTGGATGTCTGGTTGTATTTTCACCAGGTTTGGATATCATTGGACCAGATGGGCATCCAGGACCAAAAGGAGAGAGGGGAGAGAGTGGTAACCCCAACAACCAGCAGGGTGTTCCGGGCACATTGGGTTTGAAAGGCTTACAGGGACCTCCAGGTTAGCCACTGATTTAAAAACCCTTCTGAGCTCTCAGTAAAAGAATAGGATTAAGACCATCCAATGTTTGATTTGTTCAGGTGATCAGGGTCAACCTGGACCAGCCGGATTCCGTGGCTACATAGGACCAGATGCAACCCCAGACATACCAGGACCCCCCGGGGACATTGGATATATAGGACCTAAAGGATACCACGGTGAGAATGTGCAGTTTAAAAAAAGAGACTAGAAATATGTTTTAAACACTAAAATAAGGTGGTTTAAATGTTAGAGAAGGTTAGTGATTGGAAGTTAAAGATAATAAAGAAATGGGAGAACTGTTATTTAAGACTGGTTGTGATGCTGGTGAGTTCTTTTTAACCAAATGCAGAAGTGCCTTTATTAACCCTAAACTGTTTGCTTACCAGGTTTCCCTGGACCCAGAGGTCTTCCCGGTAGGCATGCTCCCGCCGGAGAAAAGGGTATACCAGGAGTAGGTGGGTTTCCTGGACTCCCCGGTAGGAAAGGATTCAAGGGAGACCAAGGTGCATTTGGATACAGAGGACCTAGTGGTGTCTCTGGGAAGAAAGGTATGCATAAAATATAAATCTTCACCAGAAAAAGCCTCTACCTGTAGTGTTCACATTACCACTGTACCACAAATGCCAATATTGTAATGGTAATGTAAATTAAATTTCCAATGTTATGTCAAGTTGCTGTTGTTGTATGTCATGGTCAACCATATAAATATGAAATGCATATAACATATGATGATCTACTGTATAGTTGGAACAAATTATACAATATATTTTAATATAGTCTCTTGAGATACATTAGCTGGTACCAATATTCCAATATCATTCTCTTGTGACACTTTTGCAAGAATGTATCACTTATTTACAGGCATTTTAACACTGGAACTGTACTACTCTCTTGCAGTTTAATTTTTTGCCATTTACGAGTGTTGAGATATTGCTTTATTGCAACAAAACTCATAAGAACTTGCCTTGGTGAGCTCAATGTGCAAGACAAACAATGTTTACAATTCAAGAATCATATAACTTACAGCATATAGAAGAAAAGACATTGAAAAACAGTTCTACAAATAACTGCATTAGCTAAAAACAACATTTAACGCAAAGGGCAAAAAATGACACATGTACAATATGTTGCTGTTTCTGTGTTAAAAGTCCACGAAATACATGGAAATAGCATCATATTGTGAGTGAACCCTTTGTTTCCTTTTTTTGTATCATTTTTTGTCTTACAGGAGTGAAAGGAGACCAAGGATTTATGGGAGTTCCTGGTATGATTGGCGTGAAGGGAGCGAGAGGACCAGTTGGTCCCAAAGGAAACACTGGACCCACCGGTAAATTATAAAATCGTAATATAATGAATTCTCATTAGTTATTTTTACAGCATATGTGCTCTGTATATGGTTATCACATGATCCATCTGTGCTGCAGGTTTCCGTGGGTTCCCAGGCAACCAGGGTGCCCCCGCCCTACCTCTCAATATTACAGGAGAGAGGGGCCAACTGGGACCACAGGGTATCCAAGGACCAGGGGGAATAAAAGGGAAAACAGGGCCACAGGGACCCCCTGGGAGCACAGGTTAGTTAATCTAATAAAATACAAGTTGTTAAACATCCCTATGTGAAATGTCCTCCTCATCAACATATACACATATCCTGTTGTACAGGTTTCATGGGACCCATTGGGCAGAAGGGCATGCCTGGGATTAATGGTAGACCAGGAACACCGGGACAACATGGAGAGGTTGGACCGATGGGTCACCCCGGTCTGCAAGGCATGGAAGGTGCGTCTGACACTGTGGGGCAGTTGAGGATTAGGGTAATAAATTTAAATTAAAGGATTTTAAAGTAGGTGGAGATTCAGGCAGGGCACCAGTCACCAAGAGGTTTGTTGTTTTTATTTTACGTGAAAGTTGGTTAAGTGAATAAAATGCTACATATTAACAACTGAAAATTATTAGCAGAGGGCTAATGACTAAAGAGTTCCCCAAGGTCTGTTTGTATGATGATGTATATATCTTAGTAGAGGTGGTTACCATTGTTTGAAAACTTTTGGCCACGTCCACGTACTTTTTTGTACAATATTTGTGGATGTGTTACATAAATTAAACTAAAACTCGGTTCTAAACTCATTCTTCAATAGGTCACCGTGGCAGACCTGGTATCAATGGGTTACCTGGTATGCCTGGCCGCAGCGTCAGTGTGGGTTACTTGTTGGTTAAACACAGTCAGTCAGAACTGACACCCATGTGCCCTGTGGGCATGTCTAAACTGTGGGACGGATACAGTCTGCTGTACCTCGAGGGCCAGGAAAAGGCCCACAACCAGGATCTTGGTAAGTCAGGATGAACAATTAACTTTTTCTACACTATGTAAATGTCAGTCTCATAATTCTGCCAATACATTAAACTCATAAAATAATCAGTTATCAGTATATTTTCTATATACAAAGTATATATAAAAAGTGTTTGCCCCCTTCCTTGATGTCTTATGTGTTCATGTTTGTCACACTTTAATGTTTCAGGTCATCAAACAAATTTAAATATTAGACAAAGATAACACAAGTAAACACAAAATGTGTTTTTTAAATTAAGGTTTTTATTATTAAGGGAAAACAAAATCCAAACCTACATAGCCCTGTGTGGAAAAGTGTTTCCACACACCTGAGTTCAATTTCTCAAGCCACACCCAGGCCTGATTACTGCCACATCTGTTCTCTATCAAGAAATCATTTAAATAGGACCTGCCTGACAAAGTGAAGTAGACCACAAGATCCTAGACAGAAAGAAGAAACTAGATATCATGCCAAGAGCCAAAGAAATTCAGGTATAAATTAGAAAAAAAATATAACTGAGATCTATCAGTCTGGAAAATGTTCTAAAGCCATTTCTAAAGTTTGGGACTCCAGCAAACCACAGTGAGAGCCGTTATCCACAAATGGTGAAAACATGAAACAGTGGTAAATGTTCTCAGGAGTGGCCGGACAACCAAAATGACCCCTGTTCATGACCTCAAGCTGAAGTGAACTTGTGTTCTGCAGCAGGACAATGATCCAAAACACACCAGCAAGTCCACCTCTGAATGGAAGAAAAACAAAATGAAGACTTTGGAGTGACCTAGTCAAAGTCCAGACCTGAAAAATATTGAGATGCTATTGCATGACCTTTTTAAAAAAGGCTCAAAAAACAATGTGGCTGAATTACAACAATTCTGAGTGATGGTCAAAATTCTCCCACAGCGCTGGAAAAGACTCATTGCAAACATTTGATTGCAGTTGTTGCTGTTCAAGGGTGGTCTAACCAGTTTAGGGGAAAACACTTTTTTACACCACTTTATGTTTTTTTTTGTTATACAGTCTTAACAGGATGCGGTGATTGGTCAAGCAAACATTCCCAGATTGAATCTCTCTGACATTGTGATCCAATGAACCAAGACGGCATTTCAAAAAAGTCTCATCAGATGTTGCTTCCTGCAGAATTTTATTTGGTTGCATTCAGATTCAGGCCAGTGTTGACTGACTGGCCACAAAAGACAGACTTGTTTTTTTATGTAACTAATAGTCTCATATCTTGTGTAGTGTGTCTTCAGTTGACATATTTCATTCTGCCGCTTGGTCTCAATTTAATTCAACTGTGCATGTCAGCTCAGGCCTTCTTGTAGCATTGACTTTTAATCAATCCAATTAGAATTGATCAGAGAATTGTACTATATTAATAAATATGCCTACATATTGCCTCTTTGGTTATTGTCAATCGGTTGTTTGCCCTTTTCAGGTTTGGCTGGTTCCTGCCTCCCACGGTTTAATACCATGCCCTTCCTGTACTGCAATCCTGGAGACATTTGTTACTATGCCAGCAGAAATGATAAGTCTTACTGGTTGTCAACCACGGCTCCTCTTCCTATGATGCCTGTAGAAGAGGGAGAGATTAAACCATATATCAGCCGCTGCTCAGTGTGTGAGGCTCCATCAGTTGCTATAGCAGTCCATAGCCAGGACATCACTATCCCACAGTGCCCTGTGGGCTGGCGCAGCCTGTGGATTGGCTATTCCTTCCTTATGGTGAGTTCAGACAGGGAAAAAAAAGTTGTTTGGGACAACAATAGAGCTCTATGGCACAGAGGACTTTGACTTCTCACCTGCCTCACTTTTATTCCCACAGCATACAGCGGCAGGAAATGAAGGTGGAGGTCAGTCCTTGTCATCGCCCGGCTCCTGCCTGGAGGACTTCCGAACAACACCATTCCTTGAGTGTAATGGGGCCAAAGGCACATGCCACTACTTTGCTAACAAGCACAGCTTCTGGCTAACCTCCATAGATCAGTCGTTCCACACTGATCCGACATCAGAGACGCTGAAAGCAGGCCAGCTCCTGTCACGCATTAGCCGTTGCCAGGTCTGCATGAAGAACTTGTGAAAGGCACTACAGTAATGCTGACGGAAAGAAGTTGTTCCATTGACAGTGGTCTAATGTCCATGTACTAAACCTATTAGCAGAGGGGATCTGAAATACTGACATAGATCAATGTGAATGGGAAGCTTCTTCTCCAAGCCACAGAGCTCGGATATGCAATGACTGTTTGACGCCTTGAGCTTTGAGTGCAAGAGTCCCACTGTAGATACGACAGAAGCCCCATAATGAAGTCAGCAGCATTATGGGAAAACAAGTATTTTTTATGTTAAATGTGGATTGGTGCTTACTGTTAACTTATTACCTCAGCTACTATGACACAGACCAGAGAGCGTACTCTACAGCTGAACCAAAGATGCCCATGTGTATGCACTGCTTTAGTTTATCTACATGTTCTCATTGTTTAGGACTGACAGCCACTAACACTGCTTCTCAAGCAAGTAAAACAATGTGTCATTAGAGGTTATTGTTCGACTGATGCTATTGGCAGTATTATCTTGCTTTTATTCCATAGCTCCTACAAAAAATATTTTTTATAAAAAATGACATCTGTTATCTGTTTATGCATTTATCAACTATGGCAGGTTTGTCTTACTAACTATAATTCTGTATACATGTTCACACAATGCACTGATTCTATTTGTATTTATATCAGCTGAATGAACTTGACCCCCTTCCCCTAAGAGTTTTTAAATATGCAGTATATATATCTTATCTAATACTACCCACATCACATTCATTTTCATTACCAAAGCTAATAATTATTGAAGCGGCCAGAATGTAAACAACCTGGATCAAAGGTCTGACTGCAGCTAATCCTCGCTCCGGTCAGTGATCCTGGGTTAGATAAGAATATTTCATAAGGTTTAGAAAGTAGGCCAAATGTAAACACTTGTTTGGAAATAAACAGACTGATGAGAAATATACTGACACCATTTGTTTTATTGGAATGTAATTACGGTCATTTTTCATAACACACCATTATTTTATTGAATTGTAAAGATTAAATGGTGTTTTGTAATACTTCCTGTGGTATATTTATTCTCTTATCTTAACATGACAGACCACACCAACTGCAAAATAAAAATCTTTATTATGACAGCATACTTTAAAAAATTACACTCATTGAAAAGTCACAAAATGTGCCGATATAGAATATATTAAAAATCAGTATCGATGCCAGTAACAGAGCATCAAAGTAGAGAAAAGAAGTGATTTATGAACAATTAAACTATAATAAACACAGTGCAGTGTGCCACATGAGTAACAATTAGTGCTGTTAAATTAGTGACAGGATCGAAGGTTTCATAAAACAAACAGAGTGATAACACTGAAATATGTGAAATGTTGCTTGACGCTATGCTTTTTAGTTTGACTGTCTTTACAGCATCAAAAACATTGTGTCAAGTGTGCATGTGTGTGACTGGGAGGTCATTAATGCTATTGGGTCTCAGTCAAGGCAAGTAAGTAGTACCATCACAGTATGTAATTTAGTGCCCAGAGCAACCTGTTGATTGTTCTTTTGTTAAAATTAAGTCTCTGCTGGTGGCAGCTTCTCCACCCTCGCATCCTAGCAGCATCTCGACCTCTTGCTGCTGGCCCCCCTGCACTCCTCTAGATCCACTGTAGGGGACTCCTGGTTCTCATTTCTCTTCCTCAAGATGGAAGGCAGCACCAGATCGAACAGCGTCTCAAACAAAGTGTCCACATTATAACCTGTCTTTGCACTTGTTTCGAAGCACATCTTCTCTGCAGGCAGGCTGTTGTTTTCATCCAGGCCCTTGTAGCGCAGTATTCTCCCATAAAAAGCCACTGCATCCTCATGCGTAACCTGTTTGTGAAGCATCGTGCCACTGAGGGATGCAGGGGAGGCTGGGGGTGTGGGGCAGGCAGACAGCACCTGTGGCTCCGCCCGGTCCTCCTCACACTCAGTTCGGTCCTCTGACACCACATCTGTCTCCTGAGGAAGCTGAGCTTTAGGGTCTGTGAGATCGGCCTTGTTGCCCACTACGGCGTAAATGCAGTCAAGGTTAGCGGTGTCTGTCAGGGACAGGAAGCGCTCCTCCAGCTCAGCTAGGCTCTGCCAGTTAGTGACATCATAAGTCAAGATGACAGCGGCCGCACCTCGACAGTACATGGAGCCCAACCCATGGAACTGTTCACGGCCTGCGGAGACAAGAGGAGGGGAGTCACTGAACAACATGAACACACAGTCATAAAAATAACCACACTGCATCAGCAGGGCGAAAAGGACGGAGAGAAAATGTGTAAGACAGTCAGCAGTTTGAAAACAGAAACAACCTTTGTTGTTGAAATATGCAGGGTTCCTGAAAGGGCACATTGTGCAGTATGTGAATATTTTGTCTTCAGAGGCGTCATGGTTAATTCAATCTGTAGATAATTTATTAGACACTATACATGTAACTAATGCACCAGTCCTGTAATAAATCCTACTGCTTTAGATGGTCATTTTCAAAGTTGCTCTAACATTTTATCCACCGTGTCAGTGAAGTTGAGTTGAATCAACACCTTTCTAAAAACAACAGACCTTACCTGCATGAAAGTAGGATTTTCATCAGACTGCATTAGTTAGTAGCTGCAAATTCCTCATTTACATCCAGTCCTAAACCCAAATATGACTTATTTGATTACACTGATGAACACATTTTTTTTTTTTGTTGAGTTAGGTCTGACAGCTGTTTAATTATTTTTATTGTGTGGGGAATCCAAAACTGATCTCAGTTTTTCTCCATCAGTTTTGGAACTATAGGATCCTCATTTTCTTATATACCTATGTAAATAAAACAATATGATAGAATAGTAAAAAACAAAAATAAACAGTATAAAATGAAGTAGAACTTACAATGGTGTGCTATGCTAGCGTTCTGTTTGCAGATATTGATAGTACTGACGTATCTCACCACACTGTCTCAATTGTTACTGGACAAACAAGTCACCACGTAGCTGTAGATGAGTCCAATCATAATCAGCTGGCAAGTCTTACTACAGCTAATCAGTGGAATTTTGCTTATCTGGAGGGTAAGCTGTGGAGAAAAAGACTTGACGTGCTAGAAAAAAAAAACTGACTGCAACTGGAATCAGCATGCCAATTTTAGTATTGATCAGTATAAAAAGGTATTATTATTATTATTATATTTTTTATTATTATATTATTATTTTTTCACTTTGTTCCTGATGTTGACAATTAATTTTCTGTTGATCAACTAATCCATTATTGGCCAATTGTTTCAGCTCTAATAATACCTAAAGAATATAATAACCACATCTTGGAATACATATAAAGGAATCTATTGATGATCTGGGGGGGGGGATTTCTTATTACAAGCTAGAAGTACTTAGTGGAAAGTACAATATCATGCAAGTTTGCTACCAACAGGATAAAGCATGTGAGGTCAAGTCTTCCTGTCATAGCTATGTCATGTGACTATTAAGAGGAACAAAGCAGACAGCTTAAAATGAGGGGGGCTTTGAAACTAAACTGTCCAGCTGAAAAGTGCTATATCAGTAGCAGACAGCCTGATGCCTCTTTTCCCTGAGTGAACCCAACAGCCGACAAATTTGAGGAAAACCTCTCTAACGGCCACTCTTCTATCGCTGTATGGTTTATGTTGATAGGATTGCAACAATAGCCATGAAATGACTCAGCGCTGATCCTGCATTTCTTTAACACAGTGACTAAATTAAATGGACAACAGCCTCCTGTCAGTGGTCATAGAGTAAGGGAACTAACACGGGAAATGGCTCAGCGGTGATGTAGCCGGCCATTCCTTATCTCTGTAGCTCACTGACTATACAATGAAGTGTGTATTTGCCAGGGTTTGCTGTAATAGATGTTTACCCAATACTGGAATGTAGTGCAGTTATGAGCTTATTTACCAGCAGTGACCATCAGAAACACCTAATCACTCCTGTCACAGCCAACACGTGTAGCCAACTGTTAGACTCTTAAGGAGCTTTGGGGTCTTTTAGGGGCAGAAGAAAAAAAAATACACGTTTTGTATGTGTATAATTTTCACCATGAAAGAAAACGGACTGATTCTGTGTATAACGGACTAACAATTTTCTCTATTTCAGTCAGCTGAAACATGTTTAAACAAATGTGAATTCAATTGTGAATTGTTGTTGTTATTATTATTTGTGTGTATAAAACAGTAAGTATGAACAATAACTTGCAGGATCTTAAATTGTTTAAGAAAGGTGTCTCTACATGTTTCCTGTCATCACACAGTCAAATCAAATCCGTCACAGGGCTTCAGATGAATCATCATGACCAACTGAAATTATTTTCATTATTTGTCAGTGTATCAATTATTTTCCAGTTAAGCCTTTAATGATTTACTCTAGTAAATCATGTAAAAAATGACACTTCAGTTACTTGTATGAAAATGTAGTTGAATGTTACTTTTTTTTAATACTGTTTAGTATTTTATTATCTTGTATTATATATGAAATGATATGTTTCCCATCACATTTAACTGTTCAACCTTTAATTGTTGTTTTAGGATTATTTTTAAATTCAATATATTTTTAAAAGGGAAATACAAGTAAAATTGATGTTTATTTTCTGGTATTTTTTTGTTGTTGTTGTGTTTCAGTTTGTTTTCTGAGTAACAGTTTCAGTACTATATAGTGTATATATTGATATATCTATCAGTGTTTATATGTGAGAATATGACATGTTTCCAGAGTGCCAGTGTTGCCATCACATGCCAGTGATTGCCTCAGGTGGTGGGATCACGCGTGATCAGGTAAACACAGTTAATACGTCACAGAAGGGAGACTTGATACGATTTAAAAAAAATAAAATAAATACATTGCGTGGAAAGTGAAGAAGGAAGTATTACCTGCAGTGTCCCATATTGAGATGTTGTAAGGTCCCCACTGTTTGAGGAAAAACGCCCCTCCGACGGTGCTGATCGTGTCTTTGAACTTCCTCTCCGTGTACCTGTGGAGCAGCGATGTCTTCCCCACGTTCATGTCTCCCAGGAGAACAACCTTGACATCGGGCTTCTTCATCTTCGACTGCTCGGGCATGATGCTGGGTCGTGTCCCACTAACGGGGCTTCCCCCGGTTTCTTTATTGTAGAAAAGAAACGGTGTCTATCTGTTAAAACTCATTACGGAGTGTTAGCGAAGTCCTTCTAGATACATCATTTTATGAACCAAAGTTCATCTGTGACGTCGTGGCGTGTTTGCTCAAGTTTAAATCTTATCTCTGACTCTGAACTTCAAAAAAGTAAGGTGAAACAGGAAGTAAGCAACGACCTAAAAAGAACACAAGGATATTTTCCCTGAGTTTCGTTTGTCAGGCTCCTCATGTGGCCGGCTCAGGGAGCAATGCTCTTGCTGAGATATACGCGATATATTTTCCTAGGATGGCGACGGAATGACCCGCCCTACTCTGCCTTTGATTGGCTTGCCTTGATATTCTTACAGTTAACCCTAACCTATCTCAGCCCCTATGCCGAAACCTAACAACAAGTACTAGCCAATCAGAGGCAGAGTGAGGCAGAGTAGGGCGGGTCATTCCGTTTAGCACCACAGGTCAGTCTCCACCATTCAAATCATTGTTTTTTTGTTTTATAGTAAGTGACACATTAATGTTATTTATTTCGAAAATAACTCAGTGGACAAACATGTTAGCTTTTTAATCAAACTGTTCATTTTTTGGGCACATTTAAAATATATAAAATTAAATAAATCAAATTTTACTATATTTCTAATTTGTAATAACCAATTATCAAGTCAACCTGAACAATAGAAAAACAACAGAGACCCAAAAAATATTTGAAACATAAAATTATCGACTAATATTACGTTATTTGCCAAATCTAATGAAAACAATTTTTGTAACCTACGAGACAAGACCCAGGGCAAAAAGCACTCACCTTTTGTACACACTATTTTGTTATTTGGGACAGCCCCTACCGAGTAAGTTATCTGTGACACATATGTTCTTTTTCTTCGTTTCCACTTGAAATAAGTTATTCTAAAAACTTACTGACTGATCAAATACTTGTTATTGTGTTCAGTTTCCATCTGGATGCAGCTTTGTGGGGTTTAAATTGACCCTTTAGGATTTCAAACCGATTCTAGTTGGATTAGTTCCCGTGTTGCGTTCAATTACTGTTGTAAATGTGTAACGCCAGTTTAAAAGGGGACATATTCCTGTCAATCGGGAGGCCAAGACAGGGAACCAGACGCGACAATGTGTACAATCCTTCAACATCTCTCTGCTGAGCAAAAGACAACACACACAAAGAAAATGTGTTTTATAGCAGTCTAATTTGGCAATCATTTTACATTATACGATAGATTATAAATTGATATTATTGTATGAAGTAAGGGAAATATAAAAGTATTTATTTATAACCGTTCTTTATTCAGGGAAACCTTGACAAGTAGGCCTTAGAACTAGGTTATACAAATACACACATAATGGATGATAAAAAGAGTAACCTCATATTTTTGTTCACATATTTAATGTATGCTGTAAGCATAAGTTAAGCCTGACACACATATCTCTGTGTCTGCAAGACATGATGTTTGCATGTGCAGATATTGGCATAGGTGTCTGCCAACGTTTACCATAAGAATAGCAAATGTCTGTGTGCTTACCAACCATGGATGTATTAGATTCCAACACAGCATATAGAGGCCATATGAAGAGGTGCAATTTTAAGGTACTTCCACTCAGCAGCTGTGACAGATTTCAATTTGACTATTTTCGATTTAAAGGAGCTTTATTGGCATTAGTACATATGTTTACATTGCCAAGGCAAGTGTACAATAAAAACAAGAACAGATTACATACTATAAATAAAGATCTAGAATAAAGAAATGTGTAAACATCATATTTCACACTGCATCACTGTAGTCAAATATATGGTATAAATAAGAATACATATGTGGTGATATAAAACAATAGGTAAAGTGTAGACATTGCCGTTAAAAATATATAAATAAGTAAAAACTTTATAAACTAGCATTTTTTAAAGAACTGTGGTGGTTGTAGTTCATTGGACATATTCCAACCTACTCGGATGTAGGAATGTCCGAGGGGGGCTTCAAAGGCATCACAGGCTGTTTTCTTCCTGCATTGCTGTCCGTCTGATCGCCTCATGTTCAGGGTCATTTGTTCACAGTTCACAGCGTTGAAACGCAGCTCCACTTTAGGTAAGAAGAACAGACTAGACCACTACCGGAAAAGCTTTTTGTGTCGGTGGCTACAATATGAGCAATAAAGCATGAATGAGAGGAACATGCCGCAACAGATGCAGACGCTCGCCTTTTGCTTTATCACAGTTACACTGTCGATTGTCGCCACATTGGTCTGTTTGAACGAGAAAGGTAAAGTGAAAGCAGCATTATAACATATGTTTTCATTACAACGCCCCCGGTAGCTTCAGCTATAAGCTGTTCATGTCTGAGGTGTAAAGGTAGTCGGTCATGTGTAGTGGTGGGTCTCTAGGACCCCGCAGACACCAGCATGGGCGGTGGAGCAGGCCGAGCTCCAGTCAGTTTATGTTAAACTGCTAAGCTACGCATTTTGCAAACGACGTGAAGGATAAACATAGTCGGACCAGGATACACAGAGTTGATCTGCATAAGCTATTGTAATGGTTCCTACATTTAAAACCACACACATTGCCCCACAAGTTCGACTAAGTCGCCGAAACGGCCGGTTGACGTTGTTTGGGATAGCGGCGCCTCTAGGAGCAAAGATCCAGACCAGACGTCCGTCATAATCCGCAGTGTCAACACCTCCCTTCAACTCCCTGTCGTGGCGTTTACTCTGTAAAAAATAAAAGCCTGTTTGGATCAGCTATGCAAGCGAACACAACGCGGGGTTTCCTGTGGTCGGACGTAGAGACGAGGACCTTGTTGAACATCTGGGGGGAGCAGGACATCCAGGTAGCGCTGGATGGAAACTTCCGAAACAGCTTCGTGTACCGCGACGTCTCCCGGAGGCTGGGAGCAATGGGGTTTGAACGGACACCGGAACAATGCAGGGTGCGGATCAAAAGCCTCAAGAGACAGTACTTGTTAGCGAAGGAAGGTAATTTGCGGAACAACGGGCAGTATCACAAGATCTGTAAGTTTTATGACACCATGGAGAGGATTTTGAGCAACCGGCCCGCTCTTGACCCTCAGGAGTTAATGGACGGTGGCGCGGGAGGAGAGGAGGCCGTAGATGGCTTGGAGGAGGATGATGAGGATGCTCAAGATGCATACTCTGAGAGCACAGCGGAGTGTCCTCTTCCTGCAGAGACCGAAGTAAAGTTGGAGTACCCAACTGTTCCCATCTCTATCCCGGTTAAAGTGACAGTGGGCAATAACAGTAAGTGCTCCTTCCTTGTTCACGTGTATTCATTCTTCTGTGTTGAAAAGCTTTTTTATAACATGTAAGACCATGATTACTTGATTGTATTTGGCCAAAGATGCATCACATAATATCTCACCCCTGTCCACATCAGGCTCTTCAGTAAAACCACATAACAGCAGCCAGTTGGCCAGTAACTTGTCAGCCACTAGACCAAAACGGCCCAGGAAACGACGTGCCAACTTCCCCATGGAGAAGCTGATGGAGCAATTCCTGGAGCAGAGCTCCCAGGCTGAAGAGAGCTTCTATCGGATGGAGGAGCAGCGGCTGCAGGCCGAAGACCGCCGCAGAGAGGCTGAACACGCCAGGGAGCTGCACATGCTTCAGATGCTCGGTCAGATGTTCTCCAGCATCTCCTCTGCCAGACCCTGCAGCTCTGCAGCCACCACCTCCAAGACTGTTCCTCCTGCCCGCAGTCCTGTGTTCTCCAATGCCTCCCCATCATGCACACGTGGCCAGTCTGGTCATCTAAGACGGCCTTCACCCCCAACAGACTGTTTCACTCGACAGAGTCAACTATTGAACCCAGATCCCCAGGCATTAGGTATTAGTTTCGGTGTCATGTGTGCAGCCCTGAGTTGGAATGTGTGAAGGGAAAACGAAAAATAGAGATGTTTCTCGGGTCAGGTGGTTTGTTACTTTACTGTTTTAGTTGTGTACTTATTTCCTAACGTGTGTGTGTGTGTGTGTGTGTGACAGTAAGTGAGACAGAGAGATAAAAAAAATAGATCCTGACTTGAGTCCAAACACTTTGTTTATTTCCTCAGTGTTTGAACGCTACTACAGCTTGGGGTCCAAATCACACAGAGACATGGACGATGACCTCCTCTCACTGGTAAAGAGCACAGTCCCCCCACTGACATCCAAAAAGCACAAGGGACAAGATGGACGCATTGGGATCATTGGAGGATGCCAAGAGTACGTTTTGCAGTTTGATTTGTCCTGTGTGTTTGTTTCTCCACATATCATTAGCGCTAATTCTTCTTCATCTTCATCCCTTTAAAAGCTATACTGGAGCTCCATACTTTGCTGCCATCTCTGCACTGAAAGTGGTAAAAACTAATTCTTACAGATTTATTCCCTTTTTTAAGGGGAATTGAGTGGAGTTTTGGTACAATGCCTTTTTTTCTGTTCTTGTCTCCAGGGGGCTGACTTGTCTCATGTGTTCTGCACCAAAGATGCTGCAACTGTAATCAAATCTTACAGCCCTGAGCTCATAGTTCATCCTGTTCTGTAAGTACAGATGCACTTGCAGCAATAATAGCTGAGTATCACTGTGCTGTAGGTTTTAAGACGTGTATACAAACACTCTGCTTTGAATAATCATTTCTGTCTGATATGGTTTTTACATAAAAAGTTAACAACAACAAAGACTGTTGTTGAGAGCCATCATTATGCATTATAAAGATTTATAGAAACGTCATAGAAACATACCAAAACTGTATATTTCATAAGT
Organism: Pampus argenteus; assembly: GCA_036937835.1. Classification (NCBI taxonomy): domain Eukaryota; kingdom Metazoa; phylum Chordata; class Actinopteri; order Scombriformes; family Stromateidae; genus Pampus; species Pampus argenteus. Next base: position 13,218,815 of record CM072872.1, on the reverse strand, counting down.
AGCAGGGTACAAATGCCAACAATACCTCTTTCAAGTTCTACTGGAAAGTATTTGCTATTTTGGAAAATATTCAAATAGTATACATGGTTTGTACTTGATTACATACCATTCAAAGATGCACAGGTACACATTTTTGAACTACTTGTGTACGTGTGTGTGCGGAGTTGGAGATGGCAGCATTCAGAGGACTTTTGTATCAATGAAAAATATTGGTATTTATACATAAAGCATGAAGAAATATATATATATATATATATATATATATAAAGAGCTTATAATTAGGATAATTTATGCATTGAACTGTATTTGTGTGTGTTTGTATGTGCGTGTATGCATGTTTTAAGGGACAGTCCTAATGCAGTGGAAGAGATAGAAAAATGGCTCCCAAGACTGCATGGCCTTGTGGTGGGACCAGGTCTAGGGAGAGAAGACTTCTTACTAAAAACAGCCAAGGCACGTGGAATACATTTATACTCTATCCTAGGCCAGCTGCTTATGCATAACCACAACATAGAAATAAATACATTTATGTATTTATATAACAGTTATTAGATAGAGTACAGCCTGCACAAGGTAATTACACATATTGGCAGCTTCCTATGACTGGTAAAGAAATTGAACTTGAAGACCAGAAAACAGCAGCCTAAAGACAACATTTCTGCGAATATCATTATACTAAACAACTCTCTCTCTCTCTTATAGGAGGTGATAGAGAAATCTAAAGCAAGAGATATTCCCATAGTTATCGATGCAGTAAGTATTTGTCTTGATAGATCTAAATTTCAGCTGCCAAATAATATTTGCAAAACCAGATTGTGTGTGTGTGTGTGTGTGTGTGTGTGTGTGTGTGTGTGTGTGTCTTTTCAACAGGATGGATTATGGCTGGTTACACAGCAACCATCTGTTATTCAAGGGTACCAAAAGGGTATCCTTACACCTAACTTCATGGAGTTCACCCGTCTGTATGAAGCGCTGGTGAGTCTCTCTTAGTCACGCAATTGATACAGAGCGTGCTGCATATACTTTGTTTATACTGTGTTTGCCAATGCATGTTAGTGGTTTCATCCTGTCTGTGTGTTGCTGTCTCAGCACCATGAGCCTATGGACAACAGTGATCGCCAACGCAGCGTCATGCAGCTCAGTGTAGCTATGGGCAACCTCACTCTGGTACTAAAAGGAGAACAGGATATCATTACAGATGGCAGTAGAGGTCTGTATTAAGTTGGTATAAATAACTCGTGCATTTTCAGTTTGTCATTCACCTTTTCCATTGGTGTAAATCACTACTCATATATATTTATTGAGATACCTTTTGAGATTGTTGTGCATAGATCTCGTGCTGTGTCCTCTTGTTTTCAGTGATCTTGTGCAGTATTGAGGGCAGTGGGAGAAGATGTGGTGGACAGGGTGATCTTCTATCAGGATCTATGGGAGTGCTGGCACACTGGGCTCATGCTGCCTCTGCAGCTGGAATGATCAGAAGGTGGAGACATTTTTGTGTGTTTGTGCATTGTGTTTTAATTGTAGTATATAAGGTAACACATTAGTGTTTTTTAGATGTTCATGCACAAAACTTAATATATATTATATGAACCCAAAAAATTATTTAAGTGTTAGGATTGATTTCTTACCTTGGATAACCCACTGGTTTTTACATCCACTCCAGCATGTTATAAAAAACATCTTGCAGATAAATATTTCTTTATTACATGTGTGACTGTATGTTTGCTAATCCATCACTTCTGTCCTACTCCAGTATAAATCCGTCAGTGGTCGCAGCATTTGGGGCCTGTTCTCTCACAAGACAGTGCAACAGTCAAGCCTTCCAGCAGCATGGCAGGTCTACCACCACCTCGGACATGATCCAGGAGATTGGTTCAGCCTTCAAGAAGCTATTTGAAAGCTGAAAACTGCCACATGGAATCACAAATCCTCTTTATGAACTCATACATTGTCAACTTTGCATTCTTACAGAAGAACTGTTAAAGATAAAAGACACTGATGACGATACATGGACTTCCTTCATTTGCCAACCTCTGGTGGGCTAGCGACAAATGCTCTTATCACATTTGATTTTAATAGAAGTTATACTTTTAAAATAACTCAAAAACCGGTGCATCAGACAAAATAACATGTTTGAAGTGTATAAAATGAAAACTATATAAAACAAAAAACAACCGTCTTCCATGTCTTCAGTAGTAGATCTAAATTCTTGCCAGCCCACCAAAGAGATAAATTGAATCACCATGGTGTTTAAGTTTTTGAAATAAATAATGAATCAGATTTTGTGGGCATTACTTTTTATTGAAAGCAGTCTGCATGGCATAGTAGCACATGTGTGCTGCCACAGGGTGGCAGTATTGACCTGCAACATGAAAACACCTCAGGTCAAAACTGTTGCTGCCACGGTCAATGGTTCAGAATAACAAGGATTATATTTATTGGCCAAGTGTACACATACAAGGGATTTGACTCAGAGGGAAAACACAAAGAAGTGAAGAGTGCAAGTGCTGAGAAAATTATTAAATGGTACAAAAAAAAACAATATTATATTATGAGATTTGAGGAAAAATACTTGTATGTGCCACATCAGTGGGAATCCTGGTGTTAGTTGAGTATTACGGAGTGACAATACGTAGTTGATGTTCACAAGAAAGTGCAGAAAAGGAGAGGTTTACTTTTTAACTGTAGTAGTTGCTATAGCGCTTCATACTGCTGCGCATGCGCACAACAGCATCGCTCATTCAGGCACTTTAGCTACCAGCTAGCATTAGCTAACCCTAGGTACCGACACATGATCCAGCGCTAGAAACAGGAACAAATACATACTGAAAAACGACTACTACCAACACAGGTGCGTTGTACTGATAACTGTTTAGCTACCGACTAGATCAGTTTACTGGAGTGTTTGGTTGTGCGGTGAAGAATGCGACGTTTCGCACAGTATTGTTATAGCTACGTTAAAGGCTAACAGAAGCTAATTTAGCTAACTGTTACAATCCGTGTAAAGTGTAAAAAACGAGTGTGAACAGTGTTATGTTTCAGATAAAAGTATTCTGTGTGTGTTTAACTTTAAAGTTGTGGGTGAAAGAAGTGGTTGCTCAACGTTTCCCTTTTTGCATCAATCTTGGTATCAGACAATGTCGTTTGGTAACATTGTTAACCTGGATTGTCAGGTCGTTTAAAGCTAACTGCCGTTACAAGTTAAACTAAAGTGTGTTAAAGTGTCATGTTACTGTTGATTTAGCCAACATAAAACTTGCAAATGTAAGTTAACGTTTAACTCGTTTGAGGGTTAGCTGAAAGTTACCTTAGTTTACGCGCTAATTATGATTCAGTTTGAGCACTAAATTTGTTCGTGGTTGATCTGACGTGAGCGTGTTGGTGTATCACTTTGCTACTACAGCCATCTTTACTGCTTTACGTTATCTTAGTTGATGCAGGACACACGCTCAATAATAACGCCAAGCTGCTTGTTGTTAACAGGTGCAGGTGTCGGACGTGTCCTGTGATAAAAGACGGATCCGCAATGCTGAACCCGACCAATGGCGACCCAGGCCGCGTTGTCGTGAATTATGTTGAGGAGTATTTGGACCTGGTGGAATCTCTACCCTTTGATCTGCAGAGGAGTGTGTCTCTCATGAAGGAAATTGATGCCAGGTATCAAGGTAAATAAGCTAAGACTTCATGACACTGGCTGTTTAAGATATAATCTATTTATATATACTAAAAAAGGTTTCTAAAACATTATTGTTACACCCTTAACATACTTCATTAACACATGCTTTCTTAGTTAACAATGTTTTGAAGAGAAACTGGCATGTAGCTGTTGTTTTTTGGGAAGTTACTGGAAAGCACAATGCAAAAGGCAGTGTGTTTAGTATGCTTAGCACATTTTGTAAATACATTTTAGTATGTGTAGGCAGTATTATATAGAGATCAGCATGCTAGGTCAGCGACATGATGTTTGTCTTCCTGTGTGGTTGTGCGTCACAGGTAATCATGCATATATAGATACTACACCTTCATACGAATGTTTAATCAACAGCAGCTTTTAGACTCCACAAAGCAACGCTCTTGTAGCTACTAAGCAGGTACTTAACAACTGAACATTTACCAAATGATGTATTACTCTGTAGACAAGCAGCAGCTATGTGCCATTGCAGAGAGTAATGTCTGAACCCACTGTTATTAACCCCTCTCTGTAGATAAACACTGACAGCTACCGCTTTGGTATCTCGACAGACTTACTCTCACCCACCTCCTGTAACAACTACTAACCACAACGCATGTCAATATACAGGGTGCACCTTTAATGAGACTAAAGGCAGATTTATCTGCAGATGCATGTCGGCTGGCTTTAACAAATCTCACACATTTAACCTTAACTAAGTGCATGTAAATTGACATATCTGAGCCCAACAATAGGTAACTTGTATCAGTAGCGTTGCCATCGACATCTTGTGTTGTCCTCATCCCGCACTTCCTAGTCCAGTTTGCTCACTCTTCTAAAGCTTCAGAGAGTAACATCTTAATATTATAGACACATTATACACTCAAGGCAGTATCCATCATGACATGTAGTAAGCTTAAAGTGTACATTTATTCATGTGTCTGTACTTAAGAATATTTTTTGATTATCCTCTTTTTTCTTTTGCAGACGTTCTGAAGGAGCTTGATGATGCTTATGAACGGTATCGCAAGGAGTCTGACTCACTTCAGCGGCGCAAGCTTCAGTTATCCATTCAGAGGGCGCTGATCCGTAGTCAAGAGCTCGGAGATGAGAAGATCCAGATCGCTGGTCAAATGGTAAGTAAAGCACATCCTGCAGCTGCTCCAGTGTAACTGCAGAGTGAGCTGAACTATGATTTCCTGGAACATATTTGCTCACCAAATCAAAACTAAGTAGTAGTAAGAAGTATTTTTTTATATGTATGTAGAAATGCTACGATGCCTTTTTGTATTAGGGTGTTTTAGGTTTTTTCTTTTGTGTGTTTAGTTGTCGATTTACTAATAATTCGTGTTTATTGTTTGATTGGTTATTCCTGACGTTTGCTTTATATAGATTGAGTTTTATAGTACTTTTTCTTCTGCTAGTTGTTTTAATTTAGTTATTTTCATGTTTAGCATATTTAGCTTTTGCATAACTGTTATTTTGATTTTGTTTTGCTTGTGAATTTAGTAACACTGGGCACCTGAGGTTATATAGGTAGGAAGGCAGGCATAGGACCAGAATGCACCTGAATGGGTGTGTCAGTGGCTCTTCAATTCAATTTAAAGGAACACAACATTGTATTTAACCTTCCCCTCTGACATCTGACTATTTATTATTGACATATACTAGTAAAGTCAAGTTGTATGTTACTGCTCCCTCTGGATTACTGCACAATGTGAAATGTTACAACATACAACTCAATAAACAAGTAGAAACCTTTTCTTTTCAATCTGTTTAACTAATTAATTCAAACATTACGGTCACACTAAAAAAGTTTTAGTCTCGATCCTTGTTTTTAAAGAGTGTTTAGTTATCCACATGTACTCAAACAAAAGACAAACCTTTTTATAATAGAATATGAACGTTCTTTGTTTCAGGTGGAGCTGGTTGAGAACCGAACCCGTCAAATAGATTGGCATTCTGAACTTCTCATTTCCTCCCAAGAAGTCCCAGAGAGCCATGTTCCCATAGCAACATCTATGGCAGCTACTGCAGCATCCATGATGTCGTCGTCGTCATCATCATCAGCAACCATCACTCAAGGCAAAACTGGCCACCATGATAAGAAGCGAGATGAGGTCACCCCAGGCTCAGGTGGTGGAGACAAGGCTGGAGGGAAACGCTCAAGACGACAGAAAAACGGGGAAAGCAGGGAAAGTTACGGGGGTCTGGATACAGCCGAGGACGTCGGAATCGGGGCCTCTCGGGAAAAGAGGGCCAAAACATCTTCTAAGAAGAAGAAAAGGTCAAAGGGAAAGTCTGAGAGAGAAGTGTCACCCCCAGACCTGCCCATTGATCCAGATGAGCCAACGTACTGTCTGTGTGAACAGGTGTCCTACGGCGAGATGATTGGCTGTGATAACGACGAATGTCCCATTGAGTGGTTTCATTTCTCCTGTGTGGGGCTTCATCATAAGCCCAAGGGCAAGTGGTTTTGCCCCAAGTGTAGGGGTGAGAATGAGAAGACCATGGACAAGGCCTTGGAGAGGGCTAAGAAGGAGAGATCTTACAACAGGTAGCTCACTCCGCCTGGCTCAATGAACACTATTACTTAAAACTTGTATTTTGTGTCTTGTCTTCGTTTCCATTTATTGTTAACGGCTGTTTGAAAAGAGTGAGGAGTTATCTTGTAAAAAGTTATTTTTGTAACTGCCACATAGCTGACAAACAAGATTTCTTCCTGGTCAGAATAATTTGTAAAGAATGGACATATTACTGTACAACCTGCATGTTTGTAAGCAGCTGTCCTGCTCTTACATCCCTTTTTGTTTTTGTCAACCCTGAAACATCACCCACTCCAATTATACATGCCTAATTAACAAATAAAACATTTCTAAACAAATATGAATGGTGTGGCTTTAATGGCCTGATACAAGGTTGTGACAGGTTATGCAATTTACTCTATAGTGATCATCATCGCTGAGAGGTCACACAACAGTTTTTGCATTGTTGGGATTGACAGCAGAAAGTACTTTTTTTTTTTTTTGCTTGTGGGAGTATTTTATTTCACTCATATGTCAAACCCCCAAAAAACTTATTGGCATTTCAGCTGTTTTAATACCGATACTTTGACGAGATGAAATAACTGCAGTCCTGTCTATCTTTGCCCTCCAAGATTATTTTCATGTATGGTCAATTTGCCTCCAACTCCAATGTTACATGACACTATTATTTGTGCATTTTATTAGTGGATAGATGGTCACGTTTGTATATAAAACTAGTTTACCTAATGGGCTTTTTGGAATATCAGCTCTACATCAACTAAAACGCAACACAAATTTACTCCTATCAAAGCAAGAAAAGTATGTTTAGGACAAATATTAAATTTTTAGTTACTATAAAGAACTTTACACATAACACTGAATTAGCTCTTTTTTTTATTTACAAGTGCTGAAAAAAATCACAAGGGACAACCAGTGCAAAATCTGTACATATATTCAGTTGCAGGTTCCTTATATACACGAGTACTGAACAAAAACATGAATACACTCTTTCTGTCATGCATGTAAGGAATTCACAGCACAACACAGCAAAGACATGGTGTGAAGATCTCTGATTTAGTTGTAGTCCATAATGCTTCTTCAGGCTGCTCATTCTTCCAGGGAAAAGTAGGGTGATCACACTGGAGCTCAAGACAAACTACCTTGTGAGAACAAACTGACATAACAGATCAGGGGCACAACAGATAAGAACCCATGATTTCATTGATAAACCCTCCAAGATATTTATCATTATTAGTCATGGGGAGTTATTACAGAAGGTTAGAGCACACCAAAGATTTAGGGTAATGGCCCACAAGTCCATACTGACAAAACATCAAGGCAAGATTCAGCACAAATCCCCTGATGGGCTGGAAAAGTGGGGTAGAATATAAAAAATAAATCCCTCTTGGCGGGCAAGAAAAAAAAAAAGTTCTATGAAGGGAAGTTGAAGGTAAAGTGCATAAAAGCTTAAAATCAAAAAAAGGTGAGGAGGGTAAAAATTTAGAGGTTCTCCACTAAAACTTGCAGCACACACAGCGTAACAATGAAGAGAGCAGATGTCAGGATTGCCAGGTCAACTGTCTCTCCAGCTTTGTTCTACGATAGCAGACACACGCTTCTCATACTCCCGCTTGTTCTCCTGGTAGAGCTGAGCCGCCTGACTGTTAGCCGGACTGTTGGGATTTGGTTCATCCAGTAAGGACTGAGGAAAAGAAGATACACTGGTGTCACCAAAATGTATGACTTTGTGAATACAATTTCAAAGATTATGCAGCAAACACCCTTTTTAAAAAAAATATAAATGTGATCCACAGGATAATCGATTTTCAACAGTCAAATTCAGCAAGTTTCTAAACTTCAAAATCTTAATACACCGACATATTTGCTAATCTTTGCATAAAATATAAAATATCCGTTTTGTTACCTACACAATTTAAATATGTGCCTTCACCAGAGAAATGTAGTAAATAATAATTTACTGCTTTACAGTTACAGCTTCTCAATGTTATGGATATAGGTGTCTTTTGACAAAATAAAGTAAAGAAATAAGGTGTACCCACAATTTTAAAATCTCCTATTCAGTGACATTTTCCTACCTGAATGGATGTAAGAATAGAGGACACATCATAAGTAGGACTCCAACGATTCTGTAGGATGTCCAAACATATACTGCCATCTGCATAGACTAAAAAACAAAATAAAAAAACAAAATTATTACTTTCCCATAAATAAAAACTCTACAATATGTCAGAGGATAAGATAATATTCCTACCATTTGGATGAAACATCTTTGACACAAATCGTACTGTGGGGGGTTTATTGGGGTATTCTTCTGTGAACTCTACAATGAGTTTAAAAGTACCTGAGACAAAGACAAAACACAAAGACGTGTATTTAGGTGCCATTAAATGTGACTGTGTGTTTTTGGTGCAGAATGTTTCGGGGTAGAAACAGTGTAGTGGAGCAATGACTTGTCCTAACCTGAATACAACACATCTCTTACCAGGGAAAGTTGTAAATTACTAAATGTTTAAGAGAAAAGAGGAGAAAACAGTTTTATAAAGAATAGTAGTCATAACAATGCATTTCATATTATTTACGTTTATCGGTGCATTGTCAAACTACATTATAGTTACCTTATGCCTTACTACACTAAATAATAAGTCGTGAACAAGGTGAAATACTTACCGTCCTCAAAGGGAGTTCCTTCAGGCCTGTGACATTGGAGGAAAAACAGACTGTCATTCATTTCAACAGTCAGGGTGTGTATTTGGGGGGAAAAAAACATCCATGCACATTATTTGCTGTGAATTAAAGCCTTACCCAAAAATGACTGCATTCCACACCATGATGTTGTTTTCAGATGGGGCACCGCTGACACCAGCTGGAGGATCTTCTTGTAGCCTTCATAACCAAATAACAAAGAAAGTATTTATGGAACAGCTATAATGCACACGTTAAGACAGGAAACTAGATTTCTTCTGCCATTGCTCAGTCAGGTAATCCTCTTTCAACATTCAGCCACAGCCATCATTTAACATTTCAAATGCACATAACTACTTGCCAAAGTGACTGGAGGCAATTACTTCAAGATAAGAGTAAACAGATACAATAAAAACTAATCTGCTTCGTACCTTAGTTATGCCGTTTACACCTTTTAAGAATTTATGAGTAGTATTTTCACACAATAATAATCATCCTTCTGCGTTAAACAAATAAACATATAATAACAATTAAGCAAATATCTCTGTAAAGCAAATCAAGTCAGTGCCGTAAACCCTGTAAATATTGGCATTGTAATTTACCATTATCTACTATGCATCAGCTGCAATATACATCACAGTCATTACTAACTAGTTATTGTCACAGGTAGTTTCAACATGTTTCAACACTTGCTCACTTTGAATTGGTTAGTAGTAGTTTTATTGAAGTTTATTGAAGCTGCTATGTAATGTGGGTATTTATCCTGTTGTTAAGATTAATATTACTCTAAAATTAACAATTTAATTGGTAATAAAGTTAGAGAAATGATGCCTTGCAAGTGTGGTAGTTAGTTGCACAATACTTCTTCTCTTTCATAGTGACCTCAGCTGACTAAATAGGAACACTACTGTTAAAAGGTCAGACTAAAATGTTAATCTTGTACACCGTCTGCAACAAGCAGGAACCACATCTTGCCAAGTCTAAAACTGTCTGTTTCACAATCACGGTTGGTTTTACTCAGCATAAAGAATCAGGGATTATAGAAGCTTGTGAAAAACATACATCATGACCTCAAAACCCACTTCCAGGTTGCATTTATTCCCCAACACTGGCTACCTGGAAAAACCTTCTCAAAACCCATGACATGCAGGACAAAAGCTAATAACTAGGTACAATTAAAGAGCTCTGAAGCTCTCAGGATGGAGACACGTTAGAGGATGACCCTGAAGTAACCATGCCCATTTAGATGGGATATTGACATAAAAAACAACACTTAACCATCATATTTGGATAAAGTGTTGTGCTGCTGTTAAAACCCACAACAGGACAGCCCGAGTATAACCTGAAAATACACTCAGGCCTCGGCCATGAATTTATGTTGTTTTCGTCTGAGATTACAGGATAACAACCTTACACCTACCTACTTTAGTACTGAATGTATTCATTTCAAACTGCTATGTTGGTTAACGACATGCAGTATCTGTGTCTATGATACGGAAACTATACGCTTAAATTCACTAACGCTACGTTGCGTTAATTGTGTTTGATAAACTGTCTAATTAGTCAACATTTAAACACTTTTCAAACTCACATTTAAATGTTACCTCGTAAGATAGAAGCTTTAAAGTGCTCCAGTAAACCAGCCGGCTAACCTGCTAACAGGTAATATCGTGTTAGCCTCTTAACTACAGATGAAAAACGCCATTTTACTGTCATGTTTCGGGTTTGTAAAAGCACGAGATGAACTACACAACGTTTAGACCAATGTTAGATTTGTCTGCTTAAATTATCGAAAAAATAGCTCTATCTTCATAAATTACTGGTTAGCTATACGATGCTAATGTTAGCTGTTTTTGACAAATCAGCGAACGTTATCGGCGTCGACCATCGACTCACCGTTTAAAATCTCTCATAAGTCTCCTTCTAGCCGGAGTTGACATGGCTCAAACTTGTGAAACTAGTATTGGCAATACTGAGATCTTTAAGAGGAACTTGTTTTGTATCAAAACGTTGATGTATTTAATGGTTATCGGACACCATCCCGTATTTAACCCGTTCACATCCGCCTCTCTCCGTTGCTCTCTGATAATCCGGCCTCTCGCTGGCGAGTCCTGGCAGGTTTAAAGGACGATACCACGTCGTCATGAGGGGTGAAAGTACAAGAGCTAAATTACACACACTTGTCTGGATCGAAATATCATCCAGGTTTACGTTGCCGTTGAATTGAAGTTACATATTATACATAGATGTATGACGTGCACTTGCAAAATATACGTATCTATTATTATTTTATTCAACAGCATTTGTTTTTACCCCTCTCCATTCTCCCCATTTTCAGCGGCGGCGGCGTCTGCCAAGGGGCGTCACCACAATGACGTGGTGTTTGTGCAGCGCAGAGACGATGATGATGATAATGATGAAGGTCGGGTCTTTTAACCGGACTGTCCATTTATTAGGGTCAATATCACTATAAAGTGTCTTTGGTGTCCTCATCAGAATCATTCAGTTATTATGAAAAAAAAATAGCAGAATAATTAAACTCTGAGGTCTTATTACAAGTGACCAAACTGCAGTATTCATATCAGTACAATAAGATGTCTCTTAAAATGTAAAATCAAAATTGAATTTACATGGTTTTATTGTCACAACAAGTTATTTGATAAAACAAGTAATTTTGATCATGTATATTCTATTTTCATAGTTCTATTTTCTTTGTATTGATCATTTTGCATGTGTCCCTGAAGTCATTTTGGGCTAAATGTCCCTTTAAGAATCTTGCACCATGTGCTCATTAAATGCAAACATTAGCCAAAAGTGTCCATCCGGTCATTGCCCACCCTGTCAGAAAAACCTTCCATGACAGGGTGGACATGGTTCTTGACTGGAAGGACATTTGCATAGTTTTGTCCACATGCTGATAATGTTACACATATTACAACAGCTATTACAGACATTTTATAACAGTACATGCTATACATAGTAAAATGTATCAGCAAGCCTCATTTGATCAGGCAAACAAAGTTTACTGGGACTCCCAGTGTTTTTTAAAGGGAGCATTTTGTATCTTTTTCAAGGTGTATTTCAGTACATCTAAGGTAGATTAAAAATTACCCATGTAAGTACAGTGAAGAAATACAACTCTGTGCATGTTGGAGGTTCACAAAAGCATGCCAGTCTGCTCACTGGAGTGCTCTACACTACTGGTGAACAAGCGCCACACATCTTCTGCCCCATATCACCCTCCAGAAGACACGACCCTGTGGTCATATGGGCCCACCTCAATACAGTTCTGAAGGTAGTGAGAGAATGACACATTTTTTCAATGACGGGCCTGCAACGCAGTATCGACAAAAGGGAAATTTCTTCTACCTCTCAACAGGACCCTACAAGTACGTCTTCAAAGAAATAACTTATATAGCCTCAATAATTACTTTGAGGCTAGTCATGGCAAGGGGGCACCAGATGGTGCGGTTGGGGCCTTCAAGAGGTCACCTGGGGGACGAGACATGAGACATATATATATATATATATATATATAACACATCAGGGCGCTCACTGTTGCTGAGGCACACAGAGTCAGAGAGGAAAGTTCATGGGATATGAGCTAAAGGCCTTCATTGCTCTAATCTACATTTGTGGTGCACAAGGTGAAAAAGGCCTGGACTTGGCAAGCTTTTGGTCAGTTGAGTAGGGCTGTGCATATTTCAAGGAGACCATGTCCCGAAACAGATTCCAGGAACTTATGATTCCTGCGTTTTGACAAAAAGGAGACCAGACGCACATGTCGGCAGGAGAACAAATTTACCCTAGTATCTGAAGTTTGGGAGAGATTTGTGCAGGTGGAAGGTGCAGTTTCATCCAGTATATCGCTTGATCAATTGGCGAGCAAATACTCAGTGAAAGCACCTACACGACGATAGCCACTGGCAGTGTTTTATAATATTCTTGACCTGGCTGCAATAAATGCTTTGATCCTGTTCAAGAAATGCACCAATGAGATGATGTCACGGAGGAACTTCATAATGCGACTCATAAATGAACGTCACTCTGGACACATGACAGCAAAAGCCAGACAAATGATGATGTGAGAGGCCCTGTTGGAAGGCAGTGCAAAGTGAGAAGAAAATGTAAAAAAAAACCTGTGTTGACTGAGTGATTGTGAACCATGAGTAAAACTTACGTAACAGCAGTGTCTTCAGCTGGCTGGCAGCCATCACAGCATTTTAGAAAGTTCACAATAGTCTGCAATATTATTTTTTTATTAACATCAAGAGTAGGGATCAGCCCACTTCCAAAGAGACAGAAAATCTTAGTATTGGCAGTGGGTTCAATACAGATGCTTACATTCTTAATCAAACTTATAAGCTAAAAAAAAAAAAAACACTTCTTTTTAACACAAACAAAAATCCAGCTCTTAATCAACATTGTTAGCTACAAATATCAGATCTATCCATAACAATGGGCCTGCCCTTTACAACAAAAAGTAATTTAAATGAATAACTGGATAAATCAACGGCTTTAAAGCAAATTAATGCGTTTTTAGGCTTATAGTCTGTTAACTAGATCCTTTGTAGTTTAGGATCCATGATAAAGGAGCATGGTGCTGAAGAGGGCATGGTCATACAACTGTTCTGCTTTCACAGACTTCTGGTGCTCCACCTGGCTGCCTGCAGTGTTGTTCTCAGGTGAATCATTGTAGAGATGTGGGTCGTGGAGGATTCCAGCTGCTGGGTCACGTCCAAATGGAAGTTGTGGTTGATTGTGACCATTTGAGGAAAAATCCCCATTGTGTGTTTCACCCAGCACTGGAAATAAGACAAATAGTTAAAGGGCATATGAATAAGTTTGTGACCATATAGCTTCTATAAATATAACGAGATAGGCAGGCGGGGACAGCAGAAAACACCAGTGGAATGATTTTGTTTTGCAGAAGTATTAAAAAGGGCTCATTATGAGCAGCTTGCTAGAAAACAAAATGTTTAGAAGACATTTTATAGCTGCATTTCAACGGACAGGAAAAAATATGTGTGTGAACCTTTAGGTTACACAAATTACAAAATACACCTTAGAGCCTCATGCAGTTCCACAAGTGTATGACCCCAGATCTTGTTTTAAATAGGTCACATCCTAAACTATGGTTGTTTTGACATACAGTTAGTGCTGCGTGACACAGTGACCTAGTTCTCTTCCAACAGACGTATTTAAGCTGTCAAAAAAAATCAAGTCTTTGAGACGTGTTGATATGCAATAAGCCAAAACACAACACAACACATGTAGTCGAGGTGATTTAAATTGGAGAAGCATAGTCTAGTGAAAATATTTTGATATTTATAACTCTTCCTTTACAATCATCGAAAAATAATTGTACTTTTCTTGCAGGCCAATGAATGTGCCATAAATTCAGGATTTAACAGATACATAAAACACATCAAGAAAACAGACACAGTCCACCATGGTCACATTTATAAAATTTAACATTTAATGATTTTACATAATCAAGTACAAAGCTAAACCTGCTCAGCACTAAGCATTCAACGCTCCATCTTAAATGGCTGTACACTTAATCTTTCTGGCATGTAAAACAAACTAATCAGACACCGCCTGTAACATGAAATATTACTACAAAAAGAGGAAGAAAGAATTTCCCTTACCGTTGTCAATACAAGTTGAAAATATTGTTATTAGGTTATTGTTAAACCATTCAAGCAGCTCAAGAAATAAGGCTTTTTGCAAAGTATAGAAACCCATGCAAAGTTGCTTGAGCTTATTTACAACTACGGATTGTAAAAGGGCTGATTTCATAATAAGAAGGGGTGTTGTTATTATATAACATGTAGATGTGCAAGCCCTGCTAGTTGCTCAAAAATTTAGTCCTTTGCTAACACACACACACACACACACACACACACACACACACACACACACACACACACACACACACAGTAGACCTTCACCATACTTGAGAATCTGTAAAGCACACGACCAAAATGAACACAAAAGTAAGGACTGAATAAACAAATGCCTAGCTGATGGATCAATATGTCTTAGTACATGACATCTACAATCTACAGAAAAGCTGCACAGTGAATTATTTATACTTTAAAAGCTACATTCAAGTTGTGATTTGCTTTGGCATAAGGTCATTCTTAAATATAAAACATCAGCTAACGCGCAGTAGCAGTTTAACATTAGGAGACATATCCTCAGTGTATATCGCAAAAGCTGAGGCACAGACGCTCATCATTTTTAAATAACTGTCCTCATTAATCAAGCATTGTTTAAAATGAAGAATACCTGAGGAATTTCATGTAATTAATTCAGCTGGGGTGGGGGGGGGTCAAATAGCCACGTAGATATTACATTGTAGAACAATGCATAATAATTAAGACTAATTTGTAACAAACATGACAAATGTTATTTTTTTCCATAACGCCAATATGACTTCTAATTGCACTGGTGAGCCAAACGAGGGAATGCCAGTGAGTTTGTGTTATCTACAACTTTTCTGTAAAACTGTGCAAAACAAAAGTCATCCTTTAATTATAAAGCTAAAAAATAAGAATTACACAACAATTATCTCTATAACCGGACAGATGCATTGAATATATAATAAATAAATCTTTCCACTTATATCCATCCGAGTATAATCTGGTTTCATGGAAAGGTAGAAAATACATCTCACACACACTGCTATACATCTTTCAAATGTCGCTTACCACCAAATCAGAACAAATGTATGCCTTTATGCATATAATATGCAAAAAAACATAGTTGGAGGATACCAAAAAGATATACTACACAAATGGGAATATAAGAGTGTGCTACTACACACATACACACACTCTCACACACACACAAACACACACACCCCCTCTACAGATAAGCATAAGAGTTGGTGCAGCGACAGGGGGTCTGCATTGATGCCACATTGATGATATCCAGCTCTTTAGTTGCGGGGCTCGATCTGTGTTGTGCCCCCTGATCCATGAGCCCTGGCCCTTGAGGTGGTGCAAACCCATTCAGCCCAAATGCAAAGGGTCCTGGCCCACCTGAGGTTACAGTCGCTGCCAACTCCATGGTCATGCTTTCCATCTGGGCCTCTCCAGCACCACCCAGTGGCCCATTCCCATTCAGCAATTCTGGTGACATGCCCAAACCTAAAAGTCAATGGATGCATAGACAAAAAAAGCACTGAGTTGTTAAAAAACAAAACAAAAAAACTTTGCTTTCATCCTCAAACAGTATAACAGTCTAAAATGGCAGAAAAGTTGTGCCAAGCTGTCAGGCTTCAGTTGAATCCCTTCTTGTTACAGCATCCATCTTTTTTTCTGTCCCATTTTATCAAAATATATCATCTTTGCATGTTCTCCCCGTGCCTGCGTGTGTTCCCTGTGGTTGTTCCAGCTTCCTCCCACAGACCAAAAACATGCAGGTCAGGTTAACTGGCGAATCTACCATTCACAACCATTCACACTGACACCTACGGGTGTCATTGTGAATGGTTGCCTGTCTCTGCCTGCCTGTCTCTGTGTCAGCCAAGTGATTGACTGGTGACCTGTACAGGGTGCATCCTGCCTCTTGCCCAGTGTCAGCTGACCCTGTAACCGTCTAGAGGATAGGTTGTATAGAAAATGGATGGATGGATCATATTTTTTCCAAGTTTTAGCAATCCCTCAGCTCCTTCTTACTAACACATTGCTAAATCAAATGAATTGCTGATTGTATATAATATATGTAAGTGAGTCACTTACAGTTGATTCCTGATGCTAAAATAAAAGAAGTTGTGTGAAGTAGGGTTGTATAATAATTACATACTAAATTTTTTTTAAATCAACACATTGGGTGCACTATAAATTATGCATTGTATTGTATTATAGGTATAGCCTAGCCTTTTTATGTTAAGTCACATATACACAGAGCCCACATGTTGCAGTGCTGTTTGTGTATTTGCATACGCTGAATCATTTTGACAACAATATCAGCATAGGCAGCAATCTTAGCTAATGATAAATGGTCAAGCTTGAATGATGCTAGTGTTCCTTAAGAAACTAAAATCCAAAACTAAAAAGTATTTGTTTAGTGCCTTACCGTTAGGTCTAGCCTTCTTCACGGGGTTTGCTTCAATGCCATCGAATGACCTCTTTCTGTTGGGCACGCAATTTAAGACACTGCGGCCCTGGATAGTGGGGTGAGCATGGCCCCCTTTTTGGGTCATGCCATTCAGAAAAGCTCCGTTATGGGACTGAGCCATGTTTTGTTGAAAGTTCTGGGCGTTGGAGAGAATCTCAGCGCACTCCTGGAATCCCTGGGCGTGGGCCAGGTCAGCAGCAGTCAGCCCACTGGCATTCCTCACACTGCACAATGGAAAGAGGGAGAGTCAGAAACACTCACTGCATGTTTGATTTACACAAATAAAAAAAACAAAAAACAAGACAAGCTCAAGCACGCACACACGCATACACACACACACACACAGAGACAGACACACACACGCACGCACACACACAAAGATGTATAGAAATAGCCTGTGCTGCTCTACTCTCTCACATCCTCTTCGTCATCTTCATGAGAGATGACGACTGATCCCTTTTGGATCATTTGCATCTGAAAGAATTTAAAACTCGAAACTGTTTTTAAATAATTAGGGAAAAATCACTGCTGCAAAAAGGACATGATAAAGACAACTGAAGGTATGCACCAATTGTTTTTTTTACCTGAAATGATCTGACAGACTGAATTGCATGATGAAGTTATATGATCCATTGAAACCCAAAGGAGATGTATTATTATGTAAAGCTGTCAAGAGATCCGGCTTGCAGAAAAATGTGACATCAAGAAGGACTTCGTGAAGGGTGAAAGGCTGCCATCATCTCACATTTCCACTGGTGATGATGCTCAAGGATTTGTACAGTTCTGCATCAAAATCCCAAGTAATGGTGTTCATCTTCCAAATAATAGATAAGAGCACTTTGAGTGTGTATGATGAGGATGAATGATATATAAAAAAAGGGTTGTGTGTAAGGTAGGAGAGCAAAAATGGAACAAAACTGTATTCCTAAAAAAACAAAAGATAATCGAGCCTAGCAAGATTGTAGAGTTCCTCTGAGACATGTTCAAGATTCAGAGGATAATCATAGACAGAAAGCAAAGATGTTTTTTTCAGGGGAAACTCCACTGAATTAAAGTTAGAAAGGAGAATGAAGGAAGAACAAACTGCAAACTTCAAGCATCACAGTTGTAGAAGTTTCCTCTTGAAAAGGTGGAGCTCTCCAGATGGGATCTTCATCTTGTTTTAAGAAGGAAGAACAAGAGAATAACAACAAGAAGGGAAAAAAAGACTGCACTACGCTGAGAGGCGTTTGTACAAACATTCCCATTTCAATTTAGAGTCTGTGTATTACCTTCAGTTGTGTTAATTATACCTAATTGCAGCAGGAACAGTGATTTTCTCAGTGCCATAATGAATGAGCAAACAGTGTCGTGAATGGGTCATAGATTTGAACTGTCACTTTACATTATTGTATGGAAGTCATTTTATGTAACAGTAAAACCACAAAATATAACTAGTCTCATCAATACAATTCAATACTGTGTGAATTTACCTCTGATCTGTACGTTTTTGCAGCAGTTATTTAGTATATAATATGATATAAAATAGTCAACTATCTCTTGCTGCTGTGTAATTAATATGCAAGAAGACATTGCTGGAAGTCAACATGTGAAAAGGACAGAAAATATCTTACTAACCAACAGATGCCTTTCAGCTAAATAATGAGAACTCTCTCATATTCCCATTGGCCGATTACAAAACAATACTGCACTTGTTCTGTGTCTAAATGTCATTGCAATGCTAAATGAGTTCTCGAGGTAAACAGCCAAGTCTTTGTTAAGGAATTGGGACCTTTGGCCTACATCCAAGCTCATACTCACTATTAGTGTGAAAGAAAAGATTAAAACATCTCAATTTATCAATGCACTAGTTAACAGGTAATGTCCATACTGGGTGCTTTAATAACTACATGATTAGAGACTGTTTTATTATATGCATTTTATTTATCTATTCACTGTTGAGTTGCTAAAATCAAGTCACACTGACTTCCACACAATGAGACACAATGTCAAGTACACGTAACTGTTTGGTCATTCATTTTGTTTAGGGATTGTTCTTTCTCTGCATTTGTATCAAAAACAGTTGTGAAATAAAACATTTCAAGAACTAGTGCACATGAAAACATTTTATCAAGAATTTAAGATTGAAAACAAAAAAATTAAAATCACACAATAACTTGTTGCACATTACCCGTCCCCTTCAAATTAACGCTTCCAGTGGATTAGTCCAAGAAACTGCATTTATACTGAAAATCATTTTGTGTTGAGGTAGATGGATTGGTCTCACTCTAAGGAATAGAAATCTTACTAAATTGCTATTTGCTGCTTTTTTAATCCTCAATTCAACAATTTTGTATTCTTTAAAACCTACATTTCTCCCTTTTTTTTTTAGCTCCCTCAGCAAAGCGTTATAGACTTGATAGGCACTAATTAATGATAACATATAGGCATATACATATTAAGTTAACAAAAAAAAACTGTATTATTTTATCATTTAAGCAATAATCTGGTACTAGTACTGTGTCCACTTTCCCCATGCTAAATGCTACACAAAGTACTGTGATTAAGTCTGCAGCCTCTGGAGCCGCATACATGTGTACTGACCACAATTTAAATCTGTCTCCCCCAGTCAGGCTACCCCTCCATTTTTTAACACTTAAATAATTTAAGGTGGGTGACTTTGAAGTCCACTTGTCCTTTTAGAAAGTAAAGTTCTTAAGTTTAGGGACAACGTGGCTGTTGCAGAAACGCATACAGATTCTGTCTTGTCTAAACTTTTCTTTTTTTTTTTTTTCAGGGTTTAAGGTAGATTTTGACAGAAATGAGGGTTTAAGGTATTGTAGCATAACAAAAGATGTTTTGGAAACTTGTTTTTTGACACACAAAAATAAAAGCTAGACAATCTGAAATAGTACACAAAATGTTAAATGTTTGAGCCATTTCAAATAGCTGATTGGTACACTCAAATTCAGCTTTTAAATTAGTGTTTAAATGTCTCCTTAGTCTCACTGCATTTATTTACTTATCCAACTCTCCAATTAATGTTTTATTCTGCTCTTCAGTTTAACATAAATTTGTTTCTTAACCTTCTTCGAATTTAAATTATTAGATTACTTCCTTGTAACTGAATGATTCCTTTATAATATCTGTCAGTATTCCTTTAGTGAGACCTGACATCTACAATATGTACTGAGCCAACATAATGGATAGCTGGGTAAAATGATTACCGCTGGTTTGGTATGTGAATTTTAAAAAGGAAGCGTTAATTCTTTGTAAATGCCTGGTATGCTTTGCTTTTCCGTCCTAAGCATATATGCATCTTCTCTAACTATCGTCTAACCTTCCAGAGGCAGCCTATTATCATGCTACTGGATGACATGGGACTCACGTGATTAAACCTGTCCATATAAAGGGCTCCTATGGTTAGTTCACAAAATCAAAAACAAAAATCATAAAATAAAAACAAAAACTAGATACAAGAACAATCATGGATAATAAGCAAAGCATGCAGGTCTAAAAAAAACTTTAGTTTTGATTCATTAAAACCTAGCATTAAAACCAATCACCGCAAGAAATACCTCAACAGTTTGCCAGTGTGTAGATAGGAAGCGATAGTGAGAACACTCAATGCCACAACAGTGCGGCTATCCCAGGGAACGGGGCAGACTCAGCAGTGTCTATTCTCCCCCTTTCTAGGATTACTTGAAAAAACCAAGTCATTTCCAATTCAATGGCTGCAAAACATTAAGACGTACGGTTCTGTTTTTGTTAACAGTATAGAAAACTTTTTTTTTTTGTACTTATTGTCACTTTCATAAAGGAAAAGGTGACAAAGATTAGATGTCAAAACAGACTATAATATTGTATAAGGTTAATACTGTGACATACAAAAAATAAACATTTCTTTGTGAAAAGTAAAATACTGGGTACAGTGAAATGACAGTGAATAACCATTGCAACAGGATGATTGTTAGCATTATACAGTTAATAGTTCAGTACATGGTGCTATGCATATCTAACCCATCTCACTCTGCGCTAAGACTCCATCTCTGTGCGACTCTCATCAACGGCAGCCTATAAGCACTGTCCTGCCTTCTGCTAGCTTGCTAATAGACCAGCTTACACCTTTGAGGCTCATGACAAAAAATATAATAAAATGTGATTTGAAATTAGATGTGAGGGAGTTAGATATAAAAAATTATAAATAATCGATTTAAGTTTTTGTTAATGCAATTAGATTACATTAGAGGTGGGCACTAGATTTTAATATTAAGATACTTTCTATGTGTTCTACTTTTTGATGATGCTAAGATAATTTTTGTCTTATTTAGTCAAATGGATTTTAAATGTTTAAATTTTAAACTAGGAAAAAATCTGAAATTAAAGTAGGTACAATATTATGCTGTAACATATTCCAGTAAAATATATTTTACTTAGAACAATGAGCCATGATTTTAATATGAAAATGTATTAGGATTATACAGAGAAACCGTGATAACGGTAGAAAGAGACAGTGGGCAAAACAGACCACTTTTTGAGTAAAGGTGGGAGCATACTCGAAACAAAGTCCTTCGTACGACCACGTCAGAAGGCTAACGTGTTTATAGCTGTTGCAAACGGCCACATTTAAAGAGGAAAAATCCAGCCTGAATGCCCGATTGTCCGTTTTAAAAAAGTTACAGAAGTTAGTGGATGCCGCCCCTCAGTCATGTCAAGAGAAGTATTGGAGTGAGGAGACTTAAGACGTTGTTGGATCATTCCTTTCGACAGGCACTTCCACTAAAGCACAGCGACACCTTAAAGGCTGAGTCAGACCACAATACTGTTCCAGCCATATCCAGCAAAGACACTTCAGATGTAGTACTTGCTGTTCTAATAGAAAGCTCATCTCACCGTGTAATTAGAAAAATAAGCATCAAATGACGATGTGGGCTCTTCCATCTTCTGTCATTCAGGAAACAAGGACAGGTAGTTCAGTACAAGACTACAAGTAAGTAAAGTTCCAGTTGAGCTCAGATACTATTCAGCAGAGCCGACTTTTCATGTAAAAATGTAAAATGCTTGGACATATTTTTATTCACAGACGATAGAAAGTTTAATTCAAGCAGTTAGGGCCCTGGTTTGACAAACCCACAGTCAACCATCTGGTGCTGTTGAGCCAATATTGGTCATTTGTGATCTTTGTGTCTTGCAACACAGTCAGTCGCTATCAGCAGCTGTTAAGCCAACTGAATGTTGAATCAGTGGTGGAGGCAAATGATGAGAAAGCTCTCCGACTTGTTGTTTCGCCAAGTCCAAAGCCAAAGATTGATCCATTTAGTTCAGTTTTTCCTTATTGTTCACCTCCACCTCTTCTTTTTCTCTTCCACAAGCAAAAATATGATGACACGAGTGTAAGGAAAAGCAAAACGAGTTGTGTCCAAGAGCAAATGATATGAAGAAAATATGAGGTGGCGGGTAGCAACACAGGTTTCTATAAATAAGGTAGCATTTAGAGGTAGACTGATAAATGGCCGATAAGACGATATATCGACCGATATTAACTTATTACTGATATATTGACATCAGTGTAAATGCCGAACAGGATCCATATTTTGTTTATGTATTAAATAATTACTGTGGCCGATACATCACTATTAGATTTTTGAGATTCTTAAATATCAATATCACGATCTGCCTCAAAACTCCAGTGCCCGACAGGTTACAGCAGCATCGGTGTTAAAGGTTACAGTCTGAGGCGCTGATTCCAATTTGAAAACATGCCCATTAATGTTGACATGAGTGTCTTATGTAAGTTTAATCCAGTTAATACACTGGAATGTACTTTCTCAGTATTAGCCAAAACACGCTCCAGTATGTTTGTCATTGAGCCTTAGCACCTTTGTAACTTACAGCGCAGTGCCAGTTATTACAGTGCAGTGAGTGAGTTTCACTGTGGACAGCAGCGCAGAGGAACGTCTTCGATGTGTAACAGCAGGGAGTTTAAAGCTGTCTTCAAAGATCAATTGAAAGAAACCCCCACACAGGAAAGTCCAGTCACATGACAGAAATCTTGAAAGACAGATTGAAAGCAAGACGGTATCCAGTTAAATGTTCCACGAACAAGGAAACTCATCCAATCGGATGCAGGTTTGAATGTGGAATCAAGAAAAGACTCATCCTGGAATGATGAGGAAAGAAAAAATATTTAAATGTGAAATATTTATATAGCTGAATTGAATTTTCTTGGGAAACACAATCCTTTCTTTAGGTGATAATATGAAAATATAATTATCAAAGATGAAGGCCAATCAGCAGTCATCAGAAAGGGTAAAAGCATGAATTCCTTATGACATTCATTTAGTTCTGTAATAAACTATATTTATAACATAATGAGAGAAAATAATGTAAGATTTAAATTTTAAGAATGTTTTGCAATATTTGCATGTCAGCTAAACTGTTACTATCATGGCATTGGGTTACTGACATTTATTTGTTGTGAAAAATTCAAAACCATAGTTCATACCTGATTATCTTTGATTTGAGCCTGCATTTATAGTGATAATTTGAATATAGCAATTCGTACATTGAAATTACTTTAATACCTTTCCTAATAAAAGCAAAATTATGCACTTTTTTTACATTTGACATATCAAAGCCAAAGAAGCCACACAACATATTGTGTTATGTCACTAACAATACAGCAGAGTGACTTTCTTTGCATATCACAATATAGTTCCATTTGTTGTCTTATATGTGTGGTTTATTTATCAACTCCTAAATACGCTTTGAGACATCTCTAAGTAAAAAACATTTTGGTAACAGAGACACCAACTTAATTATGAAATTAGTCTAAAGTTATTTTGTCATGAGCCTCATTCCCACCTCGTGTGCCCTAGTTACCCTCCCAGTTGTGCCCCACTACATTTCTGGGTCAAGAGTTTATAAAAAAATAACCTAATAATCAACTAGAATAAACATAATATCTGTGATCTGCAGGGAGGGAAAAAACATCACATAATTTTCATCACTTATACATATTACTTATTAGCTGATAACCAAATGCACATTACATGACGTCAAAAGAAAATGAAGCATTGATTAAACATGTCTGCACAAAGGCATTGGATTTAATTTCCTGAAACAGCCAAAACAACCAGGGGTTTCATATGACATGGAAAACAAGAGTAAAAGCAAATCACCTTTGTTTACAGTCTGACTATTAAAAATCAATGTCATCTTTCAGAATCAAACTGTAACACATAAAAGACAGACTTTTGCGATTCTTTTATTTTTAATCTAATAAAAAAATATACAAGGAAGATATACATTTGCTTTTCTTCAACCCTTAACATGGTAATACTAACACTGTTTGCTTTCCTTGTAGAAACTTATGAGTTAGGTGAACAAATCTAATGTTGTCAATACAAATGCTTCTTCCTCACTCTAACAAGTGCCTAAGAAAAGAGAACTTGAATATAATATTTTTAGTATGGCATGTACAAGTAACTTTGTTCAATGACAAATGAGTCTTTTTTTTTTTTTTTTTTTTAGATCCCATCATGACTATTTTAGTGATGACAGTATAGATAAATATAGAAGCTCCCTGGTTGTTTTGGGTATCTGGACATCAACTGTATCAAAACAATACAGGCATACAGCTTGTTGCAAAATATGAAACTGCAAGTAAAATATTAGTAGTGTAGATAAGGAAGGAAAATTGGTGAAATGTGACTTTTAATGTCTTAATATTTCTGCATTCTTACTTTAACATGAAACAGATTTTTGAAAGTATGATTAATTATGGTTATGAGTTATGTTTACACGTGTGAATAAAACATGATTCTGGCAGCAAGTAAATTAAGTGCTGAGATCTTTGAGTTGACTAAATTATATGACCTTTGGGAAACAATAACTAAAAAATATATATAATTTTAATTATTGAAATTATTTATTTATTTTTTTTATCCTTCAGTTCTTGGATTATTTTTTAAGAAACAGGAAAAATGGTCTCTTGTGTTCATGCTTCAGGTGCACCAACAGTAACAGAGCACTGAGGTAGATTACTTATCCACTTCCTGAAATATCACCAGGAAACAGGCTGACCTGGGCTAGTTAAATTCATAATGTAACATGCATTATCCTGCGATAATTTCTTTTATCTTATATTCTTTAGGTCTTTTTTCTGGAGCAGGTGACACCTGAAAAAAGGCAGCACTGACAGCAGCTAAAAATAGTCTTGTCAAAACTAGGAAAACTGATTTTGTAGGTCTCTCCTGTAATGTCAAGAAAGGATTATTTATGATCTATGCATTTTCATTCTATGCAACACAGCCATAGCCTTTTTATACTTGCAGTAAGAGGGCTTCAAAAAAAGGCAATGTGCATTTAGTCATCCAGTCAAATTGTGTATATGACACTTACCAAAACAAATGTTAAAGAAAACCACACTCTAGATTTAACAAAGATCATGCAATATGGCCTACGAGGCTAAAAACAGTTTATCAGTCTTTACATTAAGCTGTCCTTGTGTCTGTGTAATAACTGTGCACGATTTACAGATCTACTATTCAAGATGAAAGGCAGCGTGATGAGTTAATGTGTTACTTTTATTAACGTGTAGCTCTCCCTCAAATCACACGGGTAATAAAAGTGTTAATGAAAGTTACTTATAAACTCATGAACCTAATATGTTTTAGCTAATATTATTACACACAAAAGGACAACTTAATGAAAATTGTTGGAATGATAAACAACAATTTCAAGGATTAACAAAATGTGTCACATTTTCAAAGGAGCGCCACCAAATCTATTAATATTTAACATCTCATAACCAAACTGTTCTGAGAGCACGTTAGAGAGTTTTAAGAAGCGCTCCACATTTATATTGTAACAATACTTTAGCATTCTGCCAGAAAGCTAGCTATCTAAAAATCAATTAATGACCTCCTTGTAATTTAATTACTCAAAAGATGCTGGAGGTGTAAATGTACAATTCTCGGCCACACAACCATCAACACCTGAATGAACACATAACAGAGCCAAAGTGCAGTTTTATTTATTGTATGGATCTTTAAAAGACCAATTCTCCACTTAGTTTGATCTTCTGTGTGCTCAAACTTACAGTGGTATTAAGTATTTAGCCTAAAGTGATTATGGATAAAGTTACCAGCTAATATGTTATGGCTATAGTATAAAAAAATGTAATGCTCTAAACCATACAAATTCTTACACTTGCATGTTTCACAAATGAATGTTCAAACCCTTACTGCATTCGCAGATCGTCTGACTTATTTATCTGTGTAAATCTTGCATTTAAATTTCATCACTGCTCTGCTTTGATTTTGGTGGCGATCCCTTGGAAAGGTGTAACTGAGATGTTGGATAGAACAGAAGAGAAATGACCACACAGGAATGATCACAGGACTTACTCAGCTTTTGCTCCCTGAATCAAGAGAGCGTTGATACACTCCAGACTGCCCGCACGAGCAGCCTTGTGGATGGGTGTCTCACCCACATAGTCCTGAGAGATGACAAAAGACTGACTGCAGTTACACACAGAAAAGCATGACTGTAATCTGCACAAGAACTGAATGAACCTAAACACTCAGCAGTTTCAGATACCAAATATGTGTGTTGTGTTTTTATCAAATATACTTTTATTTGCCTCTGTTTACATTTTCAGGTTAGACAATGGACCCCAGGAATGAGAA
This sequence comes from Pampus argenteus, assembly GCA_036937835.1. Classification (NCBI taxonomy): domain Eukaryota; kingdom Metazoa; phylum Chordata; class Actinopteri; order Scombriformes; family Stromateidae; genus Pampus; species Pampus argenteus. The sequence continues at coordinate 13,192,113 of CM072872.1, read as the reverse complement.
TATAGCATAACTCTGCAGGGCTTGACCTTTTCACCCAGACATCACACACTAATCTACAGAAGGTTGTTTCTAACCACCTGCATTATTCTACTTTCTAACAACAGCCAGGTCAAATTATTATGAATCCAAGGAAGAGAAGGTCATAAATTGATAACTTCCTAGCCATCAAGGTTTGTGTGCTGAGTAAATTAAATGCCTGTTAATAGAAAATAAGAAAGTGTTTCACGATGACAACATGTTATGTCATCATGACCTACTAATCTGATTTCTCTAAGCAGTGCAGTGGAGCATATAATATAGCCCCGGTGCCTGAGTCTGTTCATGAAAATACATGAAGGGGAAAACATGGGCGGAGCAAAATACAGAACAGTCTGAGAGCGACTCTAAGAAAACATGATAAGATATACAAACATAATCTGAATATAGGTCAAGTAAGTAGGAATAGTATACTGCATGGATCTTGACCCCAAGTTAGAGTGATCCTTCTTGATGGGATCAGTCTGAGCTCAACCTCTTACACTGCTCTGCTCTTTTCACTCACACATTCATACATCTGTCCTTTCAAATTTGGAAGTTTTTTTTGTTTTGTTTTTATGGGATATTGATTTTTATGTTGTATTGTACCTGTAGTATATTCTCTTCCACTGTCCCTATGTAAAATACTGGTTTCCTTGTGTCATTGTCAGTATGGGAACGATTATGTTTACATGCAGTTCTGCACGAAATGTCAACAAGGCAAATTCCTTTAAACTTACTTGACAAGTTGGGCCATTTCCAAAGTGCTAAACTTGAACTGTTTCATTCTCTGGTGTACGCAGTGTGTATGCTTGTGCTGAGTGTACATGTCATGATGTCACACCTGTCTGTTAATATCTGCACCAGCTTGAAGTAGCCATAACAAGCACTCAGGGTGGCCTCCAAATGCAGCAATGTGAGTGGGCGTTTGTGCAAACCTGGAGGTTACAGCATTCACACCACAGCCCACCTGAACCAGACGCATCACACACTCCAGCTGCAGAGAGACACAAGGGCATAAAAATGACATGTGCAGTGATTCATTCATTCATTGCTTTCAGTGAACACAGGGCAGGTTTGAACAAGTGCAATAAAGTTACAGTGGCAGGTATGAGGCAGAAATGCAACTGTTGTGTGGACTGACTCAGCCTGACACTTATAGCTGTTGCTTTGGGCAAGCATCCAACTCCTGTGGGAACAGTAGGCCTGCTTTCACAAAGTGTAGTTATTGGGAAACACTTTAGCCGTGTGTGTGTGTGTGTTTATAAGACGTGAATAGTCGTGTGTTTATAAGAAGTGAATACAGTCATTAACGTTACAAGTTGACTTGAAAATTGCTTTCATTGCAACCACTCGTTTTCAACAGATATATAAAAATAAATATACGAAAAAAACAAACATATGGGCATCAGTTTTTGACTAGATTTAACATATTTATTATATAAATGCCAGTAAGTTAATTTAACTGACTTTTATTAAGCTAGCTAACGTTGGTTAACGGTTACATTTTCTTTGTCATTTTCTCGTCTGCGGGCCGTTAATGTTTTTTTCCCGCTCACCGAAATGTATTTGCAAACAAAACCTCACTCTTGACCAACCTAAAAAAAAAATGTGATAGACACAATTAATAATTAAGATTTAAAAAAAACTCGTTAGCAACAGTATCACTTGAACGTCCATTGTTCGCCTCCAGTTAACGATGGCTGCTCTTTTACACATCAGCTAACAAACATGAGGAAATGGCCGAAACGAGATTCACGTCGCAGCGTCATTCTTCAGTTTTTTAATAAACATAACAGGAACAGAGAAACATGGCCCGTCAAACAATTCAGCTTATAGAGCTACCTTTCCGAAATGAGCGGCCCAATGTATGGGTGTCCAGCCGTAGAAGGTGTCCTCCACCGTGAGGTCAGCCGGGTTTGAGGTGCACTGAAGGAGGGAGCACAAGGCACCGACATCTCCATCCCTGCACGCCCGGTGCAGAGGAAAACGGGAGTTTAAGACCTCCTCACTCGAGAATCCAGACTCAACTCCAACAGACATTGTAGAAGGGTAGATTACAAATAGGATCAATATCCAACTAACTACTGTAGAACAGACAGTAAATTAACGACCTATTGTCTGTGAGAGGACACACGCCGGCCTGCCTGCTGTGTCTTTCTGCCTGACAACACAAACGCGCCGGAGTGAAACATGAGAAACGCGGAGTGAGCGAGCAGCAAACTGCGGACTGGATCTCACTACTGACCGCTCTTCTTTGTTGCCGCCACCTCCTGGACCTTTTTTGCATGAGTACATACAGTAGTAACACATACTCATATAACTATACTACTATCTAACTACTATCTTGCAGATGTAGCGTGCATTTCAACGACTCTCTCTCAGCACTACTGCTATATATTTACAAGGCCATTTGCACAGCTCTACTACAAATACTTTCAGATGCAGCCTATGCTCTTTCATATAGTAGTATTGTGCCTGCACAATGTGTAATGACAATATAAGTTGAATTGAATTAAAGTACTGTAATGTTTATAATGTGTATAGACTGTCTAAAGTAAACTGTATGCGTGTTGCCATGTGAATACATTATTATGTTGTCATGAAATACCAGTTCATTTTTTCCACAGAATAACTTACACAGGCATTATAACTCCTAATCTTCAAAATTTGTTTAACTTTAGCATGTTTTTATTTTGACAAAAATTTCACAAAATATAATTAAGAAATATTTCAGATCTCACAGTTTCACTAAACGAAAATTGTTCATATGAAAAGCTTTAATCTACAAAATTATGAGGTGAGTGATATAGGATTACAATACGCAAAGGTCAGCTGTGTTTCCTCTTCGTGTTGCTACAATAAACACAGCTGAAGCTCGTCAAGGGTTTGATAACAAGTCGATAATTGGAATCAGGTGTGTTAGAGTAGGGACATACCTATAAAACAGGAGCAGGGTTGGTGAACACTGGTTAAGACAGACTGGTTGTTGACACCATTAGACAGAACAGGTAATGAGCCTGTAGGCTGGCAAACAGAGAGCAGAGCAGAGCAGGGCTGACCAGGCAGATTCGAGGCAGATGTGGAGGGGAGAGCACCGGAAAGATAGGCTGGGAAACAGAGCAGAGCCGATGAGGTTGACACAGGCCAGGTGTGAAGGGAAAAGCAGGCTGGGAAAAAGGACAGGAACACAAGAGCGAAAAACACATTACAGAAAAACTAAAATCCCAGAACACAGAAACTGACATACACAAAACTACCACAGAGTACACATGAATACAACTTGAATGAACACAGTCCAGTTTTCACATAACGGGGTTTTTTTTTTTCACAAAAAAGACTGAGGGTCTCTGGCAGACAAAGTGGTACACAGATGGGGCAATGAAACATTATCTAAATGAAATTAAGTTGTTGGGAGGCATCATATTATCATATAGAATAAAATAAAATGAAACTCACCATGTAATTTGGAGCATCATAAGTCCAGCTCCAATCTCACAAATGTTGACTTGCCACTGAAACAAGAGACTTTAGCAACAGTACAGATGGAGCTAGTCAGCAAGACTATGGTTTAGTAACTTAATCCAATAAAAAAACCTAAATAAATCTCAGGCTTCACAACCTCTAAAAAGTATTCAATTAAAACAATCCTAGAACTGCCAGGAGTTGGTGGCCTACCCTGTCTTCTTGCTGTTCCAACTTTAACCAAGCCCTGATCAACCAAACCTGAAACTTGCGAGGTTTGAGTACTTTTGATCCAGTGATTCCCTCCCAGTCATGTAAAGAATGATCACCACAACAGACAAGAAATGCCAGAAAAGTATCATATACCAGCAACAGGTCTCGGAGAACATTCACCACCATCACTTTAATGCGGTTGAAACAATTAATCAGAATCGCTATTGCTCTCCAATTTAGGGCCAAAGTCACTATCATCAGCTTCAAGTTGCTCCAATACTTGTCTTACCAGGAACTTTCTCTGTTGTTTCCCTGTCCTGAAAAGGGAGTGGTCATACTCCCTGAAAAGGTACAGGTATTTATTAGTCTCTGGCCCTGTACTACCAGCAATATATGGTAGTACAGGGCATGTTTATGGCATGCCAGAAGATTTGGCGTGAGCGGGAACAGCTTCTGTCTGCTTTGGATGTGTTATGGCACATTTCTGTGTAGCCAATACATTGCACAAAGAGCTGCAATTTCTACCCAGAAGAGAAGCATTCTTCATTTTAAAAGTTGTACATATTAAAATATTAAAAATGTAAACTTAGTAAAGAGTGATTGTAAAATCTGATTTTCTGTCATTGCCTCATTAAAATACCCAATAAGGTTGCAGTTTTCAGGAAGGTTAATAGTATTGTTAAAATTGCCTAACTGTAACTGTGTGGTGGCTAATAAACGAGCTAGCTGGTAGCAAATGTGATTCTTGTCAAATAGACAAACCCAGTCCATTCAATTTAACTACAATATCAATGTTATAATATAACACCCAGAACTTAACAGAAGTGAACAGAAATAGAAGCTTTCCGCAGATAGCTAACATAGCTAGCATTGCTCATTCATTTCTCCGCTCCACAAGGATTATTTCATTTAGATATTTTGATGAAATAAACAGGATGTTTTATTTTGTGTCTACCTAGCTGACACAGAACGTTGTATTAACATTGGTCTTTGCTTGGATATGTGTTGCAACGTTAGCCAACTAAAAGATAACGTAGAGAGTACATAGGGTTCACTCTGGCTCATATCAGTTCAATATTCATCCACTAGGTGTCTCTATGCAGAGGCCAGAAGTGGCACTTCGGGATTTTGAAGTTAAATTTGACAAATTTGTTTTATGTTTGTTCATTTTGGGTAGCAGCAATTAACACCTGCCAAATTAATAACTACCTTTTCTCATGATAACCAGGCCAGGATCTCATTACGAAAAAACTAGATCCTGGCCTGGTAATTATGGGATAGTTTTCTCGTATTTCTCGTAATTGTGAGATAGTAATAAAAATTAATACATAGTATAGATAATAATAAAAGTCATAATTGCATTGGTGAATGAAATATGCTTTCATAATGTTCTGCCACCAGGAGGCAGACGAACTTCATAAACAAACTGGTAGACACAGCAGTATTACTATTACCACTTAACAGTTTTGTGGTGAAGTATACTTTCCGTCCACTGGAGGGAGAGTTTGACCACAGTTAGTCACCATCGCTGCATGATGTGTAGATGACCCTCTTAGACGTGAGCCAATTATGGTTTAATACCTTTTAATAATTTAAATCAGACAAGGAGCAGACTGAGATTGTTTTCCTGGTTGTATTCAGCATCAGTAGATTTAATTCGTATACTTCAGTTGACAGACAGAATACAAATGAGGATTAGTAGTAGTATAACTTGACACAGTTGTAGTATGTTTTATTCTTCTTTATAAAAACTCATGTCCTGTTTTGTTCCTCTAGAGCTCCACTCATCCATCCATTTCACTCATCCAGTGGAAGGTCACACACTGTGTGTTTTCTGTTAATAGAAAAGCGTTGGAATGAAAAGAATGTTAATGAACCTCTGTGAGGTGCGTTATCCTGATACCACAGTGATGAACCACTCCACTGGCCAACCTTTTAGCGTGTTCTGGGGGGCGTTCATTACCAAAAAGTCAACCACCTCATCTCTCTCTAACAAGACACAAGTGCAATATTTATGGATTTGGGAAATGAACTAGAAAACAAAAAAATATAAAATCTTCCTGTGGCATCGAAAATGTTAGAAAGGGTTAAACTCATCAGTTTCAGTCTTGATTCAGGGAATGATATTCTCCAAATCTGCCTTTGTTGACTTGACTGAATTAGACTCAATGTGGACAATAAGTTACAGCATTTGACACATTAAACAACTTCATATGCAGTAACTTAGTTACTTATTTACTGTGTGTTAATGTAATATTTAAAATGCTATACATAAAGTGCTACTAACCAGAAGTTTCATATCACAACTTTTACAGCCTTTATTTGAGTAGATAATGTAGCAAAGGCACAGCAGCCTGTGTTGCTGTCATGGACATGATCAAGGAAGGACTTATATGTTGTTGTAACTTTGAATATTTTCATCCTGTCTCATGTTTCAGTTCCTCAAAATGCTTTATTCATTTTGCATTTTACTACAAAATAAGCATTTATGTTCATATGTTTGATGTATATTTTTGCAAAGATATTATTTATTACCTCTTTGATAAACTTCTCTGAAATGGACTATGCCTTTAGCCTATTGCATGCTGGGATAGCACATAATAGTTTAGAGAATAGATGAATGGATGGTTGTTATTAAACCAAATTTATGATGCAGCTGTCGGCTGGCTGCTCTTTTGCAACCAGCCCTTTTATGTTTATGTGCCTCCGTATGTAGACTTTAGCTGTCTACATCTGCTGTCTGGCTCTGGGCACTTTAAAACAAAGTGGAAAACACCCAGTATGAGGCTTAATTTATAATGCTACTGCAAACAGCTGATGCATTTTCTAACTTGCAAACAAGTTAGAAAATGCATCAATGACAAATCAGACAAATAACTTTCATATATTCATATATTATATGAATATCTATTCAAATATTTATATTGTAATATTCAAATCACTTTCAATATAAACTTAAAAACTTTCTCTGTTGTCACGAAAACACTAAGGAAGTATTAATAATACTGTGTATGACATTGTTTGAAATTAGTACATTTTCACTTTTGAATGTGTGTGCCATATACGCTCTATTAAATGAAAGTGAAATGTCTGTATGAGCTCTACATAACAATAGCATGTATGTAGCAGAATTTCATGCTTAAAGAATCTCATTGACAAGAAGGAATTTTGGCAGCCTGAGACAAATATTAAAAAGTGGCTGAATTATATTTAGTTATGTTGAGCATTAGGTCATGCTAATGAGCTATTGTTCTGTCTCTTCATGCATCACTCTGATGTGAATTTATGGACCTGCTGCCAGCTCCTGCCTTGATCTCTGTCACTGACCTTGACTACACATCTACGCAGGAATGACTGCTGATAGCTTATCAGCCTGGGTCGATATCCCACCTGACTACTGTCTGTTTGCTCAGATCAGACAGACTGACCCAAGTCTTCAAGCTCACTTCGGTTCACTTACTCCTTTCTCCACATCGATACTCACCGCCCAGCTGAGGTGAGGGAAACTCTGCCTCTGCTTTGACAAAACCAGATTAGACTATTTGACAAATTAAATGACTGACGTGTGGGTGTCCTTTTTGCCAGATGAGCGGTAGAGCATATCCCATTTGTCATGCATACAGAAATGGTCTTCCTGGTTTCTATATATTTCTTCACCAGTGTTGCAGGAGTACAAAGGATTGTTTGCTGACGTATTGCCTCTGAGTCAACGCCAGACAGATGAAAGAGGAATGACGCAAAGGTGTCAGGTATCAATTTGGTAAACAGCAGGAGGACTAGTGGGATATGGATGTTGGGTTGCGCACACACAAAAGCACACGCATACTTCTTTCTCAACCCCAAAGCGATGTACTCTTAATTAGTTCGTCATCTGCTGCGTGTTCCTACATTTGTCATCATTGGCTGATAATTTTCTAGATTTTTTTAATATTATGACTTCTGCTCTTACAAGATTGGACAGAATATAGCATTTGATTAAGAATATATAAATAAAAACAAACAAAAAAAAACAATAATACACATATAAAATCATGTCTTCTTATGGGATACCAATGGGGCAAGTTGAAGAAAACTAACTGAATGTTTTCTGGTCATAACCCATGCTGATGACACAAACAATGTCACCTTTCATAAGAGATAAAAGAAATATATGAAATATATTATAAACTGACATATAAACTGGAAATATAGACAAATACATTTGACAAAGAGACCCATCTATTGTAAACATTAATTTGTGCATATGTAAATTTAATTAATATTGTGTGTGTAGCTATGTAGCCACAGTTAAAGCTGTCCTCTTACTATAGTAATGTGTTCAATGTGCTGCAACAAGCTCTTTCATTTCCCAATTATTTCCCTCTTCCTGCCTTTCTTAATCTGGGTCAAAGGTAAAAATCCTTCCCCTAAGACTCCAGCTTCCTCTTGGTATAAATCTTTTCCCACACTCAGGCTGACGAGTGAAGTTCGTGCCAGCATTATGAACTCCTCTTATGTTATGTGTGAATGGGACGATGAGTTAAATAATTTTAAACACATATTAGGCTACTTACACCAGTGCTGTCAGAGTAAGTTTGAACCCTGTCAGCAGACTTCTGTTTGGTTGACTGTTTCCTCTCGGGATGAGAGTTCATCCATACCAAGTACTCTGTAATGTGAGAAGAGCTTTTTGCAACCAATCATTTTAGTCTCTTCACAAGAGAAACAACCAAATGTACAGAAATCAGCGTTGCATTAACATCAATTTTACTTTTTTGTTTATAACGTAATCTGTAATTAATACATTCTTAGTCTGAAATCAAATAAGAGAATGGCTGAATAAATGCTGTGCTGACTGGAGTGAGAGAGTCTTTATACTTTTTTATAAATTTTCACGGTTGAAGAGTTGGGGCAGCATGACGTGAAAAAAAAAGAGAAAGCTATTAGGGTCAACAGTGATGTAACGTAGATGATGGTCTGACCTTATATGTAGGGCTGGAAATGACTGGCTGACAGATTTATAGTGTGAAGATTTTTCTGGTTTGCTCATCATCTAAAGCTACTAAACCTTCTAGAAAAACATTCTGTTAAATTTTCTGTGGAATAAGTGCTTCATAGTGTTGACTACATTTAGCAAAACAATATGTGAATTATTACAGACTTGATTGATATTCCTTGTCTTTTTTACCCATGTGGATTTGGGGATGTTTGGTAACTGTAATGGTGTTCATTCAAAACTAAAAGTAATTTGAAAAAACATGGGAGCCGACTGAGAATTGTCTTACATGTAAAGGTGTATGGTCGGTAAAAGAGTTCACACGTAGCAGAATATATCAGTATCATCAGCATAAAAATTAAAATTACCATCTAACCGAAATTATTTACATAATTAGTGAATAAAAATTGACCTAATCCAGAGCCTTGTGGTACACCATTATAGATTGATACAATATCAGAACATTAAACATAATATCTAATGCACTGAGACTAGTAAGGTACTTAGCGGCCGCTAAGTGTCCTGAGTTAAGTAGTCTAATTTTGTGTGTCAAAAATATTTTTGTTCATTTATGGTCTTTACATTAAAACTGCAGTAATGTGTTTTTTTCTTTATCAGCCATTACATGTCATGTGTTTAAATTACTCTTTTGTAATTGTATTTAATTAAATTTTTATTTGATTTAATTATTTAATTGTCTTTAACTGTGAAATAAGCATTGATAGCAATAATGTTGCAATAACGTTATACAACTCTTGGGCATGTTAGGAGAAGTCAGCAACTACAGTACATGGGAGAATAGAAAATATGCCATCAAATATAATGAAGGAATCTTGTAACTTCACAAAATAAAGTGTACATACACATGAAGCTTCATCCTCCATCGCCCTGTAGCAAATCTGTGGGTGTTCATCTGTGTGTGTTAGATATCATATCGCAGCGCTGCACACTCCCAGAGCATTAGAGGGACTCTTCTTACTGACAGTAAATCCCCCCCAACCCCCCAACACACACACTCACACAGTGGATTGAGATATATGTACTGTGCCATATGTGGTTTTGTGTGATTCATTCTGTCACTGCAGAGAGGAAGTATGCTATATTACCACACACATTGTTATACCATCTGTTGTTTATAGTATTCATCATGCTGCTTTGTGCTTTGTCTCGTTTGTTTGCCTGCAAACTGACCTTTCTCAATGCATTCTTCTTAAACCACATTATTAATTTTTTCTGCATGACACAAATCTTTCTTCACAATAGATTGTTGAGCACTTTGGGACAACAGCATATGTTCATGAGATTCCAAAACATCAGGCAGTTCCCCCTAAAAACACAAGACTGCTGAGATATACCTGTAACAGGAGGTCATTAGTCATTTATGCACTCGATGAGGTTCCCTCCCGGGAGAAACAAAGCGGTCATCAGGCCTTGCAGTGATGCAGATTTTCTGGGCACGTTGAGAGAGAAGGACTGGGTGCAGCTTTTGAGGTGACATCACCAGCTGACGCCAGCACAGCACGCAGATTATGATTAACAGCCCCCCCAGCACCCCACCCTTTTTATGTCTGTATGTGTGTTGTTTTCTCTTTCAGTTTTAATTTAATGATCTTTATTTGCATTCATGCACACTATCTTTCTCTGATTCACTACCCGTTTTTCTTATATTTAAATGCACATTTATTTACATTTTATAAATCCAACAGTCAAGACAGGAAATTATGCTCAACTATACAGTTATTATTAATCAGGTTCCAGTTGAGCCAAAATAGCCTAATGTTTTTATATAATGTTTCATATATTAGTGAGAGGTGTCTTACCTACTGCTTAATGTGAACTGATGTTTCAAATGACACACTCAGTATGATACAAGTGATGTATGAACTAAAATGAGAGAGCTGATGAAAGGCCAGAAATGACAGAAATGACAGGTGCAGTGAATGTTAGCACAATAGTGTCATTGAGGGCCATATGACAAACAACAAGGAAATGCACAACTGGAAGTAACAAACAAAACATTTCCATGTAAGTATATTTTCTGTATGTATTACGCCATTTGAGTGTTGTCAATGTAAAAGCTCTTTCTTGACTATTACATGCTCAGTGTGGAGACAACTGAGACCTTGTGTGAAATATGGAAGAGGCTACAATGAGTCAATGAATGTAAATCAGTGAATTGTGAATTGATCCTCCTAACAAGTATGGTTCTTGTAGCCACAGCCTGACGTCACTTGTTCATATGTGCCAAACCACTACGAACTGCAAAACAGGGAGTTCACATGACTGGTGGAGACAGCTGAAGCTGGCTAGTTATACTGTAAAGGAGGGTTAACAATGGAGAAGAACAAAAAAAAAGGTTTATCAAAAAAAAAAAAAAAAATTAAAATGTGATGTGTTTTTGAAATAATTTCATCATAACAATCAATGGGCTTGGGGTACATGGTAGGAAAGTCAGAAAGTATTCAAAGAAAGCATTGTCGGTTTTGTTTTGTTCTCTAATTTCCCAGTTTTTGGGATTAATAAAGTATAAAGTATATCTATCTATCATGGAATTTATTTATAATAATTAATATTACTTGCCTTGAAAGACATCATGTCAATTTGCAGCTAATGTGCTCTAACCATTGTGTGACTAGACTGCCTTAACCCCCATGTTAAGGCAAAAAGTACTCATATAGCTACAACTGTGTGTTTATGCTGTGACAGACTACTGTCATGCTGCATGCAGGGAGTTTGACCTAGTTAGGAAACAGCTTTTGGTTGGCCTTTTGAGGACACACATACACACAAACAAATGCCTACGCACATGTCAATGAGTCAACAACCAACCAACACAATGCACTGTGTGTTCTCTCCTCTTGCATTATTCTATATTATCATCAGAGAGCAGCAGGGAGACAATTGTAAGGACTGAATTATGAAGCACAACTGATTGCTTTAGTTATTTTTAACCCTCAACAGCTCCAGTGAATTCTGTTTTGTGTTTTTTTCATGTCAAATTCCCACAGAAGTAAGAGTGAGAAGTCGCAAATCCTAAACAGTAGACATCACTCCACATGCTCCATTAATTAAAACACCATTTATGAGTCTGCAGCCAAGTGATTTCACACCCTCATCCACACTTATGTTTCCTGCAAGAAACATGCAGGCTAAAGCCACCATAATCCTGTCTTAAACATGACATGACACCTGTTATAATTGCTCAGCCCTGTGCACTAAATGCCAAGGAGAATTATAGCAGATGTCATGTCATGGATTATAGAAGCTTTATGTATGTATGTTTATAAATGTTTTTCCTGTCACCTCCATGTAAATGCCATGGGTAACCCCTTTAATCTCATTTGTGGGTCTGTGTGTTGCATGTCCGCATTATGGAGCAAATCAGTGTGTCCTCAAAAGCAAACATATGGCTTCTTACAGTGTTTTTCTTTCCCAGTCTGTCTGA